>MUAA02000039.1:0-600000 GCA_014180765.2 Marchantia paleacea | reverse complement strand
AATTAGTTACCATTTAACGGGACATCAAACTATCATATATACTAAAATTTAAAGCACTATGTTTTACATTTTGTATGATCATATTTGCAGTCAATTATTAAATTCACTTTAATTAACAAGTATATAATCATTAAGCAAAAGTTTAAAAATATAATTACAAGATTAAATTGTGTTCAAAATTTTGTGGTTAAAAAATACATTTATGCTTCACAAAAGATATTATTTACAGGTGCCCGGATTTTGATCCCAAAAAAATAGTTATCAGCTGATAATATTAATTTTTTTATTTTGAATTTCAATAAATAACTATCATATTACATTATAGAATTAGGTAATTTCATTATTTATATAAAACTCAAAATATATTTTTTTATGAGAGTATTTCATCATAAGACCTAATGCTATTTAGAAATATTTTTTTCATTGAAGGGAAAAAATGATTTGAAAGTTGCAACATTCTATAAAGTTTGAAGTTTATGTCCTTGCTATATTTCTTAAATGTTTTTTTTTTATAATACATCCTTATTCCATGAAACAAACAATTTTCCATTGTGTAACTTCATGTGTTAAAATATGAGTTGATTTTAAATTAAATATATCACAGAATCTTTATTTTAATTTTTTTAAAATAAAATATAAACATTATCAATAAAATATATGATACACATATACATTGTATACATATTTATTGAATCAAAATTTCAGGTTAATATATAACTTAAATTTTTTTTAATATGTCTTTGTAATTATATGTTGTGAACAACATATTAGATGTGAATTTGTACTACGACATTTATAAAAAATTGAAAGATGAAGTTTTTATCACAATGTGATTTCATTCTAAAAATGTATTTTAATATATATAAAATGATATTTTGCAAGTTCAAAATATCTTGAAGATTATTAACAACATTATGAAGAATTATTGTTTGAAAAATATATTATTGAAAATGTTTTAATTCTAACATTTTAAATTTGTGAATAAAATAAAGATAATATAATATAAAATTTATAATTATTTATTATTAAAAAATTTTTAATTTTAATTTATCATACACATCCAACAAAATTTTTTATAATTAATATCAATTAATTACTAATAACTTTATATGGACATTTTTAGACATTTTACATTGCCATTATCATTGTGATTATATATTTCATGAAAGATGTTTCATGTAAATTTATAAAAGTGTAATTTTGAGTAATAAATTGATAAAAAAAATATCTCAACATATTAAAAAAAAATCCGAATTTTTTTGAAAATATTATTAAAGAATTTTTCAACAAGGTATCTATGAAGAGAGTAAGTATGCAAGAAAATGCTATAATGATTTAGTGAATTTAAGACGAATTTGAAGATTATCTCAAGGTTGGAGCTTGTACCTTGTACATTAGAAATACCTTGTATTAGTTAATTCGTGTCATTAGCAGTTTATCAGAAATTTCGTTCGTATTTTTATACTTCCAATTAGTCTTCTAAAATTCTGTTATTTTGTATATTTTTAATTAAAAAATATGACAAAAAATGCAATGACATGCATTTGAACATACATGCTAAATTTATTAGTTTAAATTGAGAAAAATCAGGATTTCAATGGGTCTTGATGTGTGCTTATATGAAATATATCGACTAATTTTTGAAATTTGTTCATAAATAATATTTAATTTTTTAGAAACACGAAAAGTAATAATACATTTAAAAGTATATAATAAATAATTAGCAGAAAGTTTGAAATTTGAAAGGAAAATGAATTACAAGTTTTCTAAATCATACAACCTTCAGATTTTATATATTTAATATTTACAAATATATAATAAATATTTTTCTAAGATGTAAATTGTGTGAAACTTTGTGTAGATGATTTTGTAAGCTTCCCATTTCATTGATACGGCTGAATAGTTTCACACTAATTGGCATATGTATAGTTTTTGATACTTGTGTGTATCTATAATCTTCATTGTCATGTTAATACATGTGTAAATTGTGATTTGTAATTATTATTAAATGTGAAAAATATTTCTTAATCGTGAGAAACATTATTTCATGTTTAAGCTATTTGTTGTGTATATTAAAGTGAGGTGAACAGAATCTTTGAAGAAATGAACATTTTGTATTGTCCATGAAGAAGGAACTATTCATTTCTAAAAGGGGCATGTAAATATAATATATGGAAAAGGGTAACAAATTTCGTGTTTAGTGCAGTCGCATTTTAGACAGACGGAGTTTGGCTGACCTTATCACTTGTAACACCGTAATCACATAATTTGGAGTGTACACATCCAATGGATTTTGAGTAGATGGACTTACGTAAGACTAAAAGGTTATAAATTTTGGTCCACATTTGTTGGAAAACTTGTAAGTGATGAAAGTTGTAACATGGTTTTGTCGTCAACTCTCTAGTTGCATGCCATCGTACTTGAAAATGATGTGATCAAACAACGGAGGGAAATAGGGAGATTGTGGGCTCATTCAGTTTGAAGAAAATACGAAATGATACAAAGCACGAAATCTAGAGATGAGATAAGAATGATATATTTAATGCCACCAGTGCTCACCACTTCAAACATTGTACGTGGAAATCAAAGTCATGATGATATCAGCTCTAATGGTTTGTCTACAGCAGATCCTTACGCCACTTTATTTGGGGATCCATCATAATAAAATCACATATTTATACCCCTCTAATTTCCCACTTCACGGATGATAAAGTAAAACATACAAGAAACACGTGAAGAAGTACCAAATGTTGGTATTAAGTTGGAATATAACTTGTAAGTGGAGCTCTTCCCACCACTGCGAGGAAACATTGAAGCAACCTCATCCTTGGCAAACAAGCTCATGGAAAAAGAACGTGAAATTGCGAAATTTCCCTTTCTGAAATGTTGTACGAACACCATTCCTTTCAATTGTTTCATAGCGCTACTTCAAAATGATGCAAAAGAAGAGTAGAAGAACCCATGAATATAGCAAAATGGATGGAATTACCCCATCAAGTCCCACAAGGATAGGATGGGGCTAGGCCCCAATACCATCAGGATGTGAAATATATCATACTCCACCTAATATCTAGATCATACTACTAAAGCATATGAAGAATCATCACCTCATGTGATTGATCTTCTAAGTAATCTCATTCTCACCTATGATGCAACCACTTGGAACAACTAGAGTGATCATATGCTTGAAAGCAATATATAAGATGTTCATAAACTATCAATGACAAGCACCCATGAGAATATGCATGGGTTGTGCATAGAGAACGAGAAAAAAGATATATGAAGACATAATAGCTCATTTAGTTGATACTCCAAAACCTCTAATAATATTACATCGCATATGGGTGGATGCATAAGGAGTAAAGAAGAAATTTTTTCATCTATAGGACTAGCCATGTACAAAGTATGTAGGGCTCATGTGGCTTTGTTTCACTCTCCAACATGCCCCAAGATCTTACATCGTCGCAATCAAGTAGAATATGAAATATTTCGAGATTGAACTTGAATCCTAACTTGTGTGGCCTGCTAAGGGTAAGTGACTCTCGTGGTTTAATCCGGTCATTGACATAAATAATAAATGGGTGACTCAACCCATCATAACATTCACTTGGGGAAGGTAGACCCCTTAGGAATCCTTCTACAATGTAGCCCAATCCCTTCTCTCAATCTATGAAATCTAGCGACCACCTTCATATGTCAAACACACCCCGTAATAAAACGTAGTCATCATTGTGAAAGTATGAGAAATAAAAATCATCCCTTCTCTCAATCTATGAAATCTAGCGACCAACTTCATATGTCAAACACATCCCATAATATAACGTAGTCATCATTGTGGAAGTAGGAGAAATAAAAATCATGCTAACTCATTTATGGGATCACGTGCTAACCGATCAAGCGGTAAGCTAATAACATGTCTAGCCTCGTCATGGAGTGCACAAGGGAGCCTCTAGAAGAATCGTGGATATGGAAACATAGTCTCGAAAAGTCCAAGAATATAATATAATTGGAATGCTAACCACTACCATGATCCGATTGGTAAACTTGAAACGATCAACGAAGGGATAGATGTAGCTTGTGTGATCTCCGAAATGATAGATCTTGATGGGGTTGCCCGCGTCACATGTATATCCCAAATGGTCCAATCATAATCTTTGTGTATCTTTCATGAGTGACTATTTATCCATTGAGAGTTAAAGAGTAGACATACACATGACATGGTATATCACATATCTCTATGTGAGAACCCATGAGTGGAAATGAACCCATAGGTAACACAAAGAGAATGATAGTGACACATGATATTCATCATCATGTATCAATATTGTTCGTGATGAGATATCTATATTCACTTGTCTTCCACGTTACCAACAGGCAAGGTTGGAGACGAGAGTGTGGAGGAAGAGAATGCTGAAAAATACATTTCTCCAAGACCGACGATTAGAAGGCTGGCCCCCCCGTCGCGAGCTCACGGGAGGAGAGTGAGGAGAAACCACATTACTGTGAAGTGAGGTACGCGGTTGTTCTTCTCTCCTTCACTCAGTAACTCCGTAATCAAGCGAGTTCCGTTACGACACAAACAAAATCCCTCCTCCCTTCCATACGTACAAAGCAACGTGCTTCCACTGTGCAACGTAACGACGTAGTAACGTGCTAAGTATGTGTGGAACTTTGACGTCGTCGTGTTGGGGGTCGGGTGGGGACTGGGGTGTCAGAAACAAAGCAGGAGAAGGACGAGAGCTTGACCTCGTTGTGGCGGGTCTGGCGACCTGTGCTGTCCGTCCGTCTGCTGCAGGCTGGGAGGCTGCTTGTGAGAAACCGAAGGTCTCTTGGGAGTGTGGGTGGCGTCGAGACACAGACACAGAAACTCTGAGGGAGAGCATGGTGGCGTGGTGGGCTATGCGAGTAGGGTAGTCTGGCAGTGAGGTTTCTCTCGCTGCTGCCTCGCTCGGCCTTTGCTTTGCGTTGCGTTGCGTTGCGTTGCGTTTTGCTGTGCTGTGCTGTGCGATTGATTGGGCCGGCCTGTTGGGCGGGCGAGCACAGCAGGCGAGTGGGGGGCATCGAGGGAGGGAGCGGGGGAGCAGCGGGGGTGTGTGGTGGTGGGTGCATTGTAGAGGAGGAGGAGGAGGAGGAGGAGTTGATTGTTGGTTTGACTCGCTTTTCGTTTCTTTGATCGATTGTAGTCGTCTGCTGGTCGGACGCTCTGTCATGTTCGGACGGGGTGGGGGTGGGGGTGGTGGTGAGGAGGAGGAGGAGACGCGCGTAGTTGACGGATTATCCAAGGTGCGATCGGGCTGGGGTGTGTTGAGTTTTGGGGTTGTGGAATTGAGGAGTCAGTACAGGTAGGGAGGAGGGAGGCAGGCAGGGAAGGAGGTCGTCCCGGAAGAGCGGGCATTTTGGTTGGTGGAGTGATTTGTCGATTGAGCGCACCTGAGTTTGGTGTTTTTGGTCAGTTTGGTTTGTTTGAGTTGGGATGGATCTGGGCAATTCTCGTGACTTACTTGGTGCACCGGTATCTAATGGCAGTGATGACATAGAAGTATGAGTCAATTGCACGGCCTTGCATCGGGAATGGGAAGGCGGGGTGCCGGCTAGTGAAGGGGGTGCACCACTTCTGACAACAACTTGCGCTAGGCAAAATGGGACGATCTACGCAAAGTCAGCTCGGGTATTCTCCTTCCGGGGAGGAAAGAGATGAAGCCACAGGCAGGAAAGGAAGGACAAGGACTGCAGGTGCTTTAGCTTGTATGGTGAATACTGAAGTTGGGGCTGTATTATCAGTTATGCGTAGGAATGCTCGATGGGCAGGGCGGTACATCTCTGGCGACGAGCCTATGGAACATTCCCTCATACGCAATCTGAAGACACTTCGTCGCAAGATCTTCACATGGCAATCCCCTTCTTCTCCGGGATGGCAGTCTGTGAATCCCTCTTTCTACCTGTCTCCCTTCTTGGACGTGATCAGATCTGATGAGACCGGAGCTCCAATCACCGGCGTAGCACTTTCTGCTGTCTACAAAATTCTTACCCTAGACATCATTGATGTTAAAACCGTCTCTGTGGAAGGAGCCATCCATGGAATTGTGGACGCAGTCACCAGTTGTCGATTCGAGGTCACGGATCCAGCTTCGGAAGAAGTGGTCTTGATGAAGATCTTACAAGTACTACTCGCTTGTATGAAGTGTGGGGCAGGTCTCGTTTTGAGCAACAGAGACGTGTGTGTGGTCGTGAACACTTGCTTTCGAGTGGTGCACCAGGCTGGTAGCAAGGGGGAGCTTTTGCAAAGAACTGCTCGTCATACGATGCACGAATTGGTCAGGACAATATTTTCTCATTTGCCGGACCTTGATCCAACCCCTGGAGCTGTCAACGATGTCGAAGCCACCGGAAATGGCAGCATTGAAGCTGCTCCTCATGTACCTTTTCCTTCCCCCCCTCCCCTTTTCTACTCTAAGATGAGCCGTTCCTGTAATTTTTCACTAGCTTAGCACATGTCATGCCTCACCGTTCAGAACTCAGGTATGGGATATCGTTTGAATAGTTGTTCCGCTCTATCTACAGAACGTTTGGCAAGGGCCTTGTTCCTGCTGAAATTCCTCTCATTTCTTATGCACCAGCCCCGTAGAATGTCTGAGGCATTTGACTGCAGATAAGGTAGACTACATATTTGAAAGTGTAATGAGCAGGTTGTTTTGGCTGTCTTCGTGGAGGGATGACATTTTCTGCAAAACGAAAGATACTCCCAGAAAGACCCGAGTCAAAAGTTGTTCCTATTTGTACTTCGTATGTGTGGATGTTCGTATGTGGAACTTAGAAACGGGAGATGTCTTGAATTTTCCCTGAGCCCCTCGGCTTGCAGGGTTAGATTTTTTCAGCATTTGTTGAAACTTTTGAATTCCTCATGTCCAGTTTTTTAGAATGTAACTGTGTGGTTTCAGAGAATATCCACGGAGGAGAGCTCTAGGAATCAAGGGATGAATGCTTCCACTTCGAACGGTGCTTCTGGAGAAGATGGTTACTCAGAAGATTTCTCCAGAGAATCAGAAAGGTCAGAAGCTGATTCTCAAGCTGAGGATACTCTTCCAAGGAAACCCCCCAGGCCTCCAAGCAGAGAGAAAATGGCGCTCGTGGTATCAAACAAAGCAGATCAGGACAAGTCTCACAAGGATGGATCACCTGCTTTGGAACCGTATGGTGTGCCTTGTATGGTGGAGATATTCCACTTCTTATGTTCTTTGCTAAATATTACGGATCCTGCCGGTCCTGGGCACAGTTTGCTCGCTAGTGATGAGGAGGTACCTTTGTTCGCGTTGGGCCTTATAAACACTGCCATTGAGCTCGGAGGACAATCCTTCGGCCATCATCCCAAGCTACTGGCTCTTGTACAGGATGAGCTTTTCAGAAACCTCATGCAGATGGGGCTTTCCTTCACCCCTCCCGTGTTGTCCATGGTATGCAGTATCGTCCTTAATCTTTATCATCACCTAGGTACATTTTTGAAGCTTCAAATAGAAGCCTTCTTTGTGTACGTCGTCATAAGGCTTGCACAGGGCAAGTATGGAGCTGCGTATCAGCAGCAAGAAGTGGCCATGGAAGCCCTGGTAGATTTTTGTCGGCAGCCCACCTTCATGGCAGAAATGTACGCCAACTTCGACTGTGACATCATATGCAGCAATGCGTTTGAGGATATCGGGAATCTGCTGTCCAAGAGTGCCTTTCCAGTGAATTGTCCGCTGTCAGCCATGCATGTCTTGGCCTTGGAAGGCCTTCTTGCTGTGATTCACAGCATGGCAGACAGGATAGATTCCTTGCCAGTTACCCCTCAGCTGGAGATGGTGAACTACACTGATGCCCCAGATTTCGTTCCGTTCTGGACACTGAAGTGCCCAAGCTACGAGGATCCCGCATGTTGGGTTGAGTTCGTCAGGCAGCAAAAGTATATCAAACGGAGGCTGATGATAGGTGCTGATCATTTCAACAGGGATCCGAAGAAAGGACTCGAGTTCTTGCAGGGAATACGCCTTCTGCCTAAAAACCTTGATCCGAAGAGTGTGGCGTGTTTTTTCAGGTACACGACAGGATTGGATAAAAGGCTGCTGGGAGACTTCTTGGGTGATCATGACGAGTTTTGTGTGCAAGTGCTTCAGGAATTGGCCAAAACTTTTGACTTCAGTGACATGAGCTTAGATGCTGCTTTGCGGACATTTTTGGAGAGCTTTCGGTTGCCTGGTGAGGCACAAAAGATTCAAAGAGTGCTGGAGGCTTTTGCTCAAAGATACTACGAGCAGTCGCCTGTGGTGTTTGCTAATGAAGATGCTGCTTTCACTCTGGCATATTCCATAATCATTTTGAACACAGACCTGCACAATCCTCAGGTGAAGAGGAAAATGACGGAAGAGGACTTCATCAGAAACAATCGTGGTATAAACGGGAAGCAAGATCTTCCGAGGGAGATGTTAGCTGAGCTCTACCATTCAATTGCCAGGAACGAGATCCGTATCTCTTATGACAACGGTGCAGGAGTCCCAGAAATGACGCACAGCCGCTGGGTGGACCTCATGCGACGCTCGCGCTCTTCCACGCCTTACATTAAATGCGATTCTCGTCCGCTCTTAGACCATGACATGTTTGCTATCATTTCAGGGCCGACAATTGCTGCCATTTCTGTGGTGTTTGATCATGCAGAGGATGAGGATGTCCTAAGATCATGCGTGGATGGCTTCTTAGCTGTTGCCAAAATTTCAGCTAGCCACCGTCTGGAGGATGTTTTGGATGACCTCGTCGTTTCTCTCTGCAAATTCACAACGCTCTTGAACCCCACGGCATCAGCAGAAGAGCCAGTAGTGGTTTTTGGTGATGATACCAAGGCGCGGATGGCGGCAGTCACGGTCTTCACCATCGCAAATAAGTGGGGAGATTACGTACGGACAGGGTGGCGAAACATTCTTGATTGTATACTTCGCCTTCACAAATTAGGCCTCTTGCCTTCTCGGGTAGCAAGTGATGCAACTGACGATGCAGACGCTGGTGGAGACTCAGCCCAGGGTAGGGTTATGTCGGGCAACTTATCCCTAGCTGTAATACCTTCTGCTGGAAACAGACGCCGCTCGACAGGATTGATGAGTAGATTCAGTCAGCTTCTTTCGCTTGACGTGGATGAACCCCGAACTCAACCCACCGAGCAACAACTCGCTGCTCATCAGAAGACGCTTCGAACCATTGAAGCCTGCCACATTGATAACATTTTCTCAGATAGCAAGTTTTTGCAAGCGGAGTCACTGTTGCAACTAGCGAGAGCCCTTATCTGGGCCGCTGGAAGGCCTCACAAGGGTGGAAGCTCACCAGAGGACGAGGATACTGCGGTGTTTTGTTTGGAGCTACTTATCGCTATCACCTTGAACAACAGGGATCGGATTATGCTTCTTTGGCAGATGGTTTACGAACACATGGCAGGTATTGTTCAGACGTCTATGGTTCCGGGTCTTTTGGTGGAGAAGGCAGTTTTCGGGTTGCTGCGCATCTGCCAACGATTGCTTCCTTACAAAGAGGACTTGGCGGAAGAGCTCTTACGATCTCTCCAACTTCTGTTGAAACTAGACGCTCGTGTAGCCGAGGCATTCTGTGAGCGGATAACTCAGGAAATGATGCAACTTGTGAAGGCAAATGCTGGACACATCAAATCTCCTATGGGTTGGCGTACTGTGTCATCATTGCTAGCAAGTACTGTTCGACATCCGGAGGCCTTTGGGCCAGGGTTCGAAACACTCAGCTTCATCATGTCCGATGGAGCCCACTTGACTCCAGCTAACTATGTTCTATGTTTGGATGCTGCTCGTGCGTTTGCTGAAGCTCGTGTTGGTGGAGTCGAGAGGTCCATTCGAGCTTTGGATCTTCTCGCAGAATCAGTGAACTGCTTAATTCAGTGGGCTGCATCTTGTTCTGACGGCACCAAGGGAGCAGGCGGAGAAATTTTCAAGCCGGAGACCAAAGATGATGCTATTGTTGACACACAAGCGCTAGGGGAAATGTGGTTAAGGCTTGCTCAAGTGCTGAGAAGAGTTTGCGGAGAACAGAGGGAGGATGTGAGAAATCATGCCATCTTATCGCTGCAGCGCTGCCTGTTGTCCGTGGAGAACATCCATCTTCCACCCACCATTTGGCACCCTTGCTTCGAACAGGTTATTTTTGTAATGCTTGACGATCTGTTAGACGTTGCCCTCAGACATCCCCCTAAGGAGTACCGTGGAATGGAAGGCACACTGCTGCATGCGATGAAGTTTCTCTCCAAGATCTTTCTCCAGTATCTGAGTCAACTCTCACAGTTGCCAAGTTTTCGCCCAACGTGGTTCAATATACTGAGTCGCATGGAAATGTATATGAATGCTCGTCTCAAAGGTAAGGGTTGTGACAAACTCCAAGAAGTGATACCAGAGCTTCTGAAGAATATGTTGTTGATCATGCACAATAAGGGAGTTCTTGTGCAAAGGAGTACCTTGAGTGGGGACAGTCTTTGGGAGCTTACATGGCACCATGTTGAAGCCATTTCCCCCACATTACAAAGTGAGCTCTTTCCTGAGCAAGTAGTGGATCCTGAAGCTGAGTCTTCTATTCCTATTCTGGGTAGGGGAGATGCACCAGCAACACCAGTTGGCGAACAGGATGCTGAGAAGTTGAAGGAGCAGATACTAGCAGAGAAGCAATGACAGGTTTGATACTGAAGCAACCCACACTTTGTCGCAAACTTACTGTAGCAAGCAGGTGTGGTCATGTATATGCCAGCCGGCATCACAACGGACGGACCATATTTTTGTCCTCGCCGTTTTCTGTGCGAGTTTCAAAGGGGAGGACTCTTGGAGGTATAGCTAAAGTGCACCTTGTTAATGATCTAACAATGTGCCTCACGATGGTTAAGAGCTACCGTTTTTTACCACGAGGAGATTGTATGTTGGAAGTGTCTCTCAGTCCGGAGAATGTGGTCTACAACCACATGTTCATTGCCTCTGATAATGGTCAGAACAACGTATCGTACCTCGTGTCAGGCCACGAGCTTTACGAGTGTTTATTGCTGCTAATGAAGTTCTCATCTTTACGTTTCAGTTATGGTGTAAGATATAATTCTATGTAACATGTGTTGGTTAATGTCCTTTTTTGCAGACTTCACAGGGACGTCTGATGTGCACACTGTATAAGTGTCAGTACCCTTGATTTTTGTATAGATTATTGTAGGTGGGGCTTGACATGCGGCCATTTTAGACCACACATTCTTACTCACGATCCGCAAGACAGCCCTTTGCATTTTATTAGAGCGATGGAAATATCTTTTTCATTCATTAATGGGTACCTCTGGGAGGTGCACGGGAGCAGAAGGGTTGCTGCCCTTGCAAGTAGGAACAGCAGCGAGTTTATTCACGACAGCATTTAAGGGCTGCAGTACGTGATTGACTGTCATTCGAATTACATGATTCAGTACCTCCAGGTTGGTTGCGAGATCCCTTTTTCCAGCTCTCTTGAAACCTTACGGCATACTGAATTGTTACAGCTCAGATTTATCCATAGCATGTCCGGCATATCACGAACTCTCCTCAACGAAGGCATAACTCAGTTGGTTTTAGTAGATGTGCTGTAGCCTCATTCAAAATGCCTGAAATTTAGCTCAGTATAGTCTTTGGTTGTCAAGTAGTTCACAAATCTTCGACCAGTCTGCTGTGAGAAGGTGGGTGGAAATGTCTTGTTATTGAATACATTGGAAGGAGATGAATATATCTGTCTGACCATCTGAATCAGCTTATAGTCGAGCTTTACACCTGCCATTAGAATGGAAGACATTATAGAAATATTACGAAGTCTTGGTAGATTCATTTTCTCGTCCAATATTCACTCGGCCTTACTCCAGTTTGCTTCGTTCTCATAAATGTAACACGATTTTGAGATATAACCGAGTCTCAATTGTATCACTCGAGAAATATAGATCAGTACCGCTCTTGTCAGACTTTTATGCTAACTCACGCTTCTAGCCAGCGACAACCTTTGCCTTCATCTGAAAAGCCTTACTTTTCGTGGGTGCAGATTCACCGGTTATTTGATACCAGCAGGTGCCTGGCAATATCGGACGGGTATTGATGTGGTTGTTTCAGGTAACACTTGATTGTCATTTAGTGGTACAAGCCTCATATTGAGATATTAAAACCTTTTAGAAATCACTTTATGTGGCGCAAAGGCGTACAGCCTATTGAGTCAGATCATCAATTCTATTCATGATTATGGTGCGAAGGATGATATTTAAGCTCGTCCACGTGGTTCCTGCAGTAATGCACATTCTGATGATGGTCTTGACCCGTTCATTTCAATTGTGCCTTCTTATCAACCTTAGATTCACTTTTCTTAGTCTTTGTGGAGTTAAAGTGCACGGGCCGAAGTCGTCGGTCTCAATTATAATGGGTCGTGAGCAACCGAGGAAGGACCAGCTGAGGGGAGTGAGCTTTTGGATGAACAGAGTCTGCAGTCCTACAGTGAAGTGTTTACGTAGGTGCTCCGGTTGAGTTTCGATCGATTGCAGAATATTTCTGAGAGGATCCAAGAGAAATACAGGCCGTTGGTGTAGTTCAGCTCATAGACTGCGTGAAATTTGTGGATAACTTGAAGTTCGGTTTTACTGAGCAACGAGCAATCAGGTTGTCGTTGATGAACGACCTGATGAAGCTTGTTCTGACCTGAACTTAGTCCCACGCGTTTGAGCCATCAGGTCTTGGAAGGAATACTGGTGGTAGTTATCATGACAGTTAAAAGAAAATCGTGATGCTCGGCGAAACCATGTATGTGTAAAGTAGTTCACAACTCTCTTTCGTCGGAAACGAGCTACTTTTGCATCTGACAATAGGACATCCAAGACTGCATTGGATGCTCACATTGTCCTCTGCTTGTGAGCTTTTAGGGTGTAAAAGTGCCCATGGATGCACGCGGTCTGCACACAAGCCTCATCACCAAAAAGGCAAGGAGTTGCAATACACACGTATATTCATAAATTATCCTCAGGTAGCATCGCAGAAAGCATTTTAGTATCCTTTGCTACCTGTCGCTGCCCCCCAAAGTCAAATAACTGATAGATTCCCTTCCGGTTCACTGGTGTCGGTCGTCTGAATGGAGGGAGGGTCACTACTGCACAGTGACCCTCCCTCCACTAAGGTTACCACACTGCTACACGTGCTCCATATCTATCCTTGTTCAGGGGTGAACTTGCAAGGCCCCCGATGTTATGGTAAGCTACCAAGTTGCGAGATCTTGTGACGCGAGCTCCGAGTACTGCGCAGTGATTTCCTACCGCAAGCCCGTGCAGCATATCCTACACTAGATAGAAACCGTGTCGAGGGCAAGACAGTGGTAGTCGTAAGAAAATGTGGACTCTGCGTTAGACGGTCCATAGTGATGACAAACTGAAAAACTCGGAATCTTTGGGAATGCTTGCATCATGTGCTGGTGCTGTGGCCTGTCTACGTTCTCCCAACAGACACACACAACCTGTCTCCAGGACCGAAAGCAAGCTAGCGATGAGGTGGAATGGTTCCTTGTTTTGTGTTGGAATGTTCAGGGCATGGCCCGTTGTTGGGGCTGGCTGTTATACCGAGAAGTAGATACAGCGTGTAAAGATTCCGGAAAGTCTCGTCAATGCGAGGTGAAATCGAGCCCGCGTGGAATATGAGCAAAGAATTGCTCTCGTCAGGGCAAGTGTGTAGAGAGTCGGGGACCATATGCCCGTGGTTGTCTGCCATGGCCAAATTTTAGGGTGCAACAGATTCTCACGGTGAAACCACCGACCGGAATGACCACCACTGAGTTTTGCACAACCTAATAAATTATAACGACGGTTGACCTCCGCGCTCTGCGGCTCGTCATTTCCCTACGAGCGTGGAAGCTCTTATCAGATGAGGATTCGTTCTGTCTCGGGGGCTCGCGCCGTCTGGGGCCCAGATTCTCTCGCATGCACTCTCGGATCGTGTGCGGGGAGGAGGTTTGTTTGCCCGCATTCAATTTCTCAATCATCTCCGTTTGGGATCGCGTCTCTCCGATTGATCGTCCTGTCTATGCGTTTGTTCGTTCCTTTGACCGCAGGCTGACGTTGCGCGTTTTGGACTTGTACGGTCCTGGGGGGGATGGCCACGGCCATTTCTCCGGAGAACAACTGTCACGAGAGCGAAGAGCTGGAGCCGAGTGGGCCTTGGACCTGAAGCCCTATCGATTCATTGATTCGTCATGCGCCTATTTCACCTACAAATCGCAAAAGCTGTCTTCTCGTGCTGCGGGCCTGGCCCTGTTCGGACTCGCCGATGGAGGCTATCCCCTATCCGTTTGGAACCGGAAAGTGGATGGATGGATGGATCGATTTAGTCTTTCATGTGGCCTTCCCTTCCATGAAAGGCTTCAGAACAAATGGTTGGGCTTTGGGCTTTCGTTGCCTTGTCTCGAACGCTAATGTCGACGCTTGCCATTCCATGCACACGTCAGCAGCGGATAAGACATGGCAGGGGCAGGACCTCAGCCCCAGCCCCAGCCCCAGCCAGCAGAGGACTCTCCGGGAGCACAGCCTTCACCGTTCTCCCGTCCCCCTCAGAAGACGACATGGCGTATGCAAACCCCTTCCGCTACGTGTCCCCCTCCCGAGTTCCCCTCGCCTTCAACCACCGACTACGCTGCCACAACTACACGACGCCGCGAATCGCACAGACGATCGATCGATCGATCCATCCATCGCAGGATCGAGTCCTGCAAGCAAGCGAATTCGTGTTCGCGTCACCACCTCTCTCTTCATTCTCCTCCTTCGTCGGACATAGACGAGACGAGAAGAGATCAGATCAGCTCGATATCGAATGACGAAGCCCTCCGATCGGTATGGCGAGCTAAGCCAGCAGTTCCTCGGATCGAGTGGCTGGCTGGCTGGCTGCCTCGCTGCCTCATCTGCATCACTTGCTGCTGAAGAATATGGGCGGGCGGGCGGGCGGGCTGAAGCCAGAGATGAGAAAGCTGTTGGTGTGAACTCCATTAGAGTTCAAGTTCAGATTCACCGATGCAGTGTTGACACACTTGGAGAAAAAAACGGACGCTTGATCATTATCATCGTGGCGCGATCTTGCATATCATGGGCTATCTGCTAGTGTACTCTGATGTATAGAGCGAGAAGACGTGGAGATCCCCAACCGTGAAGATTATGATTGCTAAGAATCCCTCGAGTCCTTCCCTCCCTCGATGGGTGAGAGTTTGTCTGCCTACGAGCTCGAAACCGGGACGTTGTTTTCCCCCGATGTACAGCTTCTCATGCCTCGGATCGGGCTCGCAAACACCGTCAAGTATGCAACCCTGACCGTCTTCCAGACGTCACCATGCGGCTCATGCACCCACCACTCACTGATGGGAGTAACTCGTGTGAAGAGCGGAGTCTCGTCAGACGGGAGACGCATTCAATTTCAGCCGAGTATGCAGAGGGAGGGAGGCCAAAATGTCAAAACATTCCGTGGCTTTGACATTTAGGCCCCTTGGAATTGAGTTCCTCCTCCTCACGCGAATCTGTGGTTTTGATTTTTGGTGCACCTACCGCTTTGCCTGCATCACATCACCCCTCAATCACGCACGGCAGGCAGGCAGGCTGGCAGCCAACACAAAGTACATTCCTGGGCGCCACTGTTAACGGAATCATTCTTTCAACACACAAGCCTTTGGCTAGCGCAGGACGAAATCTCATCCACTCCAGTCGCAAGCCCCGAACGTCTAAAGATCAACCTCCCCACCTTTTCTGTCTTTGACTTCAAGCGACCCGACCCGGGGCCTGGGTATTGATGAACTTGGACTTTCTTGCATTCCCTCCCTCCCGTCGCGTCCGGTCTCTAAGTGAAAATTATTCCCATGACTGGTCTCTGGAGAGCAGCAGCCGCAGCACTGCAGCGGTCTGCTTGCAGCGTACCGACGTGGTGCCATGAAGTCCGTCAGTCACACTAAACCAAACGCAAACGCAGCGTTTGCGTTTGCAACGCCCAACACTATCCTCGTCCTCGTCGTCCACGAGTTCACGCTAGCCGATGATATTTATGGTCGAAGGGGATCTGTTGCATTAGCGCTCTATGTTCATGCATCGAGGCTGGCTGGCCGCTGGAGTGAGTGAGTGAGAGTCGTGCCTGCCTGCCTTCGACATTAAAGTCCGAATTCCATCTGTGAACTTTACGCTGCGAGGTTCTAGCTACAGCAAAAGTCCTCCCTCTACATGAAATGGAGTTCAGTGGGCTTCAACTGTGCCTTAAACCAGAGATCTGACCCCGCTTCCATCCTATCGAGAGTACCAATTTATTACTCACTCGTCAGGTCTGCGCTGAGCGCAGAGACTTCACACATTGAGTCTTTCGTGATTTGTAACGTTGAATGAAGGAGCGAGGGAGCGAGGGAGCGAGAGAGATGAGACCATTGATTAAGACTTCGTTGCAGAATAATTTCAGAATCTTTGAGTGCAGGAAAGAATGACGAGGTTAGAAGCTTGTTCGTGGCCGAAGAACGTCATAAGAACGTCTTGTTCATGATTTTGATAAGTTGAAGTCAAGTTTGTTTTAATGGCGGAGGGCAAAGTCAAGAGTGAGGTGAGAATTTACACAGGGCACTGATTGAAAGAACTGGATTGCACGTCCATATGCTTCTTACTCCAGCCCCAGCCATGTTATTATAAATATGATTACTATTATTCTTGTGGATAGTTGTTAGTATTTTGACACTTCACTTAAGCCGAGTATGGTATACATTTTACGGCAAGGGATGTTTAGGTAGGAGGTATATTTAACATTATTTATAAATTTCACATGGGGAATAAAGGCCTAGAGTGAACAAAATCTGTTCGAAATCAATCGCATGTGTACCTTTTTGGTTTGAGCTTCTTATGGCTTTTCTCACATGACCTCCTTTTACTGGTTCGTGTATTCTTCCAGCCCTGTTTCTTGGCTGCCCTTCTGAAATCTATTCAATGCACCCATTGTGGATTTGGTTTTGTCATCAAGGTTCAAATAAAACTTCTTTACAGGACCGAGAGAACTGGTCAGAGTACCGGCTGTAAATTGAGAAGTTAAACAATAGGGGGTTTCCAGACAGGATGGTTGTACGGCACTCCCGCAAATGGATTTACGGTTTGCGGAAACTATTTACGGGTTCCAAAAATTTCATAACTTTACGGTTCTCCGGAAATTTTATGGGATATCACAAGTACCATAATTTTTTTAGGTTAAGATCTTCCGATTTCAAATTTGGAAATTTTATGGGTTGCGGGCAAATATCAGGCTCTCCTAGGGAAGGCTTACAAAGGGTCAGAAGAGTTGTTGACAGAAGAAAAATCATTGTGACCATAGAGTGTCGAAGATATGATGTTTGATTCTTTCTTGTGGAACTAGTAAAAGATCACTATTTAAATATGCCGAAAATGTCCGAGAGAAGACATGCACGACGGTTTTTGCAAGAAGCCATGGACTTGTAGATGACGTTGGATGAACGGGAATAAGAATTTCAACAATCAGCAAGACCTTGTTTAGCATGGAAGTTTCAGAGGATGAAGTCTCGCACATGGAAGAGCTCACTGAATTGATAGACTGGATAGATTCTACTAGGTACATAGAGGAGAGGAGTTATCTTGCTAAAAGCAACAATTTGGTTAGGTTGTTTTTCATCCCTCAACCTTCAAAACACTTTCTAAGTTCCGTTAGGGTGGATTTACGAACATTTTCGAGGTTGGAGCAGATTTTAGCATCATGTGCTTCGTTCGAGGAGTTTTTGTGGTAAAACTTATGCGTGGATGCGCCTTGCCGTGACTTTGGATAGATTTGGTCACTATCGCAATCTTTAATGTATGGAGATCAGCATATGGAATGTAATTGTGTTTAGAAATAGGATGATGACAGTGCTCGAGTACTCAAACTCCGTGTCTTGGTCTTGTAGATCAGATTTAGCAGATATATATAGTAGATTTGCCACACATGATTTATAGGGTTAGTTCATGGAACTTTGATCATATTGGCATAAAAGCCTCACCTGGTGGAATGTACTTAATAATCCTTCATGTGATATGTGACGATAGTACAAGAATCATATACATAGCTGGCGATCAACCAGGTTGTCATGATACTGGATGTTCTACAAAATGTACTCTATTATGCAAAATGTAGTCTAAAATTACACACATGGTAAAAAAGAGGAGTTTTGGTTGGATGATTCTAGATATCGCAATCATAAACGTCTTGTTTATGCAGAAATCCAACACAGACGTAGCTAGTTTAGCAGAGAAAGTTTCAATACATATTGAAATATTGAGATGAATAATATGTGCTTTTAATCTTAATTACAATTAGTTAGTTTATGAACAAAAATTATTATTAAATATTGAAAAAATGAAGATCAATTTTTTCAAGATCTAGAGAAATAAAGTGTTTGTACATTTGATAAATATGAATGCAAGTGATGATTACTTCTCTTAGATCTAATAGATTTTCAAGAGGTTTTTTCTAAAAATTTAATAAAAAGTTAATATTATTATGTAATAAATAAATAATATTTTTAAGTAATAAATTATATTTTAAATAAAAATTACACATTATTTTATTGCATTAGAGATTCTTGATTCATTGAACCTTGCTTCAATGAGTTTCATGTTTTGGAAAGCAAAATTTATATTTTGACTAACACAAATGATCAAATTTTAATTATATTTTTTGAAAAAATGAAATAAATTTAATACAAAAAAAATAAAAATTAATTAGATTTTTTATTGAGATCCATATACAATTAATTCTCAACCATAGATTATATGTGAATATAAAAATGAGCACTCATTATGTTGGTTGCACAATTTTGTAACTTGCTTAACAAGAAAGAAATAATGTTACTCTTAATTGCATATCGATATATAAGTATTTTAATGTGTATGCATCATTTTAATTAGCTTGATTGTGCATTTTAATTTAAATATGTTAGATTTTTTACTAAAATTAAATTAAATTTGGGTGCATATTTTTAAGATGCATAACTAAATGAGATTTCTAAATCATGTATGAAAATAGTTGATTGTTTGCAAAAGTATATATCCAAAAGTATAAAACATCAAATCATAAATAGTTCAATGAATCAATCTATTACATAAAATAATTTTTTAAATAATAATAATATGCAGTCAATTATTATCTTGATTATGTATTATAGCATATTTTCTATTAAGTTGTACAAATTTTAATACTTTGATCATACATGAATCAAATTGAATTTGAATGAGCTATTCACAAAATTTTAAACAAATAAATATTTTTAAAAATTTAAAATAAAATTTTTTTTCTTACGGATTTAAAATTTAATCTAAAATAATATTTTTATGAATATATAATTTATAATTAGTAATATAATTTAATTATATAAAAAAAAATTATGAAAAAAATTATGCATAAATATACATGATTTATACTTTTTTTTTCATTTAATTTAATATGCAGATGGATTTTATCTTAAAAGTATAGCAATTGAGATTAGCTAGAGATGTTTGAAAAATAATAGACTTATAAATGATATGATCACATCATCTACAAATGAAATTTTCATATGATTTTGATGTGTATCAAATATATAATTCAAAATAGTTCTTCAAACTATATTGATCTTACTCATGAAATTTTTTTTTTTTCATCTCATCAGAAATTAGACAAATGCATTTCAATAATCTTGTCGTGCATATAGATATCGCATCATAACATACATTGCTGTCACATCAAACATCACAAGATATAGATTGTCATACACCAACACAAGTGTATCACAATAAATCTTTTCTTCTCTCAAAATGTCCACAAGGACACTCCGCTCATAACCATAGCATAAAAGAGAGATTCCAGTCTATCCAATCACACTTTGTGCTTCAAAGATTCAATTTCATGCACTAGCTACTATCTATCATAGCCACACTATCAAAGGCTCAACTTCAAAAATTGCTTTCCAAGGAGCCCTAATTTGAATTCTACCCCTTGAGCTATAGGACTCCTAATGGCATTTTCGACCCTGTTGACAATCCTAGTACGAACGATGCTAATTGCACAATCGGCTCTAACTGATGTATATACTCTGCATACGCGTACCTACCTAACTAGAGATGTCGTTACATAAGTCATGATAGCTATCATGCATATACATATCACATCACATCAAACATCACAATACATAGATTGTCATACACCAACACAACCCTAATTGGCGGTTAGGTTCCTCTAACACAAGATAGCCATCTAGTCCACAACATGATATGCCATTTGTGGGGCTAAGATTGGGAGGCCGGATGCAACAATGCCCCATCGTTAGTCATCTTTCTGCAATCCATACCATGTAAGGGTCAAACATGCTTGCCAGCTAATCGCATTGAGGACATCTCCACCGCCCATTGGCCATCGCATTGAAAGGAGGTGTCCAACATGACATATGCCATCCTCTCAAACAAGAATCACAAATTAACATACTGACAACTCCACAAGCTGATCCACATAACATACATATCAAGTCTGCCCGTACAACTACCAAATTGGATCCATAATACCATCAATATTTGGAAGATGACATGGTGCACAATAACGCACCTGATTCTTCCAAATCACACCATCACAACCCTCTAATATCAAAACTCAAGAAGGTAAAACCTCACGTACTTGTAGAATTGTACGACCAGCCGTAAT
This sequence comes from Marchantia paleacea, assembly GCA_014180765.2. Classification (NCBI taxonomy): domain Eukaryota; kingdom Viridiplantae; phylum Streptophyta; class Marchantiopsida; order Marchantiales; family Marchantiaceae; genus Marchantia; species Marchantia paleacea. The sequence continues at coordinate 579,283 of MUAA02000039.1, read as the reverse complement.
ATCCAATATGATCGGTGCACTCTGCTGCAAGTAAATGTAATCATCAATATGAAATCTACGAATTGAAGTTCAATATCCATCTCCTCAGATAGAAGCATAACCCAAAATATCTCTATGTTGAGCAATAGCCAGGTTCTCAAATGCCATGGGCATTACCATATGGAAGAGTTCTGCCCTTTGAGAACATACCCTAACCCAAACATTAGGGTTATTCAAGTCCAAAATTTTAGTTGACTCTCAACGAATAGCTGCATGTAAGTATGGATCTCTGCCATATAATAAAATATATAGTGAAAATGACGCTAGAGATGTTTGCTAGCTAAATCGATAACCCATGGCCAACCATGGTAGCTAGATGTCCATGTCTCCAAGATGACATTTCTCCAAGCCAAACTTTTTTGGTTCTCTCTTCACCGTTTGAACAACTCTCTCCCTACTAGACCATCAGTCTTGGGATGATCTCTTGAGGTGGTAAGATGATCGATCAACGTTGATCACACAAAGCTTGAAACTCGCCCAAAACCTCATAACGCTGATCAGTCAACACTTCCGCTGATGCACCAAATCGGCTAAGCAGTGCAACTAAGAATGCATAAGCTATTCCCTCACTTGACTTGTCAGGCAACGCACCTCCGTTTGCATACCTCTCCACCAAAGTGACTTTGAAGTAAGGTATATGTCCGCTTTACTCCAAAATGACCTAACTCCTCATGAGCATGTCTGACCTACTGTGCTCTCTGAGATGGAAGTGGCACAATACGAACGCTGCCATTTCCCCATACTCGAAGACGGTGTCTAACTTCCCATCTGAACTATCAATCCTGCTCCTTTGCACTCAAAGTGCCCACCAAAGCACCTTGTACAAAGATACTATAACACCAACATGTCGTCATGGATGTCTCGATTTACCATCAAACCGTCCTTAGTCTCAGCGTCCAAGGATAACATATCCACTTTTTGACCCAGAAAGATATCACATAGCGCTCAAGTATCAACATACTAAAAAAGATAGTTGCATGCCAACCCGACACCATCTCCTCATCAATATCACCGTGCCATCGAGCTCCGATTTCATCAACTTGACCTGTACATGGATTTCGAATTAACCCATCCTCATCACAGTTCACCACTCCAAGTCTATGAAGAACCATGAAATCATATTCCTCTAGGATAAGAGCCCATCATGCAAACTTTCCTTTAAGCTTGTCTAATTCCATCAACCATTTCAGTGGTTGATGATAAGTGATGAGAATGAAGGAGTTTCCAAACAAATAACATCTGAAATGTGCCATCGGTCAAACATTCTCCTTCATAAGAACTATACTTTGACTTCGATGCATTGTTGGAGAGACTTGCATAAGCTACTACAAACTCCTTCCCCTCATCATCATGTTGGGTATGCACTGCTCCCAAACCCAACATACTCCATTCGGTATGTATTTGAAACGGATGACCTCTCATAGGTCTCCTCAAAATAGGGGTAGATGTCAACATTCCCTTGGGCTCAACAAAAGCTCTCTCCTATTCATCTCCCCAATGTCACTCTTGATCTAGCTTCGTCAACTTTGTCAAGGCTTTGGCAATAGTGCTAAATCCTTACACATATCGACGATAAAAGTTTGCAAGTCATCTCAAATATGCAACTAATGATATCTTGCTCATAAATCCAATGTAGTGAAAATCTTTGCATGCCCAACCACATCAAAGATCTCCTCACATGTAGGCATAACATATCAATCAGATTTTTTCCGTTGATTGATAGATCGGTAGTCACCATACATGCGTCTATGTGTATAATTGCCATGTATATCCTTCTTGACTGACATCACCATAACATAAGCATCCTCTCCATATGATATCTCCACTAATCCAACCTCAAGAAGGTATTGACACCTACTTTTGATCAGATCTCTCTCCATATTGCTTTATTGACAAGGACGACGAAAGACTAGTGCATCACTTTCCAAGTCAATCCATATATAAGGTCCCTTCAAATAGCCTAAATCCTTCATACTAAAGGCAAAATAGTTTTTGAAACTCCTCAAAAACCTCCACACCCTACGTCTTTCTTCTCCTTTCACTTTGGGACCAATCTCAATATCCCAAATCTCGATACTAGAGATAGAAGACGTAGTATCCGGTTGCTTAACAACAACCTCTTGAGGAAAAAGCTTTTTCTGCTCCCTCATACCAGGCTCCACTATCTCAGTGTGAACAACTCCAACAGCTCCAGCTGTAATCTCTAGAGTTGTATCATAAAGATATATAGTGGTAACCACCGCTTGTACCACGCAAAAAGCTCCAACCATACTTGAAGAAGACTCTACCTCTCCTTCTCTAACATCCCCATAAGATCAAGGATGACATCTTGGGCACTTCTCCCCCTCAACTTTTGCCTCCACAGTCTTAGTAGGTAAAGAGCTTACCAATGATCTTGTAGTCACACATGTGGACCACATGCACATATGCTTAGCCAATCCGAGGCTCACAATCCATGTCAAACAGTTTAGGTCCATAGCCTGATCCAACACATGACATCATGATACCTTTGACAATGTATGTACTGTTGTAGTAAATGTACAAAATCCCAAAGCGTGCTCTCTCTCTTCAACGTTGGGTTCCACCAGCCGTTGCAAGCGAGAATCCCATACAAGTCTAGGTCCTCCCTCTTTGTAGGCATGGGAAGCTGGATAACTAAACAACATGGATAATGTAGCTCTTGGCTGACCCACAAGGCTCACCACTGCCATGGATGACCTATCAACATAGAACACTTCTTGGGAGTGTCTATCCACATCCAAAATACTCTCCATTGTGAGATGTGAGGGCCTCTCCACTCCATCATATGCTTGTAATAAAACCTCCCTTGGAAGAAGGTTTGTCCACTTTAGACGTGGAGGATATGCATGAGATCATACTCTTGCTGCATCCAGCAATATCGCTGATCCAATCCATGACTGTATCTGATGTGCACTCGTCATCACTCGTGCACGTGGATCACCCTACAAGGGAACATTCTCCAAAATGTATGCAGATGAATAGGTTTGTTGTGACTGGAGAGATCGTAACACGCGTAATATCTCCCAAAACATGCCATAACGTGAATCTTGTAACCAATAACCATTACCAACCCGTGTGTGTTTGTGACATGGCCATCCAGCAATAACCAAATGTATGGTGCCATGCCAAGCAAGGTCTTGCACCCCAAGCAAAAAAAATCTGACGGCAAGGTCGGTTGATATCCTTGAACCGCGAATAATGATAGAAGATCTGGGTATTTTCGCATCAACTGTGCCACATGTTGTCATGAAATGCGTCTCACAACCCCATCTCTCTCCACATACAAGTATCGACGTACTCATATGCAAGACTGCAAAACAAGAGTCAAACCTGTGTTAATCCCTCCAAACAGATCCAACACACATATACCCTCCTCTAGATATTGCCAATCAATAGATGTTGTATCTAAAGGTGACAACATAGTGGAAGTGGGAATAACTTCCTTCGTCTCCTCCATCTTTGGGGAAAAAGACTCACTCCAAGCCTGATGTATGACTTGATCTGCCATATGTCGTAGCTGCATATATAAATTACATAGTGATTCATCCAACGTGGATGACACTACTCCACTAAGACTTGACATGATAGCCACATTCTCTTGATAAGGACTATCATGTGCTTCCATGTTGCCCTCCAACAAATCACCAAGCCAAGTAACACAAGTACTGAAGGTTGCAACGTACGCCAAACCTCTACTTGGTAAAGGATTAAAACCGGTAATGAATTGTACAAGTGATCGACTCACTTGGCCCTCACTAGATTGCCAAATCTGGCCAATAAGAGACTGTCTTCTCCCAATAATCAATACTAAACTCCATCATAGAACTCCATAATAGGGTTAAAGGTTGGGATCTTCCCAACTTGATTAGCTCCAACCGTATCATCACTGCTAGGTACAGAGGATGAACTCACACCGTCAAACACTGTACTCAAAGTAATAGAAATGTAGTTTGGAGACCAGTATTGTTTCCAAAACTCAATCCTTAGGATGTTCACGATGAAACTCATCATAATCATCCATCCAAATGCTAGAATAATTCCTTCCAAGCCATAAATGGATCAAACAAAGTAGAGTTGCGCATTTGCTGTAAATCACACCATGAGTCAAACTCATGTATGAAGTCATCCAACTCAATAATGCCAATTGTATCCGAATATCATCTCGGACCCCTTGGTGGCCCCATAGAGATCGTCTATATCCCACAACAATGGTGTGGGTCCACACACTCCAAGATATCACCAAGCTCAGCTCCGTCACTATCTAAAACCAAATCAGAGTCTTATGTGAACCTTGAAGGCCAAGGTTGATACCACACTCCGCTGTGGGTGCACCCAATGCTAACCCGAGTAGTCTCTCCTCCAGAGAACTCCACTGCGACACCAATGTATCACCTCCTCAACCGTACAAAAATAGGTCCCCAACTGGAACAAGAAACCTCAACAGAAGGTACCTGATGCATCACAAGGTGCTAACACAAGGGCAACCAGAAACCTAACATCACCACATGCAATCACCAAATCTACATGTTCGCAAGTCTTGTATCACTAGGGAGGAACATGGATAGTGTGACTGGTCTGCAAATCCAACCTCACTAACACTCCTAACAACGAGGCACCATCACAAACAAATGTGGTGCACAAACAAGAAGCATAGATGGAGGTATATCAATCACAAGAAACATGAATAACAATACTCCATATCAAAAACATCTATCAAAGGTGTCAAACCAATCCAATCCGGACTGACATAGCCTCTGAAGTACATTTAAAAACACAAAAACTAACGGCCCTAATGATAGTTCTAGTGCAAACGGCGCTAATTGCACAATAGGCTCTAACTATTGTATTTGTTCTTGCATACACACACCTACCTAACTAGAGATTCCGCTACATAAGTAGTGACAATCTTAATAAAATATAATATACAACTATTTTTAAGTGAATAAAATTTCAACTTTTGGAGTGTATGTTATTTTAATTATATGAAACTGAATTGTTATTTATTGATAATAGAAATCTAATTACTTATTGCAACAACTCTATTGCTATAACAATAATGCACTAACAGCCCAATCTTTTAAATTTGATAGATATTAAACTTGTTCAAAGCTTAAATGAATCTATTTTGATCAATTATCAATATTAGTAATAAATTATTTATAAATACATTAAATATATAAATAGAAAGAAAGAAAATAAATAAATAAATAAAAATTTTAAACAAATGAAATTTATTTTGAATTAATTTTAAGTAATTAATTTTTTATCATTTTATTTATGTATTATATTATTTTAAAATTATATATTATATATTTTAAAAATTAAAATATTATTATGAAAAATATAAATATTAAAGTGGACATAAGTGATGTTGATTATTATTTTTGATTCAAAATTTAAAAAAATGATTTATGAGCCTAACATTTTATTATGTTTATGAACATTGATGATATAAATGATGATGTTTCATTAATTTTTTTATATTTTGTTTGAAATAGATTGATGTTATAATTCAAAAAGTAAATTAAGAGTACAATTCATACACGTTGTTATTTTATTTTATTTTTCATAAGCTTTCTAAAATCAATATTATGTGAATGAAGTTATTATTTAACTCATGATATATAAATAAAAAATATCATTGTAATACACTATATATCATAAGTGGTAGATTCTTCTAAATTTTGGATGTTTGCATTGTTGACATCATTATGTTAATATCATAAATTGAATAATTTTTTATTTCACTCTTGTGCATGTTTTTGAAATGATTATTGTGATTAACCATGTATATATTTTTATACTTTATGCCCAAATTTATATTATAAAAAATATAATATTATTTATTTCTCATTATTTAATACATATTTATCATGAAAAAAATGTATAATTTTTTTTATAAATTTGATTATGAATTTATACTTCAATATTTTTTTTTAAATTATAATGTATGCACAATTGAATCATATGACATATATAACATGTGAAAGTCATAAGCATAAGTTCAAATTTTTTCAAATTTAGATTTTAATAATGATTGAAATTTATGTTAATAATATAAAAATTTAAAAAAATTTAAAATTATGTTTATTTTTTAAAAATATGATTTAAAATTTTTTTGTTCATGAATTATTATTTATTTATTTATTATTAAATAATAAAAAATTATTATTTAATATATTTTATTTTAGTTAAAAAAATTAATCATATTTTTGTTACAAATATGTCACATAGTTAGTTTAGGAACTTTATGTCACTAGCAATTTTAAAGTTTTTCAAACTACTAAGTTTGTTATGTTTAAACTTTTAATGACTATCTCTTGGAGTTTAAATTTATGTATGAGTGACTAATGATAAATCTCCATATAATTTATTTTTTTTGAATCATCCTAATAACAACATGATATCAAACCAAAAAAATTGAAAAATTTTCATTTCTATGAGTTGAAAGAACTTAATAATGGAAGAGTCATGACCATACTTAGAATTTTTGTATCTCAAAATCAACAAGATCAAATCCAAAGTTTAAAACGTTAATTATATTTAAAAAAAATTATATATGGGATGAAAATACGAAATTTTTTAATTTTTAATTTTTTAAGCCATTTATATGTCAAATTTTGCAATAATTGGAGTCAAATGATTAAAATTTTACTTTCACATGTTTGATATGTGAAAGTTGTGCAATTATCATATTGCTATAGTAATTTTTTTAACAATACATATTATGTGAATAATGTTATGTCAAATTAACAAGGTATGTAGATGTTGTGATGCTAAAAATATGGTGTGTTGAATAAATCAATATGGTATGATCAACACACCATATTTCTAGATAACTGGTTAATTTGACATAACATTATTCAATGACACAACCCAATAAATCTTGGACTTAAGTTTTGATGATCTCTTTTTTAAACTCCACATGTTGTAGATGACATTCGCATGGAACTGTCCTTTTTCTTCACAAATAACATTGGAGCTTAGTATGATGACACACCAGGTCGAATAAAAAACTCTTTCAATTATGCATTGCATTATTCTAGCTCATTTTTTACGAGTCGGTAGGGGAGCTTCTTTATAAGATTTCTATATTATGATCCACTCTCCTCCTTGATGGTAAACCTACAGGTAAATCATATGGATATACATATTGAAACTCTTTCAAATCACAAGTTAACTTTTCAAGTATTAAAGATAGGATTTTTGAAATGCTTACATATCTTATTATTTTTTAAAAAATATACACATTTTTGACTGATAATAGTCAATTGTATCACAAATAAAAATAAATTTTTTATTTCAATCTAAGTTTATCTTCAAAGATACTGCAACTTGTAGTTTTTATCTTTCTTTGCCATTCCACATAACAATTATATGCTCAAAATAACATCATAGAAGCTTATCTGATTACTTTCCACTCCAAAAATTCTTTGTTTTATCTAACTTTCAAATTAAATTCTCTAAAAATACTCACAATGCTCTTTGTTTGCATGTTTGGCAATTCTACTTCTTCATTCTCATTTGTTTCCAAAGATAATCTCAACTTTATAACAAAAAATCAAAATAAGAAATTTTCTAAAGCTCTTGAATGAATCAAGTCTCTTATTTCAAGTCATTCCAACTCTTATCTTGTTTTCACAACCTCATCCGTGCTATGAGTATGGAATCAACTCATTGGAAAATTTGAATAAAATATTGTTTCATTTCACTCCAAATGAATTATTGAGCTCCGTCATTCATTCTTCAAACCAAGTGTAAGCTTTCTTCGATAATAAAAGACAATTAAAGAATCCTATCATGTGATTGTTGAGGTTGATCAAGTCAAGTTGCTTTTCTATTCTCTCAATCCAACCTTATAGATCTCCTATTTCTCGAGAAGGATCTATTTCACAAGTTTTTGTTATCTTCACGATCATGGATGTATAAAGATCTAACTCTTACTTCTTGTACCGCTTCTTGTACCGGTGTTTAAGAGCTTGAGCTTTCACTGTGCATTCACAACAACCATCTTTCACTATTTATAATTCAATGGCCATTACTCACCCTTAACAATCACTCTCTTCCTAAATTATATTACTTATTAAGCACAATATTTTGAGATTGGAGGCAACCAAAGCTCACTCAAACATGAGGCCAAACCTAGACTTAATTTCTAATCCAAGATTGCTCCAAAACTCAAGCTATGGTGATAATCCATGTGTGTTCTTTGTGATCTTAGTCTCATTAGAAGTGTCTCATCTAAAAAAAATCTTAATAATTTCAAACACTTATCGAATAATTATGTTATTTCATGAAACGTGCAAACTCTTTCACACTTAGCGATTTCATGGACTTGTTATATATTTCAAGTTTCACAAGCTGACTTATCGTCTAGTGCAAATTTTTAAAGTCCTTAGGTATTGTTTAAGTATCTTGGTAATTTTTGTGTGAGGGTTGTGATAGACCTTCACTTGCTTTATAAACTATAGGAATGGAAAGAGTACAAAATTTAATCTGTGCCGCATGACTATCATGTGTAGGTTACATACTTCATTATTTTATCCAAGCCAATTTTTAAAAAGCATCTAGCATATTTATCTATTCCACTCATGCATGATAGCCAACTTGTCTTATATCCATACAAATGAAAGTTAAGTTTTATTTTTTGGATCATATGCATCACTATTTTAGCGTTTAGTGATTTAGTGACAAATTTATGATTTGACTAAATAATTATGACTAACCAAGATTTATCACCCTTGTCAATCATAGATAGAAAAATGCATACCCTTATATGCATAGGTGGTCATGCAAATTGCTTCAACAATCAAACTCAACAATAATCTAATCAAAACTTATTATTTTGGGGTAGAGAAAGCTATGATGCAACAAATATAATGATAGAGGACCAAGATACAAAAATTCACTTTTCTTAACAATTGGTCCTGGAGACTTTTTAGTACATCACGCTATTGCTTTAGGTTTACATACTACTACATTAATTTTAGTGAAAGGTGCTTTAGATGCACGAGGATCTAAATTAATGCCAGATAAAAAAGAACTTGGTTATAGTTTTCCTTTTGATGGTCGTGGACGAGGCGGTACTTGTGATATTTCTGCTTGGGATGCTTTTTATTTAGCAGTTTTTTGGATGTTAAATACTATTGGATGGGTTACTTTTTATTGGCATTGGAAACATATTACATTATGGCAAGGAAATGCAGCACAATTTAACGAATCTTCTACATATTTAATGGGCTGGTTAAGAGATTACTTATGGTTAAATTCTTCACAATTGATTAATGGATATAATCCTTTTGGTATGAATAGTCTGTCTGTTTGGGCATGGATGTTTTTATTTGGTCATTTAGTTTGGGCTACTGGATTTATGTTTCTGATATCGTGGCGTGGATATTGGCAAGAACTTATTGAAACTTTAGCTTGGGCTCACGACCATGTGAAATCATTTGTAAAATAGCACCATTAAGCCCTAAATTTGTGATCGATCCAATTCCGATAAGAACAAATCCCATATGTGATACTGAAGAATAAGCAATTCTTCTTTTTAAATTGCGTTGACTTAGAGAAGTTAAAGCTGCATAAACTATTTGAATTACTAACCATGGAGCAAAAAAAGAATGTGCATGAGGAAGTAATTCCATATTAATTCTAATTAATCCATAGACACCCATTTTTAAAAGTATTCCAGCTAAAAGCATACATGTACTATAGTGTGCTTCTCTATGTGTATCTGGTAACCTGTAAGGAAATCGGTAAAATAATTTGCGGGTATGACAATAAGGTTTCTTCATTCGGATACTTTCGAGAGAATGGAACTCCTATTATAATGTTACATGATAAAATAGATATAAAATGAAATATATAATTTTATAAGAGAATTATGAAAATTTGATAACATCCGAGTTAGGTTTTTATCAAGAAGAATTAATGAAATTCATTTTCAACAGAAATATCATAACTTAAAATATCCAAGTTCATGAAGGAAATGACATCCATTTACAATTCACGGTAGATAAAAATTGATGAAGCGATGTAAAAGATTAAATATGTGCAAATGTATGAACCAATGAAAGCAGAATCAATTCTTTCTAACGACTGGACTGAATATGACATTCGGCCAGGCTGGCATTTCAGTCGAACCAGGTGCTCCTACAGATGAGGATGGTGCTGTAGCTTCGAAAATTTATTTTTTTTCTTTTCGAAATAGAAAATACATAAGGCGTGAGTAAGATAACTGTGTCCTCCTTCTGTAACATAAGTTCAGATACTGTGTCCTCTTACACTTGCAAAAGAGTGACATAACAAAAAGGATAAGAAAGACCGTACTGGGATGAAACCAAGGGGTTAGGATGGGGCTAGGCCTTCAGGATGCTCTTCTAGCTTCGAAAGCTAGAAGAACAACCTGACGACAAGAGTGGATAATCACCGAAGCAAAACCGGATCCAGTCCTGTGCTGTCCTTGATTGATCCCGATTCAAGTCATTCGGTGCTGGACCCGTAGACTCACTTTTTCGGCACTCTCCGACGGGTTTCCTTTCTCTGAGTTCGATGTTCTTATTCTCAATATTTTACGTATGTTTTGTCAGGTGCCGAAATATAAGACTACTTAGTCTTATATTTCGGCAGTAATTATATTTCTACTTAGTCTAATAAGTTTAGGGTTGTTTAGATTTTGAGCCTGCAGAGAGATAAGTATTATATAAATGTATGTATGGCTGGCTTGGTGGCACGGTTGTTCGGAAATTCCCAGACCTGTGTTCCAGACCGGGCTAGGCACACTGAAATGGTAGGGAGACCCTCGTGGATGACGTATTCGGGATGGGATGACTCCACCACAGGGCAATGCAGTGGGAATCACCGTACTCATGTAATGGTGGGGGGGGGGATTAAAAACATAGGAAATAAAAGAAAATGCGGGAATGGAATATTTCCCATAAAAATGGGACTCCCATGCCCCGTAACATTTGTACGGAATATTTTTGTGGACCCAACAAAATTTGTCGGATGAATTGAATAAAGCAATCTCCTTAGAATGTTCCCAAACTTTGAGAAAATTTAATTTTTTATTAAATGGCACGAGTGAGAAAATATTTGATGGGACTGTCAGGCTGCCCATAACTTTTTCGGGGCACATTTGATCGATTTTCGTAGCATGGTACTATGGGGGTTTCCCCATAGTACCATGCTACGTGACTACCATATCAAATTGCGATTGTGTTATGAAAGCCCCTTTTAAAAACTTTGAACTTCTTAATTTTATATGGCAATCCCGTAGCATGGTACTGTGGGCAACGGGAAAACATTTTACAGGATCGCTAGAAGTAGAGTTTAAGAATTTCAATTTTTGATAACATCATTTATTTTAATTTTTTTCACTTTCAATATTAATAAATATTCACGGAAATAATTTTCTCCAATTTCGAGAAGATTAAAAGGAAAAAAATAATTTCTAGTATTTTATGAAAAATATTTATGGATATAATGTAATCATCCATAGATGGTACTTTTAATCATAGGAGTTGAATTGTATGTGCATGACTCATGTTTTATAAATCTATCAAAAAATATCTTCTTTCAAAAAATAAATGTGAATTATTTTCTCAAAACCTCTAAATATTATTTTTTTTAAACAAAATTCTGTTTTGAATAACCATTATAATCACTTGATTTTCAATTGAATGGGATATCAAGGGGTTCCAAGATAAATCCATATAAAAATCTAGGGGAATGGAATAATTCCATAAGTGATATTTGTTTGAAAATTACACGGAATATGTATGTGAATCCATGAAATATTTGAAGGTGAATTCTATTTAAAATAAACCAGTATTTCAAGAAGAAATAAATATTTTTTGAATGAAATAATCAGAAAAATTTGTTCGAATATTGATAGGTTTTGTCAATTATACATGCTATCTTTCTTTGAAACCTCTAAAATATTATCCGGTTTTGGTAAAACCATGTTAGAGTTGTGTTTTGATACTTCAAACTCCTGGGATCGTTACATATGTTACAATATGTAAAATTGAGGTAAAACTTTTCGGGCTTGTTTAGTAATTGTGGAAGAGACGCAGTAAAATAACAAAAGAGATGGGAAGACCCCATCAAATGGAACCAACCGGTAACATGGGGCTAGGCCCCAATAACATCACATTGGAAAATACATCTTGTAGCACCTAAGATATTTGAACTATCTAAGTCAAACAGTCTACAAACAACAGGAGCATATGAAGACTCATCACCTAACACGATTGCTCTCCTAGGGATTGTACAAGCTAGTGTTCTCTCGAGAGCAATAGAAATATGTTGCCTAAAATAGGCTATATAATAAGCTAAAGAGAGGGATACTCCCTGTCGCCTAGTATAATAGGCTCTTGCGCACTCCCTCACGAACATGTTGAAGTTAGTGTCCATAGCTCTATATAACTCCAAAGCTAGAAGAACAAAGAGGTGAACTCTTGTGCATACCCCTATACTTGAAGACCTTGAGTGCTGCCACTCCACTCGACGCCCATCTTGGAGGATGGGTGATCACCCCCTCTGAAACTATGTCACGAGTAGGATCCCTAACCACCACGTCTGCCACAGTAAGCTAGTCCTCTCGAACCAAATATAGGTATGCTCTAACCCTAATCAATTGCAAGGCATACCAACGCTCCCTCCATGCGAGATATCCACCCTCTCACGCCATAGCAAACATCACATCCCTACTGGCATCATGGGTAGCTATCATGTGACCTCCGAATGGACAACAAATCATAAGAACACATGTTGCATATGAAGTTAAACCACTCTCACATGTGAGTAATGAAGATGTAGATGGATGGACCAAGCTAAGACGGAACCTCATCAATGTAGAAAAATTAGCTGGAGCGAGTCGGAAAGCCCTTATGCATGGTCGAGCCAAGATCCACAAGCATGTAGCCTTGTCGAAGCAAGAGCGTGAACGAGCTCTAGTAGTAAGAGGAATGGCCGGATTCACTAAGAGTGAATGTAGAGCATGTTGAAATTTTCAGTCCATCAAGGTAGACTGAAAACCTCTAGTCCAATTGGTGGCCAAAGAGGAAAAAGACAGAAGCTCTTGTCGTACTTCCAGGGGTAAAGCATCTCTAGTATGTCGCAATAATACATGTAAGGAAATGATCTCGGATCCACGTCCTTCACATATATCTCAAGGATAGTTCTATCTGCAATCACAAATCGAGAAAATAACAAAGGTGAAGAGAGTGCATAACTAGCCATGAATACTACAGGTGCAGTCTCCTCCATAGATAATAAACTTTCCACTCCACTTAAAATCAGCAAAGATATCTATCTCCATGCTAAATCTCATGTGATACACTCAAAGGTCTTTGGTCTGATGATGTCACCAAAGACGCCCATGATCTCCCTATCAAAGACCGTCAAACGTGATATGATATGAATGTAGGTGTAGGAAGAACTGTGCGAAGAAGATATGTGGGTCGATGAACAATACCAAATGAGAATATACTAAATAATGCAGATCCCCTAGAGGAACATCATCTACATGCAAAATATCATCGGTAAGTGCAATGTTTAGGTAACATGAGACAGTTGAGTATGAGAATATATTGAAATTAAATAATATATAATGCGTATTTTCAATTGTTGGTGATGCAAAACTTAAATATACAAATGCAATTAATAATGCCGGAATACTGCAAAAATGACACAGTATATGTGGAGTTATTGCCGAGTGCCCATGTTCATGATAGACAACGGGGACTAGGGAGGACCGGAGCTAGATAGAAAAGATCAATTAATTTTTTTATAGAAAAGTAGGGCAAGTAGAGAGTTAAACTCTTTGTTACTCTATTTAGTGTTATATTGAATTATAAAAATGGATAAAAAATGATACAATATTAGTTAACAAATGATATCATTTTTTGGAATTATATTATATAATATATTCTAGATAATTTATAATCATTATTTTATACAATATATAATCACATTAAATGATACTCCATTATTATTTTTATTTTCAAGTGAGATTATATTTTGGGACTAGGCTCATCTACGCCTATGGTTTTATGGGTGTATGATTTGATGGTTCTTCCCGTGCTTTTTGCTATATTACTTGGTTTTAAATTTTGATTTATTTTTTGAAAATTGTTTTTGTTATTATATTCATAACCCGACAGCATTGTCAAACCGGAAAGACGGGTTATGAAGGGGTGGGGAAGTGTACTCGGGGACTCAATTCGAATTTAGCAGGACACGTAGGGAATATCAACGGTTGCCAAATAAGCCGCCAAATCTTCCCCCGGAAGGAACAGACCTTACTTCAGTTACTTCAAGCTCAAAAGATACATACGTCTGCGTCAGTTGCCCCAGGCCTAAGTTGGTGCCGGACCAGATGGAGGTAGGGGCGTGCCTCCCCAGCCTAGTCCTGCCCTTCCCGTAATTTAGTAATTGGTGTGTGGTGGTGATGGATACTCTCTTCTGTAATTGTAATTAGTGTGACTCACATTAGGTAGAGCCAGGGTCTCCTACTGACACTAATTAAGGTTTAAATTAAGGATTCCAACCCCCGTGGCATAAAATGGTTGCAGTGAATGAATTTTTTCACAAATCATTCAATGGACGACTGAGGAGCACAATTACACCTATGTGACCATCCGACACCTTATACTTCCAAGCTGCTAGTCTTTTGCAATAAATAGCCCGCCACAATGGCTCACTATTCTAGTAATGATTGCACTAGATGGTGGAATCTATAGATAATAATCAAGTTAAGTGATGTATCCAAGATGTTGGTGTAATATAAGACTAATTTTCCTAGATATTTGAAACATATTAGATGCAATCTTACATATTTCTCATAATGATATTATTGGATGGATCCCATTCCTCTTTTCAATAGGGTTTGCATACACTCTTGCTCTAGCAACGGTGCATGCTTGTGGATCTTGTCTCGACAATCCATCATGGTTTTTATATTCGTAATATCTACTTTCTTTATAATGATGAGATTTCGTATTGGCTTGGTACATCTATCTATATCTTCATTATTCACATGGGAGAGTGATATCTCTTTAGATGCAGTAAGTGTTCATATGATTCCTTATCCATTCAAAGTGTAGAGTATAGCTACCCATGATGCTATTAGAGATGTGATATTTGTTATGGCACGAGAGGGAGGATACATCACGTGGAGTGAGCGTTGGCATGACTTGCAGTCGACTAGTCATGCATCATCAAAGGGAGTGATCACCCATACTCCAAGATGGATGGCGAGTGGAGCGGCAACCGCCAAAGTTTCCAAGTATATGGGTATGCAGAGATATCAACTCTTTGTTCCTCTAGTTCTAGAGTTATATGGAGCTATGGACACCAACTTCAACATGTTTGTGAAGGAATGCGCAAGAGCATATCATACTAGGCGACATAGAGCATCAATCTCTCTAGTTTATTGTATAGCATATTTAATGTGTAAACTTAAGTAATATACACAAGTGTGGTGCATATTAAATAGGGCTAGTCAACTCTAAATCTTTTAAATTCAATATATTTTATATTCATTATGAAATAGAATGTAATCTTATATCAATGAAATATTATATTAGTACTTGTGTTCCAAATTAGGATTTTTCACAACTTCAAGAAAAATCAATATTTTTCAACAAGGTAACCATGGTGAGCTCATGACACATTCATATTAATCATTGCATATTTGATCAATATTGGATGTGAGTTACAACATTATGGTTGGAATAAATATCATTGACTATCAAGTGTAATAAATAATCATGCTTGCTCAACACATGATTTAGAATTAGGTTTGCTTCCAAATTTAACATTGTTTGAGATTATAAAAATTCATGGATCAGTAGAAATCAAAATTTCAAAAGCTATTGTGATATCTTATTATGCAAACTTCAAATTTTTGATATACTTGAAATTTAATTTATAAGAATATTTTATAATTTGAATCCAAAGATATGAATACACTTACAAAAAAATAAAATGATAGTACTACCAATTTAGTATTGATGTATTCATTATATATTTTTTGAGTTAGCTAGTATTAGTTACATCTGTCTTGGTATACCACATGATTAGATTATTAGACATGATCTTTTTATCATATTTAGGGATTTTTTACCCTTTTAAGATTCAAGTTTTTGTTTGAGGCTCAATCTTTAGTTTTTGAGATTTATAATAAAATGCTGCACATAAGATTTATGTATTTTTTCTTCTTATATTTCTGTTAATCCAATTTGTTATATTATATAAAATTTTAGATTGAACATGGAAAAAATATGTTGCTATGATAGATAGAGGTAGCACATATGGGGGAGAGATACTTGAAAAAAAATCAGAGTGCTGGTTTTTTGCCTTAAAGTCATCCTAAAAGTTGTAACATTGAGTGCTTAATTTTTGAGTCTAATTTTTTGAGTGTGGAAGCGCTGTTAAAAATTGATCAAGTGGATGGATGTTCATAGCAATATTTGTGTTGAAAATCAATATTGGTGAAGACGATCATGAAAAGAAACAATTATAGTTTGAGAATTGGTGGTTCAAAATTTTTAAATAAAAAATAAAAGTTACAGGTTGTAGTATTATCATATATTTGATCCAAAATTTGATGGGACAATAGAGGAGATAAAATGGTTGGAGTGGGATGGAGATATTTGATAATGGAACAATGATGTTGGAAAAAAATCATACTATTGTGGTCCAAAATTTGAGTCGAAGATCTTATAAATACCACAATGATAATGTTTGTGAATTTTTCTTTTGTCAATGAAAAATCTAAGGTTTAGCAAAACTAATCATGATTAATCATTATTGGTAACAAATACAGAGGTTATAATCTTCAAGAACTTTAAAGTCAATTTTACTTTCTAAGGTTGATAAGTTTTGAGTTGGGTTTCTCTCTTAGATTTTTGAGTTTTATCTCATCTCTCCACATTGATGAAATCACATGTATTTTCTCTTTCCTGTGTAAGTATTTATTAGGTTTGTAACAATGATCACATCTGAAGTATAAGTAATCACAAGAGGCATATGTATTTTCAACGCGTCAGACTTAAAGAGCTCCATTTGCAGTTTTTTTTTTTAACATTCCGTGATTGTTACACACCTTTGAGGCTGAAAATATTATACATTTGAAAGAGTAGAATTGGAAATCAGAACTCATGTGATGTAAATGTTATTTCATCAATGCCATGTACCACAAGGAGGAAACATAATTGAAACAACATGATTTCTACCATGAATGGCTTAACATGCGAGGAAGCCCAGTTTAACGTGATTTGCATTAACTAGTGCTCTCTAGCATGTAAATGTCACATGCTTTGCTTTATGTCCATGTTTCGATGGTTACATTCCTCATAGTTCGTCCGTGGGTCTACTCAGACATAGGTTTTGACGCAAAGAGGAGTAGGATTAACGAAAAGCGAAACCACTCCCTCCCTGATTCCAGTCTGTGACACTGGGACTAGGCAATCCACCACTACTCACACGGTACACGTGTGAGTGATTGTGGGACAGAGCGGGTACGTCCCAAACTTGTGAATGGTCGTGAGGCTTGTATACCGAAGCTACTGTATGGACAGAAACTTCAAAAGATAATGTAGACTAATACGCAGTGCGCAATTCGTACGAACGAATACCTTGCGGAGAGTGCAGAGTCACGGACCGACACACAGACAGGCAGAGAATACGAGACTCGACAGGCCAGGCCAGGCCATGGAAGGGACGGGACGGGACGACGTCGGGTGCGCAGCTGCGGAAGATGCAGGCAGGGTCGGGTTGGATGGGTTTGGGATTCGGGACGGCGCGAGGAAGATGGCCGGGCCAATGAATCTCGGGCCTGCCATGCCATGCAGCGCAGAGTTTGATGGACGCATGCCTTGGAGCGCCGCCGAGGCCATTGAGCCAGCTTTGCGGGCAGAAGGAACAAACAGTAAGAAACGAAAGAACGACCGAGCGAGCTGGCTCAGGCTCAGCTGGCTGGCGCGGCCTCGGTGGGACCGCGATCTCTGGACCTGCCTGGGTGAGTCTACGCTGCGCTAGTAGTCTTCTTGTCCATGGCAGTCGTCCGATGGAATCAAAGCCTCCCCGCAGCCGTTCGATGGGGTAACCGTCCATGGACTGCTCAGGAGTCGGGACTCCTCTGTCCAAGCCTGGACTCCTTTTCCCCGTCGGGCTCAGTCCTAGCATGGCTAAATATAATTTTGTGCACCACAGTACGGGACATTTCTCTCACCGAGCACCCCGTAGGTAAATTCTCTCACGCAGCGAGCGTCTGATGGTTAACGCGGTGACCCGTCGAACCACAGTCGTACGAAGCGGGCGAACAGGTTTTTCATGCTCACCCATGCATGGATGCACTTTTTCGTTCGTTTTTCCTTGCATGACTTCGAGCTCGCTGGCTCCGTCACGTCAACGGAGTCGTCGGTCGGTCGTCGTCGATGACGGACGAAAGCTTTGATGTCGCGTGATTGTGAATGATCGCGGCGAGCGATTAGAGTAGATTCTCCAACGCGAGGAGTCACGGCCAGACCGACCCGACCGACAGAAAAGACTTAATGCAGCAAGAGGCGAAGGGAAGTGACCGACAACGCGGAAGCTGAGGGGTAGGAGCGGAGGGTATGCGAGGTCAAATCGCGAGTCCATCATGCGGGCGAGAGAGCGGAGTAAAGAACCGGGAAGGGGCAGGCAGACGGGGAGAGAGATGACTGGCGCTTCGGGTTTGAGGGAAGTACAACTGACAGAAACTGGACATAAGCAGCTGAGGCTTCTGCTTTTGGGTTGCTATCTAGAGAGTCGAGTCGGTCACGAGACCGTGCATGTTGTGGACTTTCCGTGACCACTAAGAATTTCGGGAAGAGGGACCACTGGACACAAGTCTGGAGCTATGGACTTTGTCGCATTGCGTCTGGAGTACCAGGGCCCCACCACGGGAGATGGCCGGGGCCGGGCTCTGCGAGCCCGCTTTCCTTCCCGGTCGAGCCCGAGAAGAATCTGTAATATTGTTGCGGTCGTTTGCTGGACGATTTGGTCAAACGAATTGTCAAGGAGTCCGATGTGGCTGGCTTGTGGAAGGAAGCTCACGACATGCGAGGTGGACTTCGAGGTACCTCCGGGACAAAATCTTCTCGTCCCTCGTCCCCAACCCCACCCTTCTCTCCCTCCCTGGTCGTAGATGCGTAGACGGGACGCGTTGCTTCAGTAACCAAACCGACCCGTCGAGCGCTCACGGTCGCTTCCTTCATTCCATGGCCGGTGAGGTGAAACTGAATCCCACTGCATTTTTCCCTCTGCCCCTCCTGCACGGTCTTTCTGCTCCAGATTAGGAACTTGAGCAGCTGGTCTTCTCCGTGTCAGTCCGCCGTATTCCTCCCTCTCTTATAAGCCCCTCTCCAGTATCGCTTTCATAATCGCTTGCAGCCCCTTCTCTCGCTCCCTCCCTCCCTCATTTCTACTACTCTCTCTCTCTCTCTCTCTCTAAACATCAACGAACATCTGTGGCCAGCAAAGGAACTCAAAAACCCAGAAGAGCCGTTGAAGAGGACCCGTTGGGTGTTACTCATGTTCGAACATCAGCTAGGGGAACATTAGAGGGGAATTGCGGTGGTAGGGGACAGAGAGGGTTCCTTCTCGTTGTTGCTCGGTGGTTTAGAAATTGGAGTCGGTGGAGATCCGTAAGCGTAACATGATGTCCGTGAGCGAGTTCTTCTCCAGCGACCCGGAGCCGCCGTGGATCGTAGATGTGGCAGCGGACCTGGAGAGCTACACGGATATGCACCACCTCGAGCAGGAGCACAGCGAGGCGTCGACCTCCACGGCCCCGACGACGATGACGAGCGGCGCTTCTCAGCTTTTCACCGGGTTCAGTTTTCTGGACAGCAGCAGGAGCTCGACGGACATGGAAATTGACATGCCGTCGACGTCGTCGTCGGAGTCGAGCATTGATAGAGTCATAGCTCACCTTTTTACGTTGAGGGAAATAGAGTCCGTGAGGCCCTTCAGAATCGACGATCCGAAGGGAACAGGTGGAGCGAGAAGGCATGCTGCAGGTCGCAGCAGGGCCAGTCGGAAGCGGAAATTCGACCAAATTCTCTGAAGCTCTCAGAGATAGAGACATCTATCATTCGAGGAGGAAGAGGAGGATTCTCTCGCAGACGACGCTGTTGCCCGGTTCGAGGTTCAAGCTATCAAGGACGCCAGCACGCTACTCATCGGAACACAATAATACAAGCGTGGAGTTGTCAGTGATGATGTTGTGTAGGTAGAGCATTGATCACATTGAGCGAGTGATTTGCTCGACAGCATAAGCCTGGCTTGATTTAAAGAATAGGCCGAATCTGTCAAGGGACGTAATTTCAGCATGACTCATTCCCGCAGCTAGCCGAGCAACTGTCTCGAATTCGAGCTTGTTTACTACTCTTGATGGTGCTCGTCGCCTTAGTATCAATAACCGGATGCTATTGTTTGAGCCTTCCAAAAAGAATATACACTCAAATGTGCAACCGACTAGATGGCCGAAAGAAATTCTTCCTGAAACGCGCGTATGCTCGCTCTTACTCCTATCCGTGCTCAGAATGACATAAGAGAGAGATGGAAGAAGTTCGCCTGCTGTTGATCTCGAAAGCTACAAATTCACAACCCATTGGTAGACACCAGCAGGAACGACTCTCAGGAGTACATCATCTTGTGAACTGGCGATTGGAAGTGTCTCAGCGAAGATGAAGGACATTACTGTCTCATGTCGACGACTGGCCCCCCGCCGACTGCATATCATGATCAACTGTCGATTTCAGTAGGGACCTCGGAGTGAAATATCCAGAATCGATGGATTGGGGGCGGGGTCGTCACGACCTCGGCTGCCGAAGCAGGTCGAGCTGAGCCTGCAGGGTTTGAGCAGCTTTAGAAGAATATCAGTGCTTTGCGATTGGTTATTTTATATGCGAAATCACAACTTTGTGATCATGATAAGTAGGACTCATTAAGTGTCAGTGCCAAATTGGTGTTGAAGAGGTAGATCGGTTGCATCGCAGTTGCTTAAATACTGCCGAGCTCCATGACGATACATGTGATTGATATGATTGAAGAAACAGTAAATTTTCCACTCTGTTCATGTAAGACATTGTATTTGCCCGTCCGTCTTCAAATCGCCGTGTTTATCGCCCTCGGTTCATGTCTGTGTTCTTTCCTTTCCCTTCTTCCTCGGTCCTGGCTGGTATGTACATTTCAGTGCGCGTTTCAATTGCCTTGAGAACGGTTGTGTTTCAGTCAATTTCCTCGAATCCCCGGTGTCCGTCGTCTCGTTGCTGATTGCATCCGTCTTGTGATTCATATAAACTGCAGAATGTATCCGTCCCTGAAGAGTGGCGGAGGTTGTTCCACGAGGAAAGATGTGCTTATCAACGTCCTCTCATACATACATCCGGGCATCGGGAATTTAGAGGTGATTGATCCATGACCACGCATTCGAGCTACGGTAGCGTTTTGCAAGCCCCAGTTAAGGAGATGATGTGTGTTTGGAGCGGGGCCTGAGGAGTAATTAGTTCTCTCTTTCTTACATTACAGATCTTTCTCGCAGCCGATTTGACAGCTGCACTTGACTGTTTGGTGGTATCTCTCAGGCAATCATGAAAACATATTGAAAGTGTTTTCCTACGTTATTGAGTTGAAGGAGTAATGGGAAGGGAGGGGAAGGCAGGGCAAGGACCAATTTCCATATGGATAGAATCACCACGTTCTAATGTCTCCCACTACGCTGTCGTACTGGCGCTGAGCGTGGCTGCTTCCTACTGTTGCTTGAGTCGCGGACTCGAAGCCAGGAAGGGAGAGAAGGGAGGGGAATGAGTCAAGCTTCTTCCCTTGCTCCTTTTAGTCCGTCGGTTCTGATCTCTCGTACAGCCATCCCATCTGGATTCAGTGCCCTGGCCGATCAATCTCCTCGCGCATCTCTTCCTCCGGAGTCCGAAACCAACCAGCAGCCAGCAGTCGCTGAGCTGACCTCCGTTCACTTGATCCGCTGGAGATGGAGTCTCGGTGAGGAGGCTGGGGCAATCATATCAGAGATCGACGCTGCCTCGTGTTGTATGTTGTAGGGAGCAGACGAAACTTCTAGCGAGCTTCTAGCGCCAGTTACGGAGCGGATGAACGCGGTTTTCAACACGCCGTTAATGAATGGGAGGGAGTGAGGGGGATCTTAGACTCTAGCAATCCCAAACTCGTGGCTAGGTCCTCAAGGAGTTCCCACAGGAAAATATTCACTTTAAGTCCTGCCAGTGGGGGTAATGCTTGAACGTGTTCCAGATCCAAGCAAGGAAGCAACAGAGAGAGAGAGAGAGAGAGAGAGAGAGTCCTGACTTGACTTCGGAATGTGACGAGAGAGAGATAACTTTTGTACCTACCTACTTTTTAGGCCTAGTACAAGGCAGTCCAGCCCAAGCCCAGCTAATTCAGCACACGGACTTTTGTGCACTTCCGAACCCGCTCGCCGAATAATCTTGTTCTGCATCAACACGGGTTCATGTCATCCATTCTCCCTCTCGACCAAGACGAGGCGAGGCTTGGCGTGAAGGAAATGTAATTGAATTCAATACCTCAATTCACGTCGAATCATCATCATCAAGTGAGCCAGTCGCAGTTGGGTGCGGCTAGAGTGCCAATGGTCTTGAGGAATATGAAGAGACCGCTGTAGGGAATTGTTGGCTGGCTGGCCCTTTAAGAGTGCAGTACGGTCAGATTGTTCTTTCCACGTTTATCATACAAATAGCAAGGAAAGGAAATCCTATACGTTCCGAGGGATGAGGTTTCATCCCAAGCCCACTTCACCAATATGTCAGCTTACCTTCGGTACAGTCTTCATACATTTTATAAAGGGGACAGTAAAATAACAAAATGGTACCAATCTAGTCATGGGGCTAGCCCAAACATTACGGTTTCATATATTATAAATATATACATCCATACCTTATATGGAGCTATGGACAAAGATTTCGACATATTAGTGAATGAGTGCGAGAGAGCCTATCTTACTAAGTGACATGGGGTATCATTCTCTTTAAGTTACTACATAGCCTATTTTAGTCAAAGTGTTTCCATTACTCTAGAGATAACACTAGTTGATGTAATCCATATGAGATTAATCACGTTAGGTGATACTTCTTTGTTTTTAGACCTTTTGACTGGGATAGTTCATATATCTTAGGTGCTATAGTATATATTTATCCCGTGTGATACTATTGGAAGCTAGCCCCATGTTACCCGTTTGGTTCCATCCTTGGAGGATTTGATGGGGTCTTCCCATCCCTTTTGTTATTATACTTCTTTAATGTGGCTTTCATACATTTAGCTTTTAGGATACATTAGAAAAATGTGCAATCCTATAGAAATATATACAAATATATCATTCTATCGAACGACCACGTTAGCCAGAGATCTTATCGGAATCATCCCATTCTAATCAAGAGGGACAGGACTGCATCATTCTGATGATTCTAATCAGGCTTTTATTCTCTTTTCGGCTAACATGGGAATCAGCTGTCGAGGAAAAATATCAAAATGCATGCGTAGCAGCTTGAGTAGTTGTTAGCCTGTGAATGGGCGGGCGAGCAAGTGACGGACAAAAAAAAGTGACCACAGGAAAAGTGATTTGACTTTCCCCAGCCCGCATCTGCTCTTGCCGATAAAGACTCCGGAGAAGATCCCGTTCCGAGCGGAGCGGGCCCCTTGTTGGCAATGGCCAGACGGTCAGGCAGACTAGGCTCCTCTCGTCTCATCTCGTCTCGTGGCGATCAGTGAAACGCAGTACAAGGAATTCGCTGGTCCATTGTTCAACAGTCGATAAATACATTCGAATGGGTTAATGATGGGTTTACTGTATGCTATGTTGTGCAGATGCACGCTGTACAGGTTTGTGTCGTCAGTGTCCCCGGAAGCTCATTCCCTTGCATCAAGAGCAACAAAATTGTTGCACTTGATGCTGATGGCCGCAACGGAGTTATCAACTTGCTGTTGTATCCGCTTGTTTGACTTGCTCGATGATGATGTCGGTTAGTCTGTAAAACTTTGCTGTCAGTAAGTGAGCCAGTCCGACTAGTCGAATCGGTTCACTAGGTCTCGGTCGGTCTTCTTGTCTTTATTCAGCTCCTTCCTTTGCCTCCTTTGTCATGGAGAATGAATGCACGCACTGATTGAGATGTCCGCAGCTACTAGATTATTAGATGGATTCCGCTAGTTGGACGACGTAGTGGTACTTGCAGGGAGGGATCCGTTTTCTGCAGAATTGACATTGCACAGAGAGAGAGAGAGAGAGAGAGAGAGAGAGTGACGGAGGCCAATTAGTTACTGCATGAGAAAAGCGCGGAAACTGGAGCGTAAGAAGAGGGCGGAATGGGGAAGTCCATTTCCAGTGATCCATCCAATCATGCAAAGCTGGTCGATGGAGTGGAGTGGTAAAATTGCATGGAAATGGAAGGGAGGACAATGTCTGGCGTAATAATGGGAGAAGAATCTGAATAAATCATGGCAGCAGAAGATGCGCTGTGAATCTGCAATCGTGAAGAGAAAGGAAGCATATGAGATTCATTTCTTGCAACACAAATTGCAACAGCAGCAGGAGGAGGAGGAGGAGGAGGGGCGCAGGAGGAGGGCGAGCAAGGATTTGAACAGCAGGGAGGTAGAAATCGCAGGGTGGATAATGACAAAGTGGATTCATCCATCAAGTGCGAGAAAGAGTGGCAGCGCGTTTGTCTCATTCGAGAAGACCGAATGAGTTAATTTGCGTGCACGAATGTGCAGCCGGTCCTCTCGACATAATCTAATTATCTGAATGTCCAGCAACATTGCACCCCTTGCGAGTCGCCTACAAATCATTCGTCGCTTGCAGCAGCACTCGGAAAACGTCGTCCCCTGCTAAAAATCTAAATAACTCAGATCTAATCAGAAGCCTCGCAGACAAGCAAGCAAGTAGGCAAGAGTTGAGGACCCGAGGACCCCGCTCTCTTCGTTACCTCCGAATGTCTTCATCTGAATTATTGACCGACCCCATTGTGCTACGTCCCGCTTCCTAGCAGCAGCTATACTCACCGTTCAAATCATGCACATAAATACGGTACATTTCTGAAGCTAAAGCATCAAGCATCAAGCATCAAGCTGCAGGCAGTTCAAGCCCGAGCAAACGCAGGGAAAGGGAAGGGAAGGGGCAGTGTGGTCTTTTGAGCCTATCGTTCTGATGATGACTGGAATGGATTTGATTCGATCGGTCCTCATAGACTGAGCCAAATGTGGAATAGCAAATGTGCTTGAAGTTAGCTTGTCGGCAATGGGGTTCACATCCATGATCTTGTTTTGCGTTGCGTTGTGTTGGTCTCATGATCTCCACCAGATGAAGAAAGTGCCGGCATGACACTTGCAGGACAACGGGAACGATGGGTACACGGCACACCATCATCCGGATCCTCGCGCTTTCAAGAGGTTCGAAACAGCAGCAGCAGCAGCAGAAGCAGCAGGGAGTACAAAGAAAAACTCCATTTTCTAATGCAGAAAGTTGCAATTTACGTCGGCATTGCTGTCGGACGGACGGACGGACGTGGCTGACCTTTTGTTCCTTCCTCTCTTCGTTTCTAAATCTTTGACCACGGTCTATGGTGCGAATGCCATTTCTTTCTTTCTTTCTCTCTGTTTCAGAATTCTCTCACGGCAAATCACGACGGAGCGAAATCCCGTCGTGGGCAACTGTGCCGGAGTAATCTCAGCTTCTTGTTCTGATCTGATTCTCTCAGAACAATGCTCTGTAAACAGTTCACGCTTGGGTCGGAGATCCACCGAGAGCTCGAAACATTTCATCGATTCCGAACCACTTTGGTTCTGGAATCCATGGTTCAATGATTCTGGGTTCACGGTAAAGAATACGGAGCTCCGGATCCATGGTCAACAGAAAGGGTCCGTTGGAGAGACACGAGCCGTGTTTGGAACCTTTTGTAGTTTAAGATGCCGTGTACTTGTATGGTTCTACTCGGGGTCCGATGTGTTGGGAAGGATTCGAATATTAGCCGACAATCCTGGCCAGAAGTTGAGCTGATTTTGGTTTGCTTGAAGAGTCGGGCACTCTGATTTTGGAACCTGAAGTTGCCAATGAGTGCGGGCACAAGTTCCCACAACTGCCTGCCATGTTTCTTTTGTGGATCCCTTCCTTCTCTTGAACGGTGCGATGCCATGATGCAAGAATGTACGCAGTCAGTCGGTCCGTGCCATTCCGTTCGGTGGAGTGCATAGGAATGGCATGAATTTGCTGGATCGGCAATTTGAAAGTCGACAAAGAGTGGACGTACCACCCGAACACCCGAAAGCGATCGATCGAGCAAGCTTGATGCAACCAAGGCTCGAATGCGTGTCGCGTATGTGCAATCCAAAGCACAACCCGGTGCAGGGCGACACTTTCAGGACGACTCTTCTACTTTTCTGCTTTTGATTGAGAAAGGGCAAGAGGATGCTGCTGCTGCAATCTGAGCCCGATGCTTGGCCTCGCTGATGATGACAACAATTTGCTTTGTCCACCTTCTTTTCACGCCACCCGAACTTGCAGTTGAGAAGCTTTGCGTACATCGCAGGGGCCTGCCCGAAAGAAAATCTCTCGGCTCTTCACAGCTGGTTGCAGGCAGGTGCCAGTTCCCTCCATCAATGAATCAATCACATGAACCACACCACACCAGACCGGACCGGACCGAGTGAGGATTTCGTTGTGTGCCACCAGTAATCGGAAGCAGCTGATGATACTACACGGTCCTTGAGCATGGCAAGGGCTTCCTTTATTCTTTAAGCTTTAAGCAAACGATCGAGAAGTACTGAAAATCAGTCCATCAGACGCGCCGTGAAAGTTAAAGCTGTTGGTGGCACGGACGGCCGGTCGAGAAAGTCTGCTACAGACAATAATGGGCATTCGACGCGGAAAAGTGGATCCACAGGGGGATTGATCAGACCGCCTAAGTGAGATTAGACCTAGATTCTGCTCTCTTAGGCCTGCCTGCCTGACTGACCCCCATCCCCACAGAGTGTTTGACTTGACCCCGACGACCAAAGGTCCCCCGGTTGACCAAATGGTGGAAAAGCAAGTCCGGCAAGAAAGTCGGTCCTCCATGAATTCATTCCATTTTCTATCGGGGTCCACATGGCCTCCCTCCGTGCTCATGTCCGTGGTTTGCCTCACCACCATATCCGATGTAATCGTGTGTATGGGAAAAATCAGCGCTTTCGCCGACAGGAACAGCACACATCCCCATCCCCACCGCACACAAATTGTGAACTGGTTTCCGATTGACGATTATTACAACTTCAGCTGCGGCCGCAGTGGACCTAGCGTTCCGCCTTATGTTCAGCTACAGGCACAGATCACAGACATTGTGACGTTGTCACCTACAGGTGCACAACGAGGACTCCGAGGTGCTCCCAATTCTGTTTCGCTCGTGTTCAGAAATCGATCACGTTAAAGTTGCGCTTGTGCTAGCTAGCGATCCTCCGAGTAACAGACTTTCCTGTTTCGTGTTAGTTTGAACGAGCCCAGTTTACCGGTGGGGGTGCTGTCCACCCAAGGCATGAAGTGAAGGGAGTTGTCTGCTGAAGAGCAAGTTGGATTTCTCAGAGAGAAAAACGGAACATGTGGCCATGGCACGACAGACGTAGCCTTAGTCTACTCTGTGATCAGCGATAAGTGCATTCCGTAGTATAGGTTTGCCTAGTTTTCCTACATGATGACCTTTCCTTCTAGATCTTCTCCTGACCACCATTATAGCTCGATCCGCGAGAGGGAGCTTGGATGATTCCGTGCCAATTGCAGAGTGTGAAATTTGACTAAATGTTCGGAATTTGCGACCTCATGATCATGATCGTCCCCTTCATTCAAATCATGCTGTGCCTGAAGCCTGAAAACTTGAAAAGTCTTATTTTGGTCTCCAAGAAGTTCCCAGAGCCGTCCACTCTCTCCAGTGACGGTCTATTGCTTTGAAGATATGTGCCTTTCACGCTTTAGATCTTCCAGACTTCCATTTGACTCACTAGGGCTCCTGGTGATGATATGAGATCCTTGGTTGAGAGGGTGGCTTCATTCGTTCTGCACTCCGGTCCTCCGGAGGTCTTGGCTAGCCACACTGCTCAGGGGAGAGAATGTGAATCGTTCATGGCCGGTCCTATACGTTCCCGTCAGGATAGGAGCTCAGTGAACGAGCATTGTTGCTCATTAAACGAGCAGCAGCAGCAAGGTAGGCAGGAATACAGCCAATCGACGGCAGACGTCTAATTCTTGTGATGGATGTCATGATCGAGAAGTTCATATATATCAGTCGGGGAAGATGCTGAACGATGAGAGTGTGGAGATGTTTCAACTACCCATGCTCGGCAGATCTTCAGCGCTGTTTTACCACAGCCAGAGCAACGAAAGTATCTTGCTCCTTATCTCGACTCCATGGGACCCCACAATTTCAAATAATAATCGATGCGCAGTCAGAAGATATGCGGTCACGAGTGCACTCTCGATCCTTCACCGAACGACCAGCTCAAACTGGTTATCGATCGTCTCGAGAAAAACAAAATAGAGTATGGATCGATTGGCGAAACTTGAGGAAAACTCGTATCACGGAAAAGATCCTGCACTGGATCGAGACTGTCGGACGTGTTTCTTAAGAAGGAAAGAATTCCACAAAAAAAAAGCCGGAGAGACCGGCAGGAGATGCAAACTTGACTTCCTTCTCTACCTGCACAGTACGTCTTCCGGATCTGCCGAAGATTTAATTTTAGCATTTGAATAATTTACAATTTCTGTGTTGTTAGGATCTCACTCATGGACGCTCGCAATGGAGCCGAGGGAGAATTCTTTGCATGAATTCTGAGGTTTATGATTCTAAGACATGCTCGAAATCTTCACAAGATTAGTCCCCCGTCACACCGACGACATCATGAATCAGCGTAGCTAAAAGCTTAAAAGATGCGCATTTCGTATCTATTCGTCAAAAGTCCCTGAAATTGCTGATGATCATGATCATGAGCCAGAGGGAAGTTAAATAATGAATGATTTGGTCCTCAACGGTACACAGCGCCGCGACGAACCTCAACTTTATTATATGATCAGTAGGAACCCAAATATTACAATCACAAGAACACCATATCCCGGGAAAGAGGAAGTATACAATGCACAGGATGCAAATATGGCTCTTCAAACATGTGCGTAAATGTGTAGCCTAGTCTCTCGCGTGTCTACATAAGAACTACAACAACAGTTGCAACACCTTCTTCTTCAGGGAATCGAGGGCACCGGGCCAGACAACTGGTTGCCACTGAGGTCCAGCGACGAGAGCGCCATGGTCGACAGGCAGTCCGGAGCAGAGCCAGAGATGAAGTTGCCTTTGAGGATCAGAGTGTTGAGGTTGCCGAGCCTGCAAAGCTCCTCCGGGATGGGGCCGACGACGTTGCATCCGTCGAGATTGAGCACCTCGAGGCTGGCGAGGCCGCCCCAGGCAGGGGGGATCTGGCCGTTGTAGGCCACGTTGAGCATGGTCAGGTTCTTGAGCCCCACAAGGTCACCGAGGGCTGTGCCCACCAGGTAGGGGTCGCCCTGAGGTCTGGCTGCAGGCACATCCCTGGCGATGATGTTCAGCGACTCCACGTTGCCATTGCCATCGCAGGTGACGCCGTCCCAGGTACAGCAGTTGGTTCCATCCTGCCAGGTTTTGAACTCCTCCCCTCCGAACACGATCTCCAGCTGAAAGTATTTCAGTGCTTGGCTATCCACAGGCTTGCAGTTCTGCCCGTAAGCCACGGTCGCTAATGTCGTCGCAAACACAACCACTGCCCATGCACCAAGCCCTGCAGCCATGCTTCCGAGCTTGAACACCGAGTTCGCCCTCGATGAGTCCCAGCAGATGCAGCTGCACAATCAGAAAACGAAGGGATTTCAATCAATCAGTGATGTTAACTAGAGATCAATTCAGCACACCGTCAGGCGTTCTTAGAGTTGGAGTTCCAGCAGGACCCAGGAGCTCATTCATGTCGGAACTATACACCAGAGCAGGCAGCATCGCCAGCTGCTGTCATCGACCCGAGGTGCTTGCTAGACCAAGTGGCAAACTTCGAAATCCTCAAAAGTGTTGTATCAGATTCAGTTAGCTTTCCGAGTTTCAGGACTCAGTGACTTACAGGGAGTGTTCTCTTGCTCAGCTGGGCTAGAACTCGACTTTGGTATTGGTCCCGACAACGGAATGTCGAACTCGGAAAGGTTGATGATGGTGATTGATGGTGACTGGAAGCCCGGGGGAAGAGTTTATATCAAGGTCAGAGGTCGATCAGGAGGAATGAGTAACGAATGAGTGAGGGCGATAGACAGAGAGCTGACTTGCTGGTGAGTCATGTAGTGAAAGAGCATTAATCACAACCATGTGTGCTTTGCTTCAAACATGTCTGAGTCGCAAGAATGTGAGGTCAACGCTCGTGGTTTCACCTCACCATCTGCTGACGGCCGCGGCACCATTCGCAGCTCAACCCTCAAAATTCGCAGCTTCTGGCGGTAACTTGAACGATAAAAGATAGACAGCCCGCAATTGACCAGCCAAAATAATGGGCAAGAGGCAATCTCATTCTCGTTCTGGTCTTGAGGCAGAGCCGTAAACCGTAGAGCCCGGCATTTTCATTGAAATACTGGTAAAGGGTTGGGAATCTCCTATTTTCTGCCTGACCGAATCCGAGGCTGATCGCATACTTCGGTTTCGAAGAAGCGACGACGGATCCCAAATTCATCCTGATCACAAACACCTTGTCTCGTCCAAGGAAATCTTACTAAATCTGAAACTGCTTCCTTCGACCGCAAATAGCCTGTTACCAGTTCATAGCCATAAAAAAAATCACGTTATATTCTGCCGATGACATGGAGACGTTCGACGAATAAACATGGCGAAAGTTCGCAGCTGCAGGAGGCTGTGACCGAGGTGGTTGTATTGGCTCGGCGGAATTCTAGATCTGGATCCAAGCAGGAATGAATGTCAGAGTCCATACTGTAATTGGCTTGCAAGTCCGCCCGGTATCGTCATTGCTTAAGGCATTCCCCGTAAGTGGTTGATCAACAGACTCACAAGGCCGGTCCTGAATCTCCGAGCTTTGCAAACAGAGCAAGGAGATCCAACCTTTCTGAAACTGGTGCGAAGTGCCCAAATCATTCGGAAGGCATTCGTGATCAATGCCAGCGCGAGAGATAAGGGCCCTCCTACAATAGTAGTATGGGTTCTGCTGTCAGAATCCGGTGAAATATCACCGAGTGCATCACGTGACGAACTGGCGCTGGGTCAAGTGAATACTCTTATCTTCTCTAATATTGGCTCGAGGCCTGAATTAGAATCACCTCCTACCTGGGCCTGAAATTCGGGGGCTCCCGGGTGGTTTGATTATTTTAAGCTAGCTTGCTCTTTGGTGCCAGAGCCATCAAAACTAAGCAGTTAGCATGTTCGATCGTTGACGAGTCCATAGTCAGTACGGTAGCTAGCATATAAAGAATCTCCTGTGCAGCGTCCAAACGCAATCCAAATTCAGTGTCAACTGCTCCTCTAGCTAGATCTCTCTCTCTCTCTCTCTAGCTAGCTGGGCATTCAGGAGTACCTGAGTCATTCAACATTCAACTACAAGCTCAAAACTGCGAGAGGTAAGTAGGCTTAGGCCGCAGCTGCTTGTAGGCTGATGTTGTGGGAAGTCAACGTGATTTTACTTTCAGTGACTAGAATTTTGTTCGCCAGGAACAGTTCATGAGCCAGATAAATGAATTTCTTGCAACCATTTGGCTCGATCGATCCACTAACAGGTAGCTAGCATTTCATGCGTCCACACCGAATTTCAGCTGCAGTATGACGTTCATTTAAATGCCACTTTCGTCGTGTTGAATCCAGGACTCGAGTCCCTGCACTAGCTAGGCCAAAGATCAGAGTGAATTGCAGAAGCTGCATGCGGAAAAGGGAGTTGTAGTTTCGTAGAAGAGGAGTACTGTGCTGACGGACAGACATTTGCAGCTGATCATGGCGACTCCGATCTCCAGTCGACTGAAAGTATTGGCGATCTTCGTCGTGGTCGCGCTGGTATGTGTACGAGAGGTGAATGCTCAGTCTGGAAGGGGATGGAGGCGTTTACGCCCCAACTTCTACGCTACATCTTGTCCTGATGCGGAGAGAATAATTAGGCAGTCGACGGAGAAGGCATTTCAGCAGGACCCGAGTTTTCCCGGTGCTATTCTTCGTATGTTCTTCCACGATTGTATGGTCCGAGTAAGTACCGTCATCCCCTCTGGAATCTGCACCTGTGTAAAATGTTCACGTCGTTGTGTTCATAATGGTAGCAAGTAATTATCAAGTATTTAGTTCACAGCAAATCGAAGACAGCACTCATTTACTAAAGAAGACTGCATGAATGTTAAATCTCCAGGGATGCGATGCTTCGGTCCTCTTGGACAATGATAACTCGGAGAAGCTAGGAGCTCCGAATGCCAACTCCCTGAGGGGATTCGAGGCCCTGGACGAGGCCAAGGCAAATCTGGAGTACATTTGCCCTGGAGTCGTGTCCTGCGCGGACGTGCTGGCCTACGCTGCTCGCGACTCTATTGAGCTGGTAACTCGCTTCATCCGATCGATCCATTAGCAAAAGTAGTGATGTAACATCCCATATCGGA
Organism: Marchantia paleacea; assembly: GCA_014180765.2. NCBI lineage: Eukaryota > Viridiplantae > Streptophyta > Marchantiopsida > Marchantiales > Marchantiaceae > Marchantia > Marchantia paleacea. The sequence continues at coordinate 546,540 of MUAA02000039.1, read as the reverse complement.
TTTCTCTCTCCTCCATTCTTTTTCATGACTGCAATGCAATGCATGCAATCGTGGAGAACAAATTTACACAGAGAGAGTCGTCCATGGACTGCGTTGCAGGCTTCTCCAGGCACAAAGGTGCGCAACTGGACCGGTGGTCGCAGAGATGGCGTCGTCTCCGTCTCCGCCGAGACGCTGACCGAGCTTCCTGGACCGTTTTCCAACTTCACCACACTGGAACGGGCTTTCGCCAAGAAAGGCCTGAACCAGATTGACCTCGTCGTCCTCTCAGGTACAGTGGAGTAAAAGATTTCCTTCTTCTGAATCACTCACTCACTCACTCGATTAGTAGATTAGATCCAGTTCACTTGCACTCAGTCATCGGCTGACTGCTGCATAGGGCTCTCTCTGTGTGGTGTTTGCGTGCACGTATATATTTTGAATGAGCTGAAGGTGTGAGTGATCGGTTGTGGGCATGGGTGTTTGCTTGCAATTGCAGGGGCACACAGCGTTGGCAAGGCACGATGCGGAATCATCCTCAGCCGTCTGTATAACTTCAAGGGAACGGGCAAGGCCGACCCATCGATGAACCCTGCTTACGTCGCCAAGCTTAAGCAGAAGTGCCCCCCCAATGCACCCGGAAACAGGATCGACATGGAGGAGAAGACCCCCAACGGCCTCGACACCAACTATTACGTGGATGTGGAGCGAGGCCGAGGCCTGTTCGAGTCCGACAACGCTCTGAGGACCACTCCCGCCGGACGCTGGCTCGTCAGGGCCAACAAGAACAAGCGAGTTTTCGACGCGGCTTTCGTTCTGGCCATGAAGAAAGTCGGAAACATCGACGTGCTGGTCGGGAACCAGGGCCAGATCCGTACCGTCTGCAATGCGGTGAACTAAATTGTAGATTCTGAAGAAGAAGTTACAGTATGTATTTTTAACATCCATTGGAAGCGCTGCTGAGTCGGACTTCTGAGGCTTGCAGTTGTGCTTGCAAGAGCCCGCCATCGTTCGGAGATCTGAGATCATGATCGATCTGGAATCTGATTTCGATCGATCGATGGATCATCATCTGATAGACTGACTTCTTGGAGATCAGAACGCCTGTATATGTTCAACTAGAGCCGTGAGCACAAAATAAGATTAGGGTAGATATTTATTATTGCTGGCACAGTCGCCGGCCTTTGTTTCATGAATTGTGATTTTTATTAACGATCAACCCTCTACTCTATGGTCTATTGGAGTTCATGTTTTCTCTCTCACTTCCGCGTACTTTGAAATGGTTTACAGAGAATCGTGTGCAAGTTGGTTTCTTTGACCATTTCTATTCAAGCATCGTGACCACCGGAGCATGAGTCAAATCCTTGTCACTCTTAGACTATAGTATTTCTCAGGAAGTTAGCATCGGATTCGTCCAATCGTGTGGGTATTTCGCATTCTGAGGCGATATTCAATATGCGTTGCCGATCACAAATAAATAACAAGATATTCAATGTTTATTATTCTTAGAAATTAAGAATAATAAACAAACGACAATCCTTGGTATACGTGAGAAAGGAATGAAGCCATGAAAAGAAACGTCCCGCTGTCCATGTGGTCCCAAAAGCCAAAGGTTTGAGGCAAAATTATACACAGCCAGTACATAGATAGCATTATATACAACTTGCTGTCATGCATTTCAACGTGATGGTTGCGGTGAAACTTGATCCAAAAGAAGAGACGAGGACGTACATTGTTACCCAAATTCCAAGACACAGATCACAAACCTACAGGAAAATCGAAACCTGCACTGCAATGTTGAACCACGTAATACCTGCGACCATGCATCTGATGTTATATGGTCTCGGATGTGCAGTTATTAATGTCGGAGTATCTATTGTCGTTCGTCGTTGAGATTATTTCCGAGTGGATGCTGGATGTGGTTGTCTATAAAGTCTCAGAAGGACTGAACTTTGGCGTCAGAAGACCGCAGCCGCAATGCGGAAACACATCAGATCCTTTTTATATGATATTGTCTTAAAAAATGCTTATTTCTGAAACTAATATTTTAGCCAAAGTACTAAGCATATGCAGCGCGAGATGAGCGAGATGAGGATGCTGCTGAGCGAGCTGCGAGTCCGACGAACTGCATGGCAATAACATAACATGCCTACACGTACAACTTGCTTCAGGCGCCAACTAGCCAATCGAAAGTTGTAAGACGATCGTCGAGCAGACAGGAGGTACTTAGTGTCAGGCATGTCAGCTAACGAGGAAAGCCTGGAAGGTGCGATCACAACATCAGCAGTGTGATCTACACCAACAGAAGCAAATTGAGCATCCGGATGAAGAAAGGCACCACCTCCTATTCGACGGAATCCGCTGCTCACCCACCACAATATCACTCCCACCTAATTAAGATCATGAAATCTTACAACCACGAAAACTTCATGGAACAGATGTAGATGACATGTATCATCGGCAACGCCATGAACAGACTCTGTTCTACCCAGAGTGCGGAGGAAGATACTAGAACATACTCGAGTAATCGACAGTCACTGCACCACAGCTCACCCTGATCAGAAGTGTAGCTTCACGGCGATCTAGTGTCTCGGCGAGCTTGCCACTCCAGGACTACTTGCTTGCAGGCGTGTTTCAAACACTCAACTACGCTGAACTAAGCAGCTTGAGACGATATGCAGTGTAAGAGGCAACAGCAAAGCACGGCGAGGGGCACGACAAGAGCGCAGGAAACAGCTTTTTGCCGAGCCGAGTCGAGTCGGGATCAAAGTGGTCTCGCTCAAGACGTCACGTCAAGCTCGATAATCGTCTTGACATGACGATGCGGATGGGGATGGGGATGCACAGTCTGGACCCTCAAGTGAGGTCGAGCTTAAGTCTGTATCAACTTGTGTTGTCGGTTGTGCAGGGACGTTAGATGACTGCATGAGGGAGTTCAGTTGGGAGTAGGTACGAGGAAGAGAGAGGACTCGAAGGACAGTCCTATGAGTCCTTGTGCGTACAACCCAAGTACAGTCCATTCAATCCTCCCGTTTATATCTATCTATAAGTCAATCTGTCCCTAAGTGAAGAATACATACACGTCAACGACGTCCGTATCGTAGCATATGGACGAGACCTTTACTTCGTTTTGTGCTTGAAGTAGTAAGTCCACTGTATTATGTTGACAATGAAAGACGTAAGGACTTATGCTCTATTTTCTGAAAAGGATTCTTGTTCTATTCCAGGCAAGCGGAGGAGCCTATTGGCCTAAATGGTGGGAACTTCATTGGGAATGAGAATGTAATTTTTTTATTTTTTCTATGACGTGATTTTTTACTCTTTGAATGTGTTGTCATTTAAGGGAATGAGATAAAAGGAGTCCAGATTTAGAAGGATCCGATCTGCTCATGCAGAAAGAAACAATCGTACTATTGAAGGCAGGGAATTTTGAGGATCTAGATGCTACTGCATCTAACATACGTGATCGCGTAAATGCACTTCTGGTCCATGATCGATGATCCAGTATTTCGCGTTTTGAAGGTCCGAATGCCGAGTGTGCGAGAGATGCGCGAGACAAGCTCTTGCACATTGCACCCACTGGAGATTGTGTTGCTCTAAATATTTTTGGCTGGTCCGTTGGCCGCTCTCCTTTTCGTTTCGTTTTCAAAACGTGCTCTTCGTAGTCCAAACCCATCTCGTCCATTCTCTCGAAGAAGATTCAGAACAAACATCCTTGTTGTACCTCTCACCATAATCAATATAGTCACTCCGGGCTGTTTTATTTAGGACTCGATTGATTATTAAGAGTGCGCAGGAACGTACATTCCAGGGACGTATACTGGCAAGTGCTCAACGATTGATGTCTTTAGCTGCTGTCAATATGCGTTATAGGTCATCTGAGGGAAGAAACTGAAACGCAACGTTTGACTTTTGTCTCAATCCTCGGCAATTTGTCATGAAGCGACACGAATTCTAGAATTACAATTGGAGACATAATCCTTTGGTAGGATGCTTTTCTTTAAATGATTTCTCATCTTAACCTGCACCAAATTAAAACTCAGATGAAATTGCCCAAAATGTATCGAGACAAATAATCTTTATGTCCAATGCATATATTCAAACATACAGATCTGAAGTCTTAGCAAGTTCTGTAAAATCCAACTGAAAGTGACGCGAGTACAGGCACATTAGGAAGTCGGAGGACAAAGATTTGTCACGAAACGTCGGTCTACATAACGTCTGGGAACGAACCAGGTTTTTCAATTCACAGTGAAGGAAAAGTGGGTCGAACAACAAATGCAGGTTTCAGCAACGACGCAATGTGCTCACTGATCCAAATCAAGGCCAAAGACACGCATGCATTTGGCTCATATTGCCGTAGATGGCCACTTACGTATGATACGGATTTCGAGAGCTCTGTACGGGCCGAAGCTCCCCCAGCTTTACGTGAAGACGCCCATCCCAACCCATAACACAACAGTGGGTCTCATGAATTCAGTATGAGGGACTCAGGATGGCCGTAGTCAACGTGGTAACGACAAAGCGGAAAATACCAAGTGAAGCTGAACTCGTAATCAATCTAAGATTGCGTCTGGCTCAAAGCCTCAGACGCAATCTTAGATGAGCCCCCAAAGAATCTTATCTGTAATGCAAAGAGTATAGGTATTATAATTATTATGTATGCAGGTCCAGCTGAGTTTACGATTGTTATTGCGATAGAAGGAGGGAGAGAAGAAGATGGGCAAGACAGTACATGCCCGTGGTACTGGAAATTGTACTGGAGGACGTTGGTCCAAGGGACAGATGATTCTGATGTTGCGTCGTTTATGGGATTGTGACACATGCAGACGAGATTCTGGCCTCATGGAAAAGGGGTGATTCTGCTGCAGCTGTTGCAGCATGCAGATCGAATGATTTCAGTTCGGCGGGCGGGGCAGCATGCACCTTGACCGGAACTCTGACGACGACGAAGAAGAAGGAGAAGAGGAAGAAGAGAAGAAGAAAAAGCAGGATTTTTATTTGCTGCGGATGTGGATGATGATGCAGTAATTGAATATACACAGTACTGGACACCTCGTCCGTTTAGAAGTAACCGAGAGTTTCGAGATAATCAGAAGATGAGGCCAAAACTCAAGAGCGCCTAGAAATGAGAGGCGACGACACTTCCTATGGCAGTTTCCATGACAAGTCGACATACATTTGCCCGCAGGCGGTGATCACAATCCATGGCCCCCCAACCCTATCTCGGGCCTTGTCCGTATCACAGACTTGCTACAATTCTCACCGACTCTCGACTCACTACTTAACACTAGCACCATTCCCAACGGATCACTACTGAGAGCTGCTCTGAGTTCTAAGAGCAAGTAGTTGGATTCTGCGGGTGAGGGAGAGAGGCTCTCACCGCTACCTCTTCCAGCCTAGCTCAGTCTAAACAGCCAGCACCCGATCGATCAGCCATCGCTGAGAGCGAATTGCAATCGAAGCTTTGGTTTCACGCGCTGTGTGTATACATACCTCTCTGCAGTCAGTACTATAGAGCACCTACACTTGGCAGTCTTGACAGCTCTTTATCTACCAGCACTGGTTATTGTAGTAACACCCGGTCTACGTGATCAAAATTTCAGGTCTTTTGACTTGTGGCATAAAAAAATCTCGTGTGACAGTCAGTAGCGTTTGTTTTCTCATACGCCCTTGTGACTCTCTCTTCCTGGGCCAGTTTTCTTTCTTCAATTTGCAGAATCACTCGCGGGGAACGTCAATTGATCTCTAGCTAGATCAGTCAGATTGAAACTGGAGCTCATTTTTACCTCATCTTCTTCATCTTTCTGCCCTGGGCCTGTCTTACCATTGCGCTCTACTCGAGAACATTTCAGAATTGTAGCTTCGAGGTGATTGAATTCATCAGAGAGCAGTTGCAGAAGGCTCTACCAGGCCGAGCTATCAGGAATGGAGCAATAATAGAGCTAGCGCGCTAGGCTACATGTGATCGACCCTTCGTAAACCGGTTCCGATTGCCGGACTCATCATCAGTTGATCTAGATCTGAATTCCGCTCGAACAAATCGAAGCTCAGGTCGGGATCGAATTCCGTGGTGCGTGCGCTGTATATCCAGATAAAGAAGTATTCGAAAGTACACAGTCGGCGAATGCTGCAAGCATCTGAGGAAGTGGGAAGCATCCGAAAGCATCGATCTGGTCTGCTCTTCTCTTTCGCCGTCATATAATTTCAATCTCCGAGGTGTCGGAGGGGTTCAACAGGCTAGCTAGAGTAGGTGCGAGCAAGAAAGCTGCGCATCCAGAGATGGAGCAGGAGCTCCAACCCGTGGAAGGGGACTCGATGTCGGACCTGCAGGACGTCCGAATGGAGGACGTGTTCGAGAGGCTGACTTGCACCACATCGGGGCTGAGCACGGAGGAGGCGGTGCGTCGCATCGACATCTTCGGCTACAATAAGCTCGAGGAGAAGCACGAGAGCAAGGTTCTGAAGTTCCTGGGATTCATGTGGAACCCGCTGTCGTGGGTCATGGAGTTCGCGGCCATCATGTCCGTGGTCTTCCTGCCGAAGAAGCCCGACTACTACGACCTGGGGGGGATCATCGGCCTGCTGGTCATCAACTCGACCATCAGCTTCATCGAGGAGAACAACGCGGGCAACGCCGCGGCCGCGCTCATGGCCCGCCTGGCGCCCACCACCAAGGCGCTTCGCGACGGCAAGTGGGCGGAGATGGACGCCGCGCTGCTGGTGCCCGGGGACATCATCGCCATCAAGCTGGGCGACATCATCCCCGCCGACGCGCGGCTGCTGGAGGGCGACGCTCTGAAGATCGACCAGTCCGCGCTGACGGGCGAGTCACTGCCCGCCACCAAGGGGCCCGGCGACGGGGTGTACTCGGGCTCGACCTGCAAGCAGGGCGAGATCGAGGCGGTGGTGATCGCCACGGGCATGAACAGCTTCTTCGGCAAGGCCGCGCACCTGGTCGACAGCACCAACCAGGTCGGGCACTTCCAGAAGGTGCTGCAGTCGATCGGCAACTTCTGCATCTGCTCGATCGCCTGCGGCATGGTGGTGGAGATCATCGTCATGTACGGCATCCAGGGCCGCAGCTACATGGACGGGATCCACAACCTGCTGGTGTTGCTCATCGGCGGGATCCCCATCGCCATGCCCACCGTGCTCTCGGTCACCATGGCCATCGGCGCGCACAACCTCTCGACGCAGGGCGCCATCACCAAGCGCATGACGGCCATCGAGGAGATGGCCGGCATGGACATCCTCTGCAGCGACAAGACCGGCACCCTGACGCTCAACAAGCTCACCGTCGACAAGAACCTGGTCGAGGTCTTCGAGCCCGGCATGGACAAGGAGACCATCATCCTCTACGCCGCTCGCGCCTCCCGAACCGAGAACCAAGACGCCATCGACTCGACCATCGTCGGGTCCCTGGAGAACCCGAGCCAGGCGCGGGCGGGCATCCGCGAGCTGCACTTCCTGCCCTTCAACCCGACGGACAAGCGCACCGCCATCACCTACGTGGACCTCAGCGACGGCCAGTGGTGGCGCACCACCAAGGGCGCGCCCGAGCAGATCCTGGCGCTGGCCTGCAACCGCGACGAGATCACCACGCGAGTCCACAGCGTGATTGACAAATTCGCCGAGCGCGGGCTGCGCTCTCTGGCCGTCGCGATCCAGCAGGTCCCCGAGCAGAGCAAGGAGAGCGCGGGCGGGCCGTGGAAGTTCTGCGGCCTGATGCCGCTCTTCGACCCGCCCAGGCACGACAGCGCCGAGACCATACGCAGGGCCATCAGCTTGGGAGTGAGCGTGAAGATGATCACGGGTGACCAATTGGCCATCGGCAAGGAGACGGGTCGCAGACTGGGCATGGGGACCAACATGTACCCGTCGTCGGCGCTGCTGGACAGCAACGGCAAGGACGCGGCCAAGGCGGCCGCCGGGATCGTGCAGGATGTGGACGACCTGATCGAGAAGGCCGACGGGTTCGCGGGGGTGTTCCCCGAGCATAAGTACGAGATCGTCAAGCGCTTGCAGGCGCGCAAGCACATCGTGGGCATGACGGGCGACGGCGTGAACGACGCGCCGGCTCTGAAGAAGGCCGACATCGGCATCGCGGTGGACGACGCGACGGACGCTGCTCGCAGCGCCTCCGACATCGTTCTGACCGAGCCCGGGCTCAGCGTGATCATCAGCGCCGTGCTCACGAGCCGCGCCATCTTCCAGCGCATGAAGAACTACACGATTTACGCCGTCTCCATCACCATCCGGATCGTGGTGGGCTTCCTGTTCCTGGCTCTGATATGGAAGTTCGACTTCTCACCTTTCATGATTCTGGTCATCGCTATTCTCAACGATGGAACCATCATGACCATTGCCAAGGACAGGGTGAGACCATCTCCGCTTCCGGACAGCTGGAAGCTGCGGGAGATCTTTGCCACGGGGATTTTCCTGGGCTTGTACCTGGCCTTCATGACGGTGATCTTCTTCTGGCTGGCCAACGACACCACTTTCTTCACCAGCTTGTTCGGAGTGAGATCCATCAGCCACCAGAAGGGCAAGCTCATGTCCGCCATCTATTTGCAGGTGAGCATCGTGAGCCAGGCTCTGATTTTTGTGACGCGGTCCAGGAGCTGGTCGTTCACGGAGCGGCCGGGCTTTCTGCTGCTGTCGGCGTTCGTGGTGGCCCAGATGATCGCCACTCTGCTGGCCGTGTATATGAGCTGGGACTATGCGTTCATGGAGGGGCTGGAGTGGAGATGGGCAGCTGTGGTTTGGCTCTGGAGTGTGATCACCTACATCCCCTTGGACCCGATAAAATTCGCCATTCGCTATGGCATCGCCGGTCAAGTCAGGAGGAACGCGCGTTTCCAGCATTCGCTTTCGATGAACAAAGGAGCAGGCAAGCGCCTGAGTAATGCTGGCAGTCAACCCAACAGCCAGAACTCAGCCTAGCCCATGAGCAAAAAAGTCACCGTCATCATTATCATATACGAGCCTGATTTTTAACGTATTTAGATGCATCGGACTTAATTTCTAGGCGCCCCGTTGAAATCAGATACAAGAATTGCTGTGTTTGATCAGATCCTTTCCTGCCTTCCCTGCCTTCCCTGCCTTGCAAGCCATCGAGCTACTAATTTGATCCGTAGTTGACAAGTGGGAGCCCAAATTTCATATGAACTTTGTGAGCGTACATGCTAAACTTGGGAATGTGTACTCGGGCTTTACTAATTACCTCAATTGTGAGGGTATCAGATGCTTTTCCTAGCTGGTTATGTTAGAGTGTGTAGATGGGAGGAATGATTCTTAATGTCGCAAGTGCTGCTGGAGGAAGCTCAGAGCTCCTCGGAAGGATACGACATTCAGATATGTACTGCATGACAAAGCACTGTAACTTGTTATGTCTCCTGACTTGAAGGCATAACCATTTCTTTCTACATGCGTTCCTCGATGTTCTTCAAGTGATTCGATCTGGAGCCAGAAAACACAGTCTGATCATCGACATGCGTCACAGAAAGAACATCGAGGTCACTCAGTCAGACGCCAGTAGCCACCTCTTCGACTCCGCTGATCATGATTTCGTCGGCTTCTAGTCGGAACACCCCAAAAATTTGTGTACCACTAAAATAGAGCACATTGTAGCACCTGGGCTGGTGCTTCCACTTCAATTCGGAAATTTATGCTTCTCCTACTGGAACACAGTTAGCAGGTCCTTGATGAAATAAACGTCAACACTCTAACTGACTATTCTGAGAGAGGGAGGTGCGGGAAGCTTGATACAAGACCTCATTTCTGAAAATCCTCCACGAATTCAAACTATTGGAACACGACCGCTCGCATGCGCAGTCAGAATCAATGATTTCAAAAAGCAATAGTTATCCCTTGCTCCTAGTAGACGAATACATGAATGTGGACGTTGATGTCGATAGATTACGATTCATGTGAATGCCAAACACACATGACACATCTGAGTCAATTTCCCCACTTTGATTGCGATATTTTTGTGGCTGAAAACACCCGCCAAGAGGAGTCCACAGGCTTTGTGACATCCGCAGCTGCAGTGGTACTTACTACTCTCCAGGAGAACGTGAACTGCGGATATGAAACATCATTAAGATCATTGTCTGCTTTCCTCCGGTCCAGAGCTTTAAAAACCTTCTCAGTATGTTTTCTTCGCATGCTGGAGGAATATGCTGTCGGATCGCTTATATCGTTCATTGCACTTGTATCATGGACAAAGGTGAATATATACCTCGCTTCATGCTCGTGAAGCGCAGTGCAAGATCGCATAGCATACTAAGGTGGGAAGTGTTCCCGATATGTGTGACCACGTTGAACCTCAGATTTGCGGTGAGAGTTTATCTGGGTGTGTGAATACGAGAACTAGACTTTGAGAGATCATAACGTTGTTTCCTTGATTCCTAGGAAAATACTGAACCAGAAGCTGCAAGGAATCTTGTGAATTGACGGGTATTTGCGAAACTCTAAAATACGTGAAACCAATGGAAAAGATATACCGGAGTTCATTCTGAGAGTGCGGTGACTGAAAACTCCTGACGAGAGAAACTTCTGTCCTTGATGTTCCTCTGGATCTCGGTGGATTTGTAAACATCCTTCATTCTTCAAAAGTCGACAGTTTTGTCTTCCTGTTACGAAATGTGAGTCATCATTCTGTAACACTAGAATATTCATATGCAGGCCAATGAAATCATGGTGATTGATTTCCGCGGATGATTCGAGATCAAAATCCACACAAAATTCAGTGATTGTGCATCGTAGCCGATCCCTGCGACCCGATAGCCCAATCTAAGTGTCTTACGGCCATTAACGTCTCCACCTGAAAGTTGGTTGATATGGAAGCTTGGATCCACACTCGAATCAAATTTCTGTCTCCTTAGTTTCATTGACTTATACTGATCTCCTTATCCAGTAGTCCAGATTTTCTCACTGGGTCTTCCAGTTCACGAGAACCTTCTCCTAACTGTTGTTAACAGCATCCCACAGACCGGCCCTGGAAACTACGTCCTTGTCCACCGTTCCCTCATGATCACAATATAACCAGTTAGGTGGTTAGAAGCATCTGGAGCCCGTGAACGTCGATGTCCACACTGGACCCCTGTCCTCGTTCTCATACAGCTTAGAACATACAATTTGAACCCAATGATCAGTCATCCACGCTCGAAAAGCCAGAACTCTAGTGCTACCGCAGGTGTGAGCACCGAGCGATCGTCAAGGTACAGTAGGTAGGCATACGGTACACCCAACTCCTGCGGGTCAAGAATATCAAGGCAATCAATTCCACCCCAGTACAATCACTCCATGATTCCACGTTTGGTATACAACTTCTGTATGTATGGTATGTACAAACCACCTTACATGACATTTGCAACCAAGCCCGATTGGAAGCTCGTCAGATACTTACAAACGTTAAATTGAATCGATCATCGTACCTTACAGGATGTCATCTTCCGTAGTGATATTAAGTATGGCGCAGTAGGCAAAACTTCCCTCGACACGCCCAATGTTCGCGCTGTCAAATCAAATTTGATTAGCGATAATACGCAGCCAATGTTCGATTTGGTGACAACCTGTGCGCATCAGTCTAGATGACGAATAACAGCTTTATTCAACGATACGAAGATTCAGAATTCTTCGGATGTTATCACGCAACTTCTGGTACAATTTCTTCATAAATGCTATTCTTAAAGTCAAGCCCAGATGTGTAATTAGGTAATTCATTTATACGTGCGCGTTAGCTCATATTACTACGGTACTGTAAATACGTAAAACCGGGTGGAACCGGACGCTTGGTTAGCATGCTTGAATTCAATCAATACGTACACGGAAAACGGGGACGCAGGGGAAAACTAACCAATAAAACATCAGTGTAAATAAGGCAAAGTAAGAAAGGGTTTAGGGAATAAAACTATGAACTCTTCTTACAACCGATGACACATGTGAACCAAATTGGGTCGAAATTTACCGAAACCATCTACAGAGCAAGGGAATGAGAAATCAGCCGAGCGACGGAAGAAACGGAAAGAGCTACTGCCTCTCTCTTGATCAAAATTTCCAGTCGATAGCCCTAGATTCGTCAGTCTTGAAAAAGCAAGTAGAGATATAAGAATGGATATGCCAGCAGGGCACATGTGCCCTGCTGGCATATCCATTCTAATTTCACTCTCCAAGGTCCTTGATGTGGAGAATAGACGTTGTGAAAGGATTGGACAACGTTGTTGGTCTTCATAGTGAATACAGAAAAGAGGTAAGCTCAACATGAAGAGATAATGAAGGTTAAAATACAACCCACGTGATCCCCCACAAGGGTTGGGTTTCCAATCCATTGGACTGAAAATATATTGAAAAGTTATAGATGGAGATAATTCAAATTTCAAATACACTATATACATCAGTAGAGTTTTAATTTGATTCTTATTCTAGATGATCTACGTCGGTAGACTAACATGTGTCTCAGAAGTATCCATGTTTCAATTATATGCCATGTCACCTTTTACACATATCTACTATAACAATATTTTATTGATGTTTTGGCCTGAATCCGAAACGGTGGGTGAGTACTTCCATTGCCGGCCATGAGTTCATGCTTGAACATCTGATCTTCTTTTTAAGTGCAATAGTAGAATCCAACATTTTTTTATTATCTATCCACATCATTTTGAAATATGTCAAAATAAGATTAAAGTTTCACATGTGTAATGGTGATTTGGCACATTAATGAAGTGTGTAATCCCACATGAAAGTGTTTCCACACTTGTTAGGTTAGAAATTAAAAGAATCAAGATTATAAATCAAATATTTACATTTTATTAAATAAAAGGAATAAAGAGTATTTCTTGTAAGTCTAACAATATATTTATAAATTTAACAATAAACCTTTCATGTATTATCTATACCCATCACTTGAAGAATGCTTGAAACTTTACAATGAACTCTTACACTATCTTCATAGAATGTTTCTCGTGGTTTAGTCTCTTTAATTCTCTACTACCTAATTTATGTACTTCATATCCCCTAAACCATTCACCTAATATGATTACCTCAGTGTATTTAACACCCTTCATAATTGGACACCCTTTTCAAACACCAATAACCACATAGTAACCAAGATTACGGTAGAATGGATGTGATCTACTTTGACTTGGAAATGATTATTTCAGTCGTCTTTGCTCTGATTCTAATGTCGTGGACTGTGTGACAATGAGTGGCGCATTATTCCTCATCCAAGGGGAAGGATATTGAAGGTTTTCACCCTTTTCTGGAACAAAGCATGGATGCTATGGATAAGGAATTGGTGTGAAGTGTGGACCCGACCCCTTCACAAGCTCAAGTCGAGGCTGAAGCAGCTGATGTAACACTTACACGATAGTGAAAAGGCGACGGCCGTATTTCGGTGATTGCCGTGCCTGCGCAAACCGTCCGCCGGTTTTCATAGAACCGCCACGTCTCCAAAATGGAGCACAGTCTAATAAAACAGAACGTGTTCAATACAAAACTCTAATCTATCGTGCCAGCACATCCTCTGGTTACCGGATGACGTACTGAACCGACGAATGCCAGTAACTCATCTATTGAGAATAGGAAATGGCAGCTAATGCAAAATCGAAACTGTGACATGATTTTCATGTTTCTTTTCATTTGAGAGGATCCAGTTGAGATAACTTTCATCAACCACAGTAGGTACAAATGTTTGACATAATTGGAATACATATAATTCATCGCTTTTCCAATGTTGACGCCAGTGAAAATACATGTCAAGGTTTCTTCGAAAAAGAAATTAACACCTGAAGTCTTATACTCTATTTCCCCTAATCTTAACCCTCCAAGAATGACCGGAAGCTTACAGGCAACGGGTGTAAAAATTGTTCTTTTCTGAAGGCGGTTCAGTTTCTCTATCTTAACTGTAATTCAGAACGGTCAAGTCAAAGACGAAAGTCCTCTGCTCCATATGTTCAGTGCCCATACAAGTAACGGAGCCGGTGACGGCGGTCACCCTCCATGTGGGTGTTACATGAAGCAAATCTCAGATCTCTCTTTGACAAGCACTGATCCCGCGGTGAGGCGGCCTACTGTAACGTCGTAAAGAGTACCGTAAGATGACATTCGGTCGGCGGTACTCCGTGGGTGCAATTGATGGAGCTTCCACTCAACCACGTAATGATGATTCTCACCAAGAAATAAATAGCAAAAAGATAGGAATACCCTCTCAAAGAGTAACATGTAACCTATAACGATTTGATGGGGTCTTCCCATCCCTTTTGTTATTATACTTATTTTCTTTGCCTGAATATATCCTCACTATATAGTTAAAACGAAAGCATCCAAAGAATATCACGTAACACATTCATTGCACTAGTTAGTTAGCAATGGATATATGTTCACTAACAATAACAAAAGTTATATTGATATACCATGTTGTCTAATATGGAAGATTGTTCACATTTATAATAATTCTATATGATTCTAAAACTAAATGAAAAAAAAATAAATTCTCATGTATTAAAAACATTGGTTACTATATTTCCACTAGTAATCCATCATCAATTACTATTAAACTAAATCATGGGATACAAAATCCTAAATTTGTTATCATAACATAAGCAATAGTAACCTGCTCTTCACAAACGAAGTTCAGGTATGCCACATAGTGTGTACTTGGTGACTTCAAGGCCCACTCTTTGTAGACCGCCATGCTCCTTGAGTGACCGGTCATACCAGTTCACTGCGTGTAGAGGAGTACTCTTCTCTTCGCTCTTGGCTCTGTTTTTCTTCACATCTTCATGCTCTGGATCTGACCTGTCGTCGCATTGCTTTTCTTTCATTTAGACTGGAAACAGTTCGGTATGGTTTTCCTAGAGAGCATTCCCTCCGTCCCCCTGTTTCTATGATCCTTTTTGATCATTTTGGTCTCTACTGTGACCCAGGAAGGTCCAATGCCTTGATCATAGAAGTCCCTTTCTTTTTGCAGAGGGGGCTATTTGAGACATACTTATGTAAGAGTTCAATCTGAATATAGTGAAAGACGGTAAAATGGCCGAAATTTATTTTGGCTACATTAGCTTCCTTGATGGCAATATCAAACGTTCATTCGTGAAATTCAGTTCAGAAGCATTATTCCGAGTATTCCTCTCTAAACCTTGTGAAAACCTGCATATTTTATCTAGACATGCCCTTGTTCTCAATTCTTAAGATTACTTCCAAAGGTCGAGATTTCATAAGATGCTGCTCTGATACTCCTCCCATAATTTGCGGACATTTTCGCCCGTGATGGCCACAAAGGCTGGATCCACCAAGAGAGAATAAGCTTGCTGAAATAGATAGTGAGAAATGAAGGAAAGGACAAAAAATTACTCTATCCACATCCCTCACATACATCTCAACGATAGGTCTATCTGCAGTCACAATTTGGGAGGATAGTAAAGGTGCAAAAAATATTCAACTAGCCAAAATACTATAGTTGATGTGTCCTATATCAATAATAAGCCCACTCCTCCATAGGAAATCTGAAAAGAGATATGTCTCCTTGCCAAATTTCCTATCACGCACTCGAAGGTATCCGTTTTGATGATGTCACCAAAGATGCCCATGATCTTAGAATAAGAGGCTTTCAATGCATGTGAAGGAAAAAATACTATTAGTGATGAAAGAGTAACAGTGCAAAGAAGATATGTGGGTCAACCAACCATACTAGATGAGAATATATCAAACGACACTTGTAAAAGTTCATCTACATAGAGTACTGGATAGAAAAAGTTTGAGTATAGACCCTTGACCAAAGGCTCTAAGGAATCATTCTGGCTCTAGCTACTACTTCATATCTTGGCATATTGAGCCCTAAAGCTATTGAGATTACATGTGATAACATTAGTAGCATGAAACTTGCCAAAAAGCCAATATTTCATGCTCGAACTAAACACATTCACTTTCATTATCACTATGTGAGAGAGCAAGTGCATTCAATCTCATTGCTTGGTGATGCTTCTTCCGATGCTATGTTGTTTGTAGACCTTTTGACTTGGATAGTTCAGAGATATTTTTGGTGCTGTAGGACATATTTCCTAGTGTGATACTATGGGGGTTCCATTTTCCAATTTGGTTCCATCCTTGTAAGATTTGATGGGGTCTTCCCATCCCTTTTGTTATTATACTTTCTCGGCTATCGCATTCAATCTCATTCATATTCCAACACAGTCACAAGTACAACTGATAACATCCTCACTAGAGCCTTAGTATGGAAAAGATTCTTGGAGATTTAGTGGAGAGGAGGTGTTGGTGAATAGCACCATACAAAGCTTTTATTTTTACCTATGGATGTTACCAAATCACTCGATTACAATGCCGCTGCCGCATGTTAACTACTTATCTAGTTCGGTGTTTTAGTTTAGTTTAGTGTTTGGACCACTGTTTCGTACTTATACAGTCACAAGTGACTATGTACCAACTCGAATATACGTTCCGAAGAGAATGATATCTGGCGGACAGAGACCTGAGTAGGTCTATATAGGCAACAATGTAGACGTGAAACATGAGCAAGAGCTGAAGTACAGAAGAAACAAGCTCGAAACCACTTTCTTTCAACAAAAATCATTTAAGCAGATGGTACCTATGGATATTCTAGATGAGTCGCAGTTGAAGACAAAATGTAGGTGAAGTGAAGTCGTAACAGACTGAAACTCATGGGAAAACTGGTTCTGCAAGGTCGAACAGCTCATGAAGTGTATCTCGTAAAAGGCACCCTGTCTCCATTGCTTCACTCAATTTGCAAGTTTTTCCTCTCCTGCAGCTTAACGCATTTAGTTGCTTTACTTTTGGAGATGTTTTATGCAACCCGGCAATTCACATCAGCTGTATGATATAGCAGTAGCAGCAAGTCAAACCGTTGAAAAGAATAAGTGAACAGTTTTACATTCCTAGCTCGTAATACTAGCTCATCCATACAAACTAAAACTAAGCATTTGCTCATGAAGATAATCTACATGGATAAGGATTTTTCATATTCGACAACTAGTATGCCAAATATTAAAAGCTTAACTGGCTTTTACTTCCTTTATTAAGGTTCCTTTATTTTTCGGAATAAAGCTTCTCTTCAACATACAAAAGAATAAGCGCTTAACCGATGGTGTCCTCTTTCATATCAAACTGCAATTAAACCCTTGAAAGTTAGAGTTGTCAACTACCGAAAATCTAAGTGCAAAAATTATGGGAAATTGCGACAGACCTAATTTAAATAACACAACAAGTTTCTCTTCATTAATCACAGAATCTAGAATTTCCTAAAATAAAACGGTTTGGATTTTCATAAATATCTAGAGATAAATTCATGCAGAAAATGTAAGGAGACATGGCGAAAATGATGAGTGGATCGAATGCCGACATTTACCAAGATGAAGCGACAGTGTTAGATTCACAACTAATCATTGGTTACATTTTGTGAATAAAGCAGACAGGAGGGGTCGAGTGATTAAGTTTTGTTAGTCTTCCGAAGTTGATGTGTGCGTCAAGGTTTGAAGGTATAATTTCTCGGACTCGTTGGGAAACTCAGCCCGAACTCCCCAACAGTTATTCCTTGTTCTCACTTGAAAGGAGGGAAGAAAATTCACAAACTGACATTCTGCATATTTTTCGCTCATGTTTCATAACTTGCTTATAACATTTGGTAAATTTCTTAGGGGATAAAAAGGATAAGCGAAATCGTGATGATGAAATGAGCAGATTCACTCGTTGCTACGGTACTCCAGAGTAGTACACGATGGAGAAAACGGGGACTATGACCTATGTCAGGAATGGTAGCTTCTAGGGTTCAAGGCAGCAGGACTCGAAGATAGCTTTGTCGGTGTATCAAGGCTACCAGGATCCATAGTGAAAATTAGTCCGAAAACCCAGTTAAATATGGTGAAAACATGG
Organism: Marchantia paleacea; assembly: GCA_014180765.2. NCBI lineage: Eukaryota > Viridiplantae > Streptophyta > Marchantiopsida > Marchantiales > Marchantiaceae > Marchantia > Marchantia paleacea. The sequence continues at coordinate 528,648 of MUAA02000039.1, read as the reverse complement.
TCTAGGATGAGGGAGGGTTCGTCATAACAATGGGCTGGGCTGGCCGCCGGCTCATCTAATCAATCATTGTTCAGATAGGTGTTGGCTTCTTTTGCTCTGCTCAGACAGCAGTAATCCAGATCGGGTCCGAGCATCAAGCATATAGACGATTCCATCGAGCGCAAGCAAGACGGGAATCATGATAACGCAACTCGGCCCATCAACAAAAGCGAGCGAGCTCAAAGCGGAAAAGGGTTCACGCCGCCCGCTCTCTTCAATGCTGCTATCCCCGGATCCAAATTCCAGCCGAATTCACCACGAGGGCAATCCCTCCCGCGCTGAATCGCAGGACGCGACGCGTGGCCTGGAGCAGCGTCCGCAGCTCTGGCAGGCGGGCGGGCAGCAGAACACAGAGAAGCTGCCGCAGGAAGGAAAGACGGACGGACAGACGGGAGCTGGGACCGACGACGGCGGTAGAGCTGGAGCAGACAACATCCCTGTGAACGGACGGGCTCCATCTGGCGAGTGGCCCGTCCTCCTCGCAAATCGAGGCTGGCTGGACTTTGGAGAGCCGGAGGAAGAAGAAGGAAAAGAAGACGAAGACAAAAATTAAAGGGGCGGTCCAGCACCGTAACTTCAATTGTTCACTGCGATCGTCCTCCTCTTCAGAATCTGTGCCTTCGTTTTGATTTGGCCACTGTGATCGATCGTGGATCGATTGATTGGTAGAAGAGAGTTGGTGAAAGTGTGGATTCCGATTCACTTCACTTCAGCTCAGCTCACCCCCTGGATGCCCGACAAGTACGAGGACCGGTCAAAGTCGCCGCAATCTCAGCCAGCAAGTGAGTCAGTCAACCCATGGTAGCAGTCGAAACGGCCTTCAGTACAACACAGTACAGTACGCTGGCTTGTGGCTGGTGGCTGGTGGCCGGTAGCTCCGTGTTACGGACGTGGTGCATTCCATTCTTGTTCTCACATTGGTTTACGCCATTCTTCTCTCTCGTTTCGGTTGCGGCGCAGAGAATATGAAGCAGGGACTCGAGTCTTGTGCGCATGTCGATTCTGCTGGCCCAAGGATCTGTATTTGATGCCAACGAGTCGGAGTGATCCGGATGAGCTCTCCGGGACTCTTGTTTTCACGCCTTGTCGACGTTCTTCTCGACCTGTGAAGGACAATTTTTCCATGCTTCACCTTCCGGTCAGTCAGACTCACCTTCTCATGCACCATGTCGGCAGACTGGAGGGACGGAGGGACGGAGGGAGGCATGCAGATGAAAGCTGGGGTTTCGCTAAGTCACTGCAGGACTCGTCGATTGATGGACCCCTTTATCTCGTCTGTAGACCTGTCCACGAAGTTTCTAACGACCCATTCATTTTTTGTCGATACGCGCATGGAGTTTGACGTATGAGCGATCGAGAGACCTCGCAATTTGTGTCCGGTTTGAGTTGATCATCGAGACTACGAGCTGTGAACTACACAAAACACTCCCCATGATTTTTCATGTGCACAACCACCGTCTCGTATTATTAAATCAAAGTACGTGTTCTACTCTTAACGATAAACGACAGCCAGTTGGACCGAATTCTTCTCATGACTCTGTCCTTTCTGGACCGTGGTCTGGACTTCATACATCCAGAGACAACGAATATGTGAGTATCACGCGGCCAAAATCGATTACCAGCGTACTGAGACTTGATCTGTATCTGAACGGCTGGAACTTTTGAGCCAACTGTGATTTGCTCAATGAACTAAGGAGCAGTGCTTTGGGGACTTCCGATTTCTTGGTCTCTTCTGCTTATGATAATTACCAAAGAAAGCAGAGTTCTGATACATGGTCGTAGATGGTATTGGACATTGACCTGGTCACCCTATGGAATTCGATTTCGAAGGCTACCAGTGTTGTGTCCAGCAGATGGAGGGGTCATGTATGAAAGCAGATGAAAGGAAATTCCATGCCAGATTGAACGAGTCACCTGCTTCTGAAACCCTTTTAAGCCGGTGCATGAACACGAGTGCAACGATTGATTATAAGGGTCATTCCTTCATGAAAACGCACATGTCCCCTGGCAGATACAAGGAAGGTTAGTTGGGGGTGTTTCAGTTAGTCATGGATGTAAGTCAGAATGGAATCTATCTATCGAAGTCCAGTGTTTGTCGTTGAATTTTTATACAATTTGAACTCATTTTGATTACTTGTGGCTGTTGTATCATGAATCAAAACGTTGGGAGTGGCCATACTTCAAGACACAATCGTTTTGCCTGCTATATTGCCCGATCTGGCTTTACAACTAAATTGAAGTTTTTGCAAGGTAGCCAACTTGTAAATCAGCGAAAGAAATAGCTGGATCTGCTGTCGATACACATTTTTGGGCAGAAAAGAACGAGGACACTCATGATTCAAGTCAGAAGAGCATTCCAAGGAAGACAATGACGAAAAACACAGTACTGTGAAGAAAATGAGTATGTCCTTATGTTCGAATAAACAAACCTCGTTTTGAATCTGACGATCTCTGAACTTTATGCGGATTTTATTATAAACATGTATCAGCTTACAAGTAGATTAAACGGTATCCAGTCTATATGAGAGTAAATCTATCTTCACCGACAGATTAAGCCTTAAAATATCTATGGTCTCCCAACTGCATTCTATATGTAGTGTGTAGACGTGCGTGAGCACATTCATTTTCAACTTGACAGTGAGCAGAACACAAGTTTGGAGTTGCAAATTTTTTATTCTTGAATCATTAGACCTCAGATCCACTCTTCTATGCATTGCGTCATGATGCCCAAAGACTTGTCTCCCGGGATCACGTCCCGATACGCATTTTGGGAATTGAGATCTAGTCCAGATGCACAGTCTACTTGACGTCGGCTTTACTCTGTATGCAGCGAACTGTTCCACCATTCATCCACCTTTTGTACAACTCAGATCTCTCGGGAAATTTGACAGATGATCGTGAAAGACAAGAACCAATTTCGCTGTCGGTGAGATTCTATGCCAAGTTTCTAAAAAACCCAAGTCATGTTCATGAAAGCTAAATTTTTTTTATTTCCTAGAACCATCCGGTGTGGGATTGGTTTTCTATGCACTGTATTCACTACTGTAGTGGGCAAAACTATTCTACCAATTTGGATCTAATGTCGATTGACAAGCAGGTGCAGGTACATTGACCGTGATTAGCCTACTTCTCTTTCTAGTAGACACGGATGCTTTGGAGTAAGTCACGGTACTGAACCTAAGCGAGATGTGGGCTAGATCTGAAATGGATGTAGGTCTAAGAAATTCGCTTCCAGAGTTCAGTTTCAATGTTTAAATGTTTCCAACAGCATGATAGGTCGGATCAGGATTCCGAAACCTGTACACATACTTCAGCTGCTCACGAGAGCCATCAACAACTTTTCTAGGTAGTAAGTTTCCACGTGTTTAATTTTCATAACTCCAAGATCCTCACCAGATTGCATACATTAACATTGAAATCTTTCCCAGTAGCGAGACCGTTGCCGAGCTCTACCTGGAGCTTTACCTATCCGCAAGTGAAGAGCCCTGCCACCAAGTTTGATTCGGATTAACAAAATACCCGGTAATTTCAGTGTTAAGCGAAGTTACAATCTTCAGGGTTTAACAATCATCGCAAAGTTCTGTCGGTGTAGCAAACTTCTTCGCCATGATATTCCAGATCCCTCATGAAATGATATTACAGCATTTCTTTCCTCATAGAGGCAAGTTCCAAACGTGGGTGGACATGGTTCAACCCTTTCCTGATGCTGGGGTGTTCAGAATATTTGTTGTTCTTCCTCTACCAGTGCATATCTATGACGAGTCCAGAAGACGTTTTCACACATCACGGAATACCGGTCGTGCAAAATGCTAAAAATATGTGAACCTGTCCATATTTCACTGTCATCATCATCAATGTCTTCAGTCGGCACGTACATCTTCATTTCATCATTCCTTGTCTTTTTTATCAAAGCGGAAGTTAGTGTCTTTCTGACTTCAGTGGACAAACTCCTCTCGAGGACACAATGAAACAGACCTTGATCCGCATCAACCTCAGAACAAGTTGTGTGAGCGAGGCAGTGCAGGGAGGGAAGGGGTAGCATGGCCTGCAGGAGCACGAATCTCTAGGTCGAAATTCAAACATAAGTACCGGAAGAACCTCTGATCTAATCTGATGTGAGCTGATGCAGGTGCGGAGCACAAATGATCCCAGTCCACAGCCAAAACCAAAACCTTAACATTTTACTGTATGTGTATATTTAACTTCAGATACTCGAAAAGGACCTGAAGGCGCCGGTCAACAAGTACCGGAACGTGCTCACTCCTCTGCAGCCTCCACATCTACTACTCAGACCAAATCAAACCATCGATACGGTAGTAACGATAGTCGAGGGAGGCCCCAGGCCCCAGGTGACTGCAGTCTTACGCGTTGAGTCAGCGCAGTTCGCGCATGCACACATTCCGCGGTAGGTACAGCTCCATGGGCGACGAGAGTGGGACACGCGGCCACTGCAGGTCCACCCAGTTTATCGGTATCATCAGGATGAGCTGGAGGACGTCGACGAAGGGATGCGATGAGCTGCCGCTGGATGGATGGATCGCGGATGGATGCCTGCGCCATGGCGCACTGGCAACGTAAAGCGAAATATCGAACTCGCCGTAGTGTAGTCAAACAATCCGGATAATTCCCGAATCGTGACGAACCCATAACCATTTCTGTCGCGTGCAAAGCTCGAAGGGACCATCGGACCGTCGATCTGGATCCGGCGGGTCTCACGCGCCGTATGTTGGTCCACTGTCCGGGAATCTTATCGAAAAGGGAACCTTGTCTCGCCCTTTCTCGCTCGCTCCCTCGCTCGCGCACTCTGATTTCTGACTCTCCATCCTCTTACGTGCACAAATGATGATGAGTCGAACCCCCTCCCCTCTTGCACCCGAGTTCCCAGCACCCAACGCCCAATCCCACCCCGGTCCCGGTCTTCACTCTTCTCCTGGTGTTTGTGTTGTCCAAGTCTTTCTATTGGGTGGGAACTGACCGACGAAATATGATGTTTTGGGTGCCCCCGTCCCCCACGCAATGCAGCACTCACTGCACTTCGCGAGTGTCTGAAAATTGTAGCAAGCCTTGAATTTACCCCAACACTTTTACCGGTCGTTACAGCTCCTTGGGTCTGTCGAGTCCATGATGATACGATAATGGCATAAGAAATACAAATCAATGACTCACTTTGGTGGAAACCTTGGATTTGTAGAGGTGGTGTGGTATACCGGAGTAGATGAAGAAGACATCTGAAAGGGATGGAGATAGAGCATCGTTCACGGGAAGTACTTTCCATCTAGGGTGCAGCATGAGAAGAAGGAGAAGAAAGAGGTACAGATGCGGCCGAAGAGAAGAGAAGAGAAGGGGAGGAGTCCTCAGAGGATGGCAAGGGTTCATGCTGGAAAATTATGTGCGGCCTGACATGTTCAGTGTTTCTCGGCTTCCGAGCCGTGATTCGTGTTGCTGTAGCTGTTGCTGGCTCTGGCTCTGGCATTCGCAGGTCTTAACCTGCGAATGCATTCCTTGAGCTCTTGCAGAAAATGTACGTCAAGGGCAAAAGTTCAGTGTCATCTACAAGTTTCGAAAATCGTCAATCAAAGCAAGGACTCAAACCCACCGTCGGTGATCAACCAAGCAAGCTCTGTTGTTGAGGTTCAACTTGCTTCTAACCTCCTCTTGCATACTTAGCACGCAAGGTCAACCTTCACCTCCTCCTGCAACATTTTCACGTTGTCCTTCCGGGCTGCAAGTTCAGAGCACTTCTGCGTATTCTTAATTGGATCTCCAAATCTCGCGAACTTCGTCGTTGTCCACTCTTCTCAGAACTCTCACTGCTGACGGGGAAAGCGCTTTCAATCTATATGGATATGTAAGCCATAATAATGGCATTTCTGATGGCCTCGCAAGCCTTTGTGGCAAGACCACCAGAAATACTTACGGCAGACACACATACAATTGCATGCATACACTGTCAATCATGCGTCGTAAACTACTGCAATCCTGTAACCATAGCCCTCCCGTGCTAAGCCCAGAGTCACACTGTTTATGGCGAGCGGTGAACCGTCTTGACTCCTCAAGACAGTAGTACCACAAGGCTTCGAGACTGCAGGTACCGATCCTAGCCTTTTCTTCTAAGTTGAACTAATTTCAGCTCGGACCTACCCGGTATAGAACTTTGCTAGGCCAGAGCCCACAGATGCTTGGAAATATAGATCATGAGCATGGCAGGGAAGAGGGCAAGCACTGGAATGGGATGGGCTTCGGGATGGGAACCGAAGGAAGGAAAAGGAAAAGACTGGATTGTCTTTGTAGGAAAGTTGGCTCTCACTCTCAGTGCTTAGCCGTCGTTAGACAGAATGGGATCTTCGTTAACCATTCTCTTCTTCGACAGCATTTGTTTTTGTTTCTCGGACGAGATCTGAAGCCAATGCTTTCGTTAGTCCAGAGAGAGAGAGAGAGATCCGATATCAGGCAGTAAAGCCGCGGATTCAAATTTTGCATCAGGGCACGCTTCGATCACAAGAGGAGTTCATGCGGAACTCAGTCTTTTGTTTTCTAATGTCAAACCAAATCGTTTTCGAGGACGGAGAGCATAAAATAAAATCATGCAGACCTTTCGATGCAGGAATCCAGATCTTACTCGGTCATATGTGGGTTACACTTTTCCGCTACTTTACAAAATTCCGCACATCTCCGCGAGAAGATCTGTAAAACTTTCCAGCAATGATAGATCTCAGCTCAGGCTTACTAGGAGCCGGTCAACGTAGAGGTCAGATGATAAACTCGACCTAACGTGAAAGCTGGACACAGCCTCCTGTGGATATGTATCCTTGGTCGGTAGGCACCTCATACCCTCACACTTGGAGCAAAACTTCAGAGCTTATAACTCACTACTCAATTGAGCATAGCTCCAACCAGAGTCTGCTTACATCGTCAACCGCTTGGAAAGCATTTCATTGCTCGCTTGCTCAAATCCAGGAGACCTGTGGGTTTAGACCCACAACAAGAGCAGCAAATCCAGTTTAACCTTTAAATATATTAAATCCAATACAGATCAACAGATATCAAGCACGTTATGGTTTTGGTTTACTGAGGGGAGGCCCAGGGAGTGTTGTTCAAGGGTTCTAACCACATTTCTCTCGATACCGCTTGTCAGTCCCTGTTTTTGTGCCTGTCCGGACCCTTGCTTTGCCTCCTGCTGCTGGGCTTCTTGGATTTTAGACCAGAAGAATGATTCAGAAGTCCTTTTCCGCGTGAACGCACATTGCTGCAGCTATCCGAGCTGCGAGATACACTCCATCGAGTCGACTGCATGGAAGGCGGCAATCCGAACTTCGAGAAGCAAAAATCATCCGCCTCCTTAGACGATTGCATGGAAGGCCAACAATCACAGCTTGCGTCATTTCCGACTTTCTACACCTGCTGCATCTTCTTTTCCCACTGGCGCAATCGCTTCCCACAGCAGAAGATATCTGATCCGAAGAATCTACTTCGTGCCAGCATCTTCTCCTTGAAAGAAAGGGCTTGGCTGTCCCGTCGCGCATCCGGAATCTGCATCCCACCGAACTCATCCAGCGGTCTCAAACCCTTTATTTTGAACGCTCGAGGGGTGAGGTGGGTCGTTACGGATCCATGTGCCAGCAAACTTCTGAGCTTGAAATCAAACTCCCGAGGAGGAAGTCCTTTTCCTGAGAAATGGCCCGCCGAAAAAGTGCTGCTAACATTTGTCGTATTCGGTGGCATATGGATCCATGTGTAACGCCACGTACGCGTTGAATTCTCGCTTCCGTGTCCAGCTGGGAGAAGAGCTGATTCCGCCGCGCTCGGGGGTTCCTTGTCTGGTCTGCCGGTCCGGTCAGTTGCAAGTCGACGATGTACATATTACATCTCCTGCCTGCATGTTTGACGTAGAAAACAATTTATCAATAGTCCACGTAATCAGACAGACGTCCACACTCGAAGAGCATCTGCGAGCTGATTAACATCATCGGCATGTGCTGGATTGCTTGCTCGCCCTCACATGTATCTTCGTGCCGTATTGTATTCTGCACACCGACTGTACAACAGCTTCTACGTCGAAGTCGAATACGGGTGTCCATGACTCGACTCGGAGCGAAGTGGCATTGCAGACTCGGACCCTTATTCTCTCGAGTCTCCAACTGTCATGCACATTCAGTCAAGTCGAGCATTATACACCTAGTCATCAAGTAAAGCTTGTCTTGTGCTCGAGGATCGATCGTCAGCTACCGCCCGTCGGTCGTCCTGCCCTAGCTTGATTGGTATCTTACAAAACTTCAGCATGGAAATTGTTGAATTTTTTACGTAAACTTGCTGAAGCCTTGACACTGTGACGTGCAAAAACTGATGTTTCCATGACCTGGGACATCCATCATGTATGTATGTATTCTGTCCAAGGGATGATCGATTCCACTATGATTGTGAACATTTGAAATGAGCCTCAAGTTGCAACGCTCAGTCTCCTGTCTGTTTGGACTCGGGGCTCCAGTGCAATGTGCCTGCAGGTACACACCCCTCCAATCGGCTTGACAAAACTGAACTGCTCTGGCCATGGTCAAGGGCAAGGGAGTGACTGAGATTTCGAGTCCAGCTGGGATGATGGCAAAGAGTTTGGGGGCACATGAATCTGGTACTTGATTGAGGCAAATTGTCATCCCATGAGCTCCTACATAATTAGTCGTCTGCACGTTTGAGCAGTGAGTGAATTGTGGCCCAAGCAAAAAATGTATCGTCCCAAGCTTGAGAGCAAGGCAGGCAGGACCTCGCATGTATCGATTGATTAGCACCAGTGATATTTGGTGACATATCGGACGGAGTTATACATTTGCAGAGTTATGTACGACATCATAAGAGTCCACCTTGTGAGCAGGAAACTTTCTTCTCTGCACTGTTGGGATGTAGATCAACTGCACTCCTCCTTTGTAGAGTAGGAATAGTAAGAAAGTACGAAACTGTTGTAAGTAGTAGTACTTTGATGATCAGCACTTGCTCCAGCTCCAGCTCACAATGAGCTCACGAGGTCGCTCTGGTTGTGAACTGGAACCAACGAAGTCGATCCAAATATGGTGTACGGATCGTCCGGGGAGATGAGCTATCACGAAGAGCACAGGCCACAAGCTCCAAAAATGATCACAGAAAATCATTCTGTATGATCGACCCTCCCTGCCTGGATATTCTGGGCAAGCAGCAGCAGAACATTTCCGCATGACCCGCAGTAGCAGAACTGGTACCCGTCTTATTGTCTCAAATTCATCACAACTGTAACGCACAAAAAGCTTTGCATTGGCTTCGAAGCTTGAATCTGGAGTGGAGACTTATCACCGCGTTCAATCCATCTCGGCAATGCTGGCCAGAGGGGTTACTCTTCAACGTACTGACTAGATAATGAATGACAAAGCTGCAGGATTACAATGGCCAAAGCCCGAATTTGAGAAAAATCCGGCCAGTATTCTGAGTCCCATCGCTGCAGTTGAGCAGCTTGGCCGCTCTGTACTCCTCTGTAGTTCGTTCGAAAGCAATGTAAAGCATTACGTGAGACCAAGTTCTGCATAGGGAGTGGTACTGGCCGCGAGGACACTGCAATTTAGAAAGCCAGGAGCTGGATGCAGACATTGCCCAATCAAGTTTCGTAAATCTTTGACGTTGCGCTCGGGAAAAATCATCGCAACTCTTCAAACGCTGCTTGTGCATGTGACCAATTGGAAATGTCGACCAAGGTCCTCAAGTGAATCTCAATACATAGGGAAATATCGGAATAACTCTCTCAAGCGAAGTTGTGGAATATCACGACCGAAGATGACGGAGGACGTGCGTCTGAGGGAACGAATTGTGGACGACCTTGAGATTAATGGCTCACGTTCAACCCAAATTCAAATATGTGAGTCAGACGCAGACTCGCGAGAGTGGGAAATTATGAAAATTTCGAGTTCTGTCGTGGTGAGATTTTGAAATTAGTGAGTTCTGTTCGGAACAGATTTGTATGGTCCATGTTGAGTGGGAGGAGGGCCCGGGGCAAACTCGCTGCTGCAGAAGAATAATCAGGTTCGAGCCATTGTCGAGCTCGCTGCGAGAAAAGAAAAAATAAACCCTAGGTACGGGAAGGTGACTGACATGCACACTCGATTGTACGTGCAAAGCAAACAGCAGCTCGACTCATGATCAAGCCACTCGTGAGAGAGGCTGATCCCATTGAAGCAGAAGATTTTCTGAATTCGAGACGAGGCGTAAGATGAGGGTAGGGCCCTCGAGAGCAGCAGCAAAAGGCAAGGCGAGGGAAGAGAGCGTGGCCAACAATAAGAGGCTTCTGCTGCACCGAATCGGGCGTCGCTTCCTTGGGGTCGACGAATGCAAACCCTAGATCTTCAAGGGTACATAGATACGATACGGCATCGGTGTATGATCGAAGCGAATCCAGACCGGGCTTTCATTTGTCCGGGATCGATCCGGGGACGGGATCCGGGTGCGGAAATCCCCGACAGCCGCCTCTTCTCCTGCCGCTGCTGCTGCTGCCCAAGCCCAAGCCCAATGGCCCCAACCCAAGCCTCTCGCGAGTCGCGAACTCTCGCCATGTAAGCGGGTTTGCACCAATCGACAGGTGCCAATCGATTTGCCCATCGATCGAGGCCGCATCCTCCCATTTATATGCGTTAAACCTGTCCGACTCGAGCTCTCCCCGCGGCGCTTTCTTCCTTCCTCTCCATCTTTCTGCGGGCAACCGACGTCGTCGTTCTTTTGTGCCTCCGGCATCGCGCACTGGCCCTCTCCAGCGGAAGGTAGACAGACACCTGGAGATTTTCAGAGCGAGCGCCAGTGCCTTCGCGCGGTCCAATCACCGATGACGACATAAATTAAAAGCTCTGCGAGACGCAGCTTACGTTCAGCTTTTTGGGCCAGGCCCCTTTGCTTTTCCAACCCACACCCTGCGCATTCTTGTTGTCGCGAGTTGCTTTCTCTCGCGTTTGGAGCCCCGAGGCGAGGCAAGGCAAGGCAAGGCAAGGCAGAGGAGGTCCCCTGCCGATTACGAGGCAGGAAGCAGGAACGGCGTTAAAGAAAAGGGAGAACTCGTGGTTTCAGCTCTGTGGCCTCAGGACGCGTCGCGTTGCCTCGACGTATTCCGAGAGGAAAGGGCTCGGTGATCTGCTATGGCACGGAGCGACGGTTTGATCGACCAGCCTCTTGAAAGTGGGAGGGGTAGGTCCGTCGGACAGGAGACAGGCGACGTTGCGAACGAAGTATCGATTCCGTGGAGGACGAGCAGACGCTTGCAGGAAGCAACTTTGAAGTCCCTTCAAGAGCGGTAAGCGAGTAGTGCAGTGCAGCGCCTTCATGTTCGTGATTGGAGTGTTTAGGTTCGGGAAGAATCGCCTAGGCTCTGCAGGCTGACGCATAGATTGATTGATGGATCGATTGATAGGGTTCTCGTGAAGCCTTTTCGATCTTGAATTGAATTGTGTCGCCGTTGTAGGGATAGCGCACTCAAATCCAATATGTCAGTGGTTAAGAAGTGCAAAGAAACGCCATCGCCCGTCTCGAAGAAAGAAACGTCTTCGCCGCAACCAGTCTCCACGCGATCTTTGAGAAGACAGCATTCTTCGTCGGAAACACTCACGGCAGCCGAGCAAAAAGACACTTGCGAGAGGAAGGACAGCGCTGGGCGCAAAAAGGCGAAAAACGTTCAATTCAGCGATCCAGTCTTTACACATATCGAGGAGCAAAAACCGAGTCCCTCAGCTTCCAACACCACGAGTACGACTTGTGCTGCCATCACCACCACTAATGCGGCGAACAAGTTGGCCTCGACGAAGAAATCCGCCACCAGACATATCATCCCCGCGAAACAGCCTCGCAATGTCGCTCTGCAGCAGCATCTGAAGCGGAAGTACCCTATTTCATGTTTTGACCTTTTCTGTAACCATATTGGCACCAAAGGATGGCGCTGCTACCGGACGTGTATGCAAGGGGAAGCATTTTGCAGTAATCACTTGAATCGAGCTACAACATCGGTTGCGAGGATCTCTGTTTGTACCTAAATGTGTGCACCGATGGAGGACAGAAACACTTGTACAAAAGGCACGGCACATGTAATTCACTTTAAGGATGTGGATGCCAGTGAGATTGTCTACGTTGTAAATGGACAAATTGTGGAAGTTTTGGAAAGTATCATCATCGTCATGTAGGATAATAACTTGGCCCTTTATGAGGTGTGAGTAGTCGTAGGGTTTATCGTCAAGAGGGAGGGAAAGAGGGTCCTGCAGCTAGCTAGCTAGCTGCAAGAATTCCAACAAATCTGTAGAGTATGTAACACCACCCCCATTTTCGGACGGGTCACAGATTGGAATAAACACACAAGGTCGCCCTTCGGGACGTTGCATCCCCCAAACTATACCTGACTTGACTACCAACTGTATGCGTCCTTGTCAGTTCATCGTCCTGTTGTCAACCTCTGGCATTAGAACGTATGACTTGGGATTCATACCAGATATCGGGATGCATGAACCTAATGCGAAGGCTGAGAAGGAACGGCTTGTATGGACGAGAATTCGAGCGATTCTCGTGAGGTCGTCTAGCCTCAGGAATGTTTGGACATCACCCCCGGGGGCGGACGAACACACGAGACCCATGTATCGTACAACTACCACGTTTCTGGGTTTTTTCTCAGTTGTGTCAACTGAGATTTACTGCGAGACTGCAAAAAGGCACTGATAGGGCTGCGTGGATATATCCGGCCCTTGATATTAAAGAGCACACTCGCGAGAAAGTTCATGCATTGGTGTACTCACCGTGAGAAAGGACAAGACCTTTACGCAGACAGTTGGAAGGTGGACTTTGGTGTCCAACTCTGCTCGAATCCCTCAACACTGTCACAGTCCCTGATCCCCAACCCTACCCTGTGCGACAAAACACTGCTCCTAGTTATTTTGGACGTATTACCAGATATTCTATAATATTTACTGGAGCTACGAGATGTGACTGTGATATTATGTTTCAATGTTCACCCGACAGAAAAGTGCTCCTCATTCCATCTCCAAAGCTCACTAAGCACATTGAGATGGAGGCGGCCCTCCCGAAAATTCACGATGCGATAATGCTGCGTGCTCATGAATGGGCAATTGTTAGCAGAAACATGAGCCCTTGCAGCAGGACTGCCCCCTATGTAGATCATCCAAACTGGAACCCGGTCAGCGAGTGGTATTTGCTGCTGGATTAATTGCCATGTCTGCAAACATGAATTCTAGAAATAGTTGAGAGATAATTGCAGTGTGCAGTGAACTTCTCCTATCAAAGTAACTCGAAAAAATGCACCCATCGCGGCCGGGGTGTAATCACAAATGCCATGGGGCCCAATTTGATTGATCCAAATAAAACAAAACTCGACCAGAGCTGTAGGATTTCGACATAGAGTGTGAGGCGGGAGATTCATGTGCCACACGGTCTTTCAATCGGGTGTCACAAACTTAAGACTACATATTTTTCTCCAGAATAATTGTCATGCAGGCGTCCAGTTCTTGTACCGGTTGCTTTCATTCTGATGCACTGATGTGAAAGCTTCTCATTGTTCTCCCTCGTATCGAAACTTGTGTCTCCGGTTTCGTGAAGTGTTCGTTCACGTTACATTCCACCGCTGCTTGGGGGCCACAGGTCACGGTAGCAGGAACCACTTTTGCATATTTCATCTCCGCTGTCGATGATGATCCTGTTTGTGTAGAGCATGAACTCTTCGCGTATGACTTTCTTGAGTTCACGCAGTTAAGAGTCCTCTTGGCAACGCGTGTCTCTTCCTCTAATGAGATTGATCCCATTCCACTCACCTTCTTCACACTCTTTGAAGATTCCTTCCTCCCGTTCTATCGATAGACCTCGGGGGTTTATCAAACATTACGATGCTTAATCAGGCCCTAAGGCTCAGGTTGAGGAATCACTGTATTGAGGGCTCAGCTTTGCCGGCGCCTTTTCCTCGGCGCCTTCTCTGATGAGGAAGCACTTTCTGCTTTACTTGGTCCATTTCATGGCAAATTGATCAAAGTGGCGGTGTGGAGATCACAGCACATATTGTGCATGGCGTGTGTAACACAGGGCATGGGTTCCTTGTGCAGGACGAAATTCTAAGCAGCCTGTTTCGGCAAAAGCCAACATCCACCGCAGCTCCAGTATCTTCACTTCCAGGCCAGAAAACTGGGAAAACTCCATCTCAATCCCTTCGACGTGAACTTCTCCAAACTGTCCCATTATTTTCTCTCTATCGTGAAAGGCCGCTCTACTTTTGTACGAACTGTAAATTCAGACGAAGCTCTTCGTACAATCAAACTGCCACGCCTGTCGATTGAAGAGGAAGTTGTGTACACGGAGCTCAGTTCCGCATTGCCGTGCAGATCAAGCATAGGATGAGTGAGCATCAAATATGGTTGTAATGCTGCTGCTCCAAAATCAGGAAGAGATTGAAGTTCAGCTTCGATAATTCCTACTGCGTTACCTTGTACGCTGAATTTGAGATAATGATCATTTCCATTCCGTGCAGTAATCGATGGAGACAGGAGATGAGGAAGAAAGAATATACTGCACTGCACCGTCCTCAGGGGTATCATACCATATCACTTCCCACCATAGAATCGTCTGCAAGACTGTGTAGTTCAACTTGCTACCGATAGAAAGGGCTTCTTTGTTGTAGAGTCTGACGACAGAATATATTACAGCTAGAAGAGAAGAGCCAAGCATTCATGTAGACTCCAATCAGTCGCTGACGGAAAGAGATTCGATGAGACGAGATTGCTGCCACATGCGCTTCAGCTTTTCGCCATATCTTAGCTTCCTTGATAAGCTGTCTTCCGGTGGCACCGCACCTCGACGACTTCTACAATGAACGTAAAATGAAACACACGGAACTCGGTCCACTCTACTACGACCATCGAAGCCGCAATTCTCACATTGCTGGAGGATTTATACACGGCGCTCGCTGGCCCTCAGCTCTGGAGGACTGCCACGACCGGACGAGCGTGACTCACAGAGCTCGCGAGCAGTGAGCACCAAACTTCCTGGAAGATACGAAAAGCCGTGAAACATACAGTTGCTGCAGCAGCAGCTTCTTCTTTCTAATGAGCGACAAGATCTCATTAGCACAAAGTCACTGGGGTCCGACCCCGACCCAACGGGACCCAACCCAACAAAGATACCACAACCACCCACCGACAGTCCAGAATATCCACGTCAGAATATTAGCTCCCCTCAGCGTTTACCAAAAGTCTAGCCTTGGCTCTCCTGGGCTCACTCGCTGACTCAGTTCAGCAGCCTCCCTCCCTCCCTCCCCCACCTCCCCGCTGCAGAATCTTCCTCTGAACCGCGGTTAAGTCGAAGGTTGATTGTCGTTGGCCCTGAGGCTGTGAACCTCTCTGGTGGTTTCATGTATGTTTGATGGAATTGATCAGAAACAAGGCATACAGTTTGCGTAGCCGAGAGGCTGGCCCATTTTATTGACCAACTGGGCATGCGCTGTCCGTTATGTTCTGGTAATAGTGGATATCCTCATGGCTCGGTTGTCAACACATTCCATGGATTGATTGATCCATTTGATTGATCTATTGATTGGATGGATGGCAGGATGGATGGATTCAGAGCTTGATTAGTAATGTCTCCTGGAATTCATGTGTGACGCCACACATGCTATCAAGTCGATTGGAGTTTTGAGTGTCAAAAATAAGATATACAAGTCGTAGTAACAATGTCATATGGCGCCTGTGAGGAGAAATCTCCAGCGTGAGCCAAATTATACCGTCAAACTGCCTGATCTCCTGTTTTTGAGAGATATGTCAGATTGAACTGATGTTTTGCACAAACATTGACTCTCTCTCTCTCTCTCTCTCTCTCTCTCTCAGCAGCACTCCAGGTGCATTGTGAGGTGTACCGGCGAAAAGGTTATACATATGTCAGAGGTCTCGGTTTGAGCATGTGTCATTGGCCAGTCTGCTCCTGCGCAAGATCCGATTTTCATGAGGATTCTTGAAGTCAATGCGAGTCAGTCCATCAGGAATGTGCCTGCACATTGATTAAATGGCATCATTGAGGCTTAGACATTTATGCTTTATAATAATGTCGTCTGCTCAATCTGGAGCAATTGATGGTTCTATATTTTAAAATAGATCCTGCTTATGTACTTCAGCTCGATCATCCAAAATCAATCGGCAGGAAAGCAAATGTCTAAATGCAATGTAATGGAATGCACGTGGTTGAACTTGAGCTTGACTTTCCCAACGGCAATATCTCTCGAGGTATAATGAAATACTTTTCAGAGATGATCGAAGTCCAGCGTCGATGCGATTCCAGACACTGGTGTCAATGAAGCTCGCTCTAGTTCTGCCAGACACCAGGCTTAGCTGTGTCCCCAGCTAATGAGCAGACTGCATTTGCCTCACTTCGTAAAACCGCCGAATTCGAAGAGAAAAAAGCACATTTCAGCCGACGATGAGATGAGAAAAGCCGAGACTTCAGCGGCCAGCCCGGCGAGCGAGTGAGCAAGACAGTGAATGGGTGAGTGAGTGCGGAAGTTGGATGAGACTGCGGAAAAGCATCAGCAACTGATTCGCTCTGTTGTCAACCTCAACAACATCGCAGCCCAGCCCAGTACAGCAGAGTGCAGTGCAGCGCAGCTCAGCTCAGCTCTTATCGTGTAGCAGGTGAGCGGCACTACGGTTGCAAGAGAGATAGATCTAGGGTTCACGGTCCTCGTCCTCCTCGTCGTCGTCGACGTTGTCGTCCTTCGCTTCTCGCTGTATACGAACGCGCATGCACCCGATACCTCTTGGATCGCAGTGTGCTCTCTGCTCTCCTCTCCTCTCCTCTATACATGTGCAGCATTCAGACAGAGTACTGCACAACCGATCCCATAAATAGCAAGCAGCCAGGCAGGGACGGAGGATTCACCCTTCCCCCAATTCCCCCCATTCCACCAATTCCTAAAGCGGGACCCTCCAGGCAGGCCAGCCAGCCATCCATGTATCGTCCATCCTGCTGTACCTCCTCGCCCGGCCATGGCCAAGTTTGCCGTTCCATTCATTCTTCGTGTAAGCACGCAGCTCCAGAGTGACGAGTCCCGATGCGTCACCCAGTGTATGCCAGGTGAGTATAAAGCGTCAGGACTCGCCGTGGTATACACCGTATCGGTCTGGATGGTATGGTACGCGTACCATCCAGAGTCCAGACCCATTAAGTACGCCGTGGTGGTAGGGTGTGGTTCTGTGAATCTGTGAGGCAGGCTGTGTGAGCTTTGGCGCTCTGTTCGCAAGCTTGTGCATTTGAGTTTGCTCGCTTTCGGTGGAGTTATGTGCTTGCGTGGTTGAGCAAATAATGGTAGCACTGGTGGATCAAATTCCCCCATTCATCCAACTGGAGTACCTGCAGAACCCATCGTAGTGACCTGGAGAGAATGAAGATGAAGCTGTTGTACATTCCTTCCTGGAGCTTGAATTCTGTTCAAGAATAGATTTGCACAGACGGCTCGAATTGCTTGCGGGAGGCCTTTATTATTCCAGTGTGTCAGCCGAGGCTAGGAAAACCAGAACTCGCCTCGCAGCGTGCATTGCTCGAGGTGCTGTACTCATTGTGATGGACGATGTAATGTGTACATTGACTGTCATGTAAGGGCATGGTTGGCTTGAGTAATGAATAACCTGCCTTCGTCGCTGATGTTGTTGATTTTACAGCCCGGCTTCTTCCCGGTGTCCTGCAACTGAAATCTTCCCTTTCTGGCGAGAGAGGAAGGCGCTTTATCCATCCCTACTCATGAAGTCCTTTCCTCTGGTCCGAGCTGTGGTCGGTTTCCTCGGCACATTCCTCTGGTCGCTAGACTCCATAGCAGCGTTCTTACTCAGCTCATTGTCTCATTGACATGCCGACGTGAAAATCATGCACCCGAGTGTAATTTTGGGTAGCACAGTCCTGAATTTAAGCCCATTTATGAGTAGATGTGTGATTATGAGCGGGCATCATGTAATCCAGGAATGTTCTCCGTTTTCGAGCCTCAGTGTGAAAATTTATTCTCCATGGAGGTTGCGTGAACTGCACAAGAGTAGCTGTGGGCTATGGCTTACATGACAGAACTGCAGAGGATGGAAGCGGAACACACCGCGAAAGACTGCCACCGCAGACTTGGGAGTCGTGTTTGGCCTTAAACCTCGCTCGAACTTAGCCGATAATTCGCCCATTTTGACTGATACTGACAATTAGAGTGTGTGAGTAAACAGGCAATGTTAGAGTTTGTCTCGAGAGAAAAAAAAAAGCCTCAATGATTCCTCAATTCTGTCCCGATGGAGGAACATTTGACTGATTCGGTGACAATCTCAACCATGTACTACATATCTGCTGAAAGGAACAGGCACCATGGCGGTCGAGGGCAATTTGTCCATCGAGTACACTGGACGAATAACTTCCAACATGCTCAACGACATACAGAGTCACATGGGCAACGCCATGAACCCTTAAGTTCCTCAAACTCGCCAAACGAAACTCCACGTCGCGTTTAGAGCAGGGAAAAGCAGCGTTTTATGCTTTAATCTGGGAACCAGTTAGTCGAGACTCGAGATCCATCTACGGGCATCGTATTGTGACCAACACGATTGACTCGTGTCACAGGAACAAGGACAAGAACAAGGAAGGGTGGCCCGGTAGGTCGGTCACTGCAGCAGCAGCCGCACTGCTGCATCGCTAGTGGACCGGAAAAATAGAAGAGAAGAAAGGTGAGGAGGAAGCGAGCATGTGGACCTGGCTGTTCAGTGTTCAGGGATCCAGGGACTGGGAACGCATGGTTATTCTGGTCCTCAAATTCAGATCACTCCTGCTCTGCCCTGCAGCAGCTGCAGCTTCATGTTTCGTCATGCTAGGTTTGAAGGGAGGAGTATCTGAGAGAGACGGCCCCTCCCCCCTCACCCTCCCCTCCCCTCCCCTTCCTGCAGCTGTCTCATGCTTTGTCCGTTTGTCTAACTACCAACAATCAAAGTACAATCGATTGGTGCCGAAAGTGTACAACGGGATGTAGTGAAACTTTGGACCGGCCCCATTATACCTTAAAGCATCCATACTTTCTTAAATATACAGCAACTGATCTTAGATACACAATTGACTCGGTCTCTAGACTTTATCTACATGTGAATATTTGACACCACATGCAAAATAAAGTAATCGGTCTACAACTTTGAAGGTCAAAGCTACGAAATCTTCTAGATGATGAAGGCGAACGACCGTCATTAGCGCTAACGGTACGTAGCAAATGCGTCAGCCCTGTCTTCAGAACGTGAATATACTCTGTAAACTATTATTTTGCACTTTGGCTTAACTTGATGGATCTCTGAAGCTCCCCAACCGAAACCCCAAGTCTCTGCAAAAAGCGTAGCACAAGTTTTCCTATTCGACCGGGATCCACATTTGTTCCCAACCTTCACCACAATGCTTCCCTTCCCTTCCCTTCCATTCCATTCCTCATAATCTATGATTGATTTTTATTTTATTTTTACATCTCTTGCATCCAATTTACTTTTCCTTCTTTCGGGTGTCCTCAAAATTGCTACGGTTCACTGTTACCGTAGCTGTAAATGCATTGACGTGCTCCTTGGCTTCCATGATAATAGACTTGTCATGGAGGATTGACCCAGTGAGAGTGAGTGGGTTGGAGGCTGTATGGAGAGACCATCATCGACCACCGGTACGAACTACAGTATTGAGACCAGCAGCCCTACGGTAGGGGATTCATTCATGTGCTGGTCTACCTTCGCACCTATCTACGAGAATTCTTCTATGATCAGCTAGCTTGCTTGCTTGAGGTGTGGGTGTGTTATTTTTCAAAAGCAAACGCAGAGCAAGCGAGCGCTGTTCTGTTGTTACACTCTTGTATATTAATTATTGCCGAAGTTCAAAAAGCCGCAAATACTGCAACATTTTTCCAACCTTGTGAGTCTTGTTGTTGTTGGTCGCTGTATTGACTCTTGACTTCACAAGGTTCTGTGTTGTTGGACTCTAAACACCGGAATCTCCACTCGCATCTCCAGCGACATGAGAAGATCATTAGTTTGCATTGCTTCTTGTGTGCAAAAGTATATCAGCATGATCCAGAAAGTGCTGTCAACCACAACTGTCGTGTATCTGTTTCAGTCGTATGTGGGCAGAGGCGGTGGGTGATTGTAACGTGTAAACGAAGACAACATGCTCAAATATAGGAGAGAGAGTAGGCGCTAGGGCTGAGATTTTTTTGCCGAATAATGGGAGCTCATTCTTAAGCACGCGAGCCTAATATTATTCCAATTGCTGTTTCATCAGGACTCACCTGATGAGACAGCAGCAGATCAAGTCAAGTATTCTACACCCACCATTTGTTACGGAGAATTTATCTTCACTCGTATGAAGGAATCCTGGCCGCTTAGTATGCTGATCGTCATTATATCGTAGCCGGGTATGTAATTGATTACGACGTTCATCTTCCGTCATATAATCCAGAACTTAAATGTAAACAAACGGGATGAGCATAGATGATAATGATCAAAGCTCAGGCTGGCTCTCATGCAAGTGCAATGCAGGATTTGTACTCAGTGCTAGTAAGCTCTCAACTCTTAACTGGTTGAAACGATTGTATGAATATTATATGCACGCAAAATTAAAGAGGCCAGAAAATGGAACAGGTTTATAGAGTAGCTCAGATGGTTTCAAAGTCACGTGGCCGCAGCAGAATGTGTCCCTGCTTTTCATACGATTACTCAGAAGGTTCTCAAATTTGAGTGGAGAAACTCAAAACTAGAGGATTTTGTGGATCGTTTCAGCGGCCAGAATCGATGACGCAAATCATTGCAGATTTATACCGTATTGACGATTTCAATACATGGATTTGCTCATTGAACCAGGGAGGGAGGGCTCCTGGGCTGGCTCGCTTGCACAGCACATGCATCGGAAGTCTGAAGCCTGTCGACAACTCGCAATTCCAACGGGAGTACACTTCAAGGCATGCGTTACGTTCAGCTGGGAGATCTCAGGAATGCTTTTCGAGCTTATCTGCTTTTAATTGTCACGATCATGAAGAAAACCATTGCAATGAACGTCAATTCTCGTCACCTCTTCCCATCAGACCATTGGTCGACCGGTATCAGTTAAATGATGAGGCCTTAATAACTTGTTCAGTTTGAACCGCTGACATTCAGACGTAGATCTCAACTCTCATCGAGAACCTGAGAAGCTTTCGACGCTCAGTGGCTGTGAGTTTGACTTTACCGGGCTGCTTGCCAACTCTCAAAATCTCTAGACCTTGTTCAATTTCCAACTACCTATCTGCGTAGATCCAGATCACACTTGCGCGTGCTGAAAACCTCCAATTTCTGCCTCTATCCATGGAGGCAAATGTACCATCTACCGGACAGACTTGAGGATTGACGTGATAGGCTGGCTCCCTTGAAATCAGGCATGGAGAACAATATTCTCGGATCTAACGTAATCGACTTCGACCGATGCCGTTAACGACGAAAACGATAATGTCACGGAGAAAATTTCTTGCCCGGCTAATCGACCTGAGTCCTTCCGCATGAAGGTTGACAAAATTTCATGGGCCGAAACTCGTGTTCATCATCGGAAATCGCATCACTGCCAAGGGAAAGAGAAACTTTGAGAGGGTGAAACGGGAATGTGATGCGGAGAATAATTGAATCCACAAGCATAGCCTGGCCTGGTCCGGCCGCTCCCTACGAGGAGCGGCTGCATCGCAACGCGCCGATAATCTTTTGGTAGATGAATGAAAATATGGTGGTGATCGCACTACGGTCTCGTGTCAAGTACGAATCACGGCGCGACGTAGTGTTGAATGCTGATAGGTAGATAATTGGAGACTTGGGGCCTGAAATGGTAGCGACCGTATGTAGCCGAGCGAGCGAGGTACGGTCATTTGCAAAGATAAAGGTCGGGCTTATAAGCCATGGGAATAAACGTGGAGGCGGTCCGATTTGTGCCTTTCCACGTTCCTCCCAAAGGCGGAGCTTAACGCGTAAACAGATTCTTTCTCTCTCTCTTTATCTTCTCTTTCAAATCTCCTACTAGTACCAATAGCTGCCTATCTATCGATCTACATGGCAGAAATACGTGAATGAATCATGGAAGCCGACGCCCAAGGCCGACTTCGCTTCACCTCTGTACCGAGTCTCGGATCGGAACTTGCTTCCTCTTATCTTCTCCCAGATTCCGTAATCTAGATCTGCGGACTCGTGGACAACTCAAAACTACCACTCGGCTGGCATTACTACTCCTACTCGTGCCCTGCCCTGCTCTGCTCTACTCTGCTGTCCGCTGCATTGAGTTGCATTACACACTGCACCACTCCACTCCACTCCACTCCACTTTGACCGGCCGGTCGCCAGAATACAGAATAGTCCAAGTGCCTGGTCTGCGTGCCTAAGAGCCAGCTAGCCTTAGCTACGCTTTAGCCACTGTGCTCGTCTTCTGGATCCGCGCGAGTGAGTGTATACCTTCCGCATTACAAATCTGGCTCACATTTATGTGTCCTCCTGCATTGCACTCCCCTGAATGATTGTCGCAGCAGCGACGAAGTCTCAGGAGAGAACGAGAGGGCCCGGACGCCTCAAGCGAAACCACCCCCGGCGCTGCAGGCACAGCAAGCAAACCATAGCGAGGCCAAGCAGAGCAAACCCTAGCGAAAGCAAAAGAGAGAGAGAGAGGGGTGGAGGGGGGGATAGAGCCAGGATGAAAGGTAGGGGGGGAGTCGTAGGGGAGTGACGGATTGTACTTGCGTAACGTGAGGATTATGACACCGGTGAACACGTTTTACCCCTCGGCAAGGGAAAGCCCTAGACTAAGCAGCATCAGCGGCAGAAGCAACTCTTGACTCCATCTCTCCCTCCCTCCCTCGTCTCGTCTGCGCTCGTCGTCTTCAGATCAGGCGCTGTTCTCTCGCTCTACATGGCGGCTTGACTATTCGAGCTCCGATATATCCTGGAATGATTTCCAGGTTAGTGAGTGAGTCGTCGTGAGTAGGGCGGCCAGGCCGAGCCAGCCAACCTCGGCCTTGTGCATCACGACGACGAGGAGACGAGCAGCAGTTCGGACGAGGACGAGAGAGAGAGAGAGAGAGAGAGAGAGAGAGAGAGAATCTGTGGTAGTGACATATCTTGATAGGTTTCCCGTGTCCGGTGCTGACTGACCACAAGCACGGAGTGACGGACGGACACACATACACACTCTCGTCTCTCTCTCTCTCTCTCTCCACAGATACACCGAACGAACGCACATCGCCCGCCCTCTCGGAGCCTCCTGCTCCCGCTGCTTTCGCTCCATGATATCCTCTTCTTCTTCCGCGGACGACGTTCGCTGCTTTCGGTCCTCGGCGTCTCCCCTGCCAGTTCGGCATCACGCATTGCGCGCCAACCAGCGGCCATAGCCCTTTCTCGGCGAGCAACCCTACGAGGTGTCTTGTTGGCAGGCGAGCGAGCGAGCGAGCAAGCTGCATCTGGCCCGTCCGCTTGGCCTGGCCTGGTTTGGCTCGGCTTGGCGTTCTGGCCTGCTACGCATCGAGCTTGGACGGTGGCGACCTCGTGAGCAGATTGGGAACGGACGACGACGACGACGACGAGCGTAGGAGGAACTCGTCGAGGGACCAGGGCTGTCACTAGTGAGCCGATTTGGAGCCGTACATTGCTTGTGTCTCGCTGCGAGGAGGACGAGGTCGAGGAGATACGGGGCGTTTGTTTTCTTCGTGGCGACGTCGCTCGTCGGATGAAGAAGGTTTGCGGGAAGGTGGCGGATAGGAAAGAAGCAGATCTGTGAGCGGATGCTGTACGGTTCTTGTTGGGTATAGCAGGCGGTGAACTGGGATCGTCTTCGTGTAAGTGGTTCGATTCGAGGACGTATGGACCGCCGCGTAGAGATATGAACTTGCGCTTGAGCAATTGTGGTGTGTACACGGGTGTTTCTATCAGGCGCGACCTGGTATTATAGGGGGGGCGAGGTTGTCGGGACGATTGCCTGCTGCTCTTTGGATCACATCGCAGTTTACAGCGGTTTCGATCGACAATCAATCTTTTAGCGGCGCCATGTCCCCCAGAAAGACATCAAGCCCGCCCAAGAAAGTTGTTTGTCATTATGAATCGAAAGAATCGGACGACAAGCCTTCTCTCGAGCAGGACTCCACTTCCATGAAAGACGATTCCGTTGCCGAGTTGCCAATTCCTTGGAGGACAAGCAGGCGTTTGCAAGAAGCCACTTATCGTTTGATTCAAGAGCGGTGAGTCTCCACCTAATGTTGGCATGTTCATTAACTCCTTCCTTCTTCCTTCTCCCTTCCTCTCTTTAATTTCTGGATTTCGGAAAAAGGAATTGTGGATTAATCTCTAACTGGTGCGATGTCCATGTCGTCATGTCTAATTGGTCTTTCTATCGAGTCTTTTGTGGGGAAGACCTGTCTCTCACGACGTCGGTGACGGTTTGGGTCACAGGGACGGAGGACATGCTATCCACTCGGTAGCTACTTCTAAACATAAGCACTCACAGGGATTACCTTCACAGGTGGGGAAATCCTCCAAGCGAGAGCTTTCGACGTCCGATTCCGATGCGGAAGGCAGTGAGCTAACCCACGAGGGAAAAGAGGAAAAGAAACCTGTGGTTGAACCTAGAAAGAAACGGAAGAGCGTGCACTTTAGTGACCCTCTTGTGGTTTACATAGACGACAAAAAGCAATCCATGGCATCGCCGAGCAAGACTTCTCCAAGGAAATCTGAGCAAGGAGACGCTGCGCAACCGACTGCGAACAGTCCACCCAAGCAGATCATGTCATGCTTCGACCTCCTTTGTAACCATGTCGGACCCAAAGGCTGGAGGTGTTACAGGTCATGTACCGAAGGGACTTCCTTCTGCAACTATCATCAGACTTCGAACGCATCCATAGTTAGAATTTCCGTTTGTACTTGATGGCTCAGAATAGCAGAGCATTATCTGTACAGATGGCGACCTAGTTGTAGATAAATCACTCACAGTAATTCATTGATTGCACACATTTCTTGGTCACTCCGAATCCAATTGTCGTCCTCATTGATGGAAAAAATTTCTAAGAGTGACCCCACTCAAGATCATGTTGTTGATTTTCAATGGTGTGTCCATTTTGTCTACTTTTTCAAGAGAGAGAGAGAGTTTGTATTCAGGAGTGCAGTGGCAAAATGGAGCTTGGAAAGACTATTAAGTCTATCGCAGCGTATGACTAGGGCCCAATAAGCTTGCACATGTGAACAGGCATGGCATGAAGTGAGTGGAGTGGCGAGGCGAGCACGGGTACTAGTTTCACCATCCCTGTAGCGATGATGATGACCAACTTCCTCTGCCATGGCATTCAACAGCTGGCTGAAGTCTCCGGCGAAACTCTGCGTGAACATGCCGGCCGAGGAAGACATGAGAAGACGTACAGGAGCACTTGCCATCACTATTGACTGTGAGGACGAATGAATTCGGCTTCAAGCAGGATTGTCTTCTCGACTTTTTGACATTTTCCAAAACAGAGCTTAAAATACACGATACTCAGGTGCATCCGAATTGGGATTCGAATCTTCAGTCTGACCATGGAAATTTAATCATGGTGCCACCGACTGACAGGCACTGTGCCTGCCAGAGCATTGGATGTAAAGGGTACAATACTCGAGGCCATCTCGCCAAGGGATGTGTGGCCAGGACCACACAAGAAGTGGCAGTCGGCGTACTCGTACAAAATTATGACATCAAATCCTCGGAGTTCATAGAAAAAAAAACCATCTGACTGCTCGAATTGCGCCTCTCGAGAGGGATAACAGTGTCATTCCTCCCTACCTCCATTATCCGTTTCGTCTGATCAAGCTCGTCACCACACGTCTCTTCATCTGGCCGCACATCATTCATTGTACACCAATAATTCACGGCCCAAGAATGTAACTCTGCGGGAGAGTCACGTCTGCCAAAGCGCGAGCCCGATAGAGACACGGAATCTCAACGATTGCAATCCCATGTAATATGAACAGTCATCATTATTTCTACACCTACCCCTTGGGTCCTGACACTCTTCGATCCCAGGCTTTTCTTTTCTCGTAGCATAGGCGCTGCAGAAGCACAAAAGCTTGTATCCGCGCTTGACCATGTGCTGTACCTGGGAGCAAGCGTTTTGCTGGCCTTCTTAGTTCCATTCAGCTCAAATCTTGAGGTCCCCTGTCTCCCAAAGACCTCGCCAAAAGTTCTGCTCCGCAGCCCATTGCTGTCCGTGCAGTCAGAGTCAAAAAGTCAACTCGGACGAAAGAATGAATGTTTTTCTTTTGGATGGAATCAATCACATAGAGAGAGAGTGGGAGGGAGAGAGAGAGAGGGAGGAGATGACAACTTTGTGTCCGTGTTCTGCATGTACGGTGTTGTCCAGAGAAATATTCTGCTCACTGGAAGAATCTGCGAAAACATTGTCACTCCTATGTATGTGTGTGTAGACGGACGATGCATATCTGTGATTCTCAAGAGGGAACAAATGAGATGGGTCAGGGCTGAAACAAGGTCTTTCATATGGCGTTTAACGATCTGTGGACTCCAGACGAGACAACGAAGAAAGTCATGTGGGGGATGGGTTGTCTGAGAAAGCAAAGCAAAGGGAAGGAAGCACAGGGGAGAGCTCCAATGAAGTCAGTTCAGAGAGATGGCACAGTGGACTGCTGGCACTCGTAGTAATGTGCAATCTGCAGGATTGTCGACCTACGTGAAAATTATTCTCTTCTCTTCTCTTCTCTTCTCTTCTCGTCTCTGGTTTTGTTCAAGCCGGCCATCAACGACGGACGGCCGCAAATACTGAGAGCTAAATTTTTGAGACACGATCTTTTCTCGTGTCTTATGGAAATTAGCAGTGGAGAAAGAGATGTTGAGGAAGCGTGATCTCGTTCAGTTCCTTGCTTTTGTGCTACAAAACGAGAACGATGAGTAGTGCTTTACAGGTCCCAGCACGCAGAATCGAGGACCGATTTGTTTTAACTGTTGTGGAGAAGAAATCTCTCTGAGAGTTCATGACAAGGTTGTTCTCACACGGAGCCTTTACGGACGATGCCGTCATTGAAGAGCCAAACTCACGAGCTTGGATGCATGAGCAATCTTTGCACGCTTCAGATAAAGCCTCGATGACATTCCCCACCACATGATTTTCCACCGGGCCCTACTCGGTACAAAGCACAAGAAGGGGAGCAGCTCTGGGAACTTCTTGAAGCATGGAATGCTGTGTGTCCACTTGGACGATTGACCAGTCGACTGGCACCAAACGCATGTGGAACTCAATCCCTAAGTTTCTGGACCGCCCTGCCACATGGAAAGGGATTATGGCGAAGCTGAGACTGGAAAGACCTTTCCTTCCCTTCTCCGAAGCAGCATCAAAGGACATGGACTTCCAAGACAATCGCAACTGGGCATGCCTTTCTCTCATTCAACTGTTTTAGCATCCCCTTACGAACACAGCCGCAATTCCTGATTCCGACTCTCAAATCAACGCCTCAGGGCCGTCCATACACGTCATCCATCGACCTTCTACAGGACTACCATATTCTTCGTGGATCCTCTAGTCGAGTAGTACCGTGTTCGCATCTTCTACGCAGTAGGGGTACAGTGCACCGTTCCGTGGATTTTTCAATCTTCGCGTGAATGGTTATCTCAAAATTGATCGCACTTCGCTGGTAGTTGGATACAGATCATACAAAGAGCCTGCGAACGCTGAATGCTGCCCATGAGCAAGAACTGTAAACAGACGCCGGGATCCGGGACGGTATTTGCATATGTCAATGATGACCGATTCCAGTTACGAGGTTGGGTACGAACGTGTACGAGCCTTTGGAATTTCCATGGCCCTTGTCCTCTTATGTTTCTGAAGCGTTCATTAGGTCGAGACGAGTTGTGGAGTCTGCGGCAGATGTCACTTCCCGCAGTTGTCTCTCCGGTACGATTGCGCAGTCGAGGAGGCATTGACGTGACCGGCATTGACTTCTGGCGACTAGAAGAAGCCCATAGAGAAGCATATATTTGGGCTTGTCCTCTGTTTGACGACATGTTCAAATGCACATGCTTCGTCGGTGGTTCCTGATGTTCGATGCTTGCTCACTCGCTGCGCCAATCTTTGCACTCGTAAAACGAGTTTGCGTGCTTGTTCCCCATGAAGGCTGGCAGCGATGACTGCACAGCTGAATTTCTGGCTATGAACCCGAGTCCCGACGACATTATGGAAAGCCGGTATTCTAGGCAGGACCCAGAAGAAGGAAGATTTACAAAAGTATCGGATATTCCTTCTCGCTAGCATTCCCATTCTCATTCCCACGATTTGTGCAGCTGTTGGCTGCGGTAGATACCAAATCGATTCGAGGGCGGTTGAAAGATACGCGATGGTACCACCCTCTTGCGCAGATAGAAATAAATTGATGTCTATCTGGTAGATATCCGAAATTCCGAGTTGGTAACTGGTCGCTAATTTTCGACCTTCAATAATATTAAAGAACATTGTCTAGGATCTGCGGGGATTGCACACCCCATCTCTTGTCCCATCATTGCCTGGTTCAAAGCTGCCATTCTGGGCTCAGCATCTGTGCAATCCTCGGCAGTGCCAGTCACTCACTAGGACAGTTCAGAGCAGCTGGAGTTGGGGTGGAGTGGAGTGCGCAGACCTGGATGCTATATTGAAGGCGATACTGGGTGATGGACCCTTTGAATAAAGTGATGGAAAAGGGAGTTCGTTGAAGGGTAAAAGCAATGCGTCACAGTGATGGCCAAATGCCATGGGAGGTCAGGTCGGCAGGAAATGGTAGCCGAGCCTCCACATGCCTCCAATTCCGATTCCAATATTTTTCCAACTCCGTTGGCTTGAATTCACTGTCAAAGGTCTACAAAATAAAACGGAGGTCTGCCCGTCAGCCAGCTAGCCAGCCAACTCGTCAAGTGACATGCTGAGAGAGCATCTGCTAGTGCGAAACTTCCGTAGGCGCAAGCAGGCAGAACCGAAGCTGGATCCGATGGAATTCTTTTGAGGCTCCACGAAATCGACACCGGTTGCAGGCGTCTTCCCCATGGCAAGGAAGCAGTTTGACTGACGTATTTTCGAGCAGGGGTCTGGGGGCAGTGCAGACACGAGCCAATGGCAACCAATACAGTGCTGTATCGTGCTCTGTTTTCTGTCATGTCACCGACACAGTCATCAACTTGACCGTCGAGTTTGAGAGCTCGACGCGTGCAGTCGCTGAATGAATATGTACTCACGTAAACACGCTACAATCAGACCTGGATGTTTTTCCCCTTGCTTACACAGGCAAAAGTCTTCTTCCGGTCCATGAGCCGACATTTGACCGTCGGGTCTCGAGAAGACAGAGAGGGGAATCCACATCAATTCCTTTTCTTTGAACTGCAGTAAGCTTCAACTGAAGCAGCACAACTTCCAATGTCAAATGTCAAATTTACTTAAAGACCTTGCACAGACAAAGCTCTCTAACCGCAGTCAGTGCCTACGAAACACCTGCAGGCACTGCCACTCAATATTCTCCCATAAATTAAGGACAAAAATAACACACTGAAAGTCTCCTTTGCCAGATTTGTGTGGCCTCTGTTGAAAAGGTCGTCGATAGAAAACATGGTTTGCAGGCAGGCGCGGATTTAAGCGAGGAAGGCCGTTGCAAAAGTTGCGAGAGGAAAGGAGGACTGTCGTCGTTAGTAGTAGAAACAGCTGACAGTGACTTCAGAGTTGCTATGCACATTATTGTGCAGCCATAAAGGGCAGTGGGACCAGATTTACAATTAAAAAGGAGTGTGACGTAAGAGATTGTGTCCACTGTCACCCGTTTTGTCGCTCAGATAGAGCATGGTAGAATCAAGTTGGGTCCGCGAGGTTCCGTTGGCCCCAACTACGTAAGCACATATGTTGACTGTTTTCGAGCGCAACATCCGACAGCTTGACACAATGTGAGATTAATGCCACCCGCATACATCAAAATTTACGCTCTGCAGTGAACAACAGTCGGTACAAAATGTCAACAGTCTCCCACAGTTCGTTCATGCTGTCACTCATGCCGTCATCCTCTCGACTCAAGAGATGGAAGCTCCCACTGCCATCGGCATGTGCACGGTTATGCTTCTCGTTCTCGTTCCCGTTCCCAGCTCTTTGAGGCTGCCTGAATCTTTGACTATGCTCATTTCTGCATCGGTGATAGAGCCTGCCTGTCTCACAGTAGCAATAATCATGAGAGCACAAGACGTAAGACATATCTCAAACGAACCGCTTCTGATACTCTGCCTACTTACAGAATCGTCATCTGTCCAAACGGACCGGCCATGATTGATTACTTGTGTGAAGAGGGAGTGTTTGGGATTTGCCGACTTGGATTGATGCTTTGCATCCGTCCCTCTGTGTGTGAGCCATGTATAATGAGGCGGCAACAATTCCTTTTTTCAAGTCGTGCCAGCTCTGTTTGTCACGATCACGAGCTCGGGATTATGCCACTGGTTGTAATATCTGAGGACAAGACACGGGAACTCAAGACATCTGCGACGATTGATTATGCAACTGTCGACCGTGTGTCGTGGAAAGTTTAGCCCCTCTGTAGGGTTGACCATCCATCCATCCATCCATCCGTCATTTCATTTCATGTTATTCGATCACCACGCCTCGACGGTCTCTAAGATAGATTTTCTAATCCTAGAGCTTCATATGGAGGGAAACCCGCAGTGCTCTCTCTGCATTATCAGAATTATCTTCGCAGAGAGAGCCCTGCGAAGATAATTCTGCCTCGATCCAGAGACGTTCAGATTTTCGGTATCGCCAATGATTCCCGACCTTGTGGATGTGGTTCACCCCGCAACGCACAGGGAGAGAATT
This sequence comes from Marchantia paleacea, assembly GCA_014180765.2. Classification (NCBI taxonomy): domain Eukaryota; kingdom Viridiplantae; phylum Streptophyta; class Marchantiopsida; order Marchantiales; family Marchantiaceae; genus Marchantia; species Marchantia paleacea. Next base: position 497,756 of record MUAA02000039.1, on the reverse strand, counting down.
TGATTAGCGGCGCTCTATCAGCCGATCGCCATGTAAACAAACACCTGCTGCTCGCTCGAAAGCATATCCACGGTGACCACTTTTGTCCCCTCCTTCGAGGATGGATCACCCACGTGGACCATGGTCGCCTCCAAAAGTCCATGGACAAACGTTATGCTACCCACATCTCCAGAAACGTCAGCAATACTCGTGCCAGAGAAATGCCTCAAACAAGCTCCTGCTGCTGCAATCATATCTCCATGCAATTGTGTCGAGACCGCCTTCCGGTCTCGTTTTCGTGGAGATGCTAACCCAACAGAGAGAGGTTGTTTGCCTTTCCCAATATTATAATACGGGCTTGTTTTGTTACTTGATTGCATGATGCCTGACCTCGTATTTGAAGGTCCGTTGGGGATCCGGTGCATATATTAGCATCAATTCGTTCACCGGACATTTGGCACGAGAGACAATCGGTAAAAACTCCCATGATTTTCCCACCTCACGAAGATCAGGCCAGGCCGACGACGTACCACTCACAGCGAGCTTCAGGCTCTTTCTGATAAGGCCACCGAGGGCAATCAATCGCTGGTCCACTTGAGCAGCTGGCTGGCTGGCAGGCAGGTAAACAATGGCGCTGGGCTGTTGGGGGTAATGTGGATAGTTCTGGATTTGGACATAGGTTTGCCGGTTGACTTGGGCGGGCCTCTTGCTGCTGCTTTTCCAGAGAGCGGAAAAGATTGTTATCTAAGTTTGGTCCTGCACGTGAACTTCCAGCGTTCTATACTTCGGCGATCGGTCCGATCTCGGACGGTCAGGTCAGACCATGCCCTGCCTGCAGGCAGAAGCACTGGAATCGTGCTTGCCGCTTGCGCGTTTCCCCGCGCGTCCTGTTTCTCCATGTCCCTCGCTGAGGCCACGTCTCGTCTCCTTCCCATTTAGCAAACATGATTATGACTTGACTTTCGCGTCATGTCATGTCATGACATGTCGCTCGGGCCTGGAGAGGGCCCCTGGTAACTCGCCATGCCTTCCACATGCCGGGCTCTGTTCTGTTCCGTTCGGCTGACTTCTGTCATCCATGGCTCGTCGCAGGCATGCCCTCATGGATGAATTGAGTCGGGCAAGGACTTCGAATTTCCCCGCGCGGAAATCGCCTCCGATAGTAGCGACGGCATCACAGTCCAAGGTTGCTTGCGCTGACTATGGCTGTGTTGTCCCAGCATTGGAGATTAACCTTGCGAAGTGAGTGACTTGTCATCTTGCTCGCAAATACGGGTCGCGCACCAATTCGCGAAATCAAAAGTGACGTTGTCCGTTTTTGGAAGTTCCGCCGATCCGGGAGGTGTTTTGCGAGGTCAACGTTGCGCTCATTACTCAGTGAGGTAAATTTAAAACCGTCGCTGATTGCTCTTTCTAAACTGGACACTCGGTGGATTTGCTCGACTCACGTGTTTCCTGGCAGCGATAATGGTGTTCCCATTTTACCACCCTTCCTTTCTGGAAGCAATGTCAGGGATCTCGTCATCCCATGTCGACGAGTGTTTGGCGGGAAAGAGAAGACCTGGCGAGAAGTGAAACCTAGACATTCCTTGATCTTCTTCCGCGTGTGGGAAGAAACGGTCGGTCGTCGATTTCACAACTACGTGACACTTGTTGTGACCACTACCCTCAAAACACAGAGAGACTGACGGTTGCATTTGTTTCCGTCCGGGTTTCCTTGAGTCGCCGGATCGCTCCTTACTTCCTGAGTGAGGGAGGGAGGGACGGCGATCCCCCGGATTTTCAGCACTTCAGAGAGACTTGTTCCATAAAACTAGGACGATAACTAGCTTACGAGTTCGCTGAGTCGAAACTCAGGAGTGTCAAACACGCGGCAATATCTTTTGGGGATTCAGACCAATGATAACCATCGCCATTGTCAACTTCTCCTCGGGTGTCAGAGTGCTCCCTCTCGTTGAATTCGGGCTCGGATTCAGGATCTGCCTGCGTGCCTGCCTGCTCCGAGAGTGTTGATATGTTGTACATGACGTAGCTGATAGGAGTCAGTTGGTACCGAACCGCGAGACTGCAGGTTTGAGCTGAAAGATGAGAGCCACGGCCAATGTAGTGGAAGTAAGAATCTCGAAGGAATGCACTCAGATGAATGTTTCCAGAGTGAGAATACATGGACTCGGCCCAGCCTTTGACATTCACGAACATCGGCGCTGGATCAAATGCTCGACCACTGAATTTCACATCTGCACGTACTTCAACTTCAAGGCAGAGATATCTGCCAACTTTCGGCCCGCTCTTCTACTCGCTCGTCCTCGTGTCCAAAGTCCTCACATCACGGGCACGCAAGGGAGTCCAGCTCGACTCCGACACGTCAACAAGCGAAATCTCTGCCAGCCTTCCTCGATCGCCATCGGGCTTATGGGCTGATCGACCTAAGCCCGGCTGGCGTCCAGCAGCTCTCGAGAGCAGACGCTTCACAGTCGGACGCGTGCGAAAGAGGTGAAAAGTCCTCACCTATGGAGAATGTGTTAGTCCAGCAAAACATCGACCACTTCGAAGGTCGAATGGAACGGAGCATATCATGTGTGGGTCGGATCAGTCGTGATCACTTATCATGGCAGTGACACCGACAGACCGACCGCATGGTGCAACTGGAGGCTACCTCGATTGAGTGACCAAAAGCACATCTCAGCACGAGATAGAGAGAGAGCCAGCCAGCCAGCGCGGGACAAAGAGAGAGGAATTTATGGGAAAGCACGGAGCTTTCTCTGCAGCCACAGCAGAGGAGGATGAGAAGTACAGGGGAATCGGAATTAGTGAGTTGCTGCTGCGCCATACCCGCACGCCACAGCACAGCACAGCTCAACTCTGCTCGCCTCCGAAAGGCATCTTTCGACTCCGCAATCGCCCTCCCCTTTTCTCGTGCCCTTTTCCACTGACCCGAAGAAAGGCAGATACAAAACCACTTTCATCGCTTCCGAGGTCCGTCTCTGCAAACTCACCTCGCCTCACTCCCTCCCTCCCGTTCTCGAGAGAGAAGCGATCTGACCATCCCATTCCTACCCTGCCCTGCCCTGCAACGACGAAAGTGAGTACCTCGCGTCAGTAGCTCGCGCATCTCCAAAGAACAATCCGGAGAGCGCCGGTCGACCGAAAAGCACCCGGCGAGCATGGCTACCATGTTTCGGCGCCGTTTCATTCACATGACCATAGAATGTCCTCCATAACTCGCCATCTGGGTGCGTGTCAGAACAGATGAGGGCAGCAGGCCTAAACCCAAAAGCCATCTCGCGTCCCCTCCTGTGCAGTAGGAGCTCTCGTAGACGTCCATACCGGAACGAGCCCCCTTGGGAAAGCGGCGCAGATCAAGATCAACCACAAACGGAAGAGAGCGAGCCCAAACCCCCATCGCCACCCAAAGCGGACGACGACGAGCGAGCGAGCGCAGACGACGGCCACCGGCGAAACCAAGCGGCGGTGCATGCGCAGGGTGACGAGGTGAACCAGCTGATGCCATTTCCCGCGTATCAGAAAAATTCTGAATGGATGAAACAACGGAGACGTACATTGAGCGGTCGTACAGACCCCTCAGAGACTCCAGAGGAAGTTGGGGCTCCGTGGTACAACTGCTCTAGTACAGCGAGACAGAAGATGGAGGGAGGGAGGGAGGGATGGAGGGATGGGGGCTCCGTGGGGCGCGGGGGCGGGGTAGGTCCCACTGGAGTCGAGATGCGAGGGAGCAAGCTGTCGCGCCACTAGATGGTCAGAAGGAGACGCGAATCTGCGAGCTCACGACCTCTAACGGTGGTGGGGCAGGCATGGAGTGTACAAACAAGATTGCAATTTCATGGCTTTGTATAACGAGCAGGACGGGATGAGGTGGGGGCGAGGAATGGAAACAATTTCGCCCTGGCGAGCTCATCATCAAATGGTCATCGGAGTCAACTGTTACGGGGGGACCTGATCAAAAACGGGTGGGAATCAAGTCAGGAAATATATCCTCCCTCCCGGTCCCGAAACCAGCTCGCTGCAGGACTTCCGAAATGCCAACAAATTCAATCGGAATTTCGGGCCGAAGGCACATTCTCTCTCGTCTGTCTATGCCAATCATTTTTTTACCCACTCTTGCTCGGGAAAGCGAGCGAGCATAGGCGCAAGCAAGCATGACCGCTGGTGCCCGCGAGGTGGAGTTGCTACCTGTCCCGTCCAGGGGCCCAGGCCCTACCCTTGCCTTCCCTTCCTCCTTTCCTTTCCTCGGCCCTCCCCGGCCTGAGCCTCAGGTGATTCCAAAGCACCCCCATCCCCATCTTTCAGGGACACAAATTTCCATGTTCAATGTCTTCCAACCATATATGCTTTCAGATGCAGATCCTCGGTCCCCCAGCATTTGAAATACACGTCATTTTGCGCATCTCAGGAGTTTTGGGTAAATTCGATGCGTTGCGTGGTGTTGCGCTGCGGTCGATTGCCCACGACAGTGAAAGAGACATGCTCCTCCGTCGTTTGGACCTGAGCTGAGAATCATCGCATCACCTCGCCTCGCCCTTTCCTGCGGGGGACAGTAGTAGTAGTAGGTATATATGTATGTCACTTGTAAGTATGTCACCCGTATGTCTCCTTGAAGATACAAGATACGACGAACGGATACGGTTCCTGGTGAGAGCAATCAGCGGAATAAAAGGGCGTTTCCTGGCAGAAATACTCGACTGAATTGACTGTGCAGTCAATCCTTCTACCACCTAAGGCTCAGATTCCATCAATGCCTCTTTGGATGCCCTTGAAAAAGTTGATTGTCAAAAGCAATAATATTGCTCGGGTTGACCATAACCCCTCCCTCCACTTGCAGCAGATCCGTATAGACCACTACCAAAATAGTTTAGAGGCGAAATTGTTCAATGGCTAAATTCCTCCCTAAATTGGCCTCCGGCTGCCCTGAACTTGGGTTTGCATCAGAGGCTGATGTACTGCAGCAGAAATACAGCCAAAACAGTAGACCCCATAAAACTTTCGGTATTTTGCCATAAAGCCGTAGGGAGAGTGACCATAAGTGAATTATTTATAATAAGATTGCACGTGAACTTCATTAAAAGTTTTAACTCTACCCATAGAAAACCGCTTACATATCTTGAAACGCCCTAGTATGGCTGTATCAGTGAATCATCCATCGCCTAAGAGAGAGATGTCGCTCTCTCTGCTCGTGAGCTATCTTTCGCATACAACGAACGGGTCAAAAAATTTATCAATATTATAATTCAACATATGCATCCATTACATTATAAAATCTAAATTATAATCATTGGATTGATGTGTATTTTAAATAAAATATTAAAAAAAATTCGAAGTTTATCATTCAATCCATTTTAATATTATGCTCAAAAAATTGATTTGTTAATATGTTCAAATCTAGTCTCTTAACAGTTGTAAATGAACAATGTTTTGCTGGATCCATTCACTTTCATTTCATTCTGAAAACTACAACAATTTTCAATCTACAAGTGAGAATTGTGCAATTTTTTTAATCAAATATTCCAATGGTTTCCAAGAATGGAACAATTTATGAAACGTTTCTTTTAATTGATATTGTCAAATTTTCATTAAACTTATTTCTTTTATTCATGTTTGGTAATCAAATATGAATTAGGTTTAAATCAAATATCTTTTAAGAATTGATGATCACAAAATATAAATTTCAAATAAGCATGTTGCAAGTTCATTCTTAAATATGAAATAGTTTCAAATGGATGAACACTATTATTTTGTAATTATCCACTCAAGTAATCTTTAATCTCTACTTTCATTTAAAAGAATGATGTGAATCAATACACCTTCAACAAAGTACAAAAGAGAAATTTTTGGAATGCTTTTTAGTTGTAAAATAATCCATAATATGGTTGAGGTGAAATCTTATCATAACTATACTCTCAAATAAATTTGAATTCATGTGGGTTTGAGTGAACTTATATATTCAAAACTTTAAATTAATTATGTTTACATGGTGAGAACTAATTTTAAATAGTAGTTTTATGAAGTAATCTTAAATAGTTTTTAGCTTCCTCCTTCATTCTCATAAGTCCATATTGTCAATATACCACCCATCACGGGAAGGAAGAGGTGTCATAATGTAAGTTCATGGGTAAATAAAATGTTACAACTCACCAACATGGATGAATAAAGAATATGTGTAATGTCCATAAATATTGAGTATTTCTTTTATAAATAATATTTTGATAATTAAAATAAATAAATTTCACATATGAGTTGTAGGTGAAAATCAATTTTGATGGTATTTGGATTTTTGATATTAAATTCAAACTAGAGCTCAGATTCAATCATAATGGTGACATCTTATTATGTTAATCAAGTTTATATCATCATCATAAATGACCATATTCATATAGTTATCTTGCATTTGTATGATAAAGATGTATCCTCATATTTCATTTATTGAAAATCTTCTATTCATCAAAAAAAATTTGAGATTTTGATATCACATACTAACCACTTGAGTCCATACAAGAATCTATCAAGTTTGATATGTGTATGTAAATCACATTTCATTATTATCAAATTTGACATCAACTTTGATGTAGACGTTAGTATTCAAACTATCATGTAAATAAGTTTTCATCACACTTATAAGTATTGTTTCAAATATCTTGTTATCTCCAAGTCTAACAAAGTATTTGAATGTGATGAAATTCATCATAAAAATATTTCTTTATCATCAATACATGGATATTTGGATAAAACCTTGAACAAACTATTGTACCATGTACTTAAAAACTAGTTATTCATTGACTTTATTTAGATAAACATCATCTATCCTAGATGGTTAATTATGTTTGTGTAGTCTTTGTTGGACCAAACATCTTGCAAACTCTTAAAGTTCTCAATTCAATTAGCATTATTTCTTTCCAACAAACCCAATTTTTTTATATACACGATTCAGACATTATAATGAGATCATAATCATTAACATCAATATATAAAAGAAAACATAATATATACAAAAATTTCATGAACATGCACATGAATGTAATATCAAATCTTCCTCCATCATCATATATCAAATACCTGTCACTAATGCATCATTTGAATATCTTTTCCTAGATTGTTTATACATGCAACAATTAGAGACTTCAACAAATATTTTTTACAAGTAAAATCAATTTTGATTATCCATAATTAGTTAAGTAAATCTTAGATTTGTCAATAAATCATTAGATGAGAAAGTAATTATCAATTCGATGCAAAAAAAATATCATTTTTGTTTCCATGAATTAAATGTAAAATGATTATAATGTAATGGAGGAGTTGTTTTAAAGTACTAGAATATTCCATGGGTGAAAATGAGGCCCTCCAATTATTCCATGATGGGGATAAAAGGGGGGTAAGATGGAGCAAAGAAATTTAAGACTTATAACATATCATAAAATGTTTATAAGAAATACATGATTCCAAAAAGTAAACTAGCTGACATGCTCATACTTAAAACTTTTTTCAAGATGATTTGTGATAAATCAAAGGCTTAAAAATAAATGTGCAGATTTTGAACCCATATAGAATTATTTTTTTCCATTGACCAAGTATTAAAATTAAAATTTTCTATATGAAATCATCATGGAAATTGGATCAAAACGTATAAATTTAACTCAAAAAAGGTTAAAATAATATTTTTTATCAAAAAAATAATTTTATTTATTTAAGTTTTAAAAATATTAATATATGAAAAAAAATATTTAAGTTTGAATAATATTATAAAAAAATGAACTAATTATGAGTGATTTATGGTCTGTAATCTCTCAATATGATGAAAAAATCCTTGAAAAACACAATGAAAACTCTATAATCATTATTATTGATATTTAAATATCAATATATTATAAAATTTGGACTTAAAAAATGAAAAAAATCATGACATGGAGGTGATTTAAGATATTAAATATAATTTTTATATCTTTATTAGACTTCAACTCAAATTTGATTTAATAATATCAACTTTTTGTGAATTTTAAATATGTTCATTCTATCAGTCTAATGATTGTTTTAGCATAAAAGTTCCTCCAATGTCACAAAATCACGTTGTAAATATTGCAAATATATATAGATTTATTAAATGTTTTTATTCTAGCAACATGTAATCAATCTTGGTTAATCATCGGTAGTTTAACCAAATTGTAGATTTGTCAATAAATAATTAAACTACAAAAAAGTGGTACAATTGATCCCAAAAGCAAATTAACTTTGGTTTAAATGATACATGACAAAATGACTATTATGATGTAATCAATCTTGGTTAGCTATAGTTAGTTTAGCCAAAGCTTAGATTGATCACTAGATCACAAAAAGACAGGATAGTGGTATGCACGATCCAAAAAGCAAAAGGTAAACTTTGGCTTGTATAGATCAATGACGAGGTGGCTACCATGCATTGGTGGATTGTGTGCTAGATGTCTTTTAGGATTTGATTGGGATAAGATAACGAAATATGCAACCTACGCATGTTAGCCATGTGGTATAGTTTGGATTTCAGACTTTCCTAGTCTTATAATATATAAAGCAAGGAGAGATCTTGAGAAGACATCTCATCTTGAAAGTCATTCCGGAGTCATTACCTTCAGTGGTACAATGGTATCAGAGCAGGCAAATTGTTCCTATGAGTGTGGATTACCTCTCTTGGAAGAGTAATCTTGGTTGGTACGATAATTTGAGGAGAGAGTGTTTGTTAGAGGCTGGCAGTGGCCATTGAGCTACAAGTAGTGGAAGGGGGGTTATTGTGGATGTAGGTTATGGATGGGGGAGATAGAATAATACTAAGATTCTCATTTCTTAATCCTTTTCATGTCAAACTATTATATATTGAGAGAGCAAGGTTGACTCAATATTTAGTTTATCATTTTAGTGTCAACTTCATGGATCAAATGATGAGATCTCGAGATCCGATTATCTTATCTATAGTCACCTACGACGTTATTTGGGATCTCACAATATACATTTTAGTTTAGAGATGGATCTTAATAGACCACCAGCGATGAGATTCAACACACGGTGTGAAATATATTATGTGTATCATTCTAAAGCTATGTTTTGGAGCCTAGTTGTCAGAAATTTTGGAGAGAAGTACTACCAAGAGATGAGAGTATCACATATTACTTTGTGTTGGTAATCTTGAGAAATTGAAGAGTGTTCATCTTAACCCTATACTGAAAGAGAGTGGACGAAGACGAATCATGGAGGACACTTTGAGAGAAATGATTCGGGAGTTGAAAGATTTGAGAAATGCATTTGAGCAAAGTCAAACTCAATTACAAGAGTTAGCTCGAGAATTGATAGCAATCAAAACAAGAATAATGGAAAATAAGAGAATGAGAGAAACCCAAATGGAGATAGAGACATCATCATCAATGGTGGAGAGTGAAGAAACGATGAGAGTCTGGGCTCTTGAAGCCCAAATAGCACAACGAGCGAGAGAGCTAGATCTTCAAACATTCATGATTCTGAAGATGACAAAAGCTTGTAATATAGTACCTTATCGAGGAAGTTGAGCCATGAGAGTTTTGGAAGGTTGGATTGAGAGAATGGAGTACCATCTTGCTTTGTTCAATATCAACAATCACATTGTAGGTCTTTTTGTTTGTACTTTGTTGTTGGAGAAAGAGTCTACTTGGTTTCAAGGTTGGATGATGGAGCTCAATGAGTCAGACCAACAAGTTACTTGGAGTGCAATGAAACAAGGTTTTCTTCAGAATTTTCAAGGTACGGATTAGGTTGTGGAAACTTAAACAGAAGGAAAGTGTGGAAAATACATTGAGGAATTTTGAGATCTTAGAATTCAAATACAAGATATGAGTGGAGCTGAAGCCCTTGATTTATTCAAGAGAGGGTTGAAGAAAAAGATTCAACATGAGGTGATTCGGGACAATCCAAGCTACTTGAACGAGGCTATTACTTGTGCACAACGAATGGCCAACGTCTACCACAACGGTGGAGAGGTATTAGTTCTCACGAATCAATACTATGGACCAATGCCTATAGAATTGGAAAACATAAGGAGGAGAGAAGATTTCATTCCAAGAGGAGTGAATGTACAAGGAGGAGATTGTCGCAACACGAATCCTCATCGAAAAGCAAATTCAAGAGGAGGAGATGGATTGGAAGGGAGACGAGAAATGAGACTGTACTATAATTATGGAAGATTTGGTCATATTGCCAATAATTTCTGAACTCGAGTTCTAACAAGAGGTGTTAGACATCCCTATCGACGTCCTCTCAACAATCTTGAAAGTGGAGACAAAGTGACCGATGGCAACCCGGGAAACGACAACCACCAATAACCTTGACTCACAGACTTACTGGTTTGATGAAAAGGAGGAAAGGTGGGGGAAGGAAGCAAAAACATGAGGTAAATGGTTTGAGAAAGAAATAAACATGTTTGATTGTGACGGATGACGAGATAGAAGGAGTAAAAGTGAGAGTGTTGATCGATCCAGGATCTACATAAAATTTCCTATCTCGATCTATAGCTATAAAGTTAGGATTAGCTTTAGAGAAAGATGAGAATGAATAAGTAGAATTGCCAAACGGGCAAACAGAGAGCATTTAGAGCATTCATAGAGAAGTAAAGTTGAAGATTGGGAAATACAATAAAGCGTTGGAGTGGAGAGTAATTTGATTAGCTCGCTATGATGTTATTTTGGATATGCCTTGGTAGATTGGCAAAGGAAGATAATAAAAATTATTAGTTGGAGGATCTTTGGAAATAGACTTAGATCAGAAAAAAAAACTTACCTCTATATGTGATAGAAAGAATTGTTATCTGTCACAAAAATGTATGTTTTTTGGGCCTAATAAGAGATCTAAGTGCTCCAAAAGAGTAATCTTTTATACATGAGGAGTTAACTTGTATGTAAGTGCTCCAAAAGAGTAATCTTTTATACATGAGGAGTTAACTTGTATCTTGAATGAGTTTCAAGATGTTTTTCCAAATGACCTACCTCCAGGTTTACCACCAAGAAGGAGAGTGGATCACAAGATAGAGATCTTACCAATAAGTTCTCTTCCTTATAAAAATCCCTATGGACTTGCACCAAACAAGCTGGAGGATTGCAAGTCACTATTGGAAGAGTTGTTGGAGAAAGGGTTATCCCGCCTAGTGTGTCACCATATGGAGCTCCAATGTTGTTTCTGAAGAAGAAGTACTGTTTCATGCATATGTGTATTGACTATCGTGCTCTAAGTCAACAAACGGTGAAAAACAAGTATTGATTACCGTGAATGGATGACTTGTTTGATCAACTTCATGGAGCTAAGTATTTCACAAAACTTGATCTTAGAAGCGGATACAATCAGATCAAAGTAGATGATGAAGATATACAAAACACAACTTTTAGAACTAAATATGAACACTTTGAGTATCTACTTATGCCATTTGGTTTAACCAATGTCTCTGCCACATTCATGGGACTGATGAATGATATTTTTCATAAATATCTAGATAAATCAGTGATTGTATTTTAAGATAATATCTTGATATATAGCAAGTCTTTACAAGATCATTAGAAACATCTATGAGAAGTACTCCAAGTGTTTAGAGAAAATTAATTATTTGCTAAAATGTCAAAATGTGAGTTTGGCAAAAGCAAGGTAGATTACTTAGGTCATAGAGTGATTGTAGAAGGCATCCAAGTCATGAATAACAAAGTGGAAGCCATTCAAAATTGGAGTGCTCCAAAGAATCAGACTCAACTACGTAATTTTCTGGGTTTAACCGGCTTCTATAGAAGATTTTTGGAAGCTTTTGCTTCTATTGCTCAAGCTTTAATAAATCTCTTAGGCCAAGTGCAGAAATGGCAATGAGGTATAGCTCAAGAGATTGCATTTCATGCTTTGAAGGATGCGCTCTTACATGCATCAATCCTTAAATGGTATGAACCAGATAGACCAACAAAACTTGCTACGGATGCATCAGGTGTGGCACTTGGAGGAGTGTTAAAACAATAATGGAAAGATGGATGGCATCCAATTGCCTACTTCTCACGGAAGCTTTTGCCGAAGGCGCAAAATTATTATACCGTAGAGAGAGAGAGGAGTTAGCCATTGTGTTGGCTACTAAACATTGGAAGCACTATGTCGGAGATAAGGAGTTTGTGGTTGAGACGGACCACAAGCCTTTGGTTTATTTAAAAACTCAAAAAGATCTCTCAAAGAGGCAGATTCGTTGAGCTGAATGGCGACAACGTTTCAATATGAAGATCGTATATGTGGAGGGGAAGAAACAACTTGCCGATGCATTGTCACGAATGCCGTGCATTAATCACATCACTGAGATAAAGATTCACTCGGAATGGTGGGAGAACCTGAACCGAGGTATCAAGGAGTATGAGGAGATTGCACAAGTCTTTCAGTAGGGTAGAGCACAGTTAGAACGGGGATTGACATTCTATAAGGGAAAGATTTGGATACCCTCAAATGTTGCTCTCCGTACAACAGTGTTAGAGGATGCACATGATTTAGCTATAGCTGGCCATGTATGAGTGGAGAGGACCATTGAAGGCATCCAAAGGGTGTACTTTTGACCAAGACTAAGAGAGGACATCACCAGCTATGTACGAAGTTGTGTGGCATGTCAACAGAACAAGGCTAGCAATTAGAAACCAGGAGGCCTACTACAACCTCTACCAACATCAAATAGAAGATGGGAGCACGTTAGTATATACATTGTATGTGAATTACCAATGACGTCTTACGGATTATGATTCGATAGTCATTTTTGTGGATAAATTGAGCAAGATGATCCATGTTAGGCTCACATATATATGGATGCAGTTTTTGCTTAACATGGTTTAGCTATAGTTCTCATCACTTGTAGGGGCACTCAATTTACTAGCATGTTTTGGAAAATCCTATTTGGATTATTCAAAACAAAACTAGTCATGTCCATAGCTTATCATCCTCAAACAAATAGAAAAACTGAAAGAGCAAATAGAACTATTGATGACATGCTTAAAGCTTTCATTTTGGAGGAGCAAGAAGGTTGGGATGCGCTTTTACCCTTGATTGAGTTTGCTTATAATAACTCAATCAATGCATCCACAAAAGTCAGCCCTTTCTTCCTCATGTATGGAGAACATCCTATCACACCATCTAGCTTAGTGAGAATATGTCACATGTAGGAACCATCAACACCAGTTGAATCCGTGAACGAGTTTGTGGCATGAGTCTAGGGAGGAGTGCATCACGCCAAGCAAAAATTAACCATGGCTCAAAATAGACAAAAATAGTACGTTGATGCTCATCGACAACATGTGGAGTTTCAAGAAGGAGATTAGGTGTGGTTGTCTACCACCAATTTGTCATTAACAAGGTTTCGAAAGTTAAGTTCACGATTTATTGAACCCTTCTTGATTGTCCAACGGAGTGAAGCAGTTGACTACAAGTTAGAGTTACCAACACACATGAAAATACATCCTGTTTTTCATGTGTCTCTCTTGCGAAAGTATACTCCATGATCTTCTTCCTTTGGCAACCCATATCAACCTCATCCTTTACCAACCATGATTGATGGTGTAGAGGAATATGAGGTTGAGAGATTTCTCAAGAAACGGACTAGAGGTCAGCAAAATCCAAAAATGGACTATCTAGTCCAATGGAAAGGTTATCCATTTTATGAAGCTACTTGGGAACCATTGGCAAATCTTACAAATGCCAAGACACTTCTAGAGACTTTTGAATTTTCTTGCAACAAGGACGTTGCGTCTTAAATGGATGGAGATTTGTAATCAATCTTGATTAGCTATAGTTAATTTAGCTAAAGCTTAGATTGATCACTAGATCACAAAAAGACAGGATAGTGGTGTACACAATCCAAAAAACAAAAGATAAACTTTGGCTTGTATAGATCAATGACGAGGTGGTTACCATGCATTGGTGGATTGTGTGCTAGATGTCTTTTAGGATTTGATTAGGATAAGATAACGAAATATGCAACCTACGCATGTTAGCCATGTGGTATAGTTTGGATTTCAGACTTTCCTAGTCCTACAATATATAAAGCAAGGAGATATCTTGAGAAGACATCTCAACTTGAAAGTCATTCATGAGTCATTAACTTCATTGTTACACAGGCATTGATGGAACAGCTAAAGGTGTTAGATGTTTTTTAGGAATTGATTAGTATAAGATAGTGATGCATGCCTACGTTGCATGATATCCATATGGCAAAGTTTGGATTTTGAACTATTTCTGATGTTATAATATATAAAACAAGGTGAGGACTTGAGAAAATATTTTATATTTGGAAGTCATTACATAGTCATTAACTTTAGTTTACATAGTCTAATGGATTGTTTCAACAAACACATTACTCCAATGTCACACAATCACGACACAAGAGTTGAAATATATATAAATTGACAAATCTATATGTCATTATTGCAATGTCAAACTTCAAATTATTATTTATCTCATGAACAATGTAAGATTTCTTAATAACATGTTAACATAAAATTCAAATCAACACTTAAATATTGTCATCAATACTTGAAGTATCCAATCCAATCTAATTTTTATGTGATGATTGTTAACAAATCAAATTAAAAATAAAATTTTAGTAAACTCAAAAAATTTAAAAAGTATGATTAGAATGATTTTTAATTAGTGTTGTGTTTCTATTCTTCTTGAAAATCATACTCTAAATATAACACTATTTTTTAACAAAAAAATGACATGTAGATGAGAGTATATGTATTGATCCATGAAATAAAACAAAATAATTTTAAATTATTATTTTTAAATATTTCAATGTCAATACTTAAATCTTGATAATTTTATTCAAAATATGTTTAAAGAATAAAAAATCTACAAATATTCAAATTAAAATATTAACTTTTATATAATTTATATATAATATAAAACCAATATGTTTTAAAAAAATTTCAAATATATAAATATATTATATAGATAAAATTATATATTTTAAATAATATTATCATAATAATTTTTACTAAATATAATAATAATAATAATGAAGTAAAATTTAATAATAATCAAAATATCATATAAGATTCATAGCTTTTCAGTTGGATACAATCTAAAATTTAAGTTTCATTTACCTATTATTATAATATTATTTATATAAATGATTTTATATATATGATGTAAAAATATTAATTTAAATCTTACTTTAATCAAATGATATGTATTCATTTTTAATTTCTTAAAATTTTCATGAATATTTTAAAGCATATTCATAGTGATACAAATTCAGTTAGATGTTTTCTATGTCTAGGTGAGCTATAGGAGGAGAACATCTACATGGCTATTCCAAAGGTTTAAAGGTTCAAGACAAACATCATGGCAAGGTCTTAAGATTGTTGAAGACTTTGTGTGATTTGAAGCAAGAAGGTCGTGGATCAAATGAGAACTTGGATAGTTCTTTACAAAATCTTGGCCGGGAGCATTCAGATTCCGATCCCTATTTATACTTGATGAGGTATGAGGACTTGATGTTAGCACCAATCATTTATATGGATAAGTACTTGGGTGAGTTGAGTTAATTTCTAGTGATAAACATTTTACGTGATAAGGAGAATGATACCTTAAGCTTGAGCTTAACTAAGTACATCTTTGAGAAACTACATGAGTTTGGGTGGAGGACTTTAAAGCTAGAGCTACGTCTATGAAAAATGATCATCTTATCAATCATTTAAGTGACACAAATTTAAATAGAAACAAATGGAGTCAAGCTCTATCAAAGAGTCATGGGTGTTTTTTGTATTTGAAAAATGGTACAAAATGGTATTGGGGAGGTTGCCCAACTACACGATGTTTAGTTAGTGGTTATGCTTTCATGTTGGGAGGCATTATAATATCTTGGTCTATGGTTCTACATTCATGTTGGGTGGTGCTATAATATCTTATCCTAGCCCTAGCAAGAAGAAACTTACAATCACCATCTCATCATGCGAAGCAGAGTATGCAACTATTGCTAGTGTTGCAAAGAAAGCTCTTTGATTCAAGAGCCTACATGATTATCAGGTAGACCAACCACCTTCTATTGTGATCTATGAGGATAATACATCATACGTAGAGATTGCTTAGAATCTAGTGCACCATGGATGTACCAAGCATTTTGATATTCAGCACCATTTTATCAAGCAATGTGTGGAGAGAAGACATGTGCAACTCAAGTATTGTCCAAGTGAACAAATAGCTGCATACATGTTCACAAAAACAATCTTGAAAGCTAAGTTCATTGCTTGCAGAGATATGATGGAATTAGTTCCAAAGCTTGGAGCAATGTAGTCTTGCTAAAGGAGGAGTGTTGAATGGATCCATGAGTATAGGTAGCTTCAACCCATAGTGAAGCCCATTTAGAAGGACTCATTTTAGCTTCTAGTTGGACCTCTACTCCCATAGTTTGGGATGCATATCATGTTGAGGAGGGAAGTAGAGACTAGGATTTGCAGATGAGCTTAAGGTTGAAGCTATGACCAACACCTTGACATGTAAGTCTATGTTGTACTCTTAGGTTTAGAGGTCAGCAAGTATTCTTTGTTTAATCCTACGCTAGGATTGACATCTTGACATGTAAGTCTAGGTTATACTCTCAGGTTTAATCCTAAGCTAGGACTGACACCTTGACATGTTTGTCTAGGTTGTACTCTTAGGTTTAATCCTACGCTAGGACTGACACCTTGACATAAAATCTAGGTTGTACTCTCAAGTTTAGAGATCATCAACCTTGACATGTAAATCGAAGTTGTACTTTCAGGTTTAGACATGTATGTCTAGGTTGTACTCTTAGGTTTAAAGATAAGTTATGACCAACACCTTGACATGTAAGTCTAGGTTGTACTCTCAAGCTTAGAGATAAGCTACGACCAACACCTTGACATGTAAGTCTAGCTTGTACTCTCAGTTTTAAAAATCAGCTATGACCAACACCTTGACATGTAAGTCTAGATTGTACTCTCATAGTTAGAGATCAACAACGTATAATATTCAATATTTGAAATTTTGTTCTTTGTTTGAATACAAAGCATGTGAATTGAAGATTATTGCAACATTTATTTTATCAATTGAAGATAACATTCATACTAATGATTAGAAATTAAAATAAACCATTTTTTCATAGTTTGATGCAAGGATTAGTTTTGCATTGTTATAATATCGTAATCATTTACTCATATGCATAGGGTGTAATCAAAAGAAATCATGATATCCATATTTGCTAGCAAGATTTTTATGTTTTGTTATTGATATTTTGAATTAGTTTTCACAAAAATGACAAAAAAATAAGGTGATAAGTGAAATTCTATTTTAAAATTATTGGATTAAGCTTTTAAGAAAACTTTAATTTCTATTAGATGTAATAAGTATTTAGATTTTTTTTTAATCTTGAAATTTGAGATGTTGAGAGCAATACTATTATCATTATTGTTATTGATACATCTCCAAATTTCAAAATTAATTTTTGAATTTGTTTCAAGTTATCAATGTGATGTTTTAAATGAATCAATCATATTTCCTATGTCATCAAGCTTTTACAGATTGTGCAATATATTTTTGTAACCCAAATATTAAAGGATCCATATTCTAGTAAATGAACAAAGACCTGAACAATAGTTTGTACATGGGTATGCTGTATATAAAAGAAAAACTTTCTCTGTACAAGCCTTGCCCACAATACGCTATGCTAATGCTGTTTGTTATCTCCACCAGAAAGTGCTGAAAGAACTTTAGTAGATCATATAAGAGGAAAGAAGTAGCAAGTAATATAGCAACAAGGATGGTAAGATCCCATCAAGTGGTAAATGGATGACACCAGGGGATTAGTATGAAGCTAGGCCCCAATAGCATCACAATGGGAATTATGTATTATTGCACCTAAGATATTCAAACTACCTATATGAAATGGTCTACATATTACTGGAGCATCCCAAAAATCATCACCTATTGTGATTGTTCTCCTATGGATTGTACAAGCCAGTGCTCTCCACTTTTATGGAGAGCACTGGCTCATTAGCGAAAAGCAATCTATCTTCTCACAGCTGAACTATACGGTTTACTCAAAAGTCCAACGCTGGCTGCCACGGCCTCAGCCTCCAGCTTGAGCTTCATGTGAATTACCAGTCTGTAGACTCTGCACAATGATCAGGTCAGATGAGGTCAAGTTCACGGTTTAAAAGTGTGCCTTGCATTTACAGTACACTGCAGTGACTGCACTGCAATTCACAACGCAGCACAGTCCAAGTTGACATGGACTGCATATGGCAGCTGGATACATATTGGATTCAGAATTTCAGACAACCGACTTCATATCTTCTGGCCACTTGCACCCGTCCGTCACGTTTTCTTCGAGTCCTGCCCTCGTTATACGTGAGGGGAAAATTCACATTTCTCTACGAGATACTTCTTTGTTCCATAGCGGGCACGTGTATAGCAGCAAATGCCGCCTTACGGAGTCCGCCGGTATGCTCGATACAGCACCGCAGGTCATAATTCAAAGTCCAACCACATGCAACGTGAACGGACGGACTTACTACCGGAATGCGCTTGCTTCATTCTGGCCCTAAGCATAAGTAAGTAGCGAGCAATATAGCAAAAAGTATGGGAAGACCCCATAAGTACAACATGGATGAAACCAAGGGGGAAGGATGGGGCTAGGCCCCAATATGTGTAATCCATCATGAAATTATATATTTCATGATGGATTACACATTTGAAATACATGACATGTCATTCTACGTTTATGAAATTTTATTCTTAATGTTTTAGTAAATTTTGCCACTTTGTTACACATGTGAACATAAGTGGATGGATGAAATCTTTGTTATTATACTTTGTCCCATCCCATTAAGTCTTAGACAATTTGACATTTTGGTTCTTGGTTCGACAAGAAGAGTGACCGCGGGGTTGGGTACGGTAGCGGTGCTGCTGCTGCTACACCTAGAAGATTCCTGCAACTAGGACAGTTATTGCTGCAGATGAAAGATTTAGTTAGAGGAAATGGCGCTTGTCCATTCCGCTTGTCGCTTTGTTTGTTTCTTTCCCCCACCGAGAGGGAAAGGATGTTACTTCCGTTGCCCGTTTGGGGCCTAGCCCCATGTTACCTGTTTGGTTCCATCCTTGTACGATTTGATGGGTTCTTCCATCCATGTTGTTATTTTACTGTGTCTCTTTGTTTGTTTGCCTGTCGGTGGGGGAAAGGATGTTACTTCCGTTTCCCGGTGCGTATGGATACATACGATACCATACGGTACAGTAGTAGGAAGAGGACCACGAAGACAGAATGAGGCGACCGACAATGGCGGTGAGAGAATATAGTCGAATCAAAGGAGATAGATCGGCAGCCTGACAAAGGGCGTCCAGCGTTGACTACGTACCTCTCACATCGCAGCATACCGTTACCCCTAGCACAGAGGCACCGGGAGAAACCGGTCACCAGGCGGAGAAGAGAAGTGAAGCGAGGAGAGGGAAAGAGGATCAGATCGGGGACAGGAGAGAATGTCTTTTTATCGAGTGCATCATCCATCGATGCGATAGAACGATCGAATCCATCGGAGCGGATCGGAGGAGGACAAAGGAAACACGTGGTCTTGGGTGGGGTAGATTCGCTGGACGATCGATCTGAGCTGCTTGCTGCAGATTATTGTGACCAGGGCCTACTCGCCCGGAGGTGGTTAATGCGGCGGGCCCGTCCCCTCTCCCCGTCACTTCTTCTTCTTCTTCCCCGCACCCATCCTTCCTTTCCTTCCTCTCTCCTCCCTCCTGCTGTCCGCTTGCGAGGATAAAGTTTAGTTGTTTCTCCGGATAAGAAAATAGAGCTGCCTGCCCCTTTCTGCAGCAGCAGCAGCAGGCCCCAGCAGTACATTCGGCAGAATAAGCAAAACCCAGCAGGAGTAGCAGTCAGCTGCAAAGCAGACGAAGCAGCCACCAGCAGAATCGGAACAACTGATAGATAGAGTCGCAGTCAGCACTCAGTCACTCGCCACCAACCTGCCTGCTGCCTGCCTTCCTGCAGCTGCGAGAAACGCAAATGAAGGCGAATTCAGTTCATTCATAGATTAGTAAGCGATAGAGCCGATTCCGCACCAGGAGCAGGAGAAGGAAAGGAGGTGCCAGACGGGAAAGTCTTCGGGAAGTAGATAAACGTAAACAGATGGAGTCGTCCCATCCTTTTTGGTATATACTTCTTGGTGATTGATAAACAGTAGAAAAGGTAAAGAAAGGCAAGAAGTCCCGGACAAGGAGGAAGAGTCGGGAGAGGACAGGAGAGAAAAGAGTGGAAGAAAAGAGGGGAAAGGGAGGGGACAATTGAGGACGGAAGAAAGGCAGAAGAGGCCAGGGAGGCGGACGAGAGCGAGCATAGAGAGAGAGACAGAGAGAGAGAGCACAGAGGTGAAAAAGGAGTCAGGAAAGTGAAGAGAGGAAGGGAGAGAGAGAAGATGATGGCACTTCTTGCAATGGAAGGATATAGTAGTGCGTAAGGGCGATGTGTTGTAGGGTCGCTCGAGTCGAGGCAGAGGGCGGGGAAGGTACAAGAGGACGAAAGGGCTACGTAAGGGAAAGACGGGAGAGATGATGATGATGGAGAAGGGGAATGGGGTGGGGCTGGGAGTTGTGGTAGCGAGGAGCGGAGATGAGAAATTGGAGAGCGCAGTGCAAAGCAGAGGTGTGGTGCGACGAGGAGCAGCAGGTGGAGGAGAGGAGGGGCGACGGGTCGAGGTGGCGCTGTTGAGATGGTGAACACGGAGGTTCAATTTAGGGAGGCGGGGCGGAAGGGAGGAGGAGGAGGCGACGACGACGACGACAAGAGGCTAGGAGAGCAGTGGGATGGAGCAGCTGGTAGATAAGGGTTTCTCTCGCGAGCTTGCGTCTCAGGCATTGGCAGCCACAGGTGCAAAATCGACCCTGAAAGCCACGGAATGGATTCTCAACCAGAGGCGTGTCGATCCATCCAAAGTCGCTGCCAATGCCCCGCGACAACAGGCCAAGATGGACCATTATTTTCAAGGAAATGCCGCAGCTCGAGCTGCCGCTGGCCCATCTGGCCCTGATGCCAGCCCCGCTGAGGGTGGTTCACCCGAAGCCCCTCACCCGCATGTGCCGCAGCAGCAGCTAGACGACGATGCCGTTGGCCCCGTGGCCGGTGGCGATAGAGAACGAGAGCGATGGGCAATGGGAGGAGCACCAGCAGCTGACAGAGGTGATAGAGGGGGTACTGGCTTCGACGCAGGCACACCCAAAGGCTGGAGAAATCTAAATCCCCCTGCGATTGACAAGCAGGCTAGGGCAGAGCAGGAAGATATAGGCTCCTCTGCATCTGCAGGAGGGGGTGGTGGAGTAGGCGGAGGAGGGGGTGGAGACCGTGGTGGTGGTGGTGGTGGTGCAGGAGGCTGGGCCGCAGAGCAACCTCGAACTTACGTCGCCAGGGGAAGCTTGGTGCCAGCCCCCGTCGTTGGCAGGGCCGAGGGAACAGGGCAGTCCGCGAACGTTCCCCCGGGCATGTACAAACACACGATGGCGGCAGGAGGAATTCAAGAAGGTGCGGCCTCAGGGACCAAGAGGCAGAGGTCAAACGAGGTGGAGAAGCCGGGCAAGAGGGCAGCTGCGCCCCCTCTCTTCTTCTCGCCAAAGCCCGCCCAATCTGCCGCACTCAAGCTTCAGAAGGTCGAGAAAGCCAAGCAGGCGCAGGCAGCAGCAGCGGGATCAGGGACCGGGAAGAGCGGGAGTTTGGCTCCTTTGGCCGAGAGGATGAGACCGGCGACGATCGACGAGGTGGTCGGGCAGGATCACTTGCTCGCTCCGAGGCAGATGCTGCGGGCGTTGCTGGAGAATGACACGATTCCGTCAATTATATTATGGGGTCCCCCTGGCACGGGCAAAACGTCCCTGGCCCGAGCAATTGCGCGCACCGTGCCCGACATCCGATTCGTGGGGCTGTCCGCTGTAAATATTGGTGCGAAAGAGGTGAAGGGAGTGTTAGACGAGGCGAAGAGAAAGAAGAGGAACGGATGTAGGACGCTGCTGTTCTTGGACGAGGTGCATAGATTCAACAAGGCTCAGCAGGATTTATTCCTCCCTTCTGTAGAGGCGGGGCACATTATTTTTATAGGGGCGACCACCGAAAACCCCTCTTTCGAGATCAATGCAGGCCTTCTCTCCCGGTGTTGTACTCTGACTCTGAATAAGCTCCAACCCGAGCACCTGAGAAAAGTTTTGGAACGCGCAATTTCCGACCGGGAGCGAGGAATATACGCTTCTTTGCCAGACAGTGCCGCTGGGGGAGGAGAAATCGTGGTCAAGGTCGACGAAGAAGCCATAAATTTTCTAGCAGGGGCAGCCGATGGAGACGCGAGAGTTGCTCTGAATGCCATTGAAGTCGCCACCACAGCTGCCTTCTCCGAGGCCAAACTGCAAAGAAAAGGTCAACATGCTGCAGACGCCTGCACCACTGGTACAGTTCCAGGAAATCGAAATCTTGGGCTTGACCGGGATCGATTAGGCGGGAGTGGATCGGGGACCAAGAAGGAATCTGCCGGTCCTTCAGTATTTGGGAATGAGAGAGATAGACCTGTGACGGGATTTGGCATAAAACGCTTCGAGGCATTGATAGAAAGTGCAAAAGACCCTCACGCGCTAGAAGGCTATACGAAACCTTTCAAGAAATTCGTGGGCGGCAAACAAATTATCCCGGTTCTTAACCCGTCTAGATTCGAAAGGGACGTGTCGGTAAGTAGCTGTGATGTCGACAAGGATGGAAATCCGACCGTGAGGGACAGGGGGGATCCTGCTCTTTGTACAGAGGCAGCAGACAGGAAGGGAGGTAACCCAGATGCGATTGTTCCGGACGGCGAACACTTGGAGAAGGTAGGAGGACTGGTGGCTACTGTGACCCTGCACCAGGTTCGAGATGCCTTGCAAAGATCGCACATTCTATATGACAAGAACGGTGAGGAACACTACAATATCATCAGTGCCTTACATAAATCCATGAGGGGAAATGATGCCGACGCAGCCATATACTGGTTAGCCAGGATGCTGGAGGGCGGTGAAGGACCCCTTTATGTCGCTCGTCGGCTCGTCAGGTTCGCGAGCGAAGACGTGGGTTTGGCCGATCCCCAGGCCTTGGGAATCGCAGTTGCATGCTACCAAGCCTGCCACTTTTTAGGTATGCCAGAATGCAACGTGAACCTGGCCCAGTGTGTGGTTTATCTTGCTCTAGCTCGCAAGTCCGTTGTGGCGTATCAAGCCATAGAAGCAGCCCAGAAGCTAGTCAGGGAGTCTCATCTCAACGAACCGGTTCCACTGCATCTTCGCAATGCTCCAACGAGGCTTATGAAAGACATGGGTTACGGAAAGGGTTACATCTATCCACCAGGTCAGTCCGGACGTGTGGAGCAAGAGTACATGCCGCCTTCTCTACAGGGACATAAGTTCCTACATTGGCAGGATTTGTGACACTCCTGGCGTACTGAAGGTTAACATTTTCTTCCTCTATCCTTCATTGTTCGGATGTATGTTCGGAGGGAATTTATGTGTTGAATATGTTGTCCTCCTTGCACTTAATGAAGATGGGGAGGGGTCATAGACTTTTTTTACCAAATAGAAACATTCTACCAAGGAATCGTAGCCATTCAAATTCTTACGCCTACAGCTGCTTCAAGAGTTTTAAAAAAATTGACAGGACTCATTTGAAACCTACACCTAGGACCATTCCCTTCAGCCTGAAGAATGTGTAGACGATTATGCAGCAGAGTATCGGGGATGAAGACATGCCATGTTCATTTCTTTTTTCAAGTAGTCAACATTGTTCTGAAGATAAGACTGTCATTTCATGTTATTTGATTTAGCTTGTAACATGTGGTCTGAAAAGAACAGTTAAGAGAAGTGTGACCTTACAGTTAACTGTTAGGTCACAGTTGTGGACATCTTTCTGCTGAGGATGGTCTCAGCACACATCACATTTTCCTCTGTCATCCTTGGATATGATTCCATCTAAGACGTTGATGGATCTTACCTTTGATGGGCGAATGTTGAGTCCAGACTGGCAGAAGGGATGTTGTGATAGATGTAGAGAAGTTTCCTTTACTCCAAATTGTTACAAGGCTGATACCGGCCAAGGGTGGCCTCTTCTTGATCTTGCCCGGTGATTTAGAGGCAATTGAGTATGGCCTGAATATCGATAAGAATAAA
Source organism: Marchantia paleacea (assembly GCA_014180765.2). Lineage (NCBI taxonomy): Eukaryota > Viridiplantae > Streptophyta > Marchantiopsida > Marchantiales > Marchantiaceae > Marchantia > Marchantia paleacea. Next base: position 473,585 of record MUAA02000039.1, on the reverse strand, counting down.
CGTCTCCATTATTGAGACTGTTTCTTGTGGTGTTCAGTAAACTTAGTGCTCACAAAGACAATACGTGCTAGAAGGATGATTTTTTGAACTTTTGCGATTTTTTATGTTTATATTTACTATTAGACTGATTCTTTACATGTCAGGGAAATTGAGAAAAAGTTCATAATGTTTAAGAATAGCACGGCCTCACTCCAGTGACATGATATTTAAACGTTGTGACAGTTGAACCATCGTTTATGTCATTCTTAATGAACAGTTGCAGCTCCGTCTGTTTGCAAGGGGAAGAAGTCTATGCTCTAACATATACATCTCTGCCGCATCGGCAGTCAATGAGGGTAATATCGGGAGTTGATAGTGAGCCGCCCATATTTATAAATTTGTCATCCATGGTTAGGATCACTTGTACGTGACGATTTTATGTCGTACTCAACTATTTTTTCCTCAAGTTTTCATTAAAGTCTTGTTTCTGAAGTATTCTACTAATCTGGATCGAAGCCGTTAGAAGTGTCTTATCTTGCAACTCAAACAAGATCGATGCTAGTGCATGTAATTCATGCAAACTACCATTTTTCTGGTTTGATCTCCTCCTGTTTCTGCCAGCAAGGAAGCTTGAAGCATCGTAGTCTGTCCTAATTGAGTCGGCGAATGTAGGTTACATTGGTGATTTTTCCCTTATGAGATGTAGGTTTTTCTGATATCGAAGATGTGCGAGGAACACGAGTAGACTCTAGACGGTCATTTGAATCCCCCATGCCGTTTCCATCTTGGGAAGGATTGTTCTCGCAAAGTTTCTTGTCAGTGTCGCATGATCTATGGACCCCGTTTGGATGCTTGGAATGCAATGTTCTACGCCTCTCTGGAACAGTGTGCACAAAGCTGGGTGCATTTATCATGTACGTATTTCATGAGTCAACACTGATTTCCTGTTCGTGTTTTTATGATGCAGATGCTTTTGCAACAGCTCCTTGACAGTCGGTTGTTTCAGTCATCAGTCTTTTTTTGTACATCATGGATCATTCTCTGAACACTTGCAGCAGATGGAAGCTTGGAATGAACTCGTTGACAGTAGCTTTCTGGTGTTTGCTCGTGGGTTTTGACACAGTCCCGGCTGGGCTGAGAGTTTGTGTATGTATAGCAGGTTTGGGACCCATCGGTTGTCTAAGGAAGGAAACGAGGGCTCTAATTGCGATTTTAAATTTTGTAGTTAGTTTCAGAGTTCATTACAACTCTGATTTCTGTTGTACAGGGAAGTCTGGGATGAAAACTCTTTGTGACCATAACAAAGAGCATTGTGATAATACTCATCTAAAGGATAAGTTTTTCTGAGAGATTCTCATTATCATGAACACAGGAGTGAGAATCTTATCCACATGTGCGAATGTTTCACATGACCTCGTCCAAGACTGATGTGTGATGTGTTATACGTAGTGGTTGATCAAGTGGGCCCATCTGGGCGGCATTGCACCTTGACAGCTGTCAGTCCCATGGTCCCTTTGGGCTTCTCCTGTACTTTCAATTTCATTCATTCATCCATTCATTTTGTTCCGGATTTTGAGAAGTCATTTGTGCTGTTTTTATTATGGATGTATGTCAGCTGTTCAAAAATGAATCGTTCGTCCTCGGACAAGAATCAATTTATTGGGGGACCTCTAGTCTGCACATCCATGTTGGAAGCTAACACCGAATTCGTCGAAAAGTTTCCGCCTTTATTTGTGAACTTGCATTTAGCTATGGTTGTGGACGTTCATATCATTAGGTATATATCTAAATATAATTTACAGTTGCGAGATGAAACAAATTTGTAAAGCACGGGCTTGGCAAAGGAGTCAAGATCTCTGTGTTGTCTGCGACGTAATTATAGACCGCCATGGCAGGATAAGCCAGTGGTTTTCCTATAACGGGATGTCCGTAAATGAGGAAGTCAAGTTTCTACAGGTGTCTACCATGGGAGGTGAAATCGCAATTTAGAGAAAGGTCTGGGGCAGTTTTAAGAGATTGTGGTGCATTGGTTGACGGAAGTTCTCACTGTCACATGCCCGTGAACATTCTATCTCTGCAGGATCTGGTCCCCAATGTCTCGCGGATGACGACAATGTAATGGCTACTTACGGACCGGGAGAGATTATGTTTGCGTGCTATATTCTGGATAAAATGGTGAATTCGCCTTTTGAAGGGTCTCCTGTTTTCTTTCCAATGATTCACTTAAAAGAACTTTTGGGAATCTTTGACCCAGAATTGTACTTGATGGTGGACCAGCGAAGTTACTTTAGTGAGAATAGTAAACTGATAGCGTACTTTTTACGGTGGCTGCCCTGTCTCTCCTTTTTTATTCATGTCTCCACTTCGTCAGGTTTTCAAATTCAGTTTCTTTTTCACCCGCATCGTTGTAGTGCACACAGCTGCACTTATGTTGAGTAATTTGAATAATATTTAAAAGTATAATTACGATATATACATTTGAACAGTCTTATTGGGTGAGGAATGTTTAATAGAAGTTTGTTTGTTTTTTTTTTTTTTTTTTTCACATCAGAGGTAGAACTGACTGTTAACAAATTTAATTACAATAGAATTTTAATCATAAAATTTATGATATTTGAGAACATAAACATCAATTGAGAAAATTCAAATAATTTTGTACCTCGGAACTCAAGAGAATTGTGTCATGAAAGATGATTAGCATCCTATTTTATCTCTGAAAATAAGTTACATGAATTAAAATTTAATTTATAGATACAATTCAAAAGTTCAGAAAATTTGTAAATTGATAGGATCATCTTATTATTCTATCATAATCTATAAAAAATTTAATGAATGTTAAAAACATCATTTTCTATGAAAAAGCTATTTTTACTTGCAATATTTTCCAAAATAATATAGTATGCATTCGAAACACCCTATATATTGAAGTTGTATGGTTCATCATGCTTGCTATTATTTTAATGCTTGATTCAAGCTTTTGTGGAACCAACATTACATTAAAGATCTTGGATTAAAGTTGATGTGTTTTTCTTTCCATAAAATATCATACTATTTAGAGAGTTACAATTTTCACATGGTTGTTTGGATCCATTGACAAAATTTTACGATATATAAAGTTATGTACAATTACTCAAGGGACAAAGTATAATAACAAAAGGGATGGGAAGATCCCATCAAAGCTTACAAGGATGGAACCAAGCCGGTAACATGGGGCTAGGTCCCAATAGTATCACGTTGGGAAATATATCATACATCATCTAAGATATTTGAACTATCTAGGTCAAACGGTCTACAAACAACAGAGCATCCGAAGAAGCATCACCTAACGTGATTGCTCTCCTATGGATTACACCAACTAGTGCTCTTTGTAGAGCAATGGAAACACGTTATCCAAAATAGGCTATACAGTAAGCTAAAGAGAGTGATACCCCCTACCGCCTAGTATGGTAGGCTCTCGCGCACTCCCTCACGAACATGTTGAAGTCAGTGTCCATAGCTCCATATAACTCCAAAGCTAGAGGAACAAAGAGGTGAACTCTCTGCATACCTCTATACTTGGAGACCTTGGCTGTTGCCGCTCCACTCAACGCTCATCCTGGAGGATGGGTGATCACCCACTCTGAAACTGTGTCTCTAGTAGGATCGGTAACCACCACATCCGCCACAGTGACCTGGTCCTCCCGAACCAAGTAAAGGTCTATCCTAACCCTAGTCGACTGCAAGGCATACCAACACTCTCTCCATGTGAGGTATCCACCCTCTCGCGTCATAGCAAATAGCACATCCCTAATGGCATCATGGATAACTATCCTCTGCCCTCCGAATGGGCAACGAGTCATATGAACACATGTTGCTAAAGTGATGCCACATTCACATATGAGTAATGAAGATGTAGATGGATGGATCAAGTCAAGACAAACATCATTGATGTGGAAAAAGTAGCTGGTGCTAGTCAAAAAGCCCTAATGCATGATCGAGCAAAGATCCACGAGCCTGCACCCTTGCCCGAGCAAGAGCGTAGACGAGCTCTAGTAGTACGATGAATGACCGGATCCACTAAGAGTGAATGTAGAGCCTCCTGAAATTGTCGGTCCATCAAGATAGATTGTAGACCCCTAGTCTAATCAGTAGCCAAAGAGAAAAAAAACGGGAACTCATGTCATACCTCCCGTGATAAAGCATCTCTCGTATGTTGCAATAATACCTGTAAGGAAAATGATCCCGTATCCACGTCCCTCACATCTCCAAGATAGGTCTATCTGCGATCACAAATCAAGAAGATAACAAAGGTGCAACGAGCGTCCAACTCGCCAAGAATGCCGTAGGTGCCGTCTCCTCCATAGATAATAAGCCTACCCCTCCACACGAAATTGGCAAAGATGTCTGTCTCCTTGTCAAATCTCTTATCACACACTCGAATGTCCCTGGTCCGATGATGTCACCAAAGAAGTCCATGATACTCCTATCAAAGGCTGTCAAACGTGATATGAATGTAGATGAAGGAGGAACCGTTGGAAGAAGATAGGTGGATCGACGAGCAATACTAGATGATAGTATACCAAACGCCACCTGTGGATTCCCTAGTAGAGGAAGGTCATATACATGCAAAACATCCTCAGCAAGTGCAACGTCTAGGGAGCGTGAAACAAAATCCTCGAACACTACTGGCACTCATAGAATACGTAAACCGTCTGTTGATGTCATACATCCCCATGGAAACTCGAGATGCAGCGGAATATCCAAAGGAGACCAAGCCCTACACTTTGACACCTTAACTCTCAAGCCTACAAGATGAAGCGCGGCAGTCAAGTAATCAAAGGCTCGCTGAAATGTTGTATGTAGTGATCACATTGTGTGTATGAGGGGATAAACTACCATTTTTCACTCTCTTTCGGATATGCATGACAATTCTGTCAATCTTCTATGATTCAATCTCCATGAGTACATAAAAATATGTCTCAATCTCTAAGCTATGAGTACTAAGTTTGAAAAACGGCGATGCATGCGACTGAGGAACGATGTCGACACCATTTAAAACCAAACAAAGCAGAGTACAAGAAGTCAAAGGAAAGCGTAGGCCTAAGTCAAAGAATATTAATGAGAGTGTAGTACTCATTCTCATGGTAAATCTCATCTCGTCGAACTCTTTTAGATTATCTCATGCATGTAAATAGTAATAACTAAACATCATCATTCATAGCATTCTTCCATTCTATAGCTGCAGTTAGTGTGCGATGTAGTAGACTACTAAGGGGATGCTCTTAAAAAATGAATACAAGAGTATAATGATAAATGCTTCCATTTTTTTCTTGTAACAAAGTCTTCCGCAATCTTTAACATATACCTCATCCCAAAGCCCCATACATATCCATATGATAAAAGGCATGTCCTGATGCGATCCTCTACACTTGCCAAAGTTCTAAGTTGCGGAATTTCTCACGAAATACATTAATAATGAAGGAAAGAGTCACAGGAAAATAACAAAATGGAAGGGAATACCCCATCAAGCCGGACATGGATGAAACCTCAAGGGAAACATGGACTAGCCCAATAGCATCACAATGGCAAATATATCATAACATGACTAACATAGCGGAATTATCTATTTTTCATGGTTCAAGATCAAAATAAACATTCTCTAATAAGCAATAGAAATATGTTATTTAAAATATATTATACAATAATTTAAATAGAATGATATCCATTTTTATCTAAGGTGGTAGGCTTTCACTCATTCACATGTAAAAGTCATTGTCCATAGTTAAGTAACAAAAAGTTGAACTCTATACATACCTCTATACTTGAGAACTTTGTTACCGCCAATCCATTCACCTCCTATCTATGAGTATTATGAATGATCATCATCTTTTAAACTATGTCACATGTAAGATCACCAAACACATCTTATGCCACGATAACATGATACTCCCAAATCTAATAATTTAGTGAACACTATTAATAATGTCCATAAAAAATGTATTTTGTGCTGAATTTGTGATATCACATTACCACAAATATGCGAAAGCGAAGTTACAATGAAGATATACTTATAAAAGATTTTCCGGCTCAACGGTTGACTCTTGCAAAACGGTATCTTTGGAGTTAAACCCAGTTGTTTATATGCTAGGCGGAGATAGTTCTAAGAGTTCACCCATGAGTTGCATGTGACTTGGTGGGAGTCCATGCTACCATGGGTGGAAACTGAAGTCGGTAGCTTCCCACGTGGTGTAATTATAGTGCACATTTTTCTTACACTCAGTTAAAAATTCCAATTTCGTGGGATGAAACAAGAATGCTCTCGACATCTAAAAAACCTTATAAAGATACGTTTCACGTTAGATCATGTTTATTAAACGATTTACAGTATTCACTGCCATGCTCACTATCCACTGTGTTGTAGAAGTTCGTCTACGTATTATTAGAGTCCCATGATTTGATTCATGTTGACAGAAGACGCTGTTCTGACCTTCCAGCCTCCTCTGGTTGAAAAAATGCTCCTCACGTCACTCCCAATATAATCTTAAAAGCTGGTGGAACGGGTGACTCTTCAGCAACTTGATCACCAACTGACGTGTACCATATTTTATCGGTACCGTACAGTATAGTACATAAGGTGTGGACATTGTGCTACGATACGAGTCCACGATTCCCATGCATCTCTAGAGGAGTGCTCGAGTGCTCCTGGGGTAGTGGAGTCACGGGGTACCCTTCTGTCCGGCTTTAGCCTTAAACCCTGCAGCGTCGCAGCGACGAAGAGCTACGTACAGCAGTATGAGATGGAGATTGACGACATGTCAGGACAAGAAAGGTCAAGAGAGAGAATTGCTGAGCAGAAGTAAAGATTTCGAAGTTGTAGTGGACATGATGATGGGCCGCTTGCGTGCGTGCGGGCAGCGGGCAGCGGGATGCACTCAAAACCCGTGTTTGGAAGTGGCTTATCAAGTATCAAGATGCAGTTTGTGGTTGTCAGGTGTGTATGCGCCGTTATCAGTCTCCCAGCCGCCGCTGCTCCTCATCCTATTGGAACCAGCAAGATATGAGGATGGACAAATTCTTTTCTTGCTAGCATGTTGACGGCGACGCCGTGCCTTTACTGGCTGGTCTGGCCCCCTGGGGATCGAGGCATGGTAGCTTCTCATAGCTTTGATCGAGACGAACGTGGCCCCCCGCCCCCGCCCCCGCCCCGCAGTGCTTCGACGATTCGCTTCGGTTGTCTCCTTCCCAGCAGCTCATGATGAATCGTTCACCTCTAGACTCAAGTGCTAAACGTACCGGTTATGTATGCACGTGCACCTTTGTGGAAGTAGTTTCTCTCGAGTCTCCGGAGTCCAGAAACTGCAGGCTTCGACTTTAAATCCAGGATCATGAGTCGAAATCGAGTTTTGCCTCGTGCAGGGAGCTCAGCTCGATCGCTTCAGCTCACATACTCACTAGTCACAGACGGTCCTTAGGCCCGCAGGGCAGGGCAGGGCGGGTCATGGGAAAGACAGAAGGAGAGCAGCAGCAGAAGCAGCAGCATGCAGAGGAACAGATAAAAGACGAAGAAGATTCAAGTGATGCACTTGTGGAAGAGAACCGAGACGAACATGAAAAAAGCGATGGATCGATCGAGCAATCAAGCCTCGTCATGAGGGCCTTCCAGAAATTGGAGCCTCCTCCTGCTATGGGCAGGATAGTGCGGCAGCGTTTGCGAGAATTTGGCGAATGCGCCGAAGAAGCGCGCTTTGAGAGCGCGCATGACCGATCTCAGCAGCGTGGCGTCGTCCTTGAGAAACTCGTTGTAGGCCCAAATGCAGTACTTGCGCCTCTCCTCCACCTCCCCCCGGGACAGCCCCCGCAGAGCCGGCACAATGCGGTGCATCTCGCCGGTGGGGAACTGCAGCGCGCACCGGTGCCACTGGATCAAGGTCTCGAACGGCTTCACCGCGTTGTCGACGATGAGCACCGGGATCGCGCCCGCGCTCATGGACTCGATCAGCCTGTAGGACGAGGCCGAGCGGCCGGCCGGCGCCAGCGAGAACGTGGTGTTCATGAGGTCGAAGAAGTTGTAGTGCTCGTAGAGCACCTGGTCCTCGTCGCAGCCCTGTCCCAGCTCGGGACTCTCCTTCCGCATGATGTCGTTCGTCCCTTGCCTGCAGCTGGTGACCACCACCACGTCCCTGCCGTTGTGCATGGCCTTGAACGAGGGATCGCTCCGGAACACCCCTTCCCCGGCGAGCCCCAGGTACCTGGTCCCTCGGAAGGTCAGCAAGTACTTGCGCTGGAACGCGGTGAGGTTCTGCAGGTGCGCGGCGTGCGCCCGGCCCTCCAGCGGGACGCCGATGTCGAACCCCGGGCGGTAAGTGGTCTCGTAGAGAGCCGTGCTGATGACGGACGCGTTCTCGATGGTCTCCGGCGGGGGGTTGCGCTGCGACCAGAGGTCCGCGAAGGTGACGAGCATGTGGTTCATGCCGTGGTTCCAGTGCGGAAGCGTGTTGGGGTGGGGGCGCCACGGCTCGTTCAGGTCCTGGAACACGAGGAAGAGGCAGGCCTTGTTCGGGTCCGAGGTGTGGTAGGGGGTTAGCTCGATACCCTTGAAGTAGCGCGTCGGGGGGATGGGCTTGTCGTACGAGTAGACCAGCAGCTGCTCCATGTTCTCGCAGCGCGAGAAGTTGAAGCACACGTCCATCGAGCAGAGCGGGAAGCGGCCCGGGTTGTGCCAGGGCTTGTTCTCGGCCCACCACTGCTTCAGATCCACGAACCTCTCCACCGGCACCCGGACCACCTTCTCGACCGTCACGTTCACGGTTCTGTCCACGGGCACTTCCACCCGTTTCTCCACCTCCACCGTCACGTTCACGATCTTCTCCACGGGCACTTCCACGCGGACGATCTTCTCCACCTCCACCGTCACATTGACGATCTTCTCCACGGGGATTTCCACCCGTTTCTCCACCTCCACCGTCACGTTCACGATCCGGTCCACGAACTTCACCGTCTGCTCGGCATCGCACGGTCGGCTGGCACTGGCTTCCATTGCGGTTCCGTTGGCGTCGAAGAGAACTCCGTGCCCAGTCGAGCAGTTGCACGATGCGCTGCTGCTGCTGCTGCTACTCGTCGCGGATTGAAGATACTCGGGCAGCTGAAAACTCGTGGGGAAGTGCTCGAAATTCACGTAGCTCAGCACGAGGACGAAGGCGAAGGTCAGAAGTATGAGGAATGGCACTCGCAACGACGTCCCCCGCTTGGCTACCATCTTTTCCCACCCGCAGATTTATGAACTAGACTGCTACTACCAAACTCCAACGGCACCGACCTCCATCTCCAGCGAACATCATCAAATGCACCTCTTCTCTAGATCTCTCGGGAACAAGATGGGCACGTCTCGTACTTGCCCACCGGCGGCCACAATAGTCCCCACTATAACCCCATCCCTTCCTTATATTTACCAGGGGCAGACGATGCATGGATTAGCTCTCAGACAGCAAGTTGAGCAGATTCTGAATTCTTGCCGGTCCTGGAAGCGCCGGTTCCCGAATCCCGATCTATCTATCTGCGTACAAAACCTCCTGAATCGTCCTCATCATTCCCACCGAGTGCTCGCTCTCATGAGGGAGACACTGGAGACCCAAAACTCTGGTTCCCGCTAGAGCTCGCACCGGAATCCTGATGGCCTTCTCACATCCCTCTCTCCTCTCTCCTAAATGCTCGCAAAGAGAATTGAACGAACCTATGCTGGGGTTGGCTTCCCTCGACCGAGCTTCTAACAGAATCTCGCTCCTTCCTCCCTCCCTCCCTCCCTCTTGCTGGAGGATTCGAAGGATGGGCCTTTGTATGTTGGGTCGCAGGGAGGGACGGACGGCCTTACTGACCGACCGACTGACTGGTGGAAGAAAGAGGCGAGGAACTGCGTGCGGGCGTGCGTTTTTCGAATCTTGACATTGCGAGTCAAAGAAACATCACTCGCAGCACGTCGTCGGTCCGTGAGTCTACGTTGCTCTCTGTCTCGCAAGGCGTGCGTGCAGTCATCGTGCTCCGCACAACATGCACATGTGCTACATTCGTAAGTGAGTGAGTGAGTGAGTGAGCGAGTGCAAACTGCACAGTGAGTCCGTCTCGTCTCCGTTCGATCCGGATGTTTGCGATGGGAATGGGAGAGGTTTAACGAATCGGCATCCTGCGAGACAACCTACGAATCGGACTCTTGCTGCTGCTGCTCTCACCCCTGCCATGTTTATAGGACTTACGTCCAAATGGACTGAGTCATCGACTAGTTCATTAATCGACTAAAAGAATGGTGCTCATTTTGGCGCTCTTGTCCTCGAGACGAAGAGTCCTGGGAGAATCTGATTTGGGCAGAATTGATTTCTGTGAAACTTGAGATTTAAAAGACCATTATGAACCCAGGGCGTTTGTTTGTGGTCGAAGTGAAGATGGGCGAGTTTTCTCCATGGAGAAACATGGACGCGACATGAGATCTGCGAATTGTACAGAACGGGATCAAGGAATAATCATCGGCCCATCATCCGGATAGCGTTGTCAAACTCAGGCGATGGAGTTGAGTTGCCACGGACGTGCAACTCTCGATTCCGCTGATCGACAATGAGACTCCTCAAAAGGCTCAAGCTTCTCTTGTGTGGTGCGCTTTTCCTCGCACCACGCCAACACTTCCTCTGGGCTCTTCGTCTTCTCTACTAGGGACTCAGATCTTCAATGCAAAAGACTGTCACGTTTTTGCGCACGTAATTCTCATTCACTTCATCCACCGAAGTGAAAATTACCTCTTGCTCATAAGCCTCATCTCCCCCGACTTGACTGGACTGAATGTAGGACGCACTCACAATGTCATACAGGCGTGCAATTAGGGTTGTTTTTCCTCTACTGCATCTTCTGTTCTGTCGTCCCTCGGAAAGAGAGGCGACGACAGATGGTTCGACGTTTACGTGGTTCATGTCACAATGAGCCGTGTAGACCGCAAGCAGCAAGCGCAGTAGGGCAGCTTTTGCACCAACGTGCAAATTCCGCTCAAGTTTCCTTCACGCAGTCGAGGTTACGTTACGCATTCACTGTGCGAATCTCGCCAAACCCGCATCGCATCGCATCGCATCGCATTGCGTGAGTCTCAAAAGGTACCTCCCATGCAAGGCCCAAAATGATCGTCGAGCGATAATAAAATAATGAGGAAAGACCCAAAGCAAGGTTTCATATCACGATTTCGTATTCCGATTTTGCACGCAGTCAGTCTTTCACGGATTGACACTTGTACTCGGAAAGAGTCTTGCTACTCGCTCTGATAAACAGAAGTTGGCCTCTGCAGGTGATGGAAAATTCTTATACTGGAATGGATTTGTCGATAAGGCGACCGCGGCCTTCAGGGCTGCGGTGGGAATTCTGATGATCGCTGCCGTAGTGGATTATGTGCCGGAGCATGATCTGAAGGTGTACTGTGCCTCCTTCACCACCTTCGCGCCGATGATCGCTGCCAATGCCGGTGAATCGTCGCTGGGGAAAGTGCTGCAGAATATTGTGGCCATTTTTGAAATCTCCTTGATCACCATGTGCGTCACGATGCTCATCCTTCGGTTCATTGTGCCCCCGTTCCATTTGGGAGTGACGGTAACATGCATCGGAATTGGCTCCTTCGCCATCGCTTACCCGACTCACATTTCCGTTCTGGGCAAGAAGGTCGGACTCGCTCAGATCGTCATCACCTTCGTCTCCGCCCACCTGAATCCAGACCTGGATGTCGTGCACATGCCTGTCAAATACTTGTCCTCCATCACCGTGGGATCTGCTGCCGCATTACTAGCGTATTCCTTTCCCGCTCCCCGGCTCGGTGTTGTCCAGGTACCCTCTACCTCCCGAGGCATATGATCAGATTTTACAATTGTCACATTTGTCATCGACTGCAGACAGACCAGGATTCATTCGTAAAATTCAAGCTTTGTGAAAAGCCAATATTCAGCTCGGGCAGCATTCGGGAGAGGGCCAACAGACTCAGACTTTGATTCCATTCCTTATTTGAGAGTAGTTGACTCCCTTAAGCTTGCTTCGTTTTAATTTGGAAGCAGACGAGGGCTTGGGGTCACGACACTGCCGAAATTAATTGGACTGATGAACGTGCTTTGTGGCCAGTTTTGATGACGTTAGGAAAGAGTCTTGCTTTCCAGGCGAACTGGTTTTGTAGTTGTCAGAAATGGTCGTGGGGCTCACAACGAATTGTGCTTAGGTCCAACGAAGCGCGAATTCGGCGGTGCGTTGCCTCACGGAGCTGTTCAAAACAGTCACATGTGGATTCTCCACAAGCGATCCAAACTCAATGTACTCCGTGACTGTGCACACCCGAGCTCTACGGAAGTCTGCCGATGATGTGGTCAAGCAGCTCCACTCCATCCAGGTTAGCCACCGTCTTCTTCGGACATTCTTTTCAGATCAATTCAGCTATTCCGTAGACGAATCTCTCGTGTTCAAAGTGAAGATAATTTCTTGCTTTGCTTGGAGAAATCTGAGGTGAGATGAATAGGTCACAGTCTGGCGACTGGACCGGTCCACGAATTGCTTGTTTTGGTTGGCCGCAATAGCTCCATGATTTTGTTGTTTCGTCACTCACGAGCGTTGCATCCTGAAGTTCTGCTTGCCCATCGGTCGACTTCCGTTCCGTCTGCTCGTCCTGTGAGCCGCCTACAAGATCGATGATCCTGCGCAGGCTTTCCATCTGCAGTAAGATTACAGTGGTGTAGAAAACTCTTCCGATCTCAAGCTCTCATATTCACAGGAGCTCGTTTGATCCTCACTCAGCCAGCCACTGGCAAGAAACCTGTCGACAGTTGAGTGTTGACATGGGACTGCTGCGTACAGGCGGATCTGTGGTGGGAGCTGAGGGCTTGCTGCTCGATGCCAGCTCTCAACAATCTGATCAACGGATTGACCAAACTGAACTTGCACATCGCGGGCATGGAGTACTCGCTCCAATCCGACCATTTATTACACAGCCCTCCGACGCTGCGAGACACGATGAAGGAGTCGCTCTTGGTACTGGCCGAGGAGAACAGTCACTTGCTGGCCAGGGCAGCAGGGGTGCCGGTATTCTCACACTGGTGCCTCAATCCTCAAGAGCCTGCTCGGATCGAAGAAGGCAAGGAAGCGCTATTTTTATTCGAGGAGACTTTTATGTACGCGAGGAAGAAAGCCTACTACACCTCGGACGAGCCCCTCATGGTCGATAACATCTCGAGCGGAGCATGCGTCCTGGACGGACTTCCCATGCGAGGAATTGCGACCTCTCACAGCAGCAGCACCGACACCGACGACATTCCATCGTCCACGAAGGCCAAATTCATGGCCAGAGCAACCACCTACTTCTTTCTGTTCAATGTGAAGCTGTACACCGAGCAAGCTATGCAGCTGGTGGATCCTTTCTACAGGCCTGTTCGTGAGCACAAGGCTCCCGCTCTGAGGAAGTGGATTCCCGGCCTCGAGCAGCGCATGAGCCTTGCTGCTGCTGCGGAATCTTCAAGAGCTACAGAAAGCTCCGGATCCGGAGCAGCAGCAGAGATGGTCCATGGTCGAGCCCCTGCAGCGGCACAAATCGTGTGCAACGTTTGCGCTCAGATCCGGGTGCGCAAGGCTTTGGAGTCGGGCCTCTCATTCAAGTGCTGCCGAGCCTTCAGATCTTGCATACGACCCAACGCGAAGCAAATGAAGGGAGCCCTGAAGATCTCCATCGCCTTGATGCTGGCAACCGTCTTCGGAGCCTTGGACCTCGAGGGAGACTCTCACCAGGTCTGGGCTGCCACCACCGTGTGCTACATCATCGGCTATCACCAAGGAGGTGCTTTCCGGATCGCTCTGCAGCGATTCCAAGGCACGACCATCGGAGCGATTTTTGGCTACCTGGCCATCCGTGGCTCGGGGTCTCAGGGCTTCGTTATCATCATAGTTATTACATTGTGGACGGTGTGTACCAACATCGTCAAGCACAGCAAAATCCATGGCTACTCCGGCGGCTGTGCTGGATCCACAGCCGTGGGCATGATGTTGGGAGATCCACCGGAAGATGTTCAAACCTACGCGGTGCAGAAAATCACTCAAACCTTCATAGGAGTGCTGAGCTACGTTCTGGTGGAGCTTCTGGTATTTCCGGACCGAGCCAGGAATCTGGTCAAGACAGAGCTGGTGCATAACATTGTGCGCTTGAGAGATACCGTGGCAGAGATCGTGGACGTGTACACGGGAGCCAGAGCCGGATGTTTGGAGTGTCGTCATCGACGCGTGGACGAGATTACGAAGCTGGAGCGCCACCTCAGGAAGGATTTGGATCACCAGGCTCATTTGCAGGAGGAAGCTGGCCTCGAGCCCGACCTGTGGTGGGTTCCTTTCCCCGGAGATGTGTACTCGAAGATCGCTGCCATCCAAGGCCGCATGCTGGACCTGCTCCTCTTCATGCTCTGTTGCCTGCAGGCCTCGTCCGACGAAGAGTACGATGACCATATGCAGATGCTGCTGGAACCGCTGCAGATCTCGCTGACCATTTTGAAGGACGAAGTGGCCAGCACCTTAAACCTTCTGCACAAACTGCTGGACGATCGGGGCAAAAAGCGTCCCGGACTGCTGGAGCGGAATTGCTGCTGTTGCAGAGTTTCTGTCACCTTCCAAACCGCCGAAGATGTGGAAAGCTCGCTGCGCGCTTCTGAGAATCAAGAGCCCGCCATGCATCCGATCCGGGTGCTCGATAATCGCCGAAGAACCGTGGGGGGAACACCTCTGACTCTGAAGTCCACCATGGAAAGCTTCGAGCACGTCTACGAGAGCGTATTCGAAGACATCATAGCGGACACTAAGAAACACGGCGGCCGGATCGTGAGCAACTCCGTGATGCTGTCCATCAGCTCGCTCAGCTTCTGCTTGCATGCTCTACTGAGAGAAACCGTCGAGCTCGAGAAGGCCGTCTACAACCTGCTGCAGGCCGAGCAGCCCTGGAGCGTTCTGGACTTTTGGGACGCCTACGCCCCCAACCGATTCTGGCCCCGAGATTCTAACCAGCAGCCCGAATGACGTGCACTGCAGCCACATGTGACTTCAGTCAACCTCGTCATCTGATTAGATCTGCCAAGTTCAGCGTCTTGGCATCCGGTACCCGAGTTCCAGGTTCGCCAGGAGACAGTCGAGGTTGCAGGCACGTACCAAACTCCGTTACCCTGCACCGTTTTCTCTCAAACCTTCAATCATTCATGCACCAACTATTCCCAAGCATATCAGTGTGGCTCAACGGGTCCGTGCGTGTGTGCTGATCCGATCTCAGGCTCTACTCGTCGTGGATCGGATACATATTTTTACGGTCGGTGGTGTTGTGTCGTGGTAGTAGTGAACTTTGTTCGTACGAACTGGCAGTGGTTTTCACTTTACACCTTTTGCTCTGCATGCACACTCCGTTTGAGTTTTGATGTATATGTCGAACTTAAGACGAGATTTTCCTATTTCCAGAATAGTTAGTGATACGACTTTCTCTGTAATTATGTCGGTGTTTCTTTGGAGGTACAGGTGCGAGTATACGGGTTAACATTGAGGATAAGTCCAACGACAGTGGTAGTGGTTTTGCCCCATTTCTACACTTGTGAGGTGTTCAGTGGTAAGTTGATTTGACGATTCTGTGTTCACAGGCTGAGATGAAGGTGCATGCATCTTCTTCACCGGAGATTGTTGGAGGCCCGAGAGGAAGCAAAGAGTGTGCTTTTTGAATGAATACTATGGTGGAACCATATACACTACAACCATGAAGGTTTCCCTCACTGTATATTCTATGATGAGAAAGTGATCTCGGCCGATGCAAATATTGAATGAGAAGGCTAGATGGGTAGAGAGGGTCCAGTGGTACTTGAACGCTAGGACCAAAACTCCCCGGCGGCTCACTTCAACAGACGACGGACTGACCGATATCTTCTTCGAAGCTTCGGGTTGATCCCGAGGCTTTGCAGAACCAATATATAAATCCTAAAACTCATTAGCCATCTTGAAAGGATCGACTTTACATAGAATTGATAGAATTTACACAATTGTACATCTCAAGACCCACAATGGAATCTGAAGGGGTGGGTAGTCGGCTAATGCAAGGGCTCTGTTCTATGCTCGATACGAACGCATCAGTAGTAGACACCCTGAGCGAAGAACAGGACTGGTATCAAAACTAAAGCCAGAATGGCAAGTGTCGGCAGGAGCTTGTTGCTTTTGAACGCTTCATTCACACCTCCTGTCGAACGATAGTGCTCCACGGCCAGATACACCGCAAGGACGATCGATGCCAGAGCTGCAGGAGTGCTGCCCCTGCATTCGAGAAGAACCAGGTTTCATCAGTTAGCTGCAGAATGGCTTAGAGAGCACCTTCATGTGAAAGGTTGAAAACTAGTCTTCATGTTCGTATATCAAACTGGCAAGGAAACCATTTGGTTCCGTCTACTGTCAACAAACAGTTTATTCCTATCAACCAACCTGCACCATATAGGTCGATACTAGACTCACCGGTATTGAGTGAGTTGAATTGGCGCAGTAATGACCAAGATCAGCACGTAAAGCGGTAGATAAACCTCCCCTGAACGCAAAGAATCAAATGTCAGACTCTACTATCTTCAATACGTCAGCTCACCATGCTTCATAATTCGACGGTGTCCTCGTGCTATACAACGGCCGACGATCAGAAAGCACGAGCAGCTGATTCCAGAGTAGGAAGTCAAGAATTGCTGAAGACGAGAGTTATCTACCTGGAATTTGATAGAACAGTTTCACTAGAAGTGCTATGAAAGCAGTCCATAAACCGTACTCTCCCCTGCGTTGCCAGACTTGACAAAGTGAGAAACTCCGACAGATTTAGTCACGAGCGTTCCTGTGAAGTTCACACTGAATCCGAAACAAAATTGTACAGCGCCAAGAAACTCATCACAATACCTCATCCAGCTCAGAGCTTCACGAGGGAGTTCGAGGACCAAGAGAGGGACAAGGAAGTGCTTCGGGATGTTTGCATTCTTGAGAAATAGAAGAGCCCTGTCCGGTGCATCAAATTCCACAAGATTGACAGTCATTAATTTTCTGTGGAGGATCATCCGTGACGGCCAGATTTTCAGCTTCAGTAGATCATGGTCACTCGTGGCAGAGTGCAAGAAGTCAGAACACTGAGAGCAGATGAGAAGAAATTGCGGTCCAGGGGAAGACTTACGTGGCAGCAGCCACAAATATCCATCGTAAGGTTTCAACAGAAGCAGGAAGACTGCACATGCTTCCCAGAGCACCTCCACCGCAGCCTTTGGAACCCCCTACGTTGAACATCTCTAACTTCAAATCACGCACTCGGGTCTCCGTAGTCGAAGAGCCAACAAACCTGCCCCCACGAGCAGAAATGCAGTCAAGACGTCTTTCTCACTCCAGTCACCAAACTGAAACCAGAGCATGTCCACCGCTACCAACAACCAGGCGGCATACCGCATTAATTTCTCCGCCCTCACGCACTCACAGCATGAGCTAAAATCAAAACTCTCGACGGTTCCATCGGTCCATCAGCTAGCGTCCAAAATTTCTACTCCGAGTGACACTATTGAGTTCAAACCAACAGCAAGTATTACGTCACTGACAGATCGCAGGTAGTAGAGAGAGAGGCTACTACCGACGCAGCAACAGCTGGGAAATTAACATGAGAAGAAAGAGAAGAAGAAGAAGAGGAGTACCCGAGTGACTTGCCAACCAACTGGGCAGAGCCATTTTTGTACAAAATTCTGCTGGAGTGAGCAGCGACAGCCGACGTGCGAGGAAGGCGGAATTTAGAAACCACAGTAACTGCTTTGCGGCCGCTGCAGGAACGCGCAGTGAGCCCGAGCGCAGGCAGTCCGATGTAGGAAGCAGAAGCACAGGCAGAGATCGCCATAATTGCGAAACAAAGAGAATTAATTTACAGAACACAAGCAGACACACACGACCAAGAACAACACTCACTAGGACGACTGTACAGCAGCTCGAATGCTCACGATCTCATCCCTGCATGTTAAATACTCATGCCACGCACCACCAGCCCAGTCTTGCTCTTCCCTCCCTGGCTACCCTCAACGCTCACAAAAGCCCAAGACAAGGGAAAAATTTACCACCAGTGCCAGCAGCAGCAGCAGCAGCTCCTCCCGTAACCCGGGGGCCCTGCGCAGAGTGTGTCGATTGCCCCTCTCCGAAGCACAGCTGGAAAACTCTGCCAATTGCATTTCAGATCGAGGTCTGCTCGTTCATGCAGAAATCTTTGCAATCCAATCAAGCGAAAGCGCAGATGTGGGGAGGGGAAAAATCCTCGAGAAAAATAATCGTTCACCGGGGGGCAGAAAGGCAGATAGTTCAGCGAGCCAATTACACGCCGCTAAGTGGCTCGGGGCCTTACGCCTCGCAACTCCGCAGAAAGGACACCGTCTGCGTACAAATCCCCCTACCCCGTGCTGACCTGTACCGTAGCTCTGATTCGTATCGGAGTGCACTGTGGGACAAAACGCGCGTGTGGCAGGGTCCAGGATTGGTACAACTTCAATGCACGGGGTCTCTTCAGTCAGAGTCAGCATGTGCTGGTCGGGCAGAGTCCAGCGTGCCGGCTTGCGTGGCGAAGGTCACTTCCTTCCTCAGTAAAAGATGGGCCACGTGTTCCCCGTCGCGGAAGGAGGAGAGCTCTTGTGCCTGTGCCGTGGCGACATGTGTATCGCCGATCCTCCTCCCCGCGACTGATTTGGCATCGCTCATTCGCTTGCGAGTCTGACTCATGATAACGAGACGACATCAAGCATGTCAGCCTTCTGATACCACTACGGCGCTAAACTGGAGTACTGTCCAGTCCGGTACCGCTTTAGACGGTGGTATACCCTCCCCGGCAACCGGCATCCACTTGACACGCGTCAGATGATATACAGCCAATTTTAGGTTGTCGAGGAGTACCGAGTCCGATGCGACTGGAGGCCACCAACTGGAGAACCTTGTCTCATGTGTCTACCGTGTTGGTGGTCAACTTACTTGGTACTCATCTACTATATCCGATAATGAGGTGATGGATAGCGAAATCATGCCAGCTCAGAGTCCTCTTGGCGATCGAGTGCTGGCTGTAAAAATGGTCGATGCTTTTCAGAGCAGGTTTTGCACGGTAAGAGTGTCAGTCAGATTTGGAGCTGGGCCTGCTAATGCTTTCTCCATTTCTTTTTTCTCGACAGCGCCGTCGTTGGTCGGTCGGATGTCAAGTCAGGCCGCAGCTTCAGAGCAGGTCCAGACTCCAGAGGAGGAGGAGGAGGAGGAGGATCGAGGGCAGCGGACACCGTGTTGTAGTCATGTCGTAATGATCGCTTTCGTGCTACTTCCGTTCACTCAGGTCTGGCTCCTGGGCATGAGGACTGCAGGAAATTGAGTGTGATGTTTACAGAACTGCCACCAAGCATTGTACCTCCGATGCCAAGGGTGCTGTGAGTATCAAGCTCTGATGTGTTTCAAGTCACGCATGCTTAGGGAACTTCCTACTTGGTGATGGGATTTTCTTTCTCCTGCCTGAGGTGTTTCATTATGTTACTCCTGGAGTTAGATGTTGAGGTCCGCATCACCACTAGTGCAGTGTGCTCTGGTTGTTTTTGTTGCTGGAAATAACATCTGCTGCTTGGAGTCCGTGTGGAAAGTCGTTTCATCACCTCCACTTGAAAATCCATCAGTCCAAGCTGAGCGCCGGATGCCGAATCTGGTTTACGCTGTTATACTTGCTTCTGTGTGACAAGAGGACGGCGATGTAAATGACATCAGCGTCCGACTCAAAGTTGAAACCGGGAGAAACTCGAGAGTTTATATCATAGTCGTTGGTAACTTGGTAGGAGGCTGTAGTTTGGAAGTTTGGAAGCTCGGAAGTTTAGATTGGAAGTAAGGCTGTGCATAGTGCCCTGTGGATACCAGACCTCTTGCCTGCAGAGGTGTACTTCAGCCGAGTAGGAGCAGTTTACTTCAGTTCTGAGTGTGACATCAACATCGGATTACAGGGCCTATTGAGAACCGAGTCGACTGGCCTGACATTTGTCGCACACGAAACTCAGTCGAGAGAAAGTTTCTCTTGTTGTCACTAGTGCTTATCACTCTGCAGTTTGGAGGAGGCACGGCACTTCATGCACCGAGGGATGTGACGACTACTAAACCTTGGCCGCGCGTGGAGTATGTAAGCTCACATATACGCAACCTTCCACACTTGATTGTGAACTTCTCATTCTTGCAGCATCTTCATGCCCGGTCATCACGCTGCAACGTCCGAGTTCATGATGATCACAACCCGTTCAGCTCAGCTTCATTCCTTCCGATGACTATTATATTCTAACCGGTGAATTCTAACATCACACTCCGCCTGCAAACCAGTACCGTGTACTAAGAGTCCCCACCAATGCATCATACCTTATACATTATGCCTTGCGTTGCTAGCCAGGAGAATTGATAGAATCTCCTAGAGACAACACAGTCCGATGGCTGTGCCGAATCCGATCTGGAGTGAAACAAATGGAACGAAATAAGACCGTTTTAATGCACAAGTGAGAGAAACACGGAAATGCGTAAAGTCAGTTCGAGGAATATTTAACATGTGAAGAAGAAGCTGACTACTCTGCTTCTTAAAGAAGCAAGGCCGGTCTTTCTCGAGAGTGTCGCTCGGTTCCTCGGACGCGGAGGCATGCATGAGAGCTCTGCTGTGGTCATAAGCCAAAACCATTCGAACATGAGTCAAGCTCTGCTTCCTATGTCACAGCAACTTCAGCAGGGAGGTCATACCGTCTTCCTGAATCAACGATGTACGATCCCCTCCCGATGAACCTATACGCTTGGAATGTGAAGTCAAACACTGCAATGGACACTCTTTTTTATATACTTTGTTTGATTCAACAATACATTATTTAGAATTGCCTCGTCATTTACACTAATTCCCGAGATTTTCATCATCAACAATCACACGAATCGGTGACGTTTAACATACCTGAACAAATCTGATTATATTATCAATTAATTAAATTCGGATTTATAATTAAAATCACTATATATATATATATATATATATATATATATATAATGATTAACAAACATTTTTGTCAAAGGTTAAAATTTTATCATTATGATTAAATATAATATTTGGGAAAAAACAAATCAGTTCAAATCATTGACAATCACAATAGAAATTGATATTTGAAAAAAAAACTTGTAAACTTTTATGATGATATTTGTCACTAATTTACATATCTCATCATAACATACATCATTGCTTAGCTACAGTGTTTAGCTCATTTGGTGCACCACGAGAAGTGTTGACTGATCAAGGTATTGAGTTTTTAGACGAGTTTCAATCTTTGTGTGATCGAGCGTTAATCAATCATTGTACCACCTCATAAGATCATCTCAAGGCTGATGGTTTAGCATAGAAATTGTTCAGACTATGAAGAGAGTACTAAAAAAGTTTGGCTTGGAGAAAGGTCATCACATTACGTAGATAGTAGATCGATATACACCAACACAATGAATCTTTTCTACTCTCAAAACGTCCACAGTGACATTTCGCTCATAACCATAACATAAAAGAGAAATTACAATTGAGCCAATCCCACTTTGTGCTTCAAAGAGTCCAGGTTCTCGCACTAACTACTCTCCACCATATCCACACTAGCAGAGTTTCAACTTCAAAAACTGCACCCCAAGAAGCCCTAATTCGAACTCTACCCCTTGAGCCATAGATCTCCTAGCTGCATTGTCATCACACCTACCTAGCTAGGGATGCCGTTACATAAGTCGTAATAGTTGTCGTGCACATACATATCGTATCACAACATACATCATTGTCACATCAAACATCACACTACATAGATAGTCATACACTAACACAAGTGCACCTCAATTGCCCCCCTAATTAGTGGTTAGGTCCCTCTAACACCAGCTAGCCATCTAGTCCATAACATGATATGTCCTTCATGGGGCTAACATCAAGAGGCCGTGTGCTACAATGTCCCATCGTTAATCATCTATCTACAATCCATATCATGTTACGGTCAAACCAGCTTGTCTGCTACAATGTCCCATCGTTAATCATCTATCTGCAATCCATAACATGTTACGGTCAAACCAGCTTGTCTGCTAATCGCATAGAAGACATCTTCGCCGCCCATTGGACATCATTTTGAGAGGAAGTGTCAAACACATACCATCCTCTCGAACAAGAATAACAAATCAACATTTTGGCTGCTCCATTAGCTAATCCACATAACATAGATTTTAAGCTTGCTCGCACAACTACCAAACTTGGATCCATAGTACCATCAATGTTTGAACATCACATGACGCACAATTACACACATGATCCTTCCAAATCACACCATCACAATCCTCTAATACCAAAACTCTAGAAAGTAGAACCTCACATACTCGTAGAATCGTGCAACCAGCCGTAACATCGAATATGGTCGGTATACTCTGTTGCAAGTAAATGTAATCATCAACATAAATCTGCAAATTGAAGGTAGATATCCACCTCCTCAATTGGTAGCATAACGCAAAGTCTCTCTATGTTGTGCAACAGTCAGGTTCTCAAATGCAATGGGCATTATCCAACAGAAGAGTTCTGCCCTTTGAAAACATACCTTGATCCAAACACCATGGCTATCCAAGTCCAAGACTTCATCTCATTCTTGACAAATAGTTGCAGGTAGATATGCATCTCTATCATATAATAAAAAGTACTGTGAGAATGATGCTAGAGATGCTTGTCGGCTAAATCAATAATCCATGGCCAACCATGGTAGCTCGATGATTGGCGATGGGTTATTGCACCTCAGTTTGCATATCTCTCTACCAATAGTGGCTTTGAAGTAAGCTATATGTCCGTTTCACTCCAAAATGACCTAACTCCTCATGAGCATGTCTGACCAACTGTGCTCTCCAAGATGAAAGTGGCACGACATGAATGTTCTCATCTCTGCATACTCAAAGAAGGTGTCTACCTTTCCAACTAAATTGTTGAGCTCTCTATAACACTCAATCCCGCTCCTTGGCACTCACAATGTCCACCAAAGTACATGTACAAAGATACTCCAACATCATCATGTCATCATGGATGTCACCGCTTACCACCAAACCGTCCTCCATCTCAACATCCAATGATAACATATCCACTCTCTGATCCAAGAAAGTATCACATAGCTCTCAAACATCAACATACTCAAAAAGGCACATGCATGTCAACCTGACACGATCTCCTCATCAATATCATTGTGACATCGAGCCCCAGTTTTGTCAACTTGACTTGTACATGGATTTTGACTTAATCTATCCGCATCATAGTTAATCACTCCATGTTTGTGTACAATCGGTTAATGGTACTCTTGTAGGATAAGAGCCCATTGTGCAAGCTTTCATGTAAGCTTGTCTGATTCCATCAACCATTTCAATGGTTGATGATCAATGATGAGAATAAAGGAGTTCCCAAACAAATAACATCTGAAATGTGTTACCGTCCACACAGTTGCCAAACATTCTCCTTCATAAGAATTATATTTTGACTCCGCTGAATTGTTGGAACAATTTGCATACGCTACTACAAACTCCTTCCCCTCATCATCATGTTAGGTAAGCACTACTCCCAAACCCAACATACTCCAATCAGTATATACTTGAAAGGGACAACCTCTCACCGGTCTACTCAAAATATGAGCATATGTCAACCTTTCCTTGTGCTCAACAAAAGCTCTCTCTTGTTCATCTCCCCAATGTCACTCTTGATCTAGCTTTGTCATATTTGTCAAGATTTTGGCAATAGCGCTGAATCCTCACACATATCGAACCTTCGCCAATATTGAAATGTTGATCAATCATCTTCATACAGCAAGATACCTGACGCATGCAAGCACCAAGAAAGCTTTGGAATTAGAAAATCTTTTCATCGCCTCCGAAGTGGCTTTGAAGTTTATAAGTCTAAGGAAGGCTCGCACCCTACTCACATATGAGGGTTATGGAATAAGCAAGATTGCCTCCTTTTTGGTTTGATGAACTCGCAATCCTCCTCGGTATATGGTATAACCCAAATATTCTACTTGCTTTTGAAAGAACTTACACTTTCTAGGATGCAACCATGAGCAATCAATCGCTCAAATACCTTCTACAAATGAGTTTTGGATAGGATACTAGCCGGACTTGATTGTGTTTGAGCCTATATTGATGATATTCTAGTTTACATTGCTATAGTGGTGGAGCATAAGAGATATTTGCATGATGTATTTGAGCGATTGATTGCACATGGCCTCAAGTTGCATTGTGGAAAGTGTAAATTCTTGCATGAGCAAGTAGAGTATTTGGGTCATACCATATACCCACGTTCATCAAACCAAGGTGGATGTAATCTTGCGTATTCCACAACCCTTAGATGTGAATACGATGCGAGACTTCATTGGACTTACAAACTTCTATTGTCAATACGTTTGAGGTTTAATCGCTATTCTCAAAGCCTTGAAAAAGTTGACAAAGCTAGATCAAGAGTGGTGTTAGGGAGATAAACAAGAGAGAGCTTTTGTTGATAGGAAAGGTTGACATCTACCCCTATTTTGAAAAGAACCGTGAGAGGTCTTCCCTTTCAAGTACATACGTATTGGAGTATGTACTTGAAAGGGAAGACCTCTCACTGGTCATCAACCATTGAAATGGTTGATGGAATCAGACAAGCTTACATGAAAGCTTGCACAATGAACCCTTATCCTACAAGAGTATGATTTCACGTTTATACACAAACATGAAGTGATGAATTCTGATGCGGATGGGTTAAGTCAAAACCCATGTACAAGTCAAGTTGATGAAACCGGGGCTCAATGGCATGGTGATATTGATGAGGAGATGGTGTCGGGTTGGCATGCATCTACCTTTTTTAGTATGTTGGCGCTTGAGAGATATGTGATATCTTTCTTGGGTCAAAGAATGGATATGTTATCCTTGGACGTTGAGACTAAGGATGGTTTGATGGTAAGCCAAGACATCCATGACGACATGGTGGTGTTGGAGTATTTTCATACATGTGCTTTGGTGGGCATTTTGAGTGCCAAGGAGCGGAATTGAGTGTTATAGAAAGTAGATATCTTCTTTGAGTATGGGAAGATGGCAACTTTTGTGGTGTGACACTTTCATCTCAAATAGCACAATTGATAAGACATGGTCATGAGGAGTTAGGTGCTTTGGAGTGAAGCTAACATATAACTTTCTTCAAAATCACTATTGGTGGAGAGGTTTGCAAACTAAGGTGCAACAATTTGTGGCCATATAATTGTGTTTGAGCAACATTCAATACCCCTATACCACAATTACATCCTCTAGCAATTATGGGACTTGGTTATCGTTGGAGTTTGGATTTTATCTCTACCATTGACTATATAACATCATCGATATGTGTTGCTCATGGTGGAGCGATTCTCCAAGTGGATTGAGTTGGTGGTTATGTCTGATAAGTCAAGTGAGGAACAACTTATGCGTTCTTAGCTTCGGTGCTTAGTTGATTTTATGCATCATCGGAAGTGTTGATTGATTATGGTACTGAATTTTTGGACAAGTTTTAGGTTTTGTGTGATCGAGCATTGATCAATCATCGTCCCACCTCCAGAGATCATTCTAAGACTAATGGTCTAGCAAAAAGAGTTGTTCATATGGTGAAGAGAGGACTAAAAAAGTTTGGCTCGGAGAAAAATCATATGGGAGACTAGGACATCATGCTATCATACTTGATCATGGGTTATCGATTTAGCATGCAAGCATCTCTAGTGTCATTCTCATCAAACTTTTTATGATATGGTAGAGATCCAAACCTACTTGCAACTATTTGTCGAGAATCAGATGAAGTATTGGACTTGGATAATCATGATGTTTGGATTAAGGTGTGTTTTCAAAGGATATAACTCTTGCGTAAGGTAATGTCAATGGCATTTGAGAACCTGGTTATTGCACATCATAGAGATACTTTGAGTTATGCTACCATTAGAGGAGCTGGATATCGATCTTCAATTCGTAGATTTCATGTAAGTGATTATGTTTTCTTGTAGAGTAGTGCACCGACAACATTGGATGTTACAATTGGTCGCACGATCCTATAAATACATGAGGTTCTACCTTCTAGAGTTTTGGTATTAGGGGTCATGATGGTATGATTTGGAAGGATAATGTGCTTAATTGTGCGTCACGTCACCTTCCAAACATTGATGGTACTATGGATCCAAGCTTGATAATTGTGCGGACATGCTTGAGATGTATGTTTTGTGGATTAGCTAGTGGATTAGCCAGTATTCTTGTTCAAGAGGATGACACATGTTATGTTTGACACCTCCTCTCAATGCGGTGCACAATGGGCTATGGAGATGTCCTTGATGCGATTAGTAGGCAAACTAGTTTGACCGTAACATAGTATGGATTGCAAATAGATGACTAACGATGGGGCATTGTAGCATCCGGCCTCCTGACCTTAGCCCCATGAAGGGCATATCATGTTATGAACTAAATGACTACATGTTGTTAGAGGCATCTAATCTCTAGTTAGGGGGACGATTGTGGTACATTTGTGTTGGAATATGATGATCTATGTAGTGTGATGTTTGATGTGATAGTGATGTATGTTGTGATGCGATATGTATGTGCATGACAGTTGTCACGACTTTTGAAACCCCTAATTAGGTTGGTGCGCGCATGCAAGAGCAGATACATCAATTAGAGCTGATTGTGCAGTTAGCGATATTCATACTAGAACTGCCATTAGGGCCGACAGCGCTATTAGAAGACCTATGGCTCAAGGGGTATAGTTTGAATTAAGACTCCTTGGGATGCAATTTTTGAAGTTGAGCCTTTGAGAGTGTGACTATGATGTATAGTAGCTCGTGTGGGAACATGGAGTATTTGAAGCACAAAGTGAATTTAGCTTGACTATAATCTCTCTTTTAGGCTATGGTTGAAAGGAGGGTCCTTGTGGACGTTTTGAGAGTAGAAAAGATTAATTGTGATACATTTGTGTCGGTGTATGATGATCTATGTAGTGTGATGTTTGATGTGACGGCAATGTATGTGCACAATATATTGTCTATGACCCTTGGTGGCCCCATAGATATCATCCATGTCCCTCAACAATAGTATGGGTACACACTCCAAGATATCACCAAGCTCAGCTTGATCACTCTCTAAAATCAAATCTGAGTATTTTATGACCTCAAAGGCCAAGGTTTGTACCGCACTCCGCTATGGATGCATCCCCTACTAACCTAAGTTGTCTCTCCTCCGAAATCTCTAAAAAACTCCATTGTGACACCAATGTATCACCTCTATAACCATACAACAACAACTTTCCAACTTGAATCAAAAACTGCAACAAAAGATACTTAAAACACCACAAGGTGCTAACACAAGAGCAACTTGAAACCTGTCATCACCATATCTAAAGGTCCGTTGTCGTGTTGTGACGCGGCTACTATGAGAAGATGATGACATGTGTCACCTTCAGAATTGTTGTCATGACGGCAATACTTTAGGTTAGGATAACCGACGGCGCACTGTAAGGTTTTTAAGAGTCCACCGTTGGATCAATTTTGTAGGGTCGGGATGTTGAAAAGGCTCCAAGAGATATTATCTTGGACTTTATCAGATATAAAGCACAGTCATGATGAAAAGGGTATGGGAGAGAGCTGGACACATCACTTTGCTGACTAAGGAGCTTATCTGATCGAAGTGGAGCCGACGCATGACATGGATAGAGTACAACATGATCCTCCAGATGTACAGATACCCAATCCATTTGTGATCAACATCCGGTGTCTTCATCGTTATCACTTTCGGGCGTGGTTAGTGGATCATTTTGGAGATAACTTTCTGCAACAAGTGATAAACTCTCCAGACCCGATTATTCTTCCAGTTGTTTCCTACGGCGCGATTTGGGACGTAACAAAGTACGTTTTGATTTAGTTTGGGCGCTATGGATTTGAACTTACCAAAGAGTGGTGGCTTTCAACACATGGGTTCCAATTCATCACTATTGCTTACCTAAAAAGCCATATGGAGTTGATTGTTAGGAACTTTGGCGGGAGTATTATTCTCAAGTTATAAACTCCCGGTTCCGCTTTGTAGTTCCGCTCATACTTAGCCGGTTTCGAGTTGTCATTTTGACTCTTTATTAGTGGCAACTCGTATTGTGTATAGGATGGCTAAGTAGTGTGTTTAGGATAGTTGTAAAGTTAAAATGGAGCTAATTTGGCCACACTAGAGGTCAAAATAACACTCTTCATTCTCATTGGTCTTGGAGTTTGGGCCATTGAGGGCACTTGGACAACTTTTTTGAGGTTTTGAGGAGTTTTGGAGACCTTCCAAGGAGACATTTGAAGATTTGAGGATTGGGTTGGAAAGTTGACGGGACGAGCTACAATGTGGGCTCAAGAATGGATGGATTTGAAGGATTTGTCACTCTGAAACGATGATTCAAAGTTAGAGAGAGAAATTTAGACCTTTGAGTATATTTGGAGTGTTTGTGAGAATCTGACGAGGGTTTTGGGAGATCTGAGTCAACTGAGATACATTTACGACTCGGGCTAGTATTTTGATCAAAGTTTTGACTCGATTGGATGAGTTTGGAGTACGGAGTGATAGGTTGAAGTTTGTGTAAGCAAATCAAAGTTGCGACATTGCACCGACTATCACAAACTTAGACATCAATCATATCTTTTGATATCAGAAAGTTCTGTCAATAAAACTTTCCAAAGTTGAAGTCGGATGATGAGTGACCTTCTCATGAAATTTGAAAGCAATTGGAGTCAAGGATTGGGATGTGTGATGGGTTTTGTACACAAGGGTTTGCATATCGCCTTGTGATACAGTGTGGAAATCAACAATTGTTCTGACAGATCTAGAGACGAAAAACATCTGAAACTTTTCTCAGTGATTGGAAAGGTTGTGGAGCAATTTTCTGTAAAGTTTAAGCGAGAGTTATTGGTCGAATCATTGGATATCATAATCTTCTTTTGCTGAAGTTTTACCGGTTGTAATGTGGAGTGCTGAGGAGAGGAAGAATAGATTTTCAACTCACACAAGGTTCTAGAGGGTTCTTCTACAGCCAAGCGCTCGGGCGTTCTCATAGCAAAGAATTGTCCTATGCAACACCGTAAGTACTGTCTCATTGAGGAGAAACATGGATAGTTTGACTCGCCCACAAATCCAACCTCACTATGGATAGCACATAGAAGCACTTACATTCCAAACAATAAAGCACCAACACAAACAAACGTGGTGCACAAAT
The DNA here is from genome assembly GCA_014180765.2 of Marchantia paleacea. Classification (NCBI taxonomy): domain Eukaryota; kingdom Viridiplantae; phylum Streptophyta; class Marchantiopsida; order Marchantiales; family Marchantiaceae; genus Marchantia; species Marchantia paleacea. The sequence continues at coordinate 444,328 of MUAA02000039.1, read as the reverse complement.
AGGAAGTAAAGATGGAGATATATCAATCACGTGAAATATAAATAACAATACTTCATCTCAAGAATATCCATCAAAGGTTTCAAACCCAACCCAAACTAACATAGCTTTATGAGGGTATTTAAAAATACTAAAATTCAATTTTGGAGGTCTTATGCTCTTCAAATCAATAGTTGAAAAAAGGCTGATTTAAAGCAACATATTTAGCTAGACTCTTTTCAATTCTCTACCTAATGTAAAAAAAAATTTGCACATAGACACTACTTGAAACTTTTACTGGATTTTGAAAATCTTCAACTCTAATTTCATATCTCTAAATGTCAACATTTTGCAATTCTAATATGGTCAGCCTTGTGACTAACATCTCTACCTCCGCGCAAGATATTTTACATCTTCTATCATCCCATCAAATTTCAGATCAAAATGACAATGTATGATAATTCTATAGTCTCTCACTCCTATTTTTGACGCAAAAATTTCAAAACATAAAATCTTAAACTTCAATCACTTCTCTCCAAAAAATTTTTCAACCAATCTCGATTTATAGTCCCAAGCAAACAATAAGCATGGTTCCTTTTTGTCAATTTTCAACAACGTTTTCGTCCTCCAAAATCTTTGATTGGGATTCAATCACAAATAAAAAATACATAAATTTGAAACTAATCACCCCAACTCAAATTGATTCTACTTCTAGATCAACATCACGGCCTTCACTCCATCAACGCCACGCACACTATATAACAAATATATCAAAGCTATCATCGATCAAAACTCAGCAAAACACGTTCACCGTTTCAATAACTCATAGTTGTCACCACAAAATCCAATTTGAGTTTTCGAAGTACTTTTTTCTAATCTCAAAATTTTCACAAGGACACTCCTGTCATAATCATAGCATAAAAGAGATATTACTATCAAGCCAAATCCACTTTGTTCTTCAAAAACTCCATGTCTCCGCACTAGCTACTCTTCACCATAGCCACCCTTTCAAAGTCTCAACTTCAAAAATTGCACCCCAAAGAGACTTAATTCGAACTCTACCCCTTGAGGGCTATGTCTTCTAATGGCGTTATCGGCTCTATTGGGCTCTCTTGTAAACTATCACATGAGCATCCATGTATGTTTTTTCATCTTTGGTAGATGACATACATATTTTTGGACATGTGAGTGTCATTGTTGTTGCATTTGATCACCTTATGATTCCACTTGCTCTTGTCGGGCTTAGGGTCAATGTATCAAAGTTCAATATTTGATTATCATAGCAGTTTACTCTTGATTTTCATGTTCATCAAAGGTGTTCTATCACTCTAGATGAATGTATGATTTTAAAATTATCATTGGATATTATGACTAAAAATACTCATAAATTTTTATTTTGATTTTCATAATTTTCCAACTAGGTCCCAATAGAACCAAGGCAAAAAAAAAAAGAATTGGAACAAAAAAGACCCAACCCATATGTTCAATTTGAGAATAATCACTCAAAACCCTAAAAATAATAAATTCACTAATATCTCTCTGTTTTCCATAGTGTTCAATTTAATTACCAATAAAACTCAAATTTAAAAAATGAATAGAATTGTCTATTCATTCCATGTTTTACAAAGTATAGACCAACAATATGTGAACGAGTCCCGTCACTAACCTACTCTCCTCTCTCCCTCTCGCTCCCGTCATAATGACTAAAAGATAATGAGTGATTATTGTTAATCATCACCCCTTCATTCACACAAGGTATTTTCTACAAATTTATGGTAACTGAAACAAAATGCATGTCTTTTTCTTTCACTTTTATGTCACTCACTTTTATATATCTATTTATGGACTCTTGACATTTATCCATATGATTACAATGGAAGTGCCATCCTTTCTAATTCATTTTGTATGATAAGGTAATCCAAGTTTTGAACATATTGAAATATTGCCCTTTTGGTCGGTATATTGAATGGAAGCTAGCAGTTAGGAGCAACATAAGGTTCATAGAGAACTCGTTTGATCTTGCTTGCACTTTCAGAGTTGTTATCTAATCCACTAAAGTGAAGATATGTTGAAAAGTTATGAATAGTTGTCCACAAATCATCTCCACTTTTTGCCACATGTGTGGGTACACCCTCACATCCGGGAGCATAATAAGTGCTAATCTTTACATGTATATGAGTGTGAGTTGTGGTTATTTATCTGACTTGATACACTATTGTCACCGACATCATCACGTTCTCCCTAATATCCCTAGTATAGAATATTGTGTGAAATACATATCTTCATACTTGTAACTTGGGAGATACACTTAGATATTTGACAAGATATGGATAGTTTTATTAGAGATTGTGCTTGGTTTTATCATGATAAATATATTGGTGCATATACAACATGATTTAGCCTCTACTACAAAGAGAAAAATGATTAGTGATGCTTGTTCTAGACCTTATTATATTACCCTACTCAGGATATGTATCCAACATACATAAGAGTCACGGTTGAAGACATAGGATTTATCGCGAGAGATGTCAACTCTCTCCTTTTCTTTTGGACCCCATATTTGGATAGTTTCTTGCTCTTGCTTTGTGCCTAAGTCCATATATACATTATTGTGAATAGAGGATTTGATAAGGCCTGATGTGCTAAGCTTTCCATAGTGCCAATATGGAATATACATCTCCGCTAGACATGGACATTTGAGAAAAGTAAAGTAAACCGAGGGTAATCACACTGGAAATTGTCAAATTTAGTAAATTTCAAACTAATTTTAAACCGATATGAGTTTTGAATTCTAGGTCTAACGATGGGATTTGCGTGAAAACACGATTATTAAGAACGTAGATGTGTATCTTGAAAAGGTCTACAACAAACATATTATTTGTCTTCAACATGCAAAGGTCTACAACCTGCATATATATTCTTTTCACTCTTCTTTTGGGAAAAAATACATTCACGTAGCCAACCTTTGGGAATCCCGCTTGATTGATAGGACTGTACATGTAAGAGCAACTAACTACTCATGATGGTATACAGCCTTTCAATCTTCTTTTCACCTCGTCCAGTTTGGTCAGAGGTTCGGTGATTCAGCACATAATGGTGCGAGATTTTTTACCCCACGCTCTTGTCACATTGGCGAATGTGTCTGTCTGTGGTGAACATGCGCTGCTACTCAGTTTCTTGACTGTTAAGGAGAACTTACTCGAACGACGAGAACTTCCACGTCGTTCTCTCTGTTTTCCTGTGATTCACTCTCAGTTTCATAGACTCCGATCGTCCGTAGCCCGGATGTCTTGCTCGGGAGAAGGGAAAACTCCTGCATCCTAACTCCTGCAACGTGACCACATGCACCAACAGTAACACTATTCTTTTAACCATCCTCTTTGCTATATTACCTGCTTTTCTTCGATTCTTTTAACCATTGTTTAATGGCATTTTAACATTTTCCAAACCGCAGACAGATGAGCTGAGAAGTCAAAAAAAGTGTGATAGTAACACACTTCGCACATGTCCACGTTCACGGTTTAAGACAAAACAAAGAAACAGACTCGGACCTCATCACACAAGAAACCCACCTCACTCCAACGCAGCCCGCACTCCACTTCCGCAAGAGAAGGCTTCAAGGTCTTGAACATGTTAGATCATGTTTATCCTCTTCCAATTCTCAATCCTCAACCCTCAACCCTCAAACTCAGTTCCACAGAATGAACGCTCAATTTCAAAACTCAACTACCCCAGCCTTCTGGACTCCATGACACTCATATTCTCTCTCCGCCACCGTCCTCCGCGGTCCCGCTTCCAAGCCCAGCCCCGCTGACTGTACCGAGCAAGCGACGAGTACGGCAACTAGAAATTCGAAATTCAGTTGAGAAACTCACCCCACCGAACCAACCACAGTAGGTCCAGGCTCCCACAAGTGGCTGGAAGTAAGTATAACTGACTGTTCGAGAATGTGTATTTCCGGGACGTTTCCGTTTGGAGGAAAACCGAAGCAGCCTGACGGGCATGGCATGTCCAGTGACTGGTCCCTCTTGCCATGCTTCTGCTGCTCTCTCTCTAGATTGTCTCCAAGATTACCGTAATATTTATTCTGCACATTTGATTCGTCCGCCGTTTTGTTTTGCTCTGATTTTGCCCCACATCGTCGCTTCAACCGCACCGGAATCTACGCAACCGTGACGCTGAATGGGGAGAATGTCGCCAAGTATGCAGCAGATTACTGCAGGACACAGTACAACGCTGTACCATGCCGTCCGTAGTAAGCGAATGACTACTGTACTTACAATACTTAGTTTCAGAATCTGTAAGTGGTCACACCCTAAGGTCTCATGGTCACAGTCGTTACGATCTTATTGCAAAATACTCTTAAATTTGATTATTGTCTATCGCTCCGTAGAAAGCTACGACATAGACGTTATGGAGATTTATTTCCAAAATCGCTTGTCCCCAATATGCTCATGTGTGAGAGTTTGAATCTCTGTATGGGAAGGGATTGCGACAACCCGTGAAACTTTGCTTGACAAAATGAATGGAGGGGCAAACGGGTGACATTCTTCCACTATGTGGACTCTTATTTGAAATTTTAATTTCACAAATAATGTATATTCAGACATTTTTTTCTCAAACTTTGATGTCCATCGCCTAGTGTTATGAGGGCACAATTAATTGCCTGTATTCTTTGAAGATGAAATCATGATGGCAACGACTACTCTACAGCTCGAGCTACAACAATATAGTCCAGGATATTAGTGGATTATGAGAGATGATTTTTTTTACTTAACAACAGTATATATGTATACAATCAAATAACTTACTTTTCCAAAATCAGAAAAATTTTGTAAGATTCTCAAAAAAATTTCCACTATGACTTTTGCAACTTGGTTTGCATAAACATTACGTTTTCAGAGCGTTTAAACAATTGACTTTAAACCATGATGTTTCTAGGCCAATTAATAATCAAGCATCTAGCCTTGTAAATATCCATGAGTTTGATTGCATTAGATTAATTTGATCATTATGAAAATGGAACATCAATACTCAAAATAGTTAACTCATTGAGGTTATAGTTTTAGTATCCTTATAGCATTTACACAACAACTAAATATAACAATCTGCAATCAATTAAAAAAAATATATAAATCAAATAGAGAATACAACTGAGAATTTTTGATAAATCTGGCTTAAAAATCTTTTGTTTGCATTGATTCAATGAAAGTAAAGTTCATCAATCTTGTGCCATGTCTTCACATAGAGAATAATACATATTGAAATTAAAATAAAATTTTAAATAATCTATATTTATTATATTTTTTAAGTAAATGAGAATAAAGTGAACAAAATATTTTGAATATAATGTAAACTTGATGTTTTTTATCACACAATAAAATATTTTATAATAATTTTTTAAAAAATTATTGTTGTACAAACTTTACATAATAAAATATTATATGTGTATTGTTTCACAAATTATATTGTGAGAGAAATAAAATTATATGCACAACAAATCAATATTATAGTAAATTATGTATGATTTCTTGATGTCAAGCATATTTTTTAATAAAAATAAAAATAAATTATTATTGTCGCATCAAACATCGAATACGTTTTGTATTTAAAAATTTATAACAATGTCTATATAATAATTATGCACTCTGAACTTCATATTTTGAAATTTATGATGTCTTGGAAAAAATATATATTAAATATCATATATAGCTAACAATATTAATATTATTATCAATATTTACTGATATTTTAATCAAAATAGCATCAAAATTTCTCATCAATTTCATACTTGAGACACTTTATCAATACTTATTATATATAAATGAAATTATACATAATCTTCCATTATAAAGTTTTGAAGATCATGTTTAAATTTGAAAGCTTATATTAATCATTTTTAATATTTATTAAAATTTTAATAAATAAATTTAAACAATATGATATGATTTTTTATAGATTTAATAACAATCAAGGTATAATTTTATGCTTATATTCATTTTGATCAAACATAACTGTTAATCATTCATATAAATATTAATCTTAAAAATTATTTTTATAATACATTAAAATCATTAGATTTAAATTTTTTTTATATATTATTATAATGATTTATGAATGTCAATAATTCATTTTTGTTATGATTTTGTAATTGACTTTAACTACAAAATAATTTTCTAGAGTTTGTGATAAAATCATGTTCAAGACTTTTGATAAATATTTGAATAATTGCATTACTTGATTTGTGCTTAAATTTTTCAAACATGTTTGGTTCAAAGTCATCAATTAAGAACAATTTTTTTTTGAATATCATCATATTTTAAATATTAAAAAAAGCAACTTACATCTAGTTATTGAGATTATATTGATTTTAAATAACATCATACAGTGGGTGATTGTATGATGTTATTTGTATGTTTTTCTTTTGAAAAATATAATATAATAAATTAAAGAACACTATCAGTTGGTGGTTCAAATCGTGGATTGAGTTTTTGGATGAATTTTAGGTTTTGCGTGATCTAGCATTGATTGATCATTGTGCCATCTCAAAAAATCATCTTAAGACTGATAGTTCGATAGAAAGTTTTTCAAACAATCAGGAGAAGACGAAAAAAGTTTGACTTGGAGAAAATCATTTAGGATACTGGGACATCCAATTATAGTGGTAGACTATGGACTATCAATTTATTTAGCAATTATCTCAAGCAACCTTCTTATTGTACTTTCTATTTTATGATAGAGATCTATACTTAACTACAGCTATTCGTTGAAAGTCAACTAAAGTTCTAGATTTGGATAACCTTGATGTTTTGATTAGGGTGTATTCTTAGAGGGCAAAACTTTTTCTTAGAGTAATGACTTTAGCATTTAAGAATTTGACTATTGCTTAACATAAAAAATTGGATGTAGATTTCATGTTGGTGATTATATTTACTTGCAGCAGAGTCCATTGACAATATGGATGTGATTGTTAGTCGCATAATTTTACGAGTACATTAGGTTTTATGTTTTGGAATTTTGGTACTTTAAAGTCATGATGGTGTGATTTGGAAGTATCATGTGCATAATTATATGCCATGTCAACTTCTAAACATTGATGGTACTATAATTCCAAATCTAGCAATTGTGTAATGAAGCTTGAGATGTATGTTATGTGGATCATTAAATGAAGCATCCAGTATGTTGATATGTGATTCTTATTTGAGAGGATGTCATATGTCATGTTTGACAACTCCTCTCAATACAATGCCCATTGATGGTGGAGATGTATACATTTCCATTAGCATGCAAGCTAGTTTGAATATCATATTCTTTGTTAGATGAAGAAAAAAATTTTGCTATGTATAAACATGAGTAAGGTGTGTGTTGATGGAACTATCCTTTGAGAGTGTTGACTATAAATATGACAACTAGTTTCAATCTTAAATTTGTAGATTGATCCATGAGAGATGTGACAATTCTAGTATAAAAATGCAAAAATTATATTATTTTTTATGGTGATTCTATGATGTGAATCATCAAGAGATATGATCAAATCTTTTGTAATATGAAAGTATCTAAGATGAATTATAAGATGGAGCATTGTAGCATCCGGCCTCATGATCTTAGCCCCACGAAGGGCATATCATAGTATGGACTAAATGGCTACCTGGTGTTAGAGAGACCTAACCACCAATTAGGAGGATGATTATGATACACTTGTGTTGGTGTATGACGATCAACGTATTGTGATGTTTGATGTGACAACGATGTATGTTGTGATGCAATATGTATGTATCACGATTTATGTAGTTGCATCTCTAGTTAAGTAGGTGTGTGTATGCAAGAGTAGATACAACAATTAGAGCCGGTTGTGTAATTCCAATGCGCCAATGGTACTGAAATTACTGTAAGGGCCGACCGCACCGTTAGGAGTCATAGGAGTTCAAATTAGGACTCCTTGGAGGGCAGTTTTTGAAGTTGAGACTTTGAGAGTGTGGCTATGGTGGATAGTGGCTAGTGCAAGAACTTGGAGTCTTTGAAGCACAAAGTGGGTTTGGCTCGACTGCAAGCGGAGTGTCCTTGTGGATGTTTTTAGAGTAGAAAAGATTATTGTGGTACACTTGTGTTGATGTATGACAATCTATGTACTGTGATGTTAGATGTGACATCGATGTATGTTGTGATGTGATATGTATGTGCACGACATGTTTGAGAGAGTGGATAAAATATTCATTTTATGACCCAAGAGAGATATCACATAGCTTTGAGGAGTCAACATATTCAAAAAGGCAGATGCATGTCAACTTGACACCATCTCCTCATGAGTATTTTCATGCCGTCAAGCCTTGGAATCCTCAATTTGACTTGTACATGGGTTTCAACTTAACCCATCCACATCAAGATTCAACATTCTAGGTCTATGTACAACCATGAAATCATAATTTTGTAGCATAAGAGCTTATCAAGCAAACTTTCATGTAAGTGTGTCTCATTCCATCAACCACTTCAATGATTGATGATCATTGATGAGAGTGAAGGTGTTTCAAAACAAATAACATATGAAATATGTCACAACTCAAACGACTGTCAAACCTTCTCATGCATAAGAATTATACTTTGACTCCGATGCATTGTTGGATCGACTTGCATAAGTTAATAGAAACTCCTTCTCCTCATCATCATGTTGGGTAAGTAATGCTTCCAAACGCAACATACTTCAATTAGTATGTATTTGAAAGGAATGACCTATCCATGGTCTCTTCGAAATAGGAGCAAATATCAATCTTTCATTAAGCTCAACAAAAGTTCTCTCTTGTTCATCTTCCTAACGCCACTCTTGATATATCTTTTTTAGTATTTTCAAGGCTTTGGCAATATTGCTAAATTCTTGAACATATCTCCAGTAAAAATTTGCAAGTCCAAGGAATGCTCGCACCCTAGTCACATTTGAGGGTTACAGAATACGAAAGATTGCCTCAACCTTGATTACCTAAACTCCCAACCTCTTTTGGTATATGGTATGACCCAAGTTCTACTCCTGCTCCTGAAAGAACTTACACTTTCTAGGATGCAACTTGAGCCCATTAGCTATCAATCGCTCAAATACCTTCTACAAATGTTTCTCATGCTCCACGACTATAACACTATATACTAGAATATGATTGATGTAAGCTAGGGCATAATAAAGTCTAGCTAGGATCACATTCATTACTATCTGGATCTCAACAAGTGCATTCTTCAACCCATATGATTAGAACTTCCTCTAATACATCACATCCTTGCTATGCAAATCAATTGCCCAAGAGGTTGACTTGACATTATCCTCATCTTGAATCCGCAACTGTTAACATACTACTTGTAAATCAAATGTTATGAAAACCTTTGGGTGTCCATCACATCAAAAATTTGTTCATGTGTATGCATAACATATTGATAAGATTTTGTTTATGGAATGATAGATCAATAGTCATACCACATGCATCTATCTATATAATTGATATGTAAATCTTTCTTGACTTACATCAACATAATTTAGACATACTCAATGAATGATATCTCCATTAATCCAACCTCAAGAGGGTCTTGACATCTTCTTTGGATATTGATGTGTCAATAAGAATGACGGAAGGTTGCTACATCAATTGTCAAATCAATATGTATACTAGGTCCCTACAAATAGCCTAAATACTTCATACTCAAGGCAAAACAGTTTATGAAACTACTCAAAAAACTCCACACTTTGTCTTTATCCTCTTGTCATTTTGAGACCAATCTCATTATCCTAAATCTCCTCTCCATCAATACTAGTATTTGGTTGCTAAATGACAAACTCTTGAGCAAAAAGTTTTTTTTGCTTTCTCATAAAGGCTCCACTAGCTCAATGTGAGTTCCTTTAGCCTTACTAGCTATAAGCTCTTGAGCTTTGTCATAAAGTTCTATAATGGTAAACATTGCTTGCTCCATACAAACAAATCCAACCATACTTGAAATAGACTCCATGTATTGTTCTCTATCATCCCAATAAGACAAAAGATGAGATCTTGAACATTTCTCGCCATGTAAGACCCATGATTATACACATTGAATAAAATATAAGTATATCTAAAGTGTGAATAAGTTTATCTTAATCATGACTATGTTAAGCTAGTTATTGTTAAGTTGGAGGAAAATATCGAGTAGCTTTTGATTTAACAGATGATAACAACTATTTTATTGTTTTGTAAGAATCAAGAAATAGATTGTTCCACATGAGTATCTTGACTTTCCTTGACTTAAATTAGTTTTTCATTGGTTTGAGTTGGTGATGACCTTAAATCTAGGGACGAGATTGACTTGGATATACCAAAGCCAAGTGCATGTTGTCATGTACCCTTTTCATTGGGATTTGGGATTCATACCTCAATTAAACTTGATAAGAAAAAATTACATATAGATTATTTTTCGTTACTATGGTAAAATATTAAGTAATATAAATAGAGAGGTTGAAAATCACCTCTCAAATTAGTTTTGAGAAGCGAGTTTTGGGAAAAGTCTTGTTTTGTGAAGCTTGGTTTTTGAGAAGTCATATTTGAGGGTGGAACCTTGATTCAATGAAGACTTTAATCATCAAAGTATCTCTTCCTTTGGAGTGATAATTGACTCTTTGTGAGAGTTGTCATCATGGAGTTTGAAATTTGAGAGTTTATATAAGAAGATGCATTAGGATCATGGTCATCGGATTGGAACATGTCCTTTGAGGTTCATGATGAGCTTTCAAAAAGCCATTAGAGGTAAACATGAGTGAAAGTCGGCCCGAAGATCAAAGCCCCGGCTTTTACCTCTACCGACTCAACCATGGTCTTGCATTGCACATGTGGACCGTATGCATCTCTGCTTAGACAATTGAAGACTTCAAATCCATATCAAATAATTTAGATTCATAGCTTGATCCAACATGTGACATCGTGTTACCTCCGAAAATATAGTTTTTTTTGTAGTACCAATACAAAATCCATAGTCATTCTATCTCATTAGCATTAGGTTCCCCTAACCACAACAAGCAAGGTTCCCATAAGGTTCATCATTGCCATGGATGACCTATCAACATAGACCATTGTAGGGGAGTGTCTACCTACATCCAAAAGATATGAGGATTCTCCACTCTGAGGTGTGAGGACCTTTGCACTATGTCATTGCTCTTAAAAAAATCTTAAGAAAGTTTGTCCACTATAGACGTGGATGATGTGCAAGAGATCCTACTCTCGTTGCATCCATCAATACCGCTAGTCCAACCCATGATCACACATGATGCACATTTGTCATCACTCGTGCGCGTTGATCACCCAATAAGGAAACATTCTCTAAAATGTATGTTGTTTGAAGAGATTGTAATACACATAACATCTCCCAATACATACAAGAATGTGAATATTTTAACCCATGACCATGATTAGTTCATGTATGTCCATGACATGACCATCCAACCGAATGAATGATGTCATGTCGAACAAGATCTTGCACCCCCAGCAATGAAATATCTCATGGCAAGACATGTTGATATTTTTGAAGCATCAAAGATAGTAGAAGATTTGCATATTTCATCACGCCATGTGAAACCAATTGTGCCACATGGCATAATGAAATATGTATCATAATCTCATGTCGCTTCACATACAAGTATCGATATACTCTTACGTTAGATCACAAAATAATAGTCAAACTTGTGCTGATCCATCCAACATATCATACATATGACATCCTGAGATATTGCCAAACAATAGATGTTGTATCCAAAGGTGGACAGATAGTGGAAGTGGAAATAAGTTGCTTTGTATTCTCCACACTTGGAGACAAAGACTCACTCCAAGCTTAATGTATAAGCTAATCTGCCAACTCTTGTAGTTTTATACATGAAATATCTAGTGATTCATCCAATGTAGGTACACTACTCCACTAAGACTTAGAATGGTAACATCATCCTCCTAACATCGATTGTCATTTGCATCCATGTTTCCATCCGACAAATCACGAGGCCAAGTAACACAAACACTGAAGGCCGCAACATATGCAAAACCTCCACTTAATAATGGATTAGAACAAGTGATGAACCTCAATAATAATCTACTCACTTGGCCCTCATCAGACTGCCAATCTAGCCTATAAGAGATTTTCTCCTTCCAATAATCAATACTTAACCCCATTGGGTATAGAACTGCCTCATCCATCAATACATTATAGAACTCCGCAAGGGTAACAACATCATGTATTTGCATTGTTGATTTGTTAGTGACATGATTTGGTTTAATTTGCATAGTCAACTCCATCCGGATAATGTATGGTGGTGATGCATCACTAGGACCTCCAAGAGATGATTGAATATATGCACATTGGTTTTTCACAAACCAAGACCAAGCAATACATCCTTATGTCAGGTGTTGTGTATCAGAATCCAACAACACTCGTTGTGGTTGAGAAACTTTTCATGAATGTCCGAACAAATAGAAGACACCATTTATGTTATCCAACATCACCGTACTTGATGACACATTGGTTCGCTTGTATGCCGGCCGCTTTGGTAACACTATTAGTTGAGTGGTGGTAGCTTGCTAAGTTCCATTAGTAACGGTGTCGTGTTGTGACGCGGCTACTATGAGAAGATGATGACATGTGTCATCTTCAGAGCTGTTGTCATGACGGCGATAGTTTAGGTTAGGATAACCGACGACGCACTGTAAGGCTGTTAAGAGCCCCCTGTTGGATCTACTTTGTAGGGTCAGGATGTTGAAAAGGCTCCAAGAGATATTATCTTGGACCTTATCAGATATAAAGCGCAGTTAGGATGGAAAGGGTATGGGAGAGTGTTAGACACATCACTTTGCTAACTAAGGAGCATATCTGATCGAAGTGGAGCCGACGAGGACATGGATAGAGGACAACATGATCCTCCGGATGTACCGATGCCTAATCCATTTGTGATCAACATCCGGTGTCTTCATCGTGATCATTTTCGGGCGAGGTTAGTGTATCATTTTGGAGATAACTTTCGCAACAAGTGATAAACTCTCCGCACCGATTATTCTTCCGTTGTTTCCTACGGTACGATTTGGGACGTAATAAAGGTAATGCTTTTGATTTAGTTTGGTGCTATGGATTTGAACTTACCAAAGTAGTGGTGGCTTTCAACACATGGGTTCCAATCCATCACTATTGCTTACCGAAAACAAGCCATAGGGAGTTGATTGCTAGGAACTTTGGCGAGGAGTATTATTCTCAAGTTATAAACCCCCGGGTTCTGCTTTGTAATTCCGCTCATACTTAGCCGGTTTTGAGTTGTCATTTTGACTCTTTATTAGTGGCAACTTCGTATTGTGTATAGGATGGCTAAGTAGTGTGTTTAGGATAGTTGTAAAGCTCTAAGTTAAAATGAAGCTAATTTGGCCACACTAGAGGTCAAAATAACACTCTTCATTCTCATTGGTCTTGGAGTTTGGGCCAATGAGGGCTCTTGGGCAACTTTTTTGAGGTTTTGAGGAGTTTTGGAGACCTTCCAGGAGGACATTCGGAGATCTGAGGATTGGGTTGGATAGCTGACGGGACGAGCTACGACGTGGGCTCAAGAATGGATGGATTTGAAGGATTTGTCACTCTGAAGTGATGATTCAAATTTAGAGCGAGAAATTTAGACCTTTGAGTGTATTTGGAGAGTTTCTGAGAACCTTACAAGGGTTTTGGGAGATCTGAGTCAACAAGTTCAAGTTCAAGTTGTGATGATGAGTGACCTTCTCATAAAATCTGGGAGCAATTGAAGTCAAGGATTGGGATGTGTGACGGGTTTTGTACACGGGGGTCACTTATCACCTTGTGTTCAAAGTGGGTAAATCACCAATTGTTTTGAGAGATCTAGAGACGAAAAACATCTGAAACTTTTCTGAGTGATAGTAAGGGCCGTGGAGCAATTTTCTGTAAAGTTTGAGCGAAAGTTATTGGTCGAATCATTAGATATCATAGTCTTCTTCTGCTGAAGTTTTACCGGCTATAATGTGGAGTGTTGAGGAGAAGAAGAAGAGATTGTCAACTCACACGAGGTTCTAGAAGGTTCTTCTACAGCAAGGCGCTCGGGCGTTCTCAGAGCAAAGAAATGTCCATGCGACAACGGTCTTGATCCCATGATCAATAGTAGTAGTGTTGATAGTACCAAAACCAACCAACATATCCTTTTTTCTTTCATAAAATATGGTGGTCAATCATAATACATGAGATGATGACACCCTTTACGCCAATAAATTCTTGATTGAAGAAACAAGAGAATGAACAAGAGTCTTTACCATCCCCAACATTGCACTTTATGCTACTTGAGACTATGTCGATGGTTGGATCCTACTTACTCCATCTCTAAATACATCAACATTGGTTTCCATCCTCATCTTTTTAGTAGACCGTTTAGGAGCATGGATGAGTTATTAAGTGTCTTAGACAATGTCAAAGATTGAGTAAGTTTGACTTGCCGGCTAACCAACTCCATTGACGGTCCTCTAGACTTAGTAGTGTGTGTTGCACTACATGTTTTAACAACTACATATGGTTGCACTCATGAAATGTGCAACATCTCCATCATATGAAGTAGAGTCATCATCTCTAGAATCTAACTTTGTGAAATATAGCCAATTATCTTATTCTACTCCAACTGCTCAAATCGAGATGCAATGACTAGCCTCTTGGGCTACCACTTGACTAGGGACTGGTCCTCTACCACTTTCCATGCCATCTTAAATTGCTTGTACTCTTCTAGGGACTACCATGGTAACTCTTGTTGATTATACTTCTGGATGGAGATCAAAACATCGATCAATCATGTGAGAATGTATGTGACAATGCTCACATGATGTTGATCCAACATGATACACTCTTTGATTTTCTTATGATGTGGCCCACTACATGTCGAACACATAATCTCAATAGCTGATTGTTGAATTAAAATCGATGGCAATGACCTTGATTAGACACCTTCACTACTTGATGTGGTTGGTGTCAAACTAAATCAGAATGTATAGTATCAGGTCCCAAATTGCACCGTAGGAAATAATTGGAAGAATAATCGGATCTAGAGAATTTAACACTTGTTGCATAAAATTATCTCCAAAGTCATATACTAACCAAGCCCAAAAGTGATCGTGATGAAGACAACGGGTGTAAATTACAAAGGGATTGGATATCGGTACATCTGGAGGATCATGTTGTCATCTATCCATGTCCCATGTTGGCTTCACTTTGATCAAATAAGCTATTTAGTCAGTAATGAGATGTTCTAGATCTCTTCCTTCTTTTTTGCACCCTGATCACGCTTTATATTTGATAAAGTCCAAGATAATATCTCTTGGAGCCTCATGAATATCATCACCATACAAAGTCGATCCAATTGTGGACTCTTTGCATCCTTACAATGAGTAGTCGTTCATCATGATCTAAAGTATCCTCGTCATAATAATGGCTTTGAAGATAATATATATTATCATCTTCTAATAGTAGATGCGTCACAATATAATAATGCTCATAACCATATCATAAAAGTTTATAATTGAGCCAAACCCACTTTGAGCTTCAAATACTCCAGCTTCAGCACTAGCTAATATCCATCACAGCCACGTCCATGATTTAGTTCTTAAAATCTCCAACCTCCATTAGATCATATTATGTCATCAACTCATATCAATAGTGAAGACAAGAATAATTTATATATAATGTTAAGAAACATATTGTTTACCCATTACTCAACAAACTACCAATTATGCCATGTAATTCATCTTGACAAATGAATCCAGCTTCTTTAACTATGCACCCATTACTCTATAAAAGTAATATGCCTTTCCAAACATAAGAAAGCAATAAATCACATTGCACATACACTCAAACAACAGCTCTTGCCCTCACACACCATGCTAGTAGATGAAGATAGCCAACCTCATATGCAACATGAAAACACAAACCATAAGAATTATTACATTACATTGAACTTACATTTTCATGCACATGCATGCATGAAGTGTTCGAAAAACCTGACATGAGTGTCATAAAAGATTTTGCAACGTTTGATTTCTCTATGAGGCAATTAGAACAAAATGCCAAATATGACCCGTTTACTCAACACCTAAGGGAAGATAGATGGACTATGAAAGACCATGCTAGATACACTATGCATGAAGGAACTCTCACAACTATCCAGAATTAAAACATCAAGAAAGTAGACGCTACAATCATCCTTAGAATCCTACATGGCACATCTTTAAGCAACTCACTTGATCACCATTAAACAGGGGAAACCGGTAAAATTGCAAAAAGGATGGGAAGACCCCATCAAGTAGTACAGGGAAACCAACGGGGTAAGATAGGCTAGGCCCCAAATTAAACTAGACTTTTTAGAGCCACCTTGATCTACTCATATTTATGATTTTTATCTGGTTATTTTATTTTGGGATGTTGTCATAATCTGTCTCATGGCCGGAGCACAAAGAAGAATCTTAGCATTTAGAGTGACTCATTGGATAGAGTACATTTTACCTATCTTTTCTTCCTCTCTTTACTTTTTCGAGTTTTAGAGTACATGTGCACGAAACACACACCATAATTACTTCATCGTTGGTGATTTTTTGTGCTTTTTAGCTTTTGGACACGTTTTTTAGGGTCTTGCGTCTCGAATTAAGAGAGTATTTGAAGCGTTACGTGAAGGAAAATACATGTTTCAGAATCTTATGACCAGTTAACCGTACGGTAATGTAGGCAATTCTTTTAGTCCTCATTTCCGTGCTAAATGAAGGGCATTACTTTGAGTCAAATGCTAGCAAATCTGGAATATAATGAAGTAGAAGAAGAAAAGATACTCTGAGAACCTGGTTGAAATCTAAACGAGAACTCTGATTGTGATATTTACGATCACCCGAAAAAGGTAAGGAACATTGGCATGCCTTGTTCCAAAACTGTCATGTGACCAATCAAAGAACTGTTTGGCTTGTCTGTTTCTATTGGTTATCCATATGCAACGTCGCCCGCTGTTTGCAACTTTTATGAATGTCTCATTAGATCCAACCATGGTCTAGATCTGAAAACTCCATAAATAAAAAATCTACATAGGACACCGCGTTTCAACGGATTCATAGTTATCTCAGGCGAGCTTAAAAAATATTTGTTTTACAGAGTTTGAAGTCACTCTGAACTTTGTTCAAGGGAAATTCTATATTCCTGCGAGGTAGTGAACTTGTCTGATGTTGGGGAGAGTTTACTCTCCAGTTATAGAATGGGTGGGTAAATAAGTGCACGTAAAAAAGTCAAAGATATCCCTCAATCTCTTATTATTGTAATCATCCCAGAATCGGGAGAGCTATATCTAGCCAATATGCTCCTATTAAATTCGAATTTGAACACGTTTTCGTATTTAGACAAGGCTACAGTAGGTTGCACTAAATGATGATTCATATATTTTCCCGTCTAGGGGAAATATATGAATCATCATACATATAAAACTTTTCCCCTAGAAGGAAAAAGTTGTATTTGTTGAAAGTGGGTGGGGCAACATCGGACGAAAGTAGGGGAGGGCAGAGTCTGCTTCTGATTTCCCATAGCTCGATGCATGTGGACGGGAAAAGTTCTGAAAGCGTTGCTGAGATTCGGGATGTGACGGTCCGGACACCGTACCCATGGGGCTCTCGAGTGGAAAGCATCGAGGATCCCGGCAACCGCTAGTGCCTACTCGTAGATTCTTCAGGCGACAAATGCTATCACGCTCTTGCCGTATAGTCAACTTTCCGGGCGCCATGTAAAGAGGTTCACGTGGCAGGTAGAAAGCGAAGGAAGACAGGAGTCGAAGAAAAAGAGTCGTTCAGCCCTCGCTCAGCAGCAATCTCTCCCTCGTTGTCCCTTCACCAGGTTTAGCACATCTCCGACGCTAGAAGTAACGGCTGTTTCCTGCTATCTTAGCAGCTTGCAGAGACCGTCTACCATCAGGACAGGGCGACGCCAACAGTGGCAACTCCTTAAATGGCCGGGCCCACCGGGCGTACGGACGAACGACAACATCATTCACCTCCTGCTAATTCGGATTAGTTCAATCGTCGCCCTCGCTTGAATATTTAATTAGTTTTGTACCGTTGGAGTTCGGCAGAGTTTAACGTCCTCTAATGTGCCAGGAACGGATGCCGTCCTCCACCTCCTCCCTCCTGGGTAGACTTTGCTCTCAAGTAAGCCCGGGCAGGGATTCGGTTCGAACTCGGCACAAGAACACAACACACATGACAGTTCTGCTGCTGTGCGACTCGAGGAGGCCCCCTTCCCTGAGTTCCTCCTTCCTTCCTTCCTTCCTTACTGCCTGTCATAATGACAATTGTCTGTGTCACCGCAGTACCGTATGTTGGAACAGCAGTATCAAGTTTGTTCGCTGTGAAATAGGTACGACTGAACTTACGTATTCGGTAAATGACGGGTTAGAGCCTGTAGCCCCCGCCCTGTGCCGGGTAGCGGTATATCAGATTTGTTTTGCTTTGGTGAGGGAGGGAGGAGGAGCCTAGGAGGGCAGGAGTGCGGTAAGAGTCGCTTTTTCCGTTCAGCTGTAGCAGGCGACGCGAGGGCGCTAGGCGACGACGCAAGGATGCGAAGGTGGATGGATGGTGGCCCCGCCCGCGCGGAAAGCAGCAGCGGCATCGGCAGCCGCGCCTGAGAGCGCAGAGCGGAGCAGAGGAGCTCCTCAGAGCAGTGGGCGAGGGGAGCGGCTGTCTTGGGCGGAGTGTATATTCTGGACCCGGACGAGACTGGCATAGGAGACAAGACAAGGAAGGGAGTTTCAAGATTGTGTTCGTGGTATTTGATCGAGGCGCGACTCGGTGGTGATTAGCGCGTGTATGCGAGGGCTTTGGTGTGGTTTGTTTGTTTGTTTGGAGTGGTGGAGGTCGAGTGCTGGTGTTGTCGGAGCTGATTGAGGTCGAGTTTACGTGAGGAATAATCGTCCA
Source organism: Marchantia paleacea (assembly GCA_014180765.2). Taxonomy (NCBI): domain Eukaryota; kingdom Viridiplantae; phylum Streptophyta; class Marchantiopsida; order Marchantiales; family Marchantiaceae; genus Marchantia; species Marchantia paleacea. The sequence continues at coordinate 425,399 of MUAA02000039.1, read as the reverse complement.
TGCAAAAGAGGGCGGAAACAGGGAACGGCTGAAGGCTGACGATGGAGATAGCAGCAGACAGAGCGAGGTGGACAAAGAGGTAAAAGCAGCGACGCCAGCCAGTGGAACGCATCGGTTTCGCTTTCCGTCGAGAAGGTGTGGAAGCGGAGATCGGAATGCGAGAGGGAGGAAAGGTTTCGGTCCTTTTGTGGAGAAAGTTGAGGGGACGCGCTGCGCCTAATGCAGCAGCTTGAGAAGCCATCGCTCGTCTGGCCGAGAGGGGACTGTCCGTAAGCTTTGTGGCCTTCATGGAGCTGGGCGGCTCCGGAGCTTGAGAGCATTGCCTGGTATGTCAACACTCCTTGCTCGGGCTTCGATTGTCGGAGCCGCGGTAGAGGGAGTAGTCTGCGACTGCTCTGAGTTTGCCTCAGTTGTTCGAGCTTATAATCGTTGACTGCTAGTCTCCCGTAGTGTTTTAATTGCCCTCCGCGAAATGAGCTAGGTGCGCGACGCAGGGCAGATGATGATGTATTTGTTTTTGTGATACAGATGATGGCAATCTCTGCTCGCGGAAGTAACTCGCCCTGCAATCCGAGTGTTTCTCCTCCGGAACGCGAACGTAAGCTGGCATGATACAATAACACATTGCAGTGTATTGAAGGTAAATTAAGGAATATAGTGTATTCTGCGGAAGAGAACGTTGAGGATCAACTGTGATCACATCGACGCTTAGTTAAATAAGGCTGTTCAGCTCAGGATGTGTGCTTCGGTGGCAGTTTCCGCCAGGAAACTGTTATGCCTTCTTCTCTTGGTCTTGAATTAGATGCATCCGCATTACGGTTGTCATCACACCGTGCAAATCCTCCCTCCACTTCTTTGAACTATTTACTATCGGATAGAGATGTCTCACCAACTTGACTTTCCCTTACCAGAGCTGAAGGCATTCTATCATCACTTTCACTTCCTTTGCTTCAGTATACTTCATCGTGATTCCTCTAGCCTTATTTTCGCTGCCAGCTTGCCAAGAAAATAATGCATACAATCTCCGGTAGTCTGAGTTGCTAATGCGTTTGCTAGATTGTCCGTAAGGTACGTGATCGTGACATCTATTAGTCTCTTTGAAATTGTGGTCTCTGCAGCTAGGCGTCACTCTGGCGCTGGGTTTCAACACAAAAGTGGACACGACCCAGTAGGGGAGTTCGAAGCGTAATAGGATGTCATCTTCTACATCCCAATCCATTGTGCCTGTCGGGCCTGCCCGGAATGCCAGCCCAAGAGACAGGGATGCTGGAGATGGAGACGGTGGGAGAGAGAGGACCAGAGAGAGAGACAGGGAAAGAGAGGGAGATAGAGACAGGGAGAGAGAGCGAGAAAGAGGGAGAGATCGAGAAAGAGAAAGGGAAAGAGGAAGAGATAGCCCAGCCCGTAGTCCATTGCCTGAAACGCAATCAACTCCAGGCTCAGGCATCAGACGTGGATTATCTCGTACATTTACCACCGCAAACAACAGCGATGTGTTTGACAGTGAAATCGTCCCATCTTCTCTCTCAGCAGTTGCTCCCATTCTTCGTGTCGCGAACGAGATTGAATCCCATCGGCCGCGAGTTGCTTATCTCTGTAAGTATTACGTGGCAGTTCTGCAAGTTATCTCTTTCGCCCTTTCTTCTCTCCCGTCATACCGGTGTGACTGCGTCTCCGAGACATCTGGGAGCCACATTGTTCTCGCGGGTGTCTTGTATTTTGAAGAAATCAGAACCCCGTGCAATGCGCAGAAGAGATTGCACACCAGGTAGCTCGATTGCTTGTCAGCGTTGTGATTTTTGATCGATAAGGCTGTTAATGTTGAAGGATACTTCTCCGTCACACCATTGGTCACTGATGATAATTCTTTTCGTTTGAAAGGTCGCTTCTATGCGTTTGAAAAAGCCCACAAGCTCGATCCAACTTCCAGCGGAAGAGGAGTGCGGCAGTTCAAAACATCGCTACTTCAGAGGCTTGAAAGAGTACGTTTATTGTGACCCACATATCTTCACGAGCTTGAGGTTTCATGTGAACTTGATTCTGATGTTAATGGCGTATCAATATAAACAGCTTAAAGTGGGTCAGTATAGTCTTGTCCCGACCTATGTTTATAATAGTGCGGAGGGTGCACCGGCGTACTTATCGCCTGAATATTTGGAATCGGAAAAGTGTCCTTTTAGGTTTCTACTGTTTGTTTTCAAATGATGAACAAGTATCATTGTATACATGTGGCCAGGTGCTACAATGTAAAGAACTTGCAGAATCTATTCGGAAATCCGAGGGTTGACTGACTTTCTTATCTGACAGGATAATAAACCTACACTCAGAGCACGGCAGAAACGAAGTGATGCACGCGAGCTGCAAAGCTTTTATCAGCAGTACTATGAAAATTACGTGAAGGCCTTAGATGGAGCCGAACATTCTGATCGGTAAGTCACGTGACCATCCTGCACATCTTATGGAAACCGCGGCTATGTAAGTTGTCACGCTCTACAGATCTGGATCCAACCTCGTAACTATGAGATTCAAAGAGTGAATACCCATTTCGTTCCCTAAGGAAAAGATTGCTGGCCGTGACGACCACTACAGTCCCATCCACATGTCGATGATAGTTGACTTTTGGACTAAGCAGAACACGAACTGGCATATATCAATTAAGTATTTTGAATTTAGGAGGACAGGAATTCAACGACCATAACATGGAAGCCATTATGGAATTAATTATTGACTTGTGCATGGTACTGGTTTCCTCTTTCAGTGCCCAGCTGACAAAAGCCTACCAGACTGCTGGTATCCTCTTTGAGGTTCTAACACAAGTCAGCAAGAGCGAGATGGCAGAGGCTCCTCCGGAGGTAACATATCTTTGAGGGAGGCTATTTTGCGGTTAATCAAATTTATTTGATTGTGAATGGCTGCGCTTGTCTGCTCTATGACCTTTTTGTCATCATAGTATAAGCAAATTCAGCTGGTTTCACACCTGGTCATATTTGCTTTCTGTTGTCATAATCGCTGTCATGGCAATTGCGCAGATTATTGCTGCTGGTAAAATAGTAGAGGAGAAGCAGGAGATTTATCTTCCGTATAACATTCTTCCTTTAGATGCGGCCGGAGCTTCACAAGCCATCATGCAGCTACCTGAGGTAGAACGAAGTACTTTGGTATCCGCGTTACAGCAGAAAATTGTAAAAGTCCTGGAGTCTTGATAAAATTTGGAAAATTGTCTTGATTCTGATATTGAAGAGTCTCGATTGCAGATTAAGGCAGGAGTGGAAGCTCTCCGCAACATCCGCGGACTTCCCTGGCCATCACAGATGGAGCAGGCCCGACATAAGTCTGGAGAACTTGATTTATTGGACTGGCTGCAGTGCATGTTTGGTTTCCAGGTGCGTGTTATAGTTGTGGGGTTTTTACTGTTGTAGTTGCACTGTTATTCTGTAGAAGATCCAACAGCTAAGGAAACTTCCTGGACTTGAACGTACAACTAGTGCACAATTACATATCCGAATCGCCAGGTTCTCTCATGCACCTAGTCCACAAAGCTCAAGTAAAGCTCTGTAACTAGATATTGTGTTTATGTTGGGAACGACAGAAAGACAACGTCAGGAACCAAAGGGAGCATTTAATTCTGATGCTCGCTAATGTGCACATCCGATTGATACCGAAAGCGGAACCAATGAGCAAGGTAATTTTTTTATTGGGAAACAGTTTTTTCTGTTAGCGCATCATCGTTGTTCAGGTTCCGTCGCTTATTTCACTCATCTCATGCAACCTAAGTCTCTCGGTTCAAACGGTGCATTATCACTAATAATACACTGTTGTGCTTGAGAGGAGAGTTAATTGATCAGTCTTTAGTCAAGGGCAGTTGTACTTAACCATCGGTCTACTGTTTTTCGTGGCCGCATTGGAGGACAGCTCGAGGATCGTGCTCTGAACGAAGTTATGGACAAACTTTTCAAGAATTATAAGAGTTGGTGCAAGTTTTTGGGTCGCAAGAACAGTCTCTGGTGTGTACTTCATCCACTCAAATTGTGTTTCAAAACATTGTATGCTTATTTCATGAGGATCTAATGCCATTGTCGCTCTACTCATGTCAAAAAAATAGGTTGCCAACCATTCAGCAGGAGATTCACCAAAGGAAGATTCTTTATATGGGGCTTTATCTTTTGATATGGGGGGAGGCTGCAAACCTACGCTTCATGCCGGAATGCCTCTGCTACATCTATCATAATGTGAGGGTCGACAAATTGTCTTTCAATGCCGTTTCAAGAAGTTTTCCACATATCCCTAGGAAGAGACGATTAGTGTTAGTTTGAAGGTGTCAAGTAAGTAAATCTGTTCCGTGGGCTGATACAGATGGCTTATGAGCTTTATGGAATGCTGGCTGGTAACGTGAGTGTGGTAACCGGAGAGAATATAAAGCCAGCATACGGTGGGGAGGATGAATCCTTCCTAAAGAAGGTCATTACACCTATCTACGACATAATTTTTAAGGTAACTCACAAGTTCACATGAAAACTATGATGTTCTCTATACAGCGCAGTAAATCCTGGCTGTCCACTTAGTATTCACTCAATTGTACTTACCATGCCGCTGTTTTCCAGGAGACTAAGAACAATGGCCATGGGACTGCTCCCCACTCAGCTTGGCGCAACTACGATGATCTAAACGAATTTTTCTGGTTCGTCTCTTAACATTTTCAAGTGAAATAATCAAACAAGTGGAGGAACTACTCGTAATCGATTGAGGACTACAAGTGTTGGAGGAACTATAAGACTGTAGGTCTTTGGGTGTCGCTTTGTCATATATCTTCGTGTTCTCATGCTTGTATCTGATTTACCCAGGGTAGGGACTATCTTATATAAAATTCTGTTTCTCACTGCATATGAGGTGTATTACCAATATTCAGCAGTGGCTCTGTTCAGTTTGTGTACGTTCTTTGAAGCGTGTCAGGTTAATGATTTTGAAGAATGATATACTTGCAGGTCTGTCGACTGTTTCCGTCTTGGCTGGCCGATGCGGCTTGATGCCGACTTCTTTGTACCACCTTCTCAGAGCAGTCTTTCTTCCAAGTTGAGCATTGGTGTAAGTTTGAGTACCTCGTGCCTATGCTGAAAAATTAGAATAGTTGTACGATTCTCTTAGCTATTCATTCTTTCCTTGATACTGTTATGCAAGAGTACTTTGCAACATATTTTAGCCTGGACGTCGACTTGCGATGGTAGATGACTGCTATCTTGTGATTCGACATTGGTGCATGACATTTATATGCCGCCTTGCTGTTTGTAGAAAGGGGGAAAGGTAGCCTCAACCAGACGTCTTGGAAAGACGAATTTTGTGGAGATCCGCTCTTTCTGGCATCTGTTTAGAAGCTATGACCGCATGTGGACTTTCTACATATTAGGCTTACAGGTATGAAGGGTACCACCTATCCTCCAAAAGATAAAATTCAATCTTTTGATTAGAACTGTGTGTGGTCATGGTGCATCCCACTAGAGAGGTCTTCTAGTTTCAAACTCCTGAATACAAGACATCAGTACGGGAGAATTTGTCAAAATCGCCCTACGATGCCCATGTCTCCAAGTTTGTGTAACATGTTAGCACCAATACTATACTTGTGATGTATAACTTGCAAGACTGGATTGTCTGGCACATACAAGTAATAATCTCACTTAAATTCTGGCTTTTATTTAGGCTATGATTGTAATGGCCTGGAACATCGAGGGTTCTGGAACCTTTAAATCCACTTTTGAAGGAAACAATTTTAAGAGAATTCTCAGCATCTTCATCACTGCTGCTATTTTGCGTGTCATTCAAGGTATGCATGTAATACCTGCCCATGAAATGTATTCAAGGAACTGAAGCATGCGTAGTTTTGCCAAGCAAGTGACTTTTTTGAGGTCTTTCTAAATTTTCCTTGTAATCAGCTTGCATATAGTATATCCGGATACTGATACACATAGTTCATAGCTTGGACTATGTATGTCTTTTCAAAGAAAATATGATCCAAGTTTGTAGCAAGTTCGCTCCTTTGAAGTAGTTGATGCTTCAACAATTTATGGTGATTCTGTAGGTCTTCTGGATATTGCAATGAGCATGAAGGCATATCGCAGCATCAAGTTCATGGGCATGTTGCGCCTCTTCTTGAAGCTCCTAGTGTCCATTGCCTGGGTGATTGTGCTGTCTGTGTGCTTCGTTCATACTTGGGAAAATCCTACTGGGCTTATCAAGAATGTCCAAAACGTACTAGGGAGTAGTTGGAAGAATCCGTCTCTGTACATCACAGCTGTCGCGATCTACTTGCTGCCGAATGCGCTAGCGGCTGTTCTCTTTGTCTTCCCCTTGATGCGAAGGTGGATTGAAAATTCGAATTGGCGACTCGTTCGTTTACTTCTCTGGTGGTCACAGGTATAAATCCAAATTTGCAAATCGTTTCTGTCATATGTCCAATTTTTATTTTGTTTTTTTGTTTTTTGGTTTGAGTGGAGTGCACCTGTACCACACTCCCTGTCGAATTTTGATGACAAGTTTTGTTTTGTGCTGCAGCCTCGTCTATACATAGGTCGTGGGATGCATGAAAGCCAATGGACACTGTTCAAGTAAGTTGTTCGCTTTATGACCTGTGCTTGGTAACGTTTAAGTGCCTATGGTATATGAATATTATTCTTAGTTTGTACTTTTAATGAATGTGATAATCCATACATATTGTAGTTAAAGAAATCTTTTGACAAAACATGACGGCTGCCTTGCAGATACACCATGTTCTGGATATTGCTTCTGGCAAGCAAGTTTGTGTTTAGTTACTTCATTCAGGTATGTGGAGTAGAAAGCTAGGTCTAAATTTTGGGACAATCATGGTTTATGTATTCGTCTCCGGCTTGGTGGCGATCAATTTTGCAAAATTATAGGCTGTTTTTGTAAAATTGTGTACGGAATTCTTAATCTGATGTCTTCATTTCCAACTTTTGTGCTGTTAAGATCAAACCTCTTGTGAAACCAACCAAGACAATCATGAACGACAACTCTATCCAATTCACTTGGCATGAACTATTTCCGAATGGTACGTGAAAGTAACTTTCTAGTCTTACGTGTTTCCACCAGATACGTATGTGATCAAACAGGATGTGTTTTTCTAGGCGAAAAGAGTGACTTTGAATTTTTGCATCTGACGACTTTTGAATAGCTGTTTTGGTCCAGTTCACAAATGCTTACTAGCCGTTAAGAACTGTCTTATGTTTTCAGTCTGAACGAAGTAAATGAGTCTAACATGTTTCTTCTTGGATATCTGTCAGTTAAAAAGAACGTTGGAGCCATTATTGCCATCTGGGCGCCAGTAATTCTGGTAACTCCAGTCTTTGTCATGAGCCTGCTTTTCTGAACCGTACCTCCCTATCACATCTGTCTTTTAAATATGTCGTGCTGCATATATAGAACCACATAAATACTTTTCTTAGGAACTTGGTTTGCCACTCTACCGCAGTTTGTCTCACGTATATAAATAATGTTTAATGTTCCAGGTGTACTTTATGGATACTCAAATTTGGTACTCAGTGTACTCAACGGTATTTGGTGGAGTTTCTGGAGCGTTTAGACGTCTAGGAGAGGTGAGAATTATCATCATTCAAGATTTCAGTGTGCAAGTGATTGAATGATGGCCACACAAAGATCTGACTTTTTCGAATGTTCATTATCTTTTACTACAGATCCGAACTTTGGGAATGTTGAGATCTCGATTCCGCTCCTTGCCTGGTGCTTTCAACGCCAATTTGGTTCCAGCAGACAAGGTGGCGAGGAGAGGATTTTCCCTTGCTCGTGGTTATAAGGAGGTATGGTTCGTTTGAGAGAGTCTGTAAAAGGACGAGTCAATGCCATGTGGTTAGGTAGCATGTTGTTTGTGATGCCTTTGAGAGTTATTGTTTGTTTTACTGAAGCAATTCTACTACGTTCCCCGTAAGGATTTTTTTGTTGCTGAATTATTTCTTAACAAAGCAACTCACTGAATACAATAACAGGTGCAACCAGGCAAAGATCGTAAAGAAGCTGCGAAATTTGCGCAGCTATGGAACGAAGTCATCACCAGTTTCCGAGAAGAGGATCTCATTAGCAACAAGTAATGATCCATGTTCTTTACATCAGCCGGTTACAAATACTTCGCTTTATGGATCGTTGTTCCTGTGATGTTGGGTAGGAATAACAAATCAGCTGCGTCGGTCCACTTGCGTGAGTTGTGGGGTACGCTAAGAAGACGCCCAACGTGTTTGAAAAGGTGTCATTCCCTCTAGATAGGAAACACATCCGAAGTCTTGGTGGTGCTGAAATTTGAGTTCCACTTTGTGGCAGGGAGATGGACCTCATGCTTGTGCCATATTCATCAGTCAACCTTACTCTCGTGCAGTGGCCACCTTTTCTACTGGCTAGTAAGGTCGGTCCTTTTGCGACACATGTTCAATTTCATCAGTTTATGCTTACCTCACTGACTGATGGGTCATATCAGGTAGTAGTCCTATGACTCGGGCTTTCTCTGACCGTTGATATGTATTATGCAAAACAGATACCAGTTGCGCTGCAAATGGCTGTTGAACACCGAGGTAGAGATATGGACCTATGGCGCAAAATCCGAGCAGACGATTACATGCGTTGCGCCGTTGAGGAATGCTTCGAATCATTTAAGCATGTTCTCGGGACTATATTAGTAGGAGAGGTTGAAAGAAGGTATCTACTTCTTACCTCATTCTTCTTATACGCATGATTCGTGAAGCCTGTTTTTCTTCACACTAGATATGATGAAAGCTTGGAGATTCATCAAATCACACATAACAGTTTTGTTTTCCCAGGCTTGTTATTGATGGCATTTTGGAGGAAATTGACAAGGATATATCTGAAGGAAGTCTACTTTCGAACTTCAAAATGAGCGCATTACCTGTTCTTCATACAAAGTTCGTCCAGCTTACAGAATTTCTGGTAAGAAATGAAGATTACTGCGTAATGCTCATTTTGCATTCAACGCATTGTCAGACCCCGTTTGACCCATGTGTTCTGTTGGATGTAACAGATAAAGGGTGAGGCAGACAAGCGGGATTCTGTTGTCTTGCTTCTCCAGGATATGTTCGAGGTTGTCACCAGAGATATGATGAACGAGACAGCCAGGTGTGACTATATAACGTGTAAAGGATTTCCTCTTGAGGTGCTAAGAATTCTGCGATTCGACATTGTAAGTATTGAAATGTTTTGAATTGTTATATCTTGGAGACTTACATGTATGCTTACGTAATTTTCCTCTTTAGGGAATACTTGGAGTCAACACATGGTCCCCTTTCCATATCCGGGAAAACATCGAAGGATGTCAAAGATCACCAGTTGTTTGCTGCCACTGATCCGAAGCCAGCTGTCCTCTTCCCTCCACCTGCTACCGATGCATGGATTGAACAGGTGATTAGACTCTTTTCGACATATAGTTTATCAACTCTGCATATCAGAAGTTCAATGTTCTTTTGGATTTAATTGTGGAATTCTTCGGCATCTCGATAATACTTGTGCTTTTGATGTTATAAGTACATGTGTCCTGTACTTTGAGAATGTGTATGCGATTGCTATGGTTGTTACTTGTGTTGGTTTTGTATCCAACTTTCTCTATTAGAAAGGTTCTGTACTGAGTTTCTGATTTTTGTGTGCGCAGATCAAAAGACTTCACCGGCTTCTCACGGTTAAAGAGTCCGCAATAAATGTGCCAACTAACTTGGAAGCTAGACGACGTATAGCTTTCTTCACCAATTCTCTTTTCATGGATATGCCGCGGGCACCACGCGTTCGTAACATGTTGTCCTTCAGGTGAAGTTTACGATGACAATACTACGTGTGTGACGTATCCTGAATTTCCCGGGACTCCCGACGGTCTGGTCATTTCTTGGTCTTGAACGCCGGACTCATCTGTTATTGGGCTGAATGCAGTGTACTCACACCATACTATCAAGAGCAAGTAGTGTATTCCAAGAAGCAACTCAATGAGGAAAATGAAGACGGTATTTCGGTCTTGTTTTATCTTCAGAAAATTTATCCAGGTGAAGACCTATTTGTTCAGTTCCATCTATGTGAGCTTTTCTAGTAGGATGGATATACATTATACGTCTGAACTATTGGGCTTGAGTTTTTCCGTCTGACGGTTGGTAGCCGCTTTTGTCAACCGGCAGATGAATTTGACAACTTTCTGGAGAGGATCAACGTGACATCAGAGCATGAGATTTGGGAAAATGAAGAATATGAAAATGAACTGCGGCACTGGGCATCTTACAGAGGACAGACGCTTGCCAGAACAGGTATTTCACATGCACCGAATTATCGATGAAGTTCGCTAATCTTCTCAAGATATAACTTCGAAAAGTGTTAGTTCATCAAATGTTCTTGCCATCGCCTCCTCATCTCATTTCTTACAAAGTAGTTTATATCCCTGCAGTCAGAGGAATGATGTATTACAGGCGCGCTCTGGAGCTACAAGCTTTTCTAGACATGGCTTCTGATGATGGTAAGTTACGAGTGACTCTAAGCATGAGGAATTCCAAGCATGCGTCTGTGTTACTATCTAGGTGTCATGCAGCCTTATTGATGTAGATGCTGTCTGGGAATTTTTGGTTAGTTATTATTTCATCCTACACCACCAGTTCCTTCTCTTAACCACTACGAATTCTGCCCTGATACGCTCAGTGTTCATGGCTGTGGTCCAGAGCTTGTTGATGGCTACAAGGTCGTTGCAAGTGCACCTGCCGAAGCAAAGAAGAGTCAGCGGTCAATGTGGGCCCAACTGCAGGCAATTGCCGACATGAAGTTCACATATGTAGCTACATGTCAGATCTATGGTGCACAGAAGCGTGCTGCCGATGTCCGTGCTACCGATATTCTTAATCTCATGCTCAAGTAAGTTGGCGACGTCCTCAGTTTAGTCCCTAAAAAAAAGATGGCATATGAATCTCGCCTCTGTAGTGTTTATATAGATCCTCATGAGCCCCCAGACTCTCGGTGCATGGGGATGAGAGAGACCTTGCAGTATCATCGTAAGGAAGGTTCTACTGCAATAGTGTATCCTCCCCGATGGATGGAAGAATCGGGATGAAGTACATGCTTAAGTTTGGCTTCCTTAAAGATCTGCAGAGGGACGTTTTCGACCCGAGTTGAACAGTTTTAGCTTGATAGTTAATATGTGATATGTGCAGCAATCCTTCACTCCGAGTTGCTTACATTGACGAAGTGGAAGAGCGGGAGAAAGACAAGAATCAGAAAGTGTACTACTCGGTGCTCGTTAAGGCATCAAATGGTTTAGATCAAGAGATATATCGTATCAAGCTCCCGGGTATAGTAAAATTGGGAGAAGGCAAGCCAGAAAACCAAAATCATGCTATGATCTTTACCAGGGGAGAGGCTCTCCAAACCATTGATATGAATCAGGTACGTAGTCAAGTCGTTATGTAGTTACCATGATCAGGCTTCCCGAGACACTATTCTGCTAAGAAATTACGTCATCTTGATATTATCTGTTTCCAGCTGTGTCCACAGAATGAGGAAGTTTTCATACCTGTCATGTAGATTATCCCATTCTCTCAACTTTAGCACCGTCCATTTTCCACTTTTGACAGGACAATTACCTGGAGGAAGCTTTTAAGATGCGCAACCTCTTGGAAGAGTTTCACGAACCTCATGGAGTCAGGCCTCCCACCATCCTGGGTGTGAGAGAGCATATTTTCACTGGCAGGTCAGCATACGGAAAGTCACCATCTACTCTTGCATTTTTCCCTTCAGCAAATAATATTTCATGTTCTTAAGAAACTGACATTAGGTGTCGGGATGCAGTGTTTCGTCTCTGGCTTGGTTCATGTCGAATCAGGAAACCAGTTTCGTAACTATCGGCCAGCGGGTCCTGGCTAGTCCATTGAAGTAAGTCCTTACCACTCTTTGTTGCAACTTAAGCCATGATACTTCATGTTAGTTTCAGAGACAATCTCTCTAACTGACTTCATGGGTAAAGCTTGAGAGCGTTTTACAGACCGTTGTAGGGACTAGCATGGAAATCTGAATCTAAATTTGCTTCGATTTTTTCAGAGTTCGATTCCATTACGGACATCCCGATGTCTTTGACCGCCTCTTCCACATCACACGTGGTGGCATGAGCAAGGCTTCTCGCGTTATCAACCTCAGTGAAGATATATTTGCAGGTAAAATACGGCATGTTTTTCTTTTTTTGCTCAGAAACAATGTTCTGAAATCTTTCATCTTGCTTCCATCTTGGTAGCATAAGCTAGAGATTGGAGAATGACACCATCCTCTCAGTAAACACTAAATTGCTGTTGTGAGCCTTCTTTCAGCCACATGTTTCAGAAGTGGTGTATATGTGATCTGCTTCCTCTTAACGTATTTGTGGATTGGCATTGAAATCAGGTTTTAACTCCACCTTGCGTAGAGGGAATGTTACTCATCACGAATATATTCAAGTGGGTAAAGGTCGTGACGTGGGTCTGAACCAAATTTCATTATTTGAGGCCAAGGTGGCTTGTGGGAATGGCGAGCAGACCTTGAGCCGAGATATGTATAGGCTTGGTCACAGATTTGACTTCTTCCGCATGATGTCCTGCTACTTCACAACCATTGGCTTCTACGCCAGCACGGTGGTAAGTGAAATTATTGATCTAATTGCATTCCCGTTAAATCCTAATGTTAGCTTCATGACCATCTGTACTTCATTTATCATCTGCAATGTTGCTCATTTTCAAGACTTCTGATGACATTGTTTTTACCTCTTGTTCAGATTGTTGTGCTTACTGTCTACGTGTTTTTGTACGGTCGCATCTACTTGGCTCTGAGTGGAATCGAAAAGTCTTTGGTGAATAGTGCTGATGTGAACAACGATCCAGCACTACAAGCAGCTTTGGCTTCACAATCACTTGTACAGCTCGGATTGTTGATGGCCTTGCCAATGGTTATGGAGATCGGGCTCGAAAGAGGGTTCAGAACGGCATTGAGTGACTTCATTATCATGCAGCTCCAGTTGGCATCAGTGTTCTTCACCTTTTCTCTGGGTACAAAGACTCACTATTACGGTCGGACCATTCTTCATGGAGGTGCAAAGTACCGCGCTACAGGAAGAGGTTTCGTCGTAAGGCATGAAAAATTTGCCGAGAATTACAGGCTCTACTCCCGCAGTCACTTCGTCAAAGGTATAGAGCTCATGATGCTTCTGATCATCTACAGCGTGTATGGAACTTCGGCCAAGGGGGGAATCCCGTATCTCCTGATTACCTTCTCCATGTGGTTTTTGGTAACCACTTGGCTTTTTGCACCGTTCCTGTTCAATCCATCTGGATTTGAATGGCAAAAGATTGTGGAAGATTGGGATGATTGGAGCAAATGGATCAACAACAGGGGTGGTATTGGAGTTTTGGCAACCAAGAGTTGGGAGTCATGGTGGGAGGAAGAACAAGAGCATCTTAAGTACACAGGATTAAGGGGTCGAGTTTTGGAGGTCCTTCTTTCAATCCGGTTTTTCATTTATCAGTATGGTATGGTGTACACGTTGAGCATCGCCCGTGGGAGCACAAGCCTTAGTGTAAGTTGCGGCCTTTGAAGACACACGTCGTTCGTCCTCGAGATTCTGAAACCGTACATCTACTAGACCGTGTTGTAATGTACAGAAAAATCATCTTAGGAGGTTACATGTGCACAAAGGTACATACGGGTGAAGATTGAACCCCAGTGTCGGACGTTCTAACCACGTGTTGTGGCTGCATGTACTTGGGAACAGGTCTATGGTTTGTCATGGCTCGTTATAATTGCTGTTCTGGCGGTCTTGAAGGTACAGAATGCTCTTACTCCTTTTCCGCAAAATTGAAATTGATATCGGTCAGATACCAGCTTGTCTGGGGCTGCAGAACTGAAGGGTTCTAGAACAAAATATGTACACGTACAGCTTGTATATACTTGCTCTTCATCATGCTGATTTCTGGCACTGACCCAACCACATGATCATTGTCCATTTTATACTAAATATGTGGCTTGTTATTGAACAGATTGTGTCTATGGGAAGACGAAGATTCAGCGCTGACTTTCAACTGATGTTCAGACTTTTGAAAGCTCTTCTTTTCATTGGCTTCGTGACTATAGTGATCGTGCTGTTTTTGTTCGCAAAATTGTCAGTGGGTGATCTCTTTGCCAGTCTTCTAGCTTTCTTACCTACAGGATGGGGATTGTTAATGGTAAGTCTGACTCACCATTTGGTGTATTTTGATCATGAAGCAATCGGGCTTGCAAATGAAGGTGGACAATAAGGTGATACGTCACGTCCTCCGTACCTGACCGATTTATTCGTTGTTATTTGGCAGATTGCTCAAGCCGCCCGGCCAGTAGTTGTGAGGAGCGGTATGGGAGACTCGGTCAAAGCTTTAGCCCGTGCGTACGAGTTTATCATGGGATTGTGCATTTTCACCCCCGTCGCGATGCTGGCATGGTTTCCGTTCGTCTCTGAGTTTCAGACCAGGCTTCTATTCAATCAAGCTTTTAGCAGAGGTTTACAAATTTCCCGTATTCTTGCAGGAAGACGTAAGTCATCTTAGGACCGTGTACTCCTGCATACTCTTGGGTTCAGTACCATTTTTGTTCGTAGAGAGAGCGAGGATAATCTCTGTCCACATGTAGTTAGGACTAGGACGGTTCTGGGTAGTGTAGATTAGTAGTACGTTTCATAGTAATTTGCTCCAATTTTAAAAGTTTGGAAGAAATTGTGTATACTAGACATTCTTTCATCATTGTAAATCACTCTTGATCCCCACGTTGTCGTCTCCACTCTTTGGATTGACCTGCACGGATTCTGATTAGCCGTAGCAATCGTTATATTTACAACGCCATACAAAAGTGGCTCCAGATTGTAATGAATGGATGCCTATGGTTCAAACATCTGATCTGGCTCTCGCTTACAACCGTTACCACCTATTGAAATTTTAAATGAAATTTTGAGAACGCATGGTGTGTATGCTATGACATAAGACTGTCCAAGACGCATAGACTTAGCTCATTCAATGTTTTATCAAAGCAAAGTAAAACTACATTAGAATCCAGATTCCGAGGACGGTAATTAACTATCTACGGAGCGCTAGTGTACCGAAGTGATCAATCCACTCCAGTCAACAAATGGAAACAAAGGAAATTCTCACGGAAAGAGGAAAGATCAAGATCAACGAGAACTGAGAAATGATGAACGACGCTTCTGAGGAAGCAAAACCATGGAGTATCGACAACTCATTTATAGAACATGGCGTGGTTACAAGAAAGGTGTGCCCTAAACCCTTCCTTTCTAACTCGACTGAGCAATTCCTAGGGGTGCCTATTCCAGATGGCTAGCCGACAGCGGTGCTCACGACGAATGAAAAACATGGACAGACGATGATTCAGGAGAGCGCAGCGGAATGGATGAAGTCCGATGGACGCAGTTCGCACAGCAGTTCACGTTAAGCCAGCCGAGGAGGCCACAGCACAACAGTTCGTCGGTTGACCCCATTCGGCAGGACATTCTCGGCGCGGCCTGTGTCAGGCAGTTCTACACGTGGATCTTTGGAGGTCTCATTATCCCGGCCCCTCTTATCTACTATTTTATGACCCATTTATGCGTCGTTCTGATTTCCATAGTTTACATTATCCACTCCCGGCTCCTTAAAGCAACGCTAGATCTGTGTAGATATTATCTCGACCTGCCTTGCTCTTGTTTGTCGCTTTGCCGGTTGGCTCCGGATCTCTCCCTCTGGGTTCCTTATCCTTAGCTCGCTTCGTGGACACTACGATTCTGCAGCCGCTATGAATCGCTGACCCAAGCACTCTTTCAGCCTCTTTCACTCAAGCCTCCCTCTCGCGGCTCCGAGGCATCCGAGGTTCCAGGCCAAGCTCGATCCGCTCTCGAACCCCCTCTCCTTCTAGGTCTGCAATTTCACGATGGCCGCCTCGTGCGTCACCGCTTCTCTGACCTCGGTGGCCTCCGTCGTGGCTGCGAGGTCGGTCGAGGCCACGGGAGCCAAGCAAGCCGCTCGTCCGAGCCTGGCTGCGCCATGCTTCAGCGCCAGCAGCGCCTGCAGACTCGACGCTTCTGCTTTCTCGAGCTTGTCTCTGGGCGCCAAGGCATGGAGGAAGGTGCGAATCGTCGCCAGAGCCGCCGACCTCGAGGAGGCCCCCGCTGCCGTGGCCGCCTCCACGAAGCTGTACGTCGGGAACCTGCCGTGGAGCATTCACAGCAAGGAGCTGGCGGAGATTTTCCAGGAGGTGGGCAATGTGGAGCTGGTGGAAGTGATCTACGACAGAGACACGCAGAAGAGCAGAGGCTTCGCCTTCGTGACCATGAGCACGGTGGACGAGGCCCAGAAGGCCATCGACGCCCTGGAAGGCTCCGAGCTCGACGGCAGAGTCATCAGGGTCAGCTTCCCGCAGCCTCGCGAGGCTCGCTCTAACGACCGCGCTGACAGACGCGAGCGCTCCGCCCCCAGAGAGCGCAGGGCCGACTTCTCCCCGCGCTCCAACGACTCCGAGACGAAGCTGTTCGTGGGAAACCTCTCGTGGGGAGTGGACGACGCCGCTCTCGACGAGCTCTTCAGGGAGCACGGGACCGTCCAGGAGGCCAGAGTCGTGTTCGACAGGGACACCGGACGCTCCAGAGGATTCGGGTTCGTGAAATTCGCCACCCAGAGCGAGTGCAACCAGGCCATCCAAGCCCTCGATGGAGCCGAGTTCGATGGCAGACCATTGAAGGTGAACCCTGCGGGAGACAAGCCCGAGAGGAGAGACGGACCCCGCTACTAGAAAAGTAGAAAACGAGATTTGCAAAGACGTAGGAAACGATTCGATGAATTCTCGCGATTTTTGAGGCTTTGTTGTTGTAGGTGGTTGCATCCGAAGCGAAATTCTTCTTTCGATGTCGATCATGATTCTGAGGTAGAGACTTCGCAGGCCTCGCCCGTCAGGTTAGAATTTTAGTTGGGTTTAGGGTTCAGGGTTCAGTGGGTGGGAGTATATTCTTTTCAAGCCATCAGGTTTAAACAGCAGTAACCGTTGTTCAGTAATATGCATACAGATTGACAGGCCTTCCCCACAATTTTGGGGGACGGGGTACAATTCATCATCTCGTGCCCTTCTAGGGCGGTTTTGATCTTTTGATCATTCCCGTCCAATGAATTTTGTCCATCATGTAAATAAAAAACAATCCGCATGTGACGCGATACTCTTGCAACGCCGAATCATTGTCATGACGCAACCGCTTTGTTCAATTCAAACCCGGTGGATCGCAGACTCCGACTTCGAAAACTTTATTGGTTAGAATTAAACCTGGAGAAAAAATTGTAAAAGCCGGATAGAAAGGATCGTAAGAAAATATCACCTATCACTAAAAACGTATGAGGAATATTCTTCTTAGTGTTTGTATCTAAGGGAAGGAAAGAGAAATCGGCGAATGTCGCTGAGTATTTAAGGAAAAATACATAATCACGACCATAGAGAAATGGAAAAAACCAAACCTATCATCAACATACTACTACTTCAAATGAACTACTTACCCTAAACCGATGATAGATTCACACTTAAGTAAAAGTAAATATAACACAAACAAATCGCCAAATACTTTAGCAGCCAGAAGACTATTCCTCAAAACTGAAGTAGTACGTGAACATATTAATTATCACTCATACATATGAAAAGTAAAACCCACTCAACTACCAACATAACTGAGGCGAGGGAAAAGATTGTAACATCTTGTAAATTTTGAATGGACAAGGTTGACGAAATGATGACAGAAATAAATTATACTGCACAGTTACGACAGAGGAAAAATAAAAGAGTAAATTCAACATCTGGAAAAACTAGAGCGAAAATACATTTCGAAACAACAGTAAACATATATCACAAGAAACGGAAAGAACCATTTTCTGTATAAATTAACCGTCTACATGAAAACATTTCTCGAAATATACAACTATGTGAAATGTTACTCACTACAACTTTTCATTCTATCTACGGACGATTGTTCAACATCTGCATATCGGTATATAATCTTGTTGAACTTCCCACAACTGTCAAATGTTGTGTGGGCTTGGTGAGATCCTGTTCCGGAACATTTTGACCATTTTATTACTTCTAAAAAGGTTAAGGCGTTTTTATTCCATGACTCTCCCTTTTCAGTGTAGGCGTTATAGTTGAGTGTTAGTTGTTCATTTGACAGTAACCATAAGGACCATCTTTGACACTTCATGTCAACAATAATCACATTGAGAGAACGTTGGTATGCCGTTCGCTATGGGATATGTGTTGGAATCGTTCCTTAGATTTGAGACAAAGTTGTGTGCTGTCATCAAAGATATGGTGGAGCTTGGTTCACTTGGATATCAACCCTCCGGTGTTACAAGACCACGTATTGAATAAGGCGAAAAAAGGTGAAAAAACACTTTAAATGGGCATACGTGAGATGATTTTTTGTTGCCTCACAACTATCTTCAGTGTTGACATACAGCTAGAAAGTATCTTAGACTTCCCTTCAATTAGATTATATCATGACAATAACTAATACTACATCTCTTCTTTTATGTGATCTTTTGATGGAGGTTGCAAAGTGTTTGATAATTTTTGGATTTATTATTTTTATTTAAGCATTTCCTCTTAAACTATAAGTGTAGAAATACGTTAGTATTACTCTCATAGTCTAAGATTATGAATGAATCTTCAATGTATGAACATCAAATATTCAAATTATTAGATGTAATATTCTACTGTAGAGTTTAAGTTTAATCTTCAATGATTATGAATAATACTTATAGATTTACTCCTTGATTGTAGTTTGAAATAATCACTAAATTATGATGTTCGAATTTTTACATCTGAACATAGAATCTTTTGAATGATTGTACTACTATATTTTCAAATGATAAACATCAACCTCCAAATCATTAACTCTAATCTTTTTCTATAAATATTAATTCCATCCTTGATTAAAATCTCATATCACATTAAAACGTGAACCTTGATCATAAGTATAAAGAAAGACTTTTTTATAGAATGAAAAATCTTATTCTTAATTTTATTGTTGGTTGATAGTAGAATCATTATAGTAAAAAATATGTTTACTGTAATTTTCAACATGTGAAAGCTGTTTTAGATTACAAATAATAATTGAATTTGGATCATATAAATTTAAAGATCTTGCAAACCTACAGAAAAAAATTATTAGTGGATACATTCTAATGGTTTTATTGAACTAATTATATACTGATGTACTTTGAATAAATGAAGTAACATCTCATCGACTTTTATCTTATTTTAATTTGAATAGCTCATTAAAATGTTTCATTAGTGTGATGCACAAAATAAAACATTAAAACTAGATAAACTATGAAGGAATTGAAACTTTAAGCTAATTTATTTTGAAAATTACTTTTTGTTACGAGTTAACTCAGGTCTGGAATAACTCTGGTTAGTTTGATTATATTTAGTTAGACAAGGATTAGGGCTGGTACTACTATAAAAAAATAAAAAAATACTTTTATTTATTTTTTTTAAGTCAAGGATTTATTGGTGTTGGGGTGACATCATTCCATTTAAAACAATTAATAGTCACACTTTGAAAACTAAAGATGATATGATGGTTGCTATGAATTTGAAAATATTAAGACGATTAATCTTGGGATCATGATTGTTAGTACTTGCAAGCATATGGAGAGCGCATCGATTGATTTCAGTTGAGAAGGAGGAGCAGAAGCAGCAGGAGCAGGACATATCGACCATCATCAAGTAGGGCAGAGGAGCAGGCTGCAAGTTGTGGCATGGCTGATTGACAGGGAAGATTAGTAGGAGTCGGAGTGCATCTTCGGTCAATTTGCTTTTGAGCAAGACGTAAGTGAATCCATAATGATGTTCGACGGACATGCGAAGACTAACCTCTTCAATTTATAGTCGTGAACTAAAAAGCTGTTGAAGTTGAATGACGAGAAATGAAGCACACTTGCAATTAGTTTCATGCGGTTTTGCTCAAGTCTCTTAGTTTCAGATCTTGTTCGAGCTGACCAGGGTACCTGACTGGGCTTTACTCGGTGGTCTCCGGCCAATTAATCAGAATCGGTGCCGGAATTGTCATAGGTGAGTTGCCGATGATGTTATGGAGACATAGAGGAAAAACGCGTGTGCACACATGTGTCAAAGAAGAATTGCGCGCGTGCCTTTGTTGTTTGTGATAGTAAGCAGTGCAAAGTTATACCTTGTGGCTTAGGGATTTTTACCCATGATAAATTTCCATTTTTCTCATATGAGTGGGAAGAAGTCAAGTTTGGAGGTTCCATCTAACAATCGAATGAGACAAGGGGCGAGTTCGGTAGCCTAGAACCGAAGCGAGATGGTAGTCATGAAGACGGGAGGGCAGTTTGACATTGTCAAATATGATGGGCGTGGTGACTATCTTCTATGGGAGAGGTAAGTCAAAGGCAAGTTGAAGGCTTCCGGTTTGGGCAAGTCATTGAGGCCTAAACCCTCTACATTCAATGATGAAGACTGGAAGCACCTTCAAGAGCAAACAATGAGTATTGTTATACTCCATCTACAACCTTCAGTCCTGAAGCAAGTTGATGAATATGACAATTGTACTTTATTGTTTGAGGCTCTTTAGCGACGATTTCATCACAAAGAGTTATCAAACATATTGTCCACCTCCTTGAAACTGATGAGCTTCAAGATGAAAGATTCATGTACGAAGATCCAAGATCACATTGATGCCTTTGGTGATCTTGTTATTGATCTTCAAAATCTAGGAGAGGAGATAATTGATGAGAGGAAGACCCTTCATCTGTTAAGTTCATTACATGCTTCATATCAGTCATTGTCACGAGTGTTACTCCATCGTGATAGACAAACGATCACTTACAATGAGGTTGTAAGTGCTCTCTTGACTGATGATCTACAGCAGAAGATGATGATACCCTCTACTCCATCCTCTTCATCTAGTACGGCACTGAATGTGACCCGTGGAAGGTCACAATCAAAGAATGAGAAGGATGGGAAGAAGTTTGGATCTAGAGGTAGATCCATGTCTAGGGGTAAATCCCAAGACAGAAAGACAGTGGTATGTTGGAAATGTGGCAAGAGTGGTCACCAAGACTAATGATCCTCCTTTGGCCAATGTGGCTCAAGATTTTGATGAGGAGGATAACTTGCTTGAAGATGGATTATGAAGCCATATGTATGACCTATGCAACTCACCAAAGGGCGTTGATGATGTATGGATTCTGGATAGTGCTTGTTCTTATCACATTTGTTACATTAGAGAGTTTTTTCATACCTTTTCAGTATCAAACGATTTAGTTCTTATGGGAAATGATCAACCCTGTAGAATTGAAGGTGTTGGATCTGTCCAGATTCACATGTTTGATGGAATCAAACGTACGTTGACTCACGTCAGGTTTATACCTAAAATGAGAAAGAATCTTATCTCTCTTGGAATGTTAGATTCAAAAGTCCTTGAGTGGAGTTCTAAACAAGGAGTACTTGAGGTGAGAATAGGTGATAAGATTATCTTAAGAGTACACAAGCATAGAAATCTATATGTGCTAGAGGGCAACATCATTTGTGGTGAAGTCAATCTTACCAGATCTCGGCCTGAGATGGCTCATGTTTGCCATTCTAGAATGGGACACATGAGTAACAGGTACTTGACCTTCCTTCGAGATAGGGGCTTGTTACTTGGTTTAGGTAAAGTTGACATGGAATTTTGTGAGCATTGCATTATGGGCAAGCAACATAGAAAAGTCTTTGGTGTTGGAACTCATAGTTCCAAAGAGTTACTTGAGTATGTACATAGTGACGTGTGGGGACCCTCTCCTAAAGCCTCACATTCTGGGAAATGGTACTATGTATCGTTCATTGATGATTACTCAAGATTTGTGTGTATCTATTTTCTCACACACAAGTCTGAAGTCTTTGCAAGTTTCAAAAGTTGGAGAGCCCAAGTTGAGACTCAAACTGGTCACAAGGTGAGATATCTACGTTCGGATAATGGCGGGAAGTATACTTCAAAGGAGTTTAGAAGTTACTGCAAAGAGGAAGGGATCACTCGTCATCTCACCACGGTTTATATTCCGCAATAAAATATTGTTTCTGAGAAGCTCAACCGAACAGTATTGGAGAAGGTGCGTAGTATGTTGAGCCAATCTGGTTTACCACATGAATTCTCGACTGAAGCTATAAATATCGCAGTGTATTTGGTAAATCAGTCTCCTTCAAGTGCAATCAATTTCTTGACACCATTTGAATTGAGGCACAAACGGAGGGCTGATTATAGTCGTTTGAGAATTTTTTTGATTATGCGACTTATCCTCTCATACCTAAGGAGAATAGGACCAAGTTGGATCCTACATCCAAGAAGTGTCGTTTTCTTGGATATGCAAGTTATATGAAAGGTTCTAGGCTATGGGATCATGTAGCTTGTAAGGTGATTGTCAGTAGGGATGTTTCTTTCGATGAGCCCAAATCATTGAAAGAAGGGGAGATATCTCACGCTCCCCGTACTGACAAGGGCAAATCTCCACTCACGGATATTGTTGAGGGGGAGATTGATCATTATGGGTTTAATGATGCGCCACAAGGAGAAGCTCTAGAACAGATGGAGCAAATTCCTGAACAACAGGAATTGGAGGAACAAGTTGTCATTGCTGAGCCTCAAGACACAGCACGAAACGATGGAGATCAACTAGGATCATCTAGTAGGAGATCATCAAATCGGGATTAGTAGAGCTCCCGAAAGGTATGGAACATGATATTCTCAGATTCAATATCATTCTCAGATCATGATATTGAATCTGAGAATGATGATGGCAATGCGTTGATCTTGGAAGAAGGAGAACCTTGTTCATATAGAGAAGCTCAAGCCTCTATCAATAAGCTTGAGTGGGATATTGCTATGGAGTGTGAGATGCAATCGCTTGTTGAGAACAAGACTTGGGAGCTGGTGGAACTTCCAAAGAGTCAACCTTTGGTTGATAGCAAGTGGGTGTACAAGTTGAAGGATAATCCAGCGGATGAAGAGAATAGGATCTTCAAAGCCAGGTTGATGGCTAAGGGCTTCACACAAGAGAAAGGTGTGGACTACAACGAAGTCTTCTCACATGTAGCAAAGTATGCTAAAATTCGTCTGGTATGTACACTTGCTGCGATATTTGGTCTAGTTATGGATCAGATGGATGTTGTCACGGCTTTTCTATATGGATCTTTGAAGGAAGAAATCTACATGAGACAAACTATTGGCTATGAGAAGAAGGGTCAGGAGAAGTTAATTTGTAGATTGCTCAAATCTCCATATGGATTGAAGCAAGCTCATAGGCAATGGAATGCAAGGTTTGATGAGTTCATGAAAGCACAAGGATTTTCACGGAGTGTGTTTGATCCATGTGTTTACATGAAGAAGGTGAATAATGAGATCTCTAGCCTCATTATTTCGGTACTCTATGTGGATGACATGCTCATTTTGGCAAAGGAACAATCCGACGTCGAAAGATGCAAGAGGCAACTGAAATCTACATTCAAGATGAAGGATTTGGGTAAGTCCAAGAGGATATTAGTTATGGATGTTCACAGGAATTTGAAGAAAAGGAAGCTATGGTTAAGTCATGGTAAATACATTCATCGTGTGCTTGACAGGTTTAACATGGCAGACTCTAAAGGAGTGTGGACTCCTTTGACGCACATTTGAAGCTCTCAGTAGCTCAATGTCCGATTGATGCAATTGAGAGAGGAAAGATGTCGTCAATTCCCTATGACAAGGCAGTGGATAGCCTCATGTATTTGATGGTGTGCACTAGACCTGATATTGCTCTAGCTATGAGCAAGGTGAGCAGGTACATGTCAAATCCAGGGAAAATGCATTGGGAAGCTATGAAGTGGATTCTCAGGTACCTCAAGAGTACTAAGGATTATGGTCCTTTGTTTGATGGTTTATTGGACAATGCCAAATCCTTGTTGGGTTACGTTGATGCTGACTATGGACAAGAGGAAGTCTACAACTAGGTATGTGTTTACACTTGGAGGTGGATGCGTTAGCTGGAGATCTACTTGGCAGAAGTGCATAGCTCAGTCAACTACGGAAGCCGAATATGTAGCAAATAGCTGAAAAGACAAATGAGGCTATTTGGTTGAATAGACTTATCATTGAGATGGGATTGAAACACGATGTTGTAAATCTCCATTGTGATAGTCAGAATGCCTTACATCTTGCAGCAAATCAAGTGATGGATAGCAGGGTGAAGCACATCGACATCAGATATCACTTTATCAGAGATGCAGTTTCCGATAGGAAGGTTGAGCTAGTCAAGATTGACGGTAAACTCAATCCATCTAATGCTTTGACCAAAGTTATTCCTTTAGAGAGTTTCAGGAGGCATTGTGCTACTATGCAGGTTTTGCAAAAGGACCACTAGTAGAGTTACTCTAGCAATTGTTTGATTCTTGTATATGCTTTACTCCTTCCTAGTTAGGCTACGGCTTAGTTCTAGTTAATTCTTGTTTATAGGAGGGCCTATGCTTCAGGTTTCCTTCTAGGACTTCCCGCGGAGTATGTTTATGGATAACAAGTGTTAGAGACCCCAAGACATGAGTCAAGGGGGAGATTGTTAGGAGTTAACTCAGGTCTTGAGTAACTCTGGTTAGTTTGACTATATTTAGTTAGACTAGGGTTAGGGCTGGTACTACTATGTAAGAGGTCTGGCAGAAGCTCTCTGTGACACAATTAGGGTTATTCAGTAAAGTGACTCTGTGTGTTCCTTGAACGTAGCTTCAGTGAGGTGAACCACATATTTCTTGTGTCGACTCTTGATTGTGTGTGTTTCTCTGTGTATTGCTGTTTCGGACCTACACTTTTTATTCAATTTAAAGTTAAAGCCTAGTGTCTGAAATTAAATCTATTGTGAAAATTTGGATTACTGATCAAATTTAGGTGAAATATAGAGATTTGAAGTAAATTAAACATGAAATAAAAAATATAATCAAGAATTAATAAATATCAATGGTTGAAAATATGAATGTTTCAAAAATTTTATCCTAATTTTAAGTTTGAAATTTTATGAAATGAAAAAAATTACATCACTATGGAATGAAAAAATGATATATTTATTCTTTCAGAAACTATCAAAATGAGGTTTTTTAACATTTATAATTTTTATTTTACTTTACATGCGTACAAATAAGCTGAGATTAGTACCTATGGTACATTATAATAGTAACGAATGGAAATATATGTATTGTAGACATTTCCATTCTGAAAATTTTGGGCATGATAATCCAACTAGATAATCCAACTAAAAGCAATTTTTACGAGTACAGTTTAACATGTAATAGTTGAATTGTCTTCAGTGGCTTCGACCTTTTGCTCTACTCAAGAAGAAGTACCAAGTAATATAGCAAAAACGACCTCTCGCTCTACTCACATATGACATATTGTACTTACCATTTAGTTCGTTAATACCTCTGAGCAGTAGGTGCGGACCAAAGTATCGACCAAACGCTACAGGTATATTTTAAAAATCCACCCATCGTTATTTTTCGTAACCATATGTTCAAGTAAATGCGCGGAGGGTTCAATTCCAGTTAGCTCTTCTCAAAGTTGTAAGCCCGACTAACTAGTCCTGGTCATGTTCCCACAGATATTGCATCCTCCTACTTTGCTTTATTTGTGATGTGCACTACTGAAATTTTGTATTTTCTTCCGCTCTAATGATTTGGGCGAAATTCTACTGTGCGTATTAAGTGGCCGGTACGGTATAACAGAAGTATAGATATTACATTTACAGATGCACAGTCTACACCGCCAACCATGTATCACATATCAGCCCTTACCAGCCATGTTCTCGTGACGACACACGTGCGCGAGGACGCTTCGTAGAATTTGCTTCCTTCTCTTCGCGTGGTTCTTTCGTATCATGTCAAAGATATGGTGGTGATAAATCACTACACGAAGTTGAGGTTGTCGACCCGGCCCGAGTTTTCGATACGTGCAACTCTTATCAAGCTTCGGGCTGCATTGAAATTTATCTCCGGTGAAATCTCATGGTTGGCTTTGACAGGTTCCGAAATTGCATAAGCCTTACAGCAAAACGGTGTTGCTATTGGCTGTGGTATCACATTCTCCTGTCTGCGCACACCTGATGACGATGACTGGTGCCCAAGCGGTACTTGCGTTACCGGTGTTTCCTATTCTCAACTCAAACCATCTGCGACATTACACTGGTCACTTCGGCACAACGGACATGAGTGCAGAAAATGTCACAGACAATAAACACAGACCACAAGCATCTGGGTGAACCAGGGCGTTCTTTCCCTTCCTGTGTATCATTCAAATATTACATCTGTCATCGTCGCAGTCTGCACTGCAAGGCTAACTGCTAAACACGTCCACAGGACAGAACAAAATAGGAATGAAGGTTTTGTGGTAGACGTTTGGTTGACAAGCATTTTACATCTCCGTGTGACGCAGAATAGGCCGAGAAGTAGAATCGTAGGTGCCTGGTGCCCGAGCATTGAGGACTGCAACGACTAGATACTTTCTTCGAGGAAGGTGAACAAGGAGGAAATTTCTCTGAACCATCTGATTTGAATGGAGTCGGTGAGGAGGACGACAAAGAAAAACAGCGCATTGAATTCTCGTAACCACGGCAGAGTGGGAAGTTATTTCCATTCCGAGAATAGCTGCATAACATTACAAAACAATGGACTGGGCCTCAGGGCAATGGCTCTTGCACATTGCCTAGCCGATTCAAATGAAGATACGCGTCCGTTCCTGTAAGACACCAATTCAAATTCAGCACGATTGTCTTCAACACTTTCCAATAAATATCTTAGATCTCAAGATTCCGCGGCTGACTGCCAGAGCTGGGCTGATGAAATCTGCTTTATTATATCGAGACTTTCCAAAGGCACACACAAAAAAGTCACACAAGTGGACGTAATGCTTACCGTAACCCTCCATGGAAATGACCTGCAAGTCACCACCAAAATATCTGGCATACAGGCGACTGACTGGCAAGCCATAGCCATAACCAGCCATGATACTCGGTGTGTCTTGGAGCTGTCTCCCCTCGTCTACCAAAGGCGACTTTGCAGTACTGTATAAGTATGTCCAGATTTTTGGAAGCCCACTCCTTGGAATGCCACCTCCTTCATCAGAAATCTGGCAAAATACATCAGACAATAGGCCATTGCGATGAGCTACAATGGTCCTGGAATGAGCCTCTGGAATCAAGAACATCCTTCAGAACAAAAGATGACTCTCACCTTGATTGTGACATCTTCGAGACCATCTGCAACTACCACCCTTATGGGCGGACACTCATGGTCAGCGTCCATGAACCTTTCTTCTACGGCACGCAATGAGTTCTTTACAAGCTCAAAAAGCATCTGGTGCAAGTGAGTAGGTACATAGCTGCATGACACAAACATGACACAAAAGAAACCTGTTCAGAACCAAATTAACAAACTCGACCGACACATGAGTTCGTTGTTAAAAATCCATTCAAAATTCCGAAAAATATCCAGCGGGTATAAATTAACTGCTATCTTTCTGTATGCACGAGACATAAAGTGAGTCTCTGCAATCAACTGGACATATCGGAGATTACCAAAGAGGAATGGGTTTTCCAAGAAGAAGAGAGGTTCGGCTGGGTTGTTTTGAAACTAACTGAAATATTGCTGCGAGTTGAAGTACTGAAATTTGAGTCCTTCCTTGTCTTATGCATAAGGAACAGATCGGGTAAGGGTTCATGCCCAAATGATTACTTCAAGAGTTAAAACATGCACACAGTAATAGATCTTGATTATCCTTCGGCTGTACATTTCATATTCAGCAGGGAAAAGTGCATACGGATTATCAAGACAATCATCGTTCTCGTCTGACAGGGGTCTCCGCAACGGCACTTTGAGCCGCAACAATGTCCAGAATCCAGACACTACGCCTGAATCGACGATGACGTCAAGGAAGTGGGAGAAAGGAGTCAAGTCACTTACGCGAAGGAAAAGTTGGGATCGCCGTACACGTGGACTTCCGGAGCACTTCCGTATGTCCTCATGCAAGCCGATCGGGCATCGTCGATGGCGTTTTGAGCAACTTCCACTGGTGAGACTTTCGTGCAGATCAGACCAATGTATCCAGAAGGGGGGTTTTCCTGGTGTAAGGCCACATGTTGTCCTGCCAGGAGTAGAACTATTAGATAGCTCCCAATCTAGCTGCTCTAGTTTCTGCACGAAAATGGCAAGACGTTCCAACTTGAATCATGTTCTGTTCACACAGACGTGTACCTATAAGCATACGAATTCCGATTCGGGACATGTAGAATCGATCCAAAAACTGGTGAATTTCTGGAAGCTCATTCAGCCCAACTTTCCTTCCCAGGTCCTCCTTGAGCTCCTGGATACCCATAGCCATGGTGGGCATGACATTATTGTGACGTTGTTTGATGTGAGTAAGAAGCTCCGTGAAGCGATGTTCGTCTGTCAAGTTTTGGATCTCTCTAAAGCTTCTCAAGTCTTTGAAGGAGTCGACATACCAATCGCGCACCTGACACAAAGTACAAGGGATGCGAGAGCTCGTTAGAGCACCGTGTGAAATTGTCTGATATCCCATCTACTTAAGTACTTTAAGTCAGCTCTTCATACAGTGCTTAAACCATATAATATCTACGATAGAGTAATTTATGTGAAAATAGCATGAACCATTTATTGAAGGACACATCCTAAAGTCAAAGACCCAAACAAAAAGTTACGACAAACTTCCCAACAAGCTGTAATTAAGTTGAGAGCAGCGGATCTGTCAAGGTTCAGTCAGAATCATCCAAGACAGACACAACAACACTCCCAAAATATGTGTGATGCGCGACTACATTAGCAGCATGTTGTTACAGTACTTGAGAAAGAGAGCAAGATGACCTGCCGCTTACTGAGAAAACGGCTTCGGTAACATGTGAGGCTAGAGCGGCTGAATCTTCGATAAATTTGGCCAGAATCAAAGTGCATACGTAAGGCATTCATCTCTACGAGACAGTCAAGACCACCAGCGGACCAGGAGGTTGTGTCTACCTGGATATAAAAGCATTACAAATCCAGCTATCTATTTAAAAACTTGAGGTTCTTTCTTGCTACTGTCATTATACTCACACTGGCGTCTTACGACTAGATATATCTCTCCCACTTTCGACTTTTCGGGTGGCTTGCGAGCGTTAGGATCGACTTTCAACTTTGAGTAGAACAAGAAAGTAGGAAGCGAAGGATACCAGGCTAGAAACAGTAGAACGGTAAAATCCTTCAGCCCATGCGGTCAGACCGGGACAGAGGGATTGCAGTCTGCTGTGTTATTAAACAACAATAAATAGTCCAGCGACAGGCTGCAGTCGAAACTCCCGTGTCTCCGGCATGCGGGATAAATGTTTTCCATTATCTCACATGATGTCAGTCTCAAGAACGAGTTGGCTACTACATGCACTCTCGCGAGCCTACAGATCATTGAGTGTAAATTTTAGCCCTCGGCGGGCAAGGTGTGAAGCGAGTTATGAGTTGTTCGTAAGCCTTAGAAATAAGATGTGCAGGATGAAGGGAAAATAATGACTGAATGTACCGTCAACACAGGAGCTTTGGTGGAGAGACCGTGCGGCAGATTCTCGAGTTCGGTGACGCGATGAGCCAACCTCACAGGCAGTTCTTTGTGAAGAAACTGGGCAGAAACCAACAGATTTCTACTGGTAGGGTACGCGCCAAAGTCCATCATATATTTAAGACTGACACCAGTCTGCTTTTTGAAACTGCATCTGTATATGTCTTCCACCAAATTTCTGGACAACGTCTCGGCTAATCTTCTGACAGCCATTGCTGGAGAAGCCTTGGCAGGCATGCAACTCTTTCACGGTGGCGGCTGTCCAGCTTTTCTGCAACTAAGCTTCGACTACTTCAGCCCATGAAAGATCTCCGCGTTTAAGCTCGTGATAAATTCGACGATCACAGCTCCTCCCACCAGGGGGATCTGATCAGATCATCCACAATTTCGAATCTAAATATTACCATTCCAGTCCTGAGTGACTGCCACTCTGCGCAGAGTGAGCTGATCTTCAGTACGCCTTTTAAAAACAAATGATTTAAGCTGAACTCCACCTGCCGAAAACCATTCAAGCAGCCTACTCACGCATGAAGCTGGACGTGCTCCTCTGTCGAGAGATTAGGCACGCGCTGAGCTTCACCAGAGAAACGCCGCCCCGCGGAAGCTCTGCTTGCAACTTCACATCAAACTCTCCGCACTTCATATACAGCCTTCTGCCAGGCATTCTCCGGCGTCCTAATCCCTGCCTGCCCTCTCCCAACACACAATCCAGACCCTGCAAGCTCAAATTCTCCTGCCTCGAACCTCCTGCTTCGACTTATCCATCACCTCCCCGCGCCTGTACGTCACCGTCAACGTCGCCCTCGGCCTCACTGATTTCCGAACACAATTCTCCCGCTGCACCTGATCGCTCGCAGCGCATCTCCTCCTCTCCTCTCTCGTTCAAGGAACGGCCCGTCGGAATAGGCCTGAAAACAGCGGCCGCGCCCTCCCTCTCCCTCTCTCTCTCTCTCTCTCTCTCGGTTGGATAACTTGCTTTAAAAGAAGGCGCTATTGAAAGATAGCTCTCTTGCTCGCTCGGCACCCGCGGCCAAGCCAGGCAGGCGTGTAAACCAGAGATGTGTCAGCTCAGCTCAGCTCAGCTCGGGGCTGGTCTCGTAAGGGAAGGCGAGGCAGGCAAGAGAATGTGAAAAGTGACAAAACGAGTCCAGAAGTGGCATGCTTCTTTTCAGCGACCTCTCATACGCGGGATGAATGCAAAGCAAATCAAAGCAAGGCGAGGCAAAGACCAGACCAGCGCAGCAAGGCACCGCACACGAGAAGCAAAGGCAAAGTGGCGGACCGAAGAGCCAAAGCAAAGCAAAGCCAAGCAATCCAAAACCAGGCGAAAACGAGAGAGGCCGAGACGGAAAGACAGAGGATTAGAGAAGAGACGAGAGAGGAGATAACGAAGGAGAAAGGAGAGAAGGAGAGAAGAGGGAGGCCCCGAGGAGAGTGAAGGAAAGGGAGTGAGCAGAAGATGTGGACTCCGGCTTCGAGAAAACTGACGACGCGTGTCGTTTATGGACGGTCTTGTGGGCCTGATTGAGTGGCTCGACTGCAGTAGTCTAGTCGGCCCGGCCCGGGCTCGCGAGATGGACTATGGGTGGGTGGCCTGCCATGGTATCGGATGTATGGTCTCACGGAGCGTGCCTGGTTGTGGTGCACGTCAACCCGTCCTCGTCATCATCATCATTTCCGACCTACTTGGAGGGGGTCTTCCCATCCCTTTTGTTATTTTACTTTCTTGGGGTTTTTTCTTTACCTCCTTGGAGGGAGCGAGCGATGAAAAGAGGGCGCCCCCCGGCCTTCACCATCTTCATGACCTTCACAGACATTTCCGCTCTGTGTCCTCCCTTCCTTCCTTCCCTCCCGCCAGAGTAGGGTAGGATAGGGTTTAGGGTAGGACCCTGTAGGACGGCTTTGCCTTGCCTCCGTTCCGACATGTCCTTGTCTCCATTTGGGATTGGATGGGAGCTGGTCTGTCCCATCTGAGCAGGGGTTCTCCAATTTGCGAAGAATTCACCCAACCCTACGTGTCTTGCCAGCAACGGACCAAGAGATTCAAGTCCATCCGGAAATATTTAGTGCGTCATTCTCGCACATGTGGATCTCGTCCTCAGTTTCTTTGCTCATATTTAAACAAGAAGAGTGAAGGCCGAGCCTGGGGCCCTAACTACGGTCCTGAAAAGCCCTGCAATGACCCTGTCAATTTGCAATTATACCGTCGTTTCTCCTATATTTTAGTTCCATTCAACTTTCGGCTCAATTTAAAGAACCCCTTTTTTTTTCTCTTTTTCCCAGCTTGATGTGATTGGTACAGTAAAAAGAATGTAGCCTCTATTTCAACCTTGTAAGTCACAGATCGCAAGAACGACATAACATAAAATAAAATATCTTTTGCACAACGATATCATGAAAATAAAATATCTTCTGAACAAGTTCACATGTTTAATTTAATATAATATCTTCGGAAGAACGACATAACGAACAATGAATCCAGGAGATCTTGTCTTCAAGGATTTAATGCTACATTCAAAGGGAAGAACCATGTCTGAGCCTCGAACAGAAACTCTTTGTCCTATTCTCGCAATGGCTTGTGTCTCAAACGAGGTTAGGTTGGAATCAGTAGAGGTTCATTTCTATTGTTGCCAAATATGCGCTTGGTTGGATGCGTCCATAGAGCAACATGTGGTAAACGCTTTCTTATGCAGTTAAGGAGATCACATACCACAGTAGTTAGTATAGTACCCACATTTCAGGTACGATTGACACCGGGAGGTCATGGGCAGTGCTGTCTGTATCACAATTACTGTAAATAAGAAAATAGTACTTTAAGCTCTAATCAACACTAGATATATTTTTTGTTTTCCCTTCAATGAGAGAAAAGCCTAGGACGCTTTAGACCAGTCCAGTGTGCAACTGGCGCTAGGGAACAACGCCCCCACATGCGGATCATCACTGAAGATGAACATATGCAACCCGAAGTCAAGAGACAACGAGGACTAGAGGAGAAGTTTTAAAGTGACTTACGGAAAGATAGAGCTTCGAGGATGTGCTATTTTACTTTGTACTTCCGATGTAAAGAGAGTCAACATGAAATTTCTATGGGGGGTACGTGGCACAGCCAAATAAGTGATGTAACTGAAGCAAAAGCCCTAAAGACGTTGAGAAAACAAAGCCCGAGGCACTAAGAGTAATAGACAAGGACGAAAACTTCATGGATTTCCACTGCTCTAGCTTACCCTTCATGCTCCACCTACAACGGCTCAAGGGGTAAGTGTAAGTATTATAAGTTGGTTGTTGACTATTGTGGTCATCAAGCCCCTTGAGTTTCAAGTTTCTTCAGCGTATGTCCTCGATCTTGATAGCTTTCACCAAGAAGAATTTCGGTTTACATTTAGAGAAGAATTGTATATGTGAACATCTCTTTCCATTAATATTTGAGAAAATAACAAGTATTGTCCAGATCAGACAAGATAGGTGATTACTTGGATGGAAACTGGTTTTTTTCTTAGTACTTTTTTGTGTTTCAAACTTATTTTTAAAATCGTAATAACTAGGGCATCGACATCAACACGGTGGAGTCTTCACTGCCCAACCAACTACTCTGATTAAATCGGTAGACCTTATATTTAGACATGCATGGATATACAATGATAAAACATATAGAAGAGAAATGAGAGACGCATGGAATAAAAGTGCGATGCGGTTGCATCTCCTAGTCCAAAGCCTAAGCAGTCAAGAAACGAACCAACTGGGGGGCCAAAAGAAAATGAGAGAACTAATCTCTCGATAAATCACTATATACCATAAAACTTATAGATGTAAAGTTAGATTCTTGGATTCCTTGGCAATTTGCCATTGTGTTCTGCTGACATCTTTCTAGCCGTTTCACATGTCTCTACTTTGTACTTTTCTTGAGGTACTTATTAGCAACATTTTTTTGGGATTTTTTCAATCACTGGTTTTATTTTTTCTATTTTGGGCTTTTGGCTTTTTATGTGGCATCTCGAATTTATTTATGTTCAGTAGTTTTTTATTATCGTGATTTTATGGTTCACATGTATGTAACCTATTGTTTTGTTATTAATGGACATCTCCTTGACAGCCTGCTGAGTAAGCCGAGGAGATGTCCAAGAAAATTGCACACACAGGCTCCATGCGTAATAGATGTCCAAACCTGTGTGAAACTGAAATATTTGTCTTTTTAAATATAATTAAAGATCACAAGTACTTTAGATGTACTCCTAAATGACTAGAAGCAAACAAGAAATATGAGTGAAAGAGAAAAGAACATGTATGTGGTACCATGCAGCACCATGGAAGCAATCTGCAAAGTATATTTTTGGGAAGATTGGATGATTCTTGAGGTTAAAGATCCTAGAGAACAAAGCATGTTCAACTGTCTTGGATCTTTGTCTTAGAGAAAACCTAGATCACAAGATGAAGGACACTAATTTTGACCAAGATAACAAAATTCAGTCAAACTCAGTTGGTTCAGTTGTTGCATCAATCTTCTTGCAAGATTAAATATTGGATTAAAACCTCCTTGCCGCAGTGTGGAACGTTTATAAGTTCGACTCTTATATGTAGCTGGATGTCGGGCCGTTGTTCAGAATGGATGCAAAAATCTGCTCGGGTTGGCTAGAGACGTAAAGTCTCTACAGAGTGGGATTGCAAAAAATAAGCAACTTCATGTAAATTGCTCACTTTGGTAAGAATTACTTACAAACTTTGTAACAGTCGTGTCTAGATAAATCTGGCCAACAATACTCACTTACTCTTGACTTCCACTCTACAGAGCTTGCAAAAGGCCAAAGCTGTGGCTACTGGGGCTCCGATCTTGCCTGCGATCTTTCTTAGAAGTGCAACCAGTGTCTGCTGTAGTGAAGGCCACTAAAATTCCAACGATTGTGAAGAAATGAAAGTCTAGAATCAGATATGGTTAGTTGAAGGTGAAGAAATTTTACTTCTTGGTTCTTTTTTTCCTTAACGGAAATCGGCCTTACACTCCAAAACTAACCATCAGTTGAAATATTTGGACTCCTCATGTCCTTGAAATCTTGATGGTAGATTAATGTAGTGACTCTAGTGATTGCTGTACAAACCATGCTGTCCACTACAGCCAAGTATGTATGGAGCGATCAAATAGCTGAAAGTTGTCATTTGGTCAATAAAGCAACAGCCACCTAGCAAATCCTTCGGTGGACTTGGCTTGATTAAGTTCATATATCACACAACTGCTTGAACCACTACGATGTATGTGTAGTACATGTGATACCAATGATAAAAGTTATCAGGTCCAAACTTGAGAAGTATACTCTTGAAAATTGTATCGCTTATAGACTTCCTTGGTAAGACCGAAGTAATCACTCCATAGTTAAACATTAAACTCGTTATTTCGAGCTCCACAGTCTCAATTGCAATGCATTTTCTGTCCATGAGTTTCTTTGTGAAACTAAGGAATGTGTGACGCATCCGCTATTACGTTTGGAGCGCTAGGACAAAAGTCTTTGCTATAATATTAAATGTCTTCATATTCCCCATTCCAAATGTTCTCTTGTCGATTGAGCTTTTCAGCAAAGATACGTATCCATTGCGAAACGTTCCTGCAGAAAATACAAATGAAATTGAATCAAAGAATATATAAAAATATTCTATGAATGAATCTAATGATTTCTTGGAAATAGTACATAATTCTAGAAATCCGAAATGGTTTATGGAGCTTTTCAGTGAATCTGCATGTCCATTGGATTGTCCTCGGAGATTAACAATGAAATGACTTTGCAAGAATATGGTGATTTCTTAATTGTACATAATTCTTGAATCCCGAAAGCGTCATCTTTCGTATCTTCCAAATCTGTTACGTATCAATTTGACCTCATGCGGTATCAGATACGGTCTCTTATGGTAATTTAAAATTTTGAAAGATAAGATGAGATAGGAGATGTTGGAAGCTTTGGAAACATGAATAAACATTCTAGTGATCAAGATCATTCTCACTACTTATGATATTCAGCTTCTCTGGGAAAAACAGTTATGTCAACGCATCTCAACTCTGACACTATCTCAAGATGGAATTGGAGAAGCATGCCAATTTTAAGCACTCAAGATATCGCTTTCCTGTTCCCTTTTGTATTCAGTCTTTTATTAAAGTTCCACCAACACGAGAATGGACATGCACTCTTTAATTTAATCGAAATTTATCACAGATATTGATATAAAATATATATCAAAATTACATATATTAAAACTTATTATCTATAAAATATATGCTTTTTAATTTTATAAGATTAATTTTTTTATAAACAAAAATATAAAATTTTGAATTCATAAGGTTGTTAAATCTAATTCTTGTACATAAACATGTGATGATTGTGTATTTATTGATCACATGTTTGATATGATAAGCCATAAGTAAGGAGTAAAAATAGTGTATCATTTTGAATACATATTTTGATAAAATGAGAGTGACATGTACTCAAACTTGCATGACATTAATGTAAAATAAAAATTTTCTGATTTGCAAAGAAAAAAATACTAATGAAAATTTCTGAGTTAAATTAAAATACTCATATTTTGATATAAATATTATTATATTTATAAATTAATTATGCAAGTAATACATATTTATAACAATCATGTTTGTTCGTGTACAATAAGTGACGTGTCACTTGTTCACACATGATAATTATTTTTGAAATGTGGGGTTACTTATCACGAGTATATAGTCAACATGGATAGCTTATGCATTGATTGCACAATACGTCAATTTTTAATAAAGGCACGTAAAGATTTTTGTTCCATCCCTTTCTTTTGCTTTTTTCTCTCTGAGAAATCCAACTTGCTTCCTGTCCGGATGCTTCTTACTTTGTACAAAACCATTTTTTATAAATATATCACGCTGCCCAAATTTTCATCTCATTCTCACATTTGTTATAGTCCGTCCCTTCATATGTATAAGAGAATGGATTCTTTCGGAGGAGAAGTACTCAGATTGTTTTTTTTTCTATATCCTGATGGGGACTTCTCTTTTGTTCCTATTTCTGAACATGTGTTCCGTGTTACAGTTAAACCGGCTGTAAAATAAGCAATAGACCTTAAAATAGGAAAATGTAACCAACTATATCCTTCCTTCATTGGGCAAATGCATAACACTTGCAATTTCGTAGTTTTCACGATGTTCAATTCTGATTTGACGGCTGCGAGGTAGAGCTTAGTGGCTAGAAACGAACCAGTGTAGACAATAAATCATTTCGGTTTACAAGGTCTTTTATTATTACTACCTCACCCTCGTACATAAAGTTCAACCCGCGGCCTTCCTAAGAACAACGCAACATTTTGGGATTCCCCATGGCCGCTCGACCGGACCAAACCTCCCACCTCCTCCATGCAAATGGAATAAGTAAGCCACAAGTTACAACAACCAGGTAAAAGGGGCGAACATGGAACAACCCCTAACCTCTCCAATGCCGTTCACTAAACTTGCCTTTGCTTTGGCGAACATGGAAAACTATACAAAAACCTCTTCACCCACTTCACAATTTCCCATTAGATTGGGCTAATATTCCAGGCAATGAGTTCCATATCCCATGGCCAAATCCATATACTGTACCCCAACCAACGCCAAACATGCAGCCCCGGCTACTTGGACTTGGATACAGTTGTAGTAGACCAACCGAACCGACAGTCGCAGTTACCTGCTCCCATGTGAACGGCTCCTGGAGTCCTGGAGTCCAAAGAGAGAAACGAACAACAACAGCCTCAGCCGGTGAGGGAGCCAAGGGCCCATGGACACACTCTGAACACCAACAGGCGCGCGGCGCGAGAGCATTTTCGTCAACGGAAAGTAAACGGGGAGTGGATTGAAGATAGAGTTGATAGAGTGCCATAACTGCCAAAGAAGTTAACCTCACCAGTATCGTGTGAACAAGACGGTCATTAATAGCCCTGTAATGCTTGCCAGCCAGAGAGCCAGCGGCGGTGCCACTTGGCACCGGGCGCCACTGGCCAAGGATACGACAGGATCAATATCGGAGACACAAACAAACGCAGATGGTACAGTTCAGTCCTAGAGTCCTGGGCTGCGTCAAAATCTGCCGATTCTGGCCTGATCCACAACCAGAATCCAGCCACCTCTTTCGTAAGTTCGGTCCTAGGACACAGACGAGAATCTGTGAAGACGAGAGGACCATGCACCAGTACACGTCCGGTTTATCAAGGGTTCCCCTCATACACTAGTAACTGCTCGCTCTGCTCCCAGGTTGTGCTGTACCAGCACATGTCAGTCTCTGTGCTCCAGGCCACAGAGTCTCGCGTATGGCCAGCCTTACAGAAACGTCTTCCTTGAGCTACGCAGCGGTAATCTCATGTCCGCTTCAGGCTGTTCCGATTCTTGGTGATGTTTGTATTGCTGGTGATTTCCATGGGCAGAGTTGTGTCTTGAAATATAGACAGGGCTGCGATCAGTCCCGTCGGGATTTTCATGCCGGTTTTAGAAGTGGGAAGTCGTTGCAATCGATGAACGGACCATGGATCGGTCGAGTCAGAACACGGGCGGGAGTATCAGAGTCCATGACTTCTCACTTGCTTGAAAAGGAGCTCTGCAGAGCTTAGCATTTGTTTGTACTTGAAGCGTTCTTATCATAATGAAAGCAGAGCTCCAGTATGACAAGTGAGCCATTTAACTAGTGTGGAGACATAGGGTTTGCTCGTTGAAGTTACACATGTACGTACAAGAAGCTGGTATGGCATGAAATTGCTCTCAGTTCCTTATCTGATATTCTTCGAGGCGCTGTTCCGCAGCTCAACTACGGTGGTGTAAAAACCCTTTAACTTACTTCCTCAGTCTCAGAAGGACTAATTTGCCGAGGAGCTCTTTTGCGTTCGAACAAGAGTCAAACTACCAGAGCTTCTCCATATCTTACACCCGTCATATTGCCGGGCTGAACATTTCATGATGATTTTTCTGCCATGGTTTCCAAAAGAAGCTCATTGAACAACTTGGGGTCATCCCACATCGGCCAATGTGCACACTGCAAGTACAGGCAAATTTTTGTCAGTTACTGGACTTCAGGGTTGGACAAACAAGAGCAAACAAGAGCAAACAATCTACAATCACAGTGACTGGAACAAACCTGAGGAAGATGCACCACTCTCGCATTTAGAGCTGTATCTTTGGATGGCTCTGCCACAATCGGTAGTAGAAAGCTGTCTTTGTCGCCCCAGAACACCGTCACTGGCGTCTTGACCACTGGCACCTTGTTGTCTGGCAAGTGCCACAGACCTCGTGCAGCAGCCCGGTAGAATGTTAAACTGCCCTTTATAGCCCCAGGAACTGAGTATGCCGTCACATGCCTGCCATCAAACCCACAATGGCACCCATCAACCAAAAATTCATTCTGGAAAAGCACCTCAACTTCGCTCGGTTTGGCCACCGGCTGCTTAAATAGTTCACTTTCGAGAAAATATGCCTCTGGGCACAACCAGACCCAAAACCAGGTACGCCTAAAATTCTTTTCATACGGCAGACAATGTAAGAAAGACTGACCTTTCAACGTCGGAGTTGGGCATGGATGGTATGAAAGTATTCAGAATTTCTCTCAAAATCAGACACCTGTTTGAACACCCGGGCAAAGATTCAGAAGGTTCCTTTCGGAAAATCGAAGCTGATACCAGGCAAACAGGTCTAGCAAGCATCATCGTTACTTGGGCCTGTTAAAAATTTCTCACGTCCAAATTAGAAAATTCCTTTCGTACATCTGTTTGCTTGACTACTTGACGTTCTTGGCATATCTCTACGTGACAACTTTCGTGTTTAGACAGTTGGTTTGATTGTTGGTCCAAAGGCCCACGTCGGAACCCAAGTACATGCTTAAACCGCGACTGTTTATAACCGAGACGGACTCTTCGTTAGAGATTGTAACGTGGAACAAACCGGAGGACATTCAATCTCCAGATTTATGCTCGTAGGTTTCAAGTTGACTGTGTCCAAACATAAAGATATGGCAATTTAGATGTAACCAACGATAAATTTATAGGTGCGGGTGAAATACCCGTCGTATGCGATGGCGTGTTCCGCTAGGTAAGGTATCTGGAAGGCACCTGCAAGTGACAACACAAGTTTCGTCTATCGTCAGCTACAAAAGCACAAAAGCCCAAATGCCCAGCCGAAACTGACCACATTTTAAAGTTCGCGCTGAACTGATTTCCTTGAAAAATGAAGTAAAAAGATCACAAAGCTGCTGGGCCTGTAAGGAAGTACCCAAGTCTTTTCCATAGAGTGACAGACAGAGTCATGATCAGGGAACTGCCGAGGGGCTGCTGACTACTGGAATGCTCACCTATATACCAACTACGTAGAAGTTGTGCCAGATTGCTAGTTAAAATTTTGCTGAAGTCCGTGAGGCGGCCCATATTGACTGTCACCACCCTCTCGACTTTGCTCGGATAATCCTCGGCCAAACACCACGAGATTGTAGATCCCCAATCGTGTCCCACCTGTTTCAAAGAAGTCAGAAAGTTTGAGCTGTTGTAAAGCACAGTGCAATCGAGTCAACATGTTGAACAACGAGTTCTGAAGATGTCAGAAGCACGGAGAGAGAGAAATGGGCATGGTCCAAAATGGGATCATAAGCCAGCCCCTTGAGCTAAATTTTTTACGGTGAAAGAAGAGTTAGATAACCGACAGCTTTCGAACCATACCATGATCGCGGGTTCGCCATTACCGAAAAAGTCAATGAAACACAGGAAGTCACTCAGAACTGCTGGGCGAACGAACGATTCCAACTTTTCAGGTTTGGAGGACAAGTTGTAGCCTCTTAAATCCAGGGCAATGACGTGGTATCCAGCTGCAGCCAAGGGCTTGAACTGATATTTCCACACATACCAGAAGTTCGGCCAACCGTGCACCAGTATCACCTGTGCAGCACCACCGCGACAGCTTATCACACCACGAAAGGTAACCTTGACAGGCTATGCAATGACGTCTACATTAAAAATATCTGCAGATCAGATCCTTAGATTTAGCAAGATATAGGTTGAAACAATTCGCCAACGAACCAATTTGCCTGCAGGATCTCCGCACTCAACGAAGTGAATTTTGACGTCGTTGTTGTTCATAAAGCCGTGTTGCAGTTTAACGCCATCCACAACTTCCTCTTCATGCATTTCCACCTTCCCAGGAATGGCGGGAGGGCCCCGTGCTCTTGGAGTCGACTGGCCTGACGAGGACGCAGATCAAATGAAAGGTCAGGAATGGCAATGACGTTCGTTCACTTGTATTCCACAGGAAAAGATTCTTCCTCTGTCGTTCAGAAGAATGGAGGAATCCATTTAGTTCAGAGAGCAGCAGTGACCGTGCTGTACGATTATAATGAGTTTATAATTATTACCAGAAGAAGCCGATACCCATCGAGTCTTCCTCACTGACGATCTTTTGCCTTGGTGTGTTGATGTATGAAACATGCGCTTCGAAGAAATTTCTTCATTCTTTCCTGCATTAGCCCCAAAATATCATGCCGTATTAGAGGGGTGACCCTTGGGCCATAGCAGATATGTTCAGCATGCACAGACGAGGAGGTTTTCGTACAATCTGCCAACGGCCAAGGCTCGAAGTTGTACCCAAGTACATCATCTCTTGCTCAAATAAGAAATATGCAGCAATCCAACCAAAGGGATGCTTATAAAGCTTACCAGAGTTCATACTGACAGTCTTTGACATCTGACGAAGTTGACTGACTGAAGATGGCATCGTGGCCCATGGATGCAAATGTATTGTTTTCGGTTCTCTCGCGCCTGCATACACAAGGAATTACTACTAGATTCAGAAAACAGATGCTTACTTTCTTCACATTCCGGCATACTACGTATGGAACCGACGACAGGGTAATTTTTGGCTTATCTTCTCTCCAGAATGAAGACACTGAAGCCCGTCGGACATTCCTCAGCCTGTGAACTTACTAGCTGCTAGTCCTCTCTTGTATACAAATGTACAAGACACAAACCGGAGCGCTGAGGTTACTCTCTGCGCCCAAAGTAAACTGTTTTCAAAACGAGTGCGCGGGATTTGTAAACATCTCAAACAGTATCATGTCAGAGAAATGAAAGAGTAACTGGAGGTACTGTGACAGATGGGATCGCAGGTTGGTTGACCTCTTGTACTGACAGTGAACCATTTCCATGCTGGACAGTGAGATAGTCAAGCAGAGTCTGCCGCCCTAGACGGATATGATCTTGGACTTGGAAGGTCTCCATTCACATCCCAAACGCCAGATCCATTCGCCTAGGCAATTCGCACAGAAAGCAAAACCAGCTCTTCTTGCTGACAGAACCTCGTCGTCTTATTTGATTCTTACAAGACTAGGCTCTTGGAGAGACAGAGTGAGACGACGCCAAGAGGGTCGAGCTAAACAGAGGACGAAATCTGTGAACTACAAGGAGCACGGAAGATTCAAAACAATTGGGCATATCAAGCGGAGGTACAATCAAGCCATCCTTGTAGAACCAACCGAGCCTCCATGCCTGGACGGGCACAGGAAGCTGGGCTTTATGCAACAGATTTTTACAAGAAAACTACATCACCACATGGGAGCCAGCCTCCCCTGGGCCAGGGGCAAGCGGCAAGGAGATTAGCGTACTTGACCAGGGCGTCTTCCCCGCTGCCAAATTCGACATTGTCACCATCGTCGATGCCGAGGCGGCGGCCATTGCTGCTGCTCCTGCTGGCAGACAGACAGACAACTTCCTCGCTTCAACTATGCCGCACAGATGGCGCGCTACAGCATATGGATTATCCCAGTCTCAACGAAGCAGTTCCTCTTAAAAACATAAGCGGGCCTGAGGCCTCTGTAGCTGCTTCTCCATGGACTGCCTGCTGCCTGCCTACTGCACGTATTCGATGTCCATTCCCGAAGTCGTTTTCTACCTCCAGAAGACTGCAGAGGACCAACCGATTGCAATTGATCAGATCCATCACTGCCTTCTGTTCCATCTATAGTACCAACTGCAAGGTTGCCCTCTCCCCGTTTCCCGTTGAACTCTCACTCCTCACGCCATCCATGGGCTCAGCAGTGAGCCCCGTCTGTACTCAAAGAAAGAAAGGAAGGGAGCACAGTGCAGTCAAAGCTAACGCAGGCTTCCACCATTTGAATATCCAGTCCGGTTGGTCGAATCGAGAACGAATGTGCCCAACCGATGTACTGAAATCTTCCCACCAGCTGCAGTGCAAACGAATAGTCGATACGATTTCTCGCCAATGACATCAGGGGATTGAGTCATACCAGTTCGCCGTCAGGATCGACAATCGTAGCTCCACTCTGCTTGGTCCGATGATCTAGTCACTGAACCGCTTGCTGCTACGACAGCGCCGGTTCAGATGCCGAAAGGCAGCAGCCGTATCGGTCACGACCTCATCGACCCTAATCATAATGGCTCCATCTCCGTGTCAGACAGTAAACCGAGACTCTGTACTATCTACGTTCTCCGAATGCCGTTATTTGCTCTGAAATATGGACGGCTGGATGGCTGGCTGGCTAATCTGGAAAACAGCTGAATTTTTGATGAGAAGGTTTCGGAATTGGGAGCAAAAACTCGGCGCTTAGTCAGAGAGTCGGAACATGTGAAGTCGAAATGCCAACACAAGTTCTGATTTAACCTCTGGCGTGAGACTGGGGGAAATTAAAATACAACACTGGCCAGACGTGGCTCGGTCTTTCAATGCGGTGTGAGCTTGCTCT
Source organism: Marchantia paleacea (assembly GCA_014180765.2). Classification (NCBI taxonomy): domain Eukaryota; kingdom Viridiplantae; phylum Streptophyta; class Marchantiopsida; order Marchantiales; family Marchantiaceae; genus Marchantia; species Marchantia paleacea. The sequence goes on along the minus strand of MUAA02000039.1, from coordinate 382,010 downwards.
GGTCGTTTCGACTGCTGTGTGTATAACAGTTGCACGCTCGGTGCGGTTCGCTGTACCAGTTCTCTTCATTGATATATTTGCAATTGTAATTTTAAAGCACATATTCTTTCAACCTTTTGATAACATAGTTCGAGGAGTTCGAGCAATCTTTCTCGCGGACTCCGAACTACGTAAGAAACGTTTGCATCAGGTTCGAGGCCAAAGGTGTCAGCAGCCTCTGAATGTTTGGGCATCGCGTGCAGTCGGCGTGCACTCAACACTGTGGTAAGACGGCCCTCGAGATTGGCCCGGGCCACGGTTTGATCCGACTTGGTTCACGTGATTGGGTTCAGGGACCAGGGTTATTGTGCTATCGAACCCTCGCACCATTCCCATCCGGATTTCCTTTCTGATGAGTGACGCTTAACTTCTTCACCTCCAAGTACGTGGGACTGGAATTTCATAGGTTGGTTCACGTGATTGAACGATTGCTTGCTTTGACAAATATACTTTTGCCCGATTTAGTACGTACCAGCGGCGGCGGGTCCACTTCGCTTTCGACCTTGGGTCCACCTCAAAAGACCTCAAGCCTACCTTTTGGCACGGCACCGGCGCACCGCTGATCAAAGGAAGCAGAATTCTTCGATCCAAATGACCGATAGACTGTTACTCCTACCAGCCACAGTAAAATAACAAAAAGGATGGGAAGACCCCATCAACTACTCCAACTTTCGCATTTCTCTGCGAACTTGCATTGTGTCATCCTCAGATATGGTATGCAGCAAATGATAAAAAATATCTGGTGCTTGTTTCTTACGAACTGAGATACATGATCCAATCGGTGGAGGGTGAAAATATCATATATAAGAATGAATTTTTTATGAGCTCTAACTCCGAGAGTTATGCAAAATCTTTGCAGCCAATTGGAAATGGGAGGAAGTTGAGGGGAGTCGTTTCCGTTTAAAACCTTCCTTTAGTTTTTGTTGGGAAAGACTATATTCCAAATTCCTTTGTAATAAATTCCGAGGCCACCACGATGATGGAACACTTACTAGTTACCCGGGAAATGGCTCTGATGATGTCAGATCGTTGTGCATGACCGAAAAGATAAGGAGTGAACTTTTACTCGGCAGCATCTAATTTATGAGCGCCATTCATCGTGCGTACGAAGGCACAAGGGACGAATGTGAGTGTGTATTCTCTAAGTACATGGCACAATGACAATGATTGCTAGACAGGCAGAATAGAACAGAAACACAACAGAGAGTGGTCTACCACACGCCTTGAACAGACTGCTTCAAAGTTAAAGCGCCGTCTCACCAAAGATTCGTATGCTGCGCTCATTTGAGATTTGGGTTGTCCCACATCTATCTAGAGGTGGAGGGTGCGAGACACACTAACAGAAAACCACGGCAAGCGGTCCCCAAAAGGCCCAATAGGCAAACAAAGACCAACGCCAAGGGCTAGAGGGGCAACGCATAGGCTTACTCCCCCCCATGTCAAGCGAAGCGCATAAGCATCAGTGGAAACGTGATGAATGCTTTGAGGGTGTTGTCCTGCCCTGGGAAGAATCTCGGGTCCTGGTAAAAACAAAGGGAGATGATGGAATCTGAGATACTGTATACATCGAGAAAGTTTTAGAAGATGTAGTTTCGGACGAACACCACAAGGACATGTAACTTGGCTCTTACCACGTGAAGAGATATGCTTTGGCACGAGTATTTCTTTCGGACATTGGATGCAAGCTCTTCCTGACGTTGTAGCTAGGCTCTAAACTCTATAGAACGACGACATAGACTAGATTCTCTTTAGGAATATACTTTTCTCTGATGTATGGATGTTATGGAAACGTTTTTTCCTTGTTTACACGGGTACCAAGTAATATAGCAAAAAGGATGGGAAGACCCCCATCAAGTCGTACAGGGATGAAGCTTTTTCCTTGTTTACTAGCTTTCAGCTTACTGCGGCAATTATCATCTTGTGTCATCTCTCAAAGAATCTATAACAATTTTGTTGGGATCAAATTTCATTGCAGTACAAAATGGACATAAAAGTAACGACAAAAGTTTCTTTATGTTCATTTGCATTCAGTCTGCATGAATATCAAGGTGCAACTCATGACACTGAACAAACATCCTACCTTCAATGATGAAAAATTCTGTCTTCACCTCTACAATTTCTAGAATTCCTCTAGTCTTGACGAGTCCCTTTCTAGTTGTCTTGACCATTTATAGAATTTCTCTACTCTTGACAAGTCCCTCTCTAGTCGTCCTGACCAAGTCGTCTTCATGGGTTGCTTGGATGAAGAATCCAAACATCAACATTGCAAATGTCAATGCTCCAAATGAATGACAAACGTGTGTGCAGCATGGCTTCAGTTTAGTTCACGGGTTCGAATTGAATTCAGGGTTATATTGGGTCGAGAACATTGTACGAAGTGCACTCATTATTCTTTCACAACATGGTAAGCCAAGATGGCTGGAGTTAACGAGGTACTATGCACTATAGTCAACAAGGAGTGACTCTGAAGAAACTTTCCAAAAAAACACTATGAAATGGAGACACAGTAAAATAACAAAAGGGATGGGGTCTTCCAATCTCTTTTGTTATTTTACTGTGTCTCCATTTCATCTTATACACATACGTACAATCTTTATGGATACTCCGGAAGAACGAAAGCTGCTGCGTATATTGAAGACGAGAAAGTTCATCTTATAACTCCGTGCGTTTGAGAATTCACCTCTTCATGCCTCCACCTGGGAGTTACCATAATTTCTTCCCAGGGGTCAGGCCCTACAACTCCGTCAGTGTGGCTTGCTTCGTTGCGCCCCATACTGATCTGTAATTGCTATTCATCTTCTGACTGGAATTCTTCGTCTACTTCGTAGCATTGCAGGTAATTGACGTGGTCTTCGGACGAATATCCCGAATCGGTACTGTCGTCACTAGGATCAGTGACTCCTGAATCCGAAGACGTCTCTCCCTGGTACCCCATAGGACCCCATGAGATAGTTACCTTCTTGGTGGTTGATGCACTTGGATCAAAAAAGGATAAGGTTTTCCACTACCAATTGGTGGTGACTTTGGCGCTGTACAACAAGGGCCTCCCAATGAGAACCTTGTAACCACTCTCCTCCTGAGGTCGCAAGATTATGTAGGTCAAGGAGAATCCTACCCCTCCTATCTTTGTCAGCACCCCACGCAATACCCCCACGGGTTTCTTCCGTGATTGATCGGCCAACCTCAACACCCGGGGCATAGCTTCGTACTTCTTATACCCAAGGGCTGCGGCTGTGTCCTCAGTCGTGATATTCACTCCCGATCCGGAGTCTATTGGTACTGCCTTCAGCATGCAACCTGCAATCTCTACTTCAATTTCTGGCGCTCCTTAGTCTTCTTGCTCCACCGTGTACACAGCCGGTAACTTGTCTTGTCGGCTAGGCTTTGGCTTGGTGGACCTTAGAGCCTCGATAAGTAGCTTCTCGTAGGCTTTATTATCATCCAGTATGTGCTTCATGGTGATGTTGGCTTTGACTTCGGCCCAACACGTAAGTCGGACAAGCATTCAATGAAAAACCACTCATTGTTATGAAGTTCGTTCTCAAGCCTCGTTACGAATATACCCTCTAGATCATGAAAACAGTTTGTTAAAGGGATGCATCTTCAAACATTTCAACAAGAATCTCTCCCTGTTTTAAGGGGTACGGTATATGTCTATGCAGACAACAATCTGTCTTTCAAAGTAATGGCTAACCCGGAGCGTATCTCAATTAAGCTTGTTCGGACCTTTAACTCTCCTAAGTCTTCCAACAATCTTCCGCCTGCCAAACCCGATTTCCACGATTAGCAGTGGAAATGGAGAAAAGAGATATATCATCAAGCAAAGTGATGGTGACTCTCATGTTATGTTAGCAAAAGAGAGAACGTATCGTGAGTTCCTACTTGTATTTTAATATAACTGATGGAGCAGTGTCCAAATCTATTAATGTACTACAGATATAAATGTAATGATGGGGTCTTCCCATACTTTTTTGTTATTTTACTGTGTCCTTTATCCTATAGATATAAAACATTGAAGGTAATAATAGTCATACTTGAAGCAATGTATCACGATTCATGATTTAGAAAAAACATTGAAAAAAAACCAACGTCCTCTTGTTTAAAATTCCAAACACTTTCGGCAAACAAGCATGTACATGCCATCATTTCTATTCATGATATATGAATGTTTTGAATGAAATATTACTCAAAGCTTGTAAAGGTATAAAATAAACCAGAACTAATTTTTTTGATTTAACAGTAGAAAAAAGATTTATCATTTTAATATTTTTTTATGAAAAGCATAGAAGTTAAAAAAAAAAACTCTTTGAAAGTGTGCTTTATGATTATACAATCAAAAATTTGATGAATGATTGCATACATTTATATGGAAGAAGGCAAAATATCTAAGTGTGTGATATCACAGGGCTATTATTGAAAACTGCAATATGTAATTAGAATAGAGATTTGCTAAGAATGAGACAATGTGAATTAATCACTGCTTAGTCATAGTTGATTACACTCATATCAATTTTTGTTTTTTGAATGGTTATTGGTGTCTGAACTAGACGTTTTTTGTAAGTTTTTGAATATATTATAGTTTGTGAATGGTTTTGGAGATACGAAGTAAAAAAATTAGTTAATAGCTGCTTAATGAAATTGAAGAAATGAAACATTTTAGGAAAATAAAGTTCCGAGTTGAAGATCCAGCATTCAAGTTTTGGGTTAGATGATACATTAAAGAATATATTTACAATGATGAAATTATGGATAGATTCGTATGAAATGTATTTCATATGTATAATGGACAAAAAGTGTAATTTTTTTATATGTACTTTGTCTAATTTCAGTTGTTGACTTGATAAGGGTGTGGAATCCTTCCATATAAGATTACACATTTCAAGTATGCGTTAGGTCACCATTACGCATGTAAAATTCAATCTTCATGGAAATGACATAGACGGACACATTTTCACACAAACATAGTAGATGGATTGAGAAACCTCTGCACAAGATATTGCATTCTACTAGGTACGTGTAAATCTCAACAAACAATAACATTTATTTAATACTCCAAGTTTATGTTAGCTGTTGTGCAGTTTTTGAAATTGCAACCAAAGACTTTATTCTTAAATGTTGACATAATGATAATCTTACAAGCACCTATCATTTTTATCCATAAATTTAAATTTTATACTTTATATGACTTGAAGCAATCCACTATTTTTTTTCTTATTTATATCTAATTTTATATTTTTTTTATAAAAAACTTGCATGTATCATTTCATGTATAGATATGTATCATGAACTATAATAAATTATTTAAAAATTCAAATACATATCATTTGTTTACATTGTATATTATAAAAAGTCCAATGATTGGGGTTAATCCAATACTTTTACAAGAAAAAATGGCATAAACTTTCTTTTATACAATGAAATAGATTTCATAAATTTATGTCAAGTATATCAAGTCAACCCAGCTTTATATCCTATTTCATGTAATAAATTGAAACATGCTAAATTCATATAATTGTTTCATAAAATCTAATGATAACCTGATTATATGAAACTAAATCATAAAAATAATTGTGATCATTAAAACCAGAGAATACTTTAATATTTTCGAAACAATATTTTTACTTTTTTTATAGTTGTATAGTGAACTTGGATTTTAATTTTAAATAAATAATTTTTGAAATAAAATTGAATTATTTTGATAAACAAATTATTAAAAATAAGTAAGTAAAAATCTTACAAAAATCCAAAAGCTAAATTTAATACCATGATAGATCAGATATAATATAAAAATTGTACTTTTCGAGTTCTATATTAAATTATACTAATTTTCAAATGATTCTAGAATATACATTTTTAGTTTTTTTAATTTGAAATAAAATTCAATAATAAATTAATTATATTTTAGTAATTAAAATTAAATTTTAAAATTAAATTTTACTTTCAATCAAATAACATGAAATAATTATTGTGCATTTTTTCATGTTATTTTTCTATTAAAGAGATGAATAATATTTCTTGTTAAAAATGGAAATAATAATTGAAGTTTTTTTTGTTTGCTACTTAATTGAAAGATATTTTCGTACTGAAATTTTTTTTGACAGACAAGTATACTTTTATTTCAAAATATAATTTATAATTGCTCATAAAGTAAATAATCTCTATTTAAACTTTATGTGGCATGGATGTATCAACTTATATGTACATTTAACATATCTGTAGAAAAATATTAATATTGAATATCTTGTTGATATAAATTAATCTAAATAATATTTTTTTTTTTTTAAAGTTATTCAATATATAATTTTTCTGAAAAATAAAATTTGGAATAAAATGTAAGATTCATTACATATATATATATATATATATATATATATATGTAATGAATATATATTTAATTCTTATATATATATATATAAGAATTCTTTACTTTTCATTATTGGACCAAATTTATTTCTCGTTATTACCACCTTATGAAAATAAAATATAGTTTTTAAATTTCAATTTTTTTTCTTGAGAACGTTTAAAAAATCTGTGATGATCATTTTTTGAATGAAAGACTTGCTTTTCTATAAAAGAAAGTTCATTAGATTCAAGAGAAAAATACAAACCACTGAGCTTAATCTATCAGCTTTCTCAAGTGTACAAGACATATTTTATTGACATTGTAAGCATGTAATATGGAAATGTAGACTCTGGAATCTTAGGAAAAAAGTTGGCTCTTCATATACAATAAAGGCAATTTTTTTAAGGGATATCTATCTCTTCATTCGAAACTAATATTCTTACAAACAAGCTGGACAAGCGAACAGAGTGAACTGAAGAAGCATGATATGCTCGCACACATATCATCAACTGTTGAGAAAGAGACTGCGTGAAGGTTTTCCATAGGAACAAAACCGTAGTGGTTGATAACAGTTCACCGAGTCTATCCGAAACAATGCAAACACACTCATGTCTGCGAGTCTGCGCCAGCCTTCGATACCGAGAGGAACACAAGCGGTCCCAAAAGCCACAGCATGCAAGACCCATTTCAGACGAGAAAAGGACTCTCGTGATGTGGACAAAACCATTTTGCACTGGACAAAGGACATATTGATACTGTACATACAACTCTTAGTTGGCATACCGCAAAAGTTCGCGCGGCACAGTCTTCCAGTATCACCCTATCCCGAGGACTATTTCACCTCAATTTGACTCCATTGATATTTCTCTCCAATGGTGAGGAGCACGCCACATCTTCATGAGATCACGAAAAGCTGGTTTATACTTTCTAAGCACAAGAACGCTCTCGCTTGCGGTCGCCGGGTGCTATTTTGGAAGAATCTTTAAACCACGTGGCCGGCGCCGATTGCTGGAAAGGCAGCAGAGAGTATCAGAAGGAGGAGCAGCGCACGTATGATAAGATTCCTTCCCATTTTATGGGAGGGGGCCGCGGACATGTGCTGGAGGACAGTCTGCTGTTAGCAGCAGCGGGGCATAAAATAACAGCGAGTGAGAAGTGGTCACACCAGCAGTAGCAGCGGAACGAGGCCGACGACGGGGCCAACCGCCAATGGCGCCAACGGGGCCATAGTTCTGCCAGAGGGGCGGTCTTATCTGGCCGCGGCGAGAAAGCGCAGTCAGATAAGAGCTCTTGAAGAGGGGACGGGGCCTAATCGGCCTCTAGTTTTATCGTTGACCTGAACCTGGCTCCAAACTCCCGCAGCCCGCTGAGCAGCAAAAGCGCGAATCCGCAACGATTCCCCTTGTCTTTCTGTCATATGCTTCCGATTATAAAATGCTCCGCTACGCTGCACGGAGTTGTATGTAACCATGCCACACGATGCTCTCTCTCACGGTCACGCCTCTCCCCTCTGTCTCTCTATCTCTTCTCTGTCGAGACGACGGGCTTCCTCAGACACAGTTTACATTGCTCTTGCTGTTGCTGCCTATCTCTCCATCTATCCATCCATCCATGCTTGCCTGCCTGCCTCCTTGATTGACTGTCCGCCTGTCTGCTTGCCTGCCTGCCTCGTTCGCAGCATCAGCAGCGCAGCCGAGTCCCGGAATCGCAGGAGAATCATCCTGAGGATGTGCATCTAAAACCAGTGAAGTCTGGCGAACAGGTGCTTAAGATCTGCTCTTGGTTTAAATCACATTCCGATCTGCTCACTCGAGTACTCACTCAAGAGAGGGGAGGGGAGGAGACTGGAAGGGAAGGGAGACGAGACGAAATCTGACGAAGCAGTCATCCACTCATTGTCAATCAGATCAAGTCATGGTGCTAGTCGGTCTGGTCTAGAGCTCTAAGGTCGCGGTGGAATGAATGAATGAATGAATGAATGAACTTGTAGTGAGTATCGGGAAGCAGCACACGGCTCAGGTTCACTTGGACGTGTGTGTATGGTGTCTGAGTGCTTGACTGCAAGATGGGCAGTTGACTTTGGATAACACTATATCCAATGCCATCTTCCGATCTTGCACTCAAGCACTTAGGCACATGTGACTTGATCATGATGAATATTGAAGAAGCGTGTCTGATTTCTAAGATGGTAGATTGTTCCAGGACTACACCTGAGTTTTGGTCAACTGGGAATCTTTGCCCAGCACATAGCATGCCGTGATGGCCGTCCAGTCCAAGTCTAGGAGAAGAGTTTAGGATGTTTCTCAGCTGGACGAAGATCATCTGGTCAGATGCATATATGTAGAGTACTGCTTGTTACAATCAGGTAGACACACATGCATGCAAGCTTCTCGATGTAGGTGCACTGAAAGTTTTCTCAGCACCAGGTCGCCCAGGGTAACTTCATCATTCCACTGGAGGTCAGACCAGGCATTGATGTAACTTGGGTCTGTCTCTCTTCCTCTCGGGTGACATAAACAGAGGTGAGCCGGAGGCATTGAGACAGATTTGTAGCTCGTCCTTCTGACACGAACCGCTTTGCACTTTTGATCATTGACTCTTGCGGAATGCATCAAATGAGCAGAGCCTGGTCTGGTAATCTCACTGTCAGAAGTCCTAAGGAGAGCGCCGTTACGGTGGAGTTAATATATTCAAAGGAACTGATCATAGTGTACTGCCTGCCTTGAACAGGCCTCAAGGTTATATATTTCGGGTTGGTTGAAGCTTTGCAAGCACTGCATGCCACAACGATGCCTCAATTGTACGTTCAAGCGTACCTTTTTATGATGTGGGCAGTAGCATATCCTGCACAGGTACATATGTTCTGCAGAAGTATCATGTACATCTGCCGATGCTTGGACTGAAGATTGTGGGCCTACGATCTCTCGAAAGGTGGCTCGCACACGTCTCGTCTACACCACTCTCCCTCGTCCTTATGTAAGTGTCAGTGCATCGCAATTTGGCTTGAGTTATCGTAGATTTCTTCTATGTCGTGGCCTCACGAGTGAACGGCACGAGTGAGTGAAGTTCCGCTGCTAATGCTGGTAGTAATAATGGTGCGGGGTTCTGTTTCTCGGCAGATGCCTTGTATCTCACTCTCCCTCGTCTTCGGATGGTTTCAGCTTGTCGTAATTAACGTAGCCATCAGGATTGTAAGTAAGGCAGTTGCTTCGATCGATCGCTCAGCATGCATATGACCAGGTACCTGAAACCGTGAGTTGATCTGATGAGGCGGACGAAGACGAAGCAAACACGTCAGTGTGCAATGCTGACCGTATTGACAAATGTCGAGCTTGTTGTGGACTCAGAATGTGAGTTGGAAGGAACAGAAGACTATCATAGTGCAGCAGAAAAGCACTCCGTCTCCTGAGTCTGAAGGCTTCACTTCACAAGAAGTGCAAGGAGCTGCTTCAGTCTTCTGACGATGCAGTTGTACCGATGTTGATGTGACAACTTCTCATGGCTCAGAAAATATTGTGTCAGCATAACAAGCCCAATTCTTCTTCGTCTCTGGTGCTCAGATCGTTTGCGTGATCATCTATCAAAATAACTGAGCACCTGATTGATTCTCACGCATCCTCACGCAGAGCCCATACCCTCTGAAAGCCACAAATCTCTGCAGAGATGATAACAGCAGGCTGCTATCTCGGGGCCTTCCTTACGCGGGCCGCGGATGATATGGATGCGGCTAGGATGATAGCAGCCGTCAGCTCACGGATGATAACACAAAGGGAACACTATCACCATATGTCGAGACAAAGCAGCGAGGGAATCACACTTTATGTAGATATGAATAAATGGAAGTTTACATGATCGGGGACCACAAGACCCAAGCCCAGAGTACAGACCTAATCAGGCCAGGTGCCGCGCTGCCTGCAATGTTCGCTACCGAGCAGTATGTAACTTGCGGCTATTTTTAAGATCACACTTGCAGGCTCGTGAAGCCTGTGGACGAGTGCCGTGTCTGTGTTTATATACGTGCACTTACTGCGTTCCTTTCCTCCCCGAGTGATGACAGCGTCCGACGAGTGTCGATGTCAAGCCGACGACGCCGTGAGTCGAACTGCGTCGGAAGTACCTTCATGCTTGTCGTCGTTGTAGACAGTAGACTGTCTGTCCCGCTTCGTGTATACTGTCGTCGTGTGCCCGCGGCCCGCGTAAGGAAGGCCCCGAGGCCCCAAGCTGGAAAGCCAAAATCCGCTGTCAAAGTGTAGCTCAGCTCGATGACTTAGGTACTTCCATTCCAAGTTCTCAAGTTGTAGCAGTCAAAGAGTACAGCAAAGCCTCGTTTCAGGAGTTTGTAGCCAGAATTCTATAACTGCAGACATTCACAGAATGTCATGACCCGTCTGACATGATCTCCACATGCAGTGTCAATAGCAAGCAAGGCTGTAACTTTTCTAAGGGAAACCAAGTAATATAGCTGTAACTAAGTTTTGAAATGTAATATTTGTTCACTTTAAATCTTCGGTGGTAACAATTTAAAGTGACGCAAAGTTATTGAGATATTTATGACAATTTTTTTAAAAATTATATGTAGATACATATAGATTACTCAACTAATAAAATGAAATCCAAATTATTTACCATTTTTTATGTTAAAAATTAAAAAAGGTAATGATAAATAAATATATATATAATTGCAATAGTCATTGAGATGAAAAAGATATAGGGAAACGTGAATTCTTTGCTGTTACATTGTTGCACTAGCCATTGATTGCGATTCAAGATCTTCAATTGAGGTTCTCCACTGGTACTGTGGATAAAATCATTTTGGAAAAGATTCATTTGAGTACATCTACCTTGCGGGGAGAAACTTTGAGATCTCGCTAAAGACAACTTCGCGGATAAGCATCCTCCACTTCTATGAAACATATACAGTATGTCTTTACATGTGGGCAAACATCATACAGCAGGTACAATACAATATTTAAGTTAAAAAATCTCTTTCACCTAAAAAACATAATATTTTATTCTATTAATTTTTAAAAATTATTTTCTTTTTTGGGGTCTAGTAGTGTATCTTTTACAGTAATAAAATATATGCATATTTGATATATATATATATAAAGAGAACCTAACTTATTACAAAGAGAACAAAGCAAGACGAAAAGAGAAGCCAAACCTGAAGGCACATCACAAATTAGAGTACTAGTCATTCTCATGATAGATGTCCATTTCTCATACATGCACATCTTAAAATCTAATGGTTACCAAGGTGTAAGACAAATATCGCGTATCATAGAACTTATTGTATGAGGTGGCTATTGCAAGTTCCACTGTAGACCTGATATGTTCTTTGAAAACTATATAGAAAAAAAAGTTGAGTGTGTTTTATGCTATCCTTCTCCATAAAATAAAATTGTGCAAAGTCACTAACAAAAAAATTACTCACATCATGGATCAAAACTCCATGCTTCTCTATGGCTAAATGCATAAATATATCCATATTACAATCATCTATACTTAACTACTCTTTGTCTTGGCTTATGAGAACTTTAACTCTCTCATGTGATGATCACATTTAAAACAAAGATATGATACTATGGAAAACATTTACAGTTTAGTTGGCATTGATGCTCATGATGTAAATTTGTATCATTGCTTTGTCCATGTAGAGTGTCTAGTATATTGATCATATTTCTAAAAATGTCACGTGTGGCTATAGTATAGACGCGTAGATACAATGTGCCAAATAAATCTAAAGTTTATTCTCATAAGAACCTATTTAAAGAAGTTTTGTATAATCCAATTAAATTTGAACAATAGCTATCGATAATAATTGTAAGTATATCTTAATCTTTGATTTAAAAAACATGAAAAATTATTATTTTTCTAAAATTTATTATACAGAAATATATATATATTTTTTTATTCAGTATAACACATAATGATTTATTGATATTCATAATACTTTGTACAAAAAAATAAACAAAAATTAATTATTTTAAATATTTGGACATTAAAATATTTCAAATAAAGAAGTTTTTTTAAAGAATATTTTTTATTTTTTATTTTTGGATGTGTCAAAATCACATATATCTGAATTTTAAAAATGTTTACTAGATGAAATTTTTAACACATATTACACTCAGTTTGAATTTCTAATGTGAAATGATGAACATATCTTGTAAAGATATCAATAATGAGGATGTACAATTAACCCAGTAATATGGTACTTTATTTTCAAACCCTACATTTGGGGTTTGAAATCCCATGCATACTTCTACTCCTCACTCTTTTTGCTAGGTGGGGACTATGCATTGTGTACAATCATATGAAAACCGTGAGTATGTGCAGGTCATGCGGGTAAGAAATATGTAAATTAACTAGAAAAAGTTGGTTCGAAGGTTGAGTCAGTACTTCACAACATATAGGTGACTCAAATCACCCTATATAAGTAAAATTTTTTGAAGAGTTTCGTTTGAGCTCAAGACACTCAGCAAAAGATTTGCAAGACGTCCGATTGTAGTATCTGATATCACCGGTGGACAAAAGCAGTTATGGGCCGCAATCATAACCCACGTACATCAGAAAATTGGTAAAAAATATAGGATAAAATAAAAATCCAATAATTGACCATAATTCTTTCAAAAATACATGTGTCAAACATGTGAAATTAGTTTTATCTTTTGAATTTTATATGAACCTTGAGTAACAAATGAAGGAATTTTAATTAAATATTTTTATTTCTTGTAAAAATAATTTATATGATTTATGTAATCAGATTATATTAATAATTTAATTTTGATCAAAAAGTAATGTATTTTTGAAATTATGCATTGATATATGTAAATATAAATTTAATCATATATTAATAGAAATAATTTAACATTTAAATTTTTTACATTCCAAATTTATTTTATTTAATTTTATTAAAAATATTAATTATTTTAAAAGCTATTATCATTTAATATTTTTTAAAAAAATTATAACAATAAAATTATTTTTTGTTTGAAAAATTACAATTGTGTTTAAAACATGTTACAAATTTATGTTGTTATGTTTGATTTATATACTTACAATTAATTAAAGTTAGCCAAAACTATCTTGATGAATGTGGGTCAAAATCACCATCACATTAAGTGTTAAACAAGGGAGGTTTCACATGTTTGATTTGGGACATTTTAACTCCAACATAAAAATATACTTTGTAGATTTCCTTGATTTTTTTATTCAATATACATAAATGATGAATAAATCTAAACTTATGATGACATTGTGATTTTACATACCATCATATTTCATAATATTTTTAAATCAAATATTATATTCTATATTATATATTTTTAAAAATAATATGTGATAAAATTTGAAATATTTAAAATTAGAAAAATTTAATAAAAAAATATTTATTTTATGATTAATTTTATTTCTTACATTTGATTACAATATTCATATAAAATTATATTGTGATTTGAATAAGTTATAACAGATTTAAAATCAGAATATTATGTTTTCTGAAATTTGTTTCAACATTTATAATGATAACATCTTCACAAATATTGTTGGGAGGGATGGTTAGAGAATGGTGGAAAATTTGACAAATTCATTGTCTAGCTGCACAATGAATTCTCAATCCTTTACTCAAATCTAAGAATATTTCAACAAGTCCATGTATTTTTTAAAAAAATATTTTTAAAAATTATAATAAATGAATCCATATCCATCATGATATTGAAAATTAAAAGAAATATTGCAATTCTACATGAACTACTTTTTTTGTTGCAAGTGAGATTATTCTTTTATATTGAATATTTTTTTGAACTTCTTAAAATTATACTTTAGAAGTTGACAGAAAATTTCATGCATTCATCATAGAAACTTTTACTATTTGGTTAATAAAGTGAACTAAAGTAAACTCAATTTGCTTTATTTGATAAGTATTTAAAAAATATCAATTAAAATATAGTTTCTTTTTCATATTGTAAGTATAAACCAATTTTAAAAAATAACATTAAAGATTATCTTAATTAAAATTTCAATTAGAATATGTTTTTGTTCAGCATAGTGTGAAAGATCTTGTAAAACCAGCAAGAAATCAACTGAGGAAAAAACTGAAATAATATCATAATGTATGAGATTCAAATAATTATCAGCAGTGTTTTATTTCATATTAAGATTAAAAAATCACATTTTATTTTTAAACCTGAGATGTTTAAAATGAGATTTCTTGTGCAAAATATTGATATTTAGATTATAATATTGTATTAAATTTGTAGCATCGGTACATGACAACATGTTCAAGTCAAAATACTATTAGTGTCAACTGCATGATATAATACTTCCACAAAATTGACGCCAATAGATTGGTCTAAACTATGATGATTTAATATAGAAATTTTTAAATTTTTTTTAATTTTAATATCATAAAAATTCATCATAATATTGAAAAATAAAAATAAAAAGTTAATTTATTATTTTTTTATTTGCTTCAAATATGATGTTGCTGTTTGGTTTGTTAAAGTAGCACAAACTTATATGCATGTATATCTCTTTATGTTCAAGTGATTCCAATGCCATATTATGAAATAAATTCTGAAATTTATGATATGATGATTCCACATTACAAATATTAATATTAAACCATGTTGAGTGATTATCTCTTCCTGCATTATTTTCAAAATACAGTGTGTTGGTTTTATATATTTACACATGACTACTCCAAAATATTTTTAATTAGTGTAGTATACACTTGTATATTACAGTACTGAAAATTTTGAAATTTCTTTTAACACTAGTTACTGTTAAAAATATATTATTGATATTAATTTTTTATCATTAATTTGTCTCGAAATTTGGAGAATAATTGATTTTGACTATTGAGAAATATAATAAACATCTTAAAGAATTATGAATGCAATTTTTTTGGGGTATAAAAAATAACACAAGTTGAAATTATCATCACAATAATTTTTGTCATGTATACAATCACCATTAAGAAGATATTAGCAGAAAATGTTGGGTTTATATATTTTTCCTCCTCATATAAAGAATGCACGATTATTTTTGTAATGTGATATGTAAATAAATTTACATACTGGTAAAAGTAAATACTATTTTTATGTTTATCATAAAATTATTTTAATATTACCATATACAAAAATTTATATGAATCAAATATAAGTATTTATGATTTTTATTTTTAATATAATATAATATATATAAATAAATGAAAAAATGTATGTGAATATACATAACTCTCCTCTATAATCAATGTTTCATTAGATTAAATAATACTAATGGAATGAGAATGGATGGTACTTTTTAAATATTAAATCAACTTTTTTCAATTTATTTATCTAATATTATTTAAAAATATATTCTTATGAATTATATTATTAGAGGTCGGAAATGGCTTTATGACGCACACAAAGATCCGATAGGCATATCATGTGCGTTGTAAAGCCATTTATGGGCCTTCGTACCATGTAAAGCCAAGAAGCTCCATTATTATATGTTACACCATAATATAATATATTACTTTTCATATTTATAATATTATTAATTTTATCTTTATGCCATTTTTAAAAAACTGAAATATGATTATGTGGATTTATAAAATTATCAAAATGCAAAGCATGTGATGATTGTATATTTACTGATAATATTTTCAACCCGTAATAAAGAGTGAAAATAGTGATTCATTTTAAATACCTACCACAACAACAAAATGAAAATGACATGCATTCAAACATGCATGACAAGGATGTCAAATGCAAATGTTTTGATTTACAAAGAAACAAGATTCTAATGGGAACTTGATCTCATTTAAATTAAAAATAATTTTATGTTATAATGAAAAAAATTAAAAAAATAAAATTATTACTTTAAAACCTTTAAAAAATAAATAAAAATATATACATAAAAAATCTAAAATAATTAAATTTTTCTATTAATTAAAAAATATTATGGATAAATTTTTTTATAGTTATTTATATATTTATCTCAAATTGAATTTAAGCAGATGTTGTTTGCAAAAAATCCTACTTTCTAAATTGTATGTTCATTGGGTTCTTCAAATAAGTGGTGTTTATTTGTAGTTTTCATGTGTTACATCTTCTGTACCAATCTGATCAATCCAAAATGAATTGGTTCATCATTATTATTACTTATTTATGTTAATTCTTTATTTTATGTATATTGATTTTATAAATTTATTTTTTCATTAATATTTGTAAATTTTTTACAAACATGAAAAATTAGCATTTTTCCATCATAACTATCACCTTATATACAAGCTATAGGAAATACTTTTCACACATGTACATGCAATGGATAGCTATCTCAATGTATAAATATGTAAACTAATATAGATGCATCTAATAGACCTACTTTTAGTTCTTGACATGCACAATACGACAAATTTGTGTGGAAATAATTAACTAATGAAATCTTCAAACATTACATGAAATGTATTATGTAATTATATTGACTTATCAAGAAAAGGTATGAGTGTGTGAGAAAATTGATACACACGAATTTTACAAACTCTATATTACTTGAATATGTGTGAAATCATTTCCGTGATATCTGACATTTATTTATTATTTGTGCAAAGTTATCATTATTATGTTAGTAAGTGTGTAATAGATAACATGTCACTTGTTTGTACATAAAAATCATTTTGAATTATGAAAATTATTTTTCACACTTTTTCCGCACTTAATAGCTTCTACATGTCGATTTCAAAATAAATCACGAAATTAAATAATACTTGGTCAACTGAGAATAATTGTGTCTATCAATGTAATACATTGAACAGAATCATGGGAGATTGTTCATCTCAATGGTTGAGAATTATAGTAACTATTTTCTACACCAGACGAATTGTCACTTCATGAATAATAAAAGAATCCTCAGTCATTAGGAACTGCCTGATATGCCCTGAAGACTATAGACCAGCTCCCCGGCTGAGAGCAAGAAGTGAGAAAAAGAAAAGTACAGTAGACTCTCTCTAAGTGCAATCTCTTTCACTGCAATATGCTCTCTACCCTCGAAAAATGCAAACCTGGGTGTTCTTATAAGTAATACATGCCCTAAGTACAAATTCCAGATTTTCCCTAACTGCAACTCCCCACGTCACTACATATGAACTTTCTAAAAGCAAGTCCATCCATCTGTACGCGTGAAATTTAAAAGGTTTAGTTACCTATCTATGTGGCTAACTTAGTTAATCCTCCTTGAGTGCAATTGTTGGGTAAAATAGCCCAAAGTAAGTTTTTACTTAAGTACAGGTATTTAACTCTTGATGATAAGTGCAATTTCTAAGTCAATTGCACTTATGAAAGTCTTAGATAAATGCAAATCCTTCGTAAGCACGTACGAAGGTTACTCCAGAGGTGTTGCACATGGAGAGAGTCTATTGTAAAACGTCCTTTATTTAACACTCACCATAAATTCCTAGATTCAGAAACGTAGCTTTTGTATCGAGAGTTTATATTTCTTGAAATCACAAATCACTTTGGTTATCTGGGTTTGATTAACAGTTTTCTTCCTGCTATGTACTTGCTCTGATATAGAGCTCACAGGTGTTGCGCTTTGACCAACGAGCAGACAATTTGAAGTTTACCAGGCACGTGCATGATGATACAAATAACAAGATGGCTTTTTTCTGTACAAATAGATTAAAGCATACCTCGGCCGCATTTGGTAAAGGCTTACTGGAAGCATCTCAGAATAATTTGGTACATTTCTCGTTACAAACGATATCAAAGGAGCTAAACAGGGTCTTGCTCGGGCATTGCATGCGGACCCTTGGCTTTGACACATCATCCTCTACCGAACTGGCTTTGCAATCATGCATACTGGCTTCGATTTGTTTCTGTTTGGCCTCCAACTGACCTCCTGAAAGTGGTTGGTAGAGGCCAGTGAAGAGTTATTCAAGATGGAGCCATTCGTTCAGGATGAGGGACATGTTTAGACGTTCTCTTTCGCACTGTTTGTACAGATGAGAAGGACTGCTCGAAGTCTCAGAATCCATCGCAACACATCCCCCAAATTCTGTAGCTATTGCGGTCACCTTTTCATCGCTCTGGCTTCTCTAGATTCTTCCTATACCTGAGTTAAAATATTAGAGTTGCAAAATTCTACATTTTTACTCACTTCGGGCTGAGAGCCTTGTTGACTTCGTTCTGAAAAAATGAAATGGAGTCCATGGTCGATTTGGCAAGCCAGCTGAGTGCAACCTTGGCTTTGTGTTCATTTGTAGGAAGTCGATATAGGTAAGCCAATTTTCTTGCTGCACACAAACCACAACATTATGTTCCGAAGAACATCACAAATGAAGACGTCACAGATGGGATAAAAGAAACTTGCGGAATTGAAGAAACTTTGCTGGAGTATGAAGACATGCAGGTATAAGACAAGAATACAAACGAGCAAGAAAAGACTTTCTCAGCTTTCTATAGATTTTCTCTGTGAATTACTCACCAGAATGACCAACGATACCATCCAGGGTAAGGTCAACAAAACCCGCAGTGACTGCTGCATCTGTTTTCCCAAGTGTCATCATTTCACCTAGATGTTGATATCTGATGCACAGTCAACAGTCATCAGTTGTGCATGCTCATAGTACACAGAATCCTCAAATACAGAACAAAAGCAGATATGACCCTCAACTTGTATTGGATCAAGTATATCAGGATTCAACAATCGATACATATCGATTGTTGATATAACTTACTATCAAATCCGAACAACCTCAGAGAAAAAAGCCACAAGTACAGAAGAGAAAGACGGAGGTCTCAACCTAAAAGGTAGAAGTGGGCGGTCATTAATGGCGGCCCATAAGTTCCATCCTGCATAATCTGCTTGCTGAAATGCAACCTAAGATGAACACAAAAGTGAATCATCAGAAGTTTCTTCTACGTCGTAATGAAGGATCAACTTTCGTCAGGAAGTGCAGCGCATTAAGCAGGTGTGTCAATGAATATACCAGCTACTTAACCAACAGATACAATGCGGCGAAAAGTCGAGACAGGTAGAGAGATGGATAAGGATGAGTAGCTACTTGAGCCGTCGATGGAAGATTTCTTCCTGAGCTGTCCTTTGTACCCGCTGAGTCTCCTATTGCGAAAATCCGAGGATGTCCCTTGACCCTCAGATTTTCGTCGGTATCAGCTTGGCCACGTCCGTTCACAGGGAATGCAGGATACTCCATATCTTGTTCTCCAGATGGAACAGTGGCTTTGGTTCCGACAGTCCAAAGAACAAGGTCGGCTTCAAGCTGACTACTGTCACTTCTCCTCCTACTCGTTGCTAGTTTCAAATCCACATGATATTTGGAAAATCCGCTTGAATTCGAGGCACTATCGTTGCCTTCAGTACTTATCCCTGTCGCTTTTGAAGATCTTATACTACTAACAATATAGCCTAGTACAAGTTCCACGTTCCGGGCTGAGAGTACCTGCACGAGCCATATAATACATATATTACCAGGTATGGACACATGCCCCAAAAGCGAGCAACTCGTAAAAATCCTTCAGAATAGATAGCACTCACCCATGAATGCTCTAAGTTAACGTTAGTAGCTGCATAAGAACATAGATGCAGAGGTATAAAATGTAGAACACTGACCGCTGCAAAGATTGAACTGACCGGATTGCGAAGAACGACTATAGAACGTAAGGGAGAGTGAAGCAGACATAGCTGCGAGAAGCAATACTCAAATGAGCAGTATAGACCAAGATACTGCATATGGTGGATGTGCAGCACCCTAACAGCAACCCCAGCATAGCAGATCATATATAAACATAGCACATACAGCATGTGCACTTACGAGGACCACACTTTGACCACATATTACCATCCACTTTTGGGAAGACAGTAATCAACGATAGCCGCATCAACCTTCACTCATTAGGCCTTACCTGTCATCGCCCGAGGACCCCATGGTTGAGTGGTGCTACTAGTAATAGAAGGTAAGAAGAAAAAGGAGATGAAATAGGAGGGACTTTTTTAAATTGCTTTTCTTTTTGTAGTATTTCTCCTCACAAACAAGGTTCGTTCGGAGCTTCCAGGGGTCAACAAAGCATATACGACGTTTAGGTTGGGGCGAAAATTCCTGGTAAGAGAATTACTTTTTTTGCTGCTTCCCGGTTTCCTGCTGGAGCAGTAGCACAAATATCCGAACCTGCGTCTACTACTCGCAGTTTGCCTTTCTTCCCGAGCCTTTCTGCCAGAGTTGCTGCTAGCTCTACCCCACTGTAACCGGATCCGACTATTACAACCTGAATGGGGTTGTCCACCGAACCATATCTTTCACGCTCAAGTCCAGTTAATCTCCTATCCACCTCCTGCAGTCCTTTCCGACCAAGAAAACTGAATGATTGGGCCACTAAGCAAAAATGAGTCCAAATGCATGGAGTTTTCTTCCAAATACAACAATTCCAGCTACATGTGTGAAGGAAGACATGGCAAGGAATATACAAGAAAGAAGGCATGAGAATCAAACTACAGAGACAAGTAGATGACAGACCAAGGCATCCTCCAGAGTGACGAACGGCAGGGCGTTCTCCACTGCTCCTGGGACAAAGTCTAATTTGCTCTCAGCACCTAGTGCCAGTACTAGCCTGGATACACCAGAACAAGAGACATGTAAGCCGTAACTACACTTTCTACTTTGCCTGAAAAGGTCATAGCACCGGGCATTAAACATCAATTAGATGTGTAAAAACAAGAGGAGGCGTCATACGACACTGGAGCATCCAAAGCGAATATACGAGTTGATAATAGGAGAGAAGACAAGCAACGATGTGTTCATTCTTTATCTGATATACTAGGCGAGACAAGCTGCCCGTACACTCTCTGTCCTTTTCTCAAATCAACTAATTCAGAACGGGAATATATCACCGTCAATTTTGTGTATTACTCTCTCCCCTGTGTTTAAAAGGACTGAGGAATCTAATGAGTCACTAACTGAACGAACTGAATGTTGCAGCTAGCAATATATAGCTCACCAATCGTAGTCAACACGCGTTCCACTCTCGAGTAGGACAGTCCCACCAGTGGCCCCCCTTGATGAGGCTAAAGAACCGTTTTCTCTCACTTGATCAGAAGGTGAGACGGCCTTCACGGAGTCCTTGACAAACTCAACGTGTGTATTAGCAAGCAACTCTGCAAATGTAGGGGCAATTTCCCACTCATCCACTTCTGCATTTCCACATTATACTAAATTCAGTGTCACATTTGACAGCCGCGTCACAGTCAGACGCAAATATTAGAACGACATATTAGAAAAGCAGTAGGGTTGAATTCAAATCATAACAATAGGAATGATCGCAAATGTCAGCAGGAACATACAAATATAATCATTTGACCAAGTAGGCACCTTTAGAAAGAATTTCGTAGAGCAAAGGCTTGAAGACGAAGCGATCAGATTGATCAATCAGTAATACCTGCACTGTAATTCAAAATCAAGCCTCTAAAAAGGAATAATTCACGACTGAAACTGGAAGTCCAAATGAGTACGTGTTCCAACTGACCTACACGACTAATACATGATGTGTATTAGTCTCTAAACAGGAAACACAGAATGAACTGCAAATAAAAGAATTCCAGCCCTGCGAAAACAGAATAGCAGCATATATCCGACACTCAACTGACAGCTCACCTGCGGTCGCTTGTCAGGCGCCCAAGTAAGAGACTCAAGGCGTAAAGCTGTGTATAAACCACCAAATCCTCCTCCTAGTATACAAATTCTAGGTCTCTGCAAAGCCAATTGTAATACGAGAAAAAGAGTGAGAAAGTTGGAATTTCTTCCTAAGACAAGCATCTGCAAGTCTTTTGTAAGCGATTTTGAACATCAACGTTACACTGAAAATGTTTAAAAGACCATCGACAAAGAAAATGATCGGCATTTCACTTCAAAATTTACTTATAATATTTTGACAATTATTCTTCCTCCTCCACTTCTTCGTTATTCAGATAACCGCCTCAATACAGTGATCAAGAATCAATCCAATTCACACTAAAAACACCACCTGTTTAGATGTGAGTCACAAAAAGTTATAACTTTCATCAGTTTTTTGACTCGTGAAATATGCGGCAAAATATCTAACTCTCTCAGAAGATAAATCGTCTGATCCAATCCAACTACTAGTCATTCACTGTGAAATTTAGAATGTATAAAGTGTTGTGGGATATAGTTTAATTCTGCAAGGAAATTCTTAATTATCACAATAACAAGTTGCACGATCTCATGGGCGTGTCAGGCTCCATCAAATCAGGTTGTTCTCATCGAGCTTGAGGTGACACGAGCGGAGGAAACAATATTTTTTGCAAAATGTTATCTAACTGGAGACTTCGGTTGCAGGCAACTCTCACCTTCGAATCGGACCAAGCATAAGAGCTC
Source organism: Marchantia paleacea (assembly GCA_014180765.2). Taxonomy (NCBI): domain Eukaryota; kingdom Viridiplantae; phylum Streptophyta; class Marchantiopsida; order Marchantiales; family Marchantiaceae; genus Marchantia; species Marchantia paleacea. The sequence continues at coordinate 359,235 of MUAA02000039.1, read as the reverse complement.
GAAGTTTCCTCTTCTTTGATCGACAGTTCTCCCCGTGCTTCCGACTGTCCGTCGAAACGAAGAGCACTGAAAACGGGAGTAATTCTTGTCGCAATTCCTGCAAGCCGAAGGATTCTCATGCCCGGAAAGTTTGAAATCTTGCGGAAATGTCGCCTCGCGTTCCGATCAGCATTACATCTTCGTCGAAACTCACTATGCACATTAATTTTCGTAGCCCAGCCACCTGTAGCTAGGGGAGTGGACGCAGCACAAGCGCCAGCCATATCTGCATATGCAAATGACCTAAAGAATCAGCTAAGATTCTTCCCAAAAGGCTTGGAGTGAATAGCTTCCATGGAACCATTCTCAACAGCAAAGTACAGAAATCGTGACACTGCACAGGCAATTTCTTCTGGTTCCCGGTTGATCCAAATTGCGCCCCCCCAAATCTCCAGCATTCCTATGTTTTCATACCAGTAAGGCAGAATTTGTCAGAACAAAACGATACAATTTGCAAGACGTACAATTCTCGACTAAGTGAAACCATGTCAGCTGGAAACGGTTCCCTGATTCCTCCGAGCCAATTTACAACAAAAACAACTTGTTGCCTTCAACACTATCCATAAGAATCGTACAACGATTCTTCGAATCCAAACAATCTACCAACCACCAAATCCTGATCAAATCAAGCGGGCCACGGAGGAAGGAATTCATCGATGAAGTAGATTCCCGCCATGAAACTAGCATCTCGACTCAGACTATTCATGAACCAAGATGAATAAATTACAGAGAAAATTTAATGTACAACAAGCAGGCAAGTGCTTTCAAAGCACAAAAGTGTCCGGGCAAAGAAAACAAGCACAGCTGATAATCAACTGGCAAAGTCTCGAAGAAAGATGAGTCTGCAATGCAACCAATTGAGGACTTGACGAATTACCTCTCGCAGGCCCGAGACGATACAAGTCAACGCTGCAGATATTACTTACGTGAAATTGAGATGGAATTGAACGAGCAAAACTCAACTCAATTCAATTCAGTTCAATCCCAGCATCACCGTATTCACTAACGGGCCACGTGGACGACTAATCCTGCAGCGTCCCTGGAGAGTATGTGGTGTACCCGTCCTTCCTCCCCAGCCTCGACGCAAGCGAAACCTGACCATTCGGTAAAGTACAGCGCTCCACCGCTCCAATCCTGAACGTGGTTGAGTTACAATACCTGATAAAGGTTTCTCCGTTACAGAACCTTTCTACGTGGTAACACAGTGGGTACATCAAAGCAGGAACAACAGGAAGAAGCTCCATTGACTTGGTACTGCCGGCAGTTTGTCTTGTGGTTGCACTATAGTACATTACTGTAATGTATATCCTTTCTGATCATTATCACATTTGTCAACTTTACGTAATATATCAAACATGTGACTAGAATAGGGAATGTGGAATATTTCTCGTTCATTAAATATTAGCGGTAAGCTGGCAAACACAATACAATTAGAGAATGTGCACTGCAGAAACAACGACCGGAGTTTACATGATATTCTTAGGTTTTTATTAGAGGGCTTGGAAAAAAAATTATGGATCCTCACAAGTCCAATAAAATCTTATGTAGCAAGCTTGTATTCAACATTTCTTTCTGAAGTTTGGATGAACTTAAACAAAAGAACATAGTGAATATTCACAAAATGTTGTTCCTCATATCCATGTTTCCATAGAAGGGATTGGAATTTTTTGATAGATTTAGGAAATTAAAGCTGAGTGATATCGAAATAAAATTTTCCTTTATATTGACCTAAATTTTGTTTAAAGATAAGGTAATACAACATTAGATAATAATAATTATTAGACATTGTTATGTTAATAAGATAATTACAATACGCTACAACAGCATTTTTGTATTGGTCATCTACGTGACGTTTTAATGTATTATCGTCGTCTAATGAAATTGTCATTCTGAACAATTCCAAAACCAATATTGGACAGCTTGTGCCTCTGTCACCCCATGGGTAACAATGATCAACCGACGCATTCGGGTATACGCCTCTCGAAGACTCTCCCCTGTCTTCCGTTGAAACTCCTGCAAGCCTCGTAACTTGTCAGTTCTCACGCCTTGGTAGTCTCTCCTCAACCGTGCAAAGAACTCCAGAATAGGGTTGAAGGTTGGGACCTCTGAACTCTTCCCAACTCTACTAGCTCCAACCGTATCATCAGTGCCATGTACAGAGGATGAACTCGCACCTCCAAACACTGTACCCGAAGTAATAGAGATGTAGTTTGGATACCAGTATTGTCTCCAGAACTCTATCGGAGTGTTCTGGCGTTTCCAAGTGAGCCTTGAGCTTCAACAGATGCAGGAAGGAAGGAAGGAAGGAAGGATGCTGAAGGACTAAATCTTCATACCGATATGTGAATATCCACCTCGAGAACGTAGACTGATGTGTAAAATTGTTTCTTCAAGCTATGAATTTCAAAATAATCTACTTTCATACATTATATTATCAACTGGTCCACTGAACCCTGTCTTTGGCACAATGTCACAAAAAGCTAGTTCTTGTGCCATGTCCATGAAACTGAATGAGAAAAGTAGCAAACAAGGAGGTGCAAAAGTGAGAACTCATCTAGAAGACCAGGGACATGCCCATTAGGCCTCACAAGGAAGGCGTGCAAGAGGCCAAACAAAATCTCATTCTAGAATAGAAATGCCTTCTCTTCTAGTTGCAATGTTATCATTCTCACTGCACCCACTGTAAAGTAAATGTACTATCTTTGTCCATCCTCCATCTTGAGCAGTTAATAAGCAGACTTAACAATTGTATGGATTCTCATGAGATGAAATCAGCCGGAGAAGTGTATAGACAAATGTGCTATTGACCTGGTCCGGTCCTCATCTCACACGTATGGTTTATAAATCATACGTGTACGTACGCTTGCTCATTATGTAATCTCAACTTGATTTCTTGTTGGTGGGAATGATGCACAGTCTAGGACCTTGTGGATACTCTATCACTTTCATCACAATGGGGTCTGGTCTTGGGTGGCGAATCTTCGCTTCTTTCTGCTCCTTAGAGCGGATGCAATTTGGTCCAAGATCCCCATACGATCTCACTCTGAGCGTTCCAGTTTCCAGTAACTCGAAATTCAAAAGATGTCCCACTCGAAGCCCGTATGCCTTGACGAATTTTATCCAGCCTCCGCTCAAGTGGCGACGACGAGAGAAGAACTTCACAGGCCATGTGCTTTTGTCCTTGTCATATATGAGCGTCATGTTTGTATCTTCTCGGGGAAGAAATAATCTGCAGAATGTTGGATCAAGGCTCTGAAACAAATGTATCAAACACAATGAGAATTCAGACAAATGAACTTTGAGTCAAGTAACTGAAATGTAACATTAACAACTAAAAAACCTGACTCAGCAAAAATGAAGCTCACCATCAAAAAGCAGTGAACAACATTTGTTTTGTCCATCACTCTGAATATATTGGGGCCTTTGATGAGACATGGGAATGTGTGTATTTTCTCAAGATGACTCCAAGCATCTCTCTTGAGAAATACCGACTCCTTTGTCAGTTGAGCCCGCGTCTTTCTTCTCATGCTCATCTTGACCTTGAAATTTTCAGAGCCGCTGGAGTAAACGGATGAATTCTCACAGTAAAGACAATAAGCAAACTGATCTATTTCAGATGGCTAAGAGAAGAGGAAGATGGAAGATGAGCAATACAATTTCGGAGTCCCAAAGGAAGACCAAACCAGTGAAAGAACGAGCGAGTAGGATGATTCTTAGTAAGTAAATGTACAAAGAGTGTGATGAAACTTACCGGAATTATAAAGTACTTCACACGGAAAGGAGGTTGCATCGAGTGACTTGACTTAAGTCATTGTGACTGTACTAGTTCCTTAAAGTTGCTAAAAGTTTTAGGAAGTTGTCTCACCTGTGGAAACGACCATATGTACATATTCATAAACATATTCTTCACAAATGGGGAATATGTAACATATTTGCAAATTAATTCTTGGTGAGAATATGACTTATAAATCATAATGATTCTGAATATATCAGGATCCATCAGTCTTTCTTCTTTCGATTTTGGAATCGATTGATGTGACATGAATGGAGTGGTTCAGTTGAATTCAAACACCTGATACTTTCTCACAGTTTGAGATCGATTTTGAGCAAATCTGATACAGCAGCAGTTTGATCCACCTTCGATGTGACCAGAGTGAACTGACATGTTGCAGCTCAAGAGCTTGGGAGAACCGTGATGGAGATGGAAGACTGTAATGTTATTACTTGTTTTGGCAGGAAACTAGGCAGCAATAAGGTGCCAAAAGGGACAGATCGTAGCTGATTCTCGGAAATAGCAGAGTTCTTATCCAATGCATTGTGTGATATTAGGAGGCCAGTCCAATTCCTACAGCTGCCGCACTAATCAACTCACCTTCTGATCAGATCAGAAGTTACTTATTGCTAAGTGGTAGCTAAAGTGGGAGTCTTTTTGAGTTGATGAAATCCCAGTAGGATGAATATCTTAACGTGACATCAGTTTTTGATGTTTTACAACATCTTTCAGGTTGGATACATTATATCAACATATCATCTTTCGATGTTTTAGAGCATATTTTAACCAAGAGACATTCGCTATTACAAGCATTTTCTCCCATCCACTTCCTTGTTTTAAAGTAGCCGGGTCCCTAGTCACATCACACTCTCGAGTGTGCACCATCGTGTGCCCAACCTGGGACTAGAACACATTACCATTAGCAGACAACTGTGCAACCAAGCAAGCTGGAATGGCTTGGTTCTTACACCATATCATTCAGTTTGTCACCTACTTACTACTATTATGTAGAGATGATATTGCAGGTCGTTTCAACAATTATACTCAACATCAATGAAAGAAAATAATTATTTTGGAGGAAAACAAAGATATGGAGCAAGCAAAGGTAGTGGCAAAAGACCAATAACAAGGTATAAGAATATCTTTTGTAACTATTGTGGAATCAGATATCATTGTGCCAATGAGAGCAAGCAAAGGTGGTGACAAAAGACCAGTAACAAGTTACAAGAATATTTCTTGTAATTATTGTGGCATTAGAAATCATTGTGCTAATGAATGCATGAAGAAAGATAATTATATCATATATACATTTTTTTTCTTTAGGAACTATGCAGCTCATATATCATTGTGCAAAACAATGCATAAAATAACATCATATACAGAGTTAAATTTTACTATATGTTTAATAAATGATATTGATGTTTCATAATCATTCATAAATAATAATTATCGAAAGAATAGAGGACTTCAAAATTTCTACTTACAATTTACCTTATTTTTTACAAGAATTTATTAATTTTACTAGCAATTATCTATTCTGTTAAAAGTTCTCTCTAAATTTGGTAACATTTTAAAGAGAATGAATGCTTCTAGTATTTCCCTCAAAATTATGAAGGATGCTTATAAAAGATAAGTAAAATTTGTACGGTATCTAGGTCAATTACATGGAAATTAATCTATTCCCTTAGGTATTTATTTGGATCTATATTGAAACCCCTAATCTAACTCTTAAAGTCTCGGTGCTACTTTACGCTAATCGGGACACTTCTTAACCACACTTACCTTACCTTGTTCCTTGCAACATAGTTGGTTTAATGGTTGAATCATGGCTCTGTCAATAGCGGTACAAACCAGCCTTTTCAGAGTTTCCCTTCACATATCTCTTGCGGATGGATTGCAGGTTAGTTGGCGCATTCCGTGATACCCCCCGGGGAGAATGTGAAAATGATATATTGGTTACTATGTGGTGACCATTCTAAAAGTTTCTCCTTGCATGTCTCTTGCGGATTATTCTTGTGGATTATTGGCGCATTCCACGCGTGATACCACACTGTGAAGAATGTAGTAATGATAGTTCTAAAAGTGAGTGTATACATAGCGCCCATGGATCATGACACCTGGTAACAAATACTACACTTTTGGGATGAAATGAAAATGCTCGGGAAAATAAAAGCAAACTTGTTCCCTGTAATTAGCTGTCACTCCTGATGCTCCGGGTCATGTGAGTCTAAGGATTTCTACTCTCAAGTCGAGGTACATTTGAGTTCACAACGCAAATCGGGTCAAATCCCTGGTGATGGAGACTCAACTTCAGCTCTTGAACAAAATTGCTGCCAGCGGATTACGAACGGTGGAATCTGTTAGGCAGAACTGACGCACTTTGTTCAGATCATGGATGCACTTTGTTATCCATCCGTCTCCGACTTTCTCCACTGGGCGATGAAAAGACGAATGTTCGATACAAAATACAGGTCCAGTAGCACACTACGGCACGACCAAACGTCTACGGTAGTCACAGCAGAAGACAGTCATTACCTCCTCAGTCAGATCCATGTTCTCATCTTCAGGGCTGATCCGCTTCCAGTACTGACGTCAAACAAGCCTTGTCGCACTGTCCGGGCTACCAAACCTTTCTCCTGGCTCTTGGAAGGAGTAGTACGAACCTTGATCAGGGCAATCTCATGACTCCGACAATGGCTTCAAGTGAAGCCGTCGGTGAAGTCATGGAACAACTGCTTAGATTCAGCTGGAGTGGACAGCATTTGTATTCAGCCGGAGACAATTACTCTTCAGCATGGTGCTTTTCTTATCACCTCCAATTGTTTCGAACACACACGAGCATACACCTACCCGCCTTCGTAAACTGGGTAGTAAGTGGTGGGCTCGTTCCATGGATATTCCAGTCTGATTCCTGTCAGCACCATAATTATTGATGGAAGGCTCTGCAACAGGAATGTGCCAGAGAGCAAACTAGCGATCTGACATCTCAGGCGGCCTACCTCTCTCATATCACGTCGCATTACTTTGTACGAGAGGATGAAGGGTCTGCCGAGACGGCCGGTGTACCAGTTTTGGAGATTGGCCACCAATAGTTCGACTGAACCTTGCAATAATTTATGTGGTTGGCGAGCTTGATTTTCCAAAGAAGCCATAGCATCCCTACTCTCCACAACCTTAGGGTCGTATGGAACGTTGAATCAAACCCTGACATGTTTCGTGGCATTGCTGATGATAATGGATGACGGATTATTTATTTGGTCGGCCTTCGTCTAACTCCACAAACATCTCACCTAACAGTCAGTCGGGAGTACACATCGCTATATGAGCACCTTGTCCGAGTAAGAAAACATCTTTGCTATCTTCGATCTTCACTGAGCTTCGTAAACGATCGTGCAGCTTCCGATTCTGACTTCTCAAGTTTGAAGTCCTCAATCGCCTGTCCTATATTATTTCTTGCGCATTCCTTGTGCCAACTTGAAGGTGTTATGTTTACAGCCAAATGGATGCGGCCGTTGTTGCATACGCAGTGGACTCTGAAACTCTGCTGAAAATCAGCACGTTGTGAATGCAGTGATTTGTTTTGGAATCTGGGCTCGTCTGCCATGGCACGAATGAAGATGGGACGACTGTCTTGGGGGTTGTGGTTGCAAGCTGTAGTTTTATTCTTTAGTCTTGGTGTCTCAGCTGCTGCTCCGAAACGTGTAGACGTGCACTCGCATTTTGTGCCCCCTTTCTATGCCAAAATGATCAAGGCCAGGAACCTGACCTCCGGAGGTGCTCAAGTTCCAGAGTGGAATGAAACCATGCATCTTGAAATCATGGCGAAATACAATGTGGAGACGTCCATTCTTTCCGTCTCTCCACCGAGTGTTACATTTTTCAGTCACGACGAAGCAGCTGAAAGGAGAAGCTTGGCCAGAAGGTTGAATGAGTATGCGCACAACCTGTCGATGAGGTATGCTGGCAAGTTCCAGTTTGCTGCAACGCTCACTTTGCCAGATGTAGAAGGTGCGGTTGCAGAAGCGGTGTATGCCCTCGACTCTCTCAATGCAGCTGCAGTTTTACTGCTCGGAAACTCAAATGGAATGTACCTCGGTAATCCTAAATTGGACCCTCTCATGGAAGTTCTCGACGCCAGAAGCGCCGTTGTGCTTCTGCATCCGAACGTTTTGCCCGGAGGTCAGGACCGGAAATCCATTTCGTCTAACCTCAAAGCTGCAATCCCATGTCCATTATTCACATGAGTTTCCAACCTGACATCTCTGAATTGCCATCCCACTCGATTTGACTCGTTGTCTCGCTTTCGGTTAGACAGTCTGATTCAACCAAGTTCAGGTTATTGTCAACATTTAATTCCACAGATCAGTGTCGCTTCATGTGGAAAAAAAAGTAAGTTGCAGCAAGGGCGAATTTTCGACCTTACTTTAGAATTCTTGATGTCTGCAGATCCAGATGAGACGGGCGTGCCGGCTGCTGTACTGGACTTTCTGCTGGACACAACAAGAGCTGCGACGAATTTGGTGGTTAAAAATGTGACGAGAAAGTACCCCAATATTAAATACGTTCTCAGTCACTCGGGTGGTTTCATTCCTTATGCTTCTGGAAGAATGAGTCTGCTGTTCAGTGAGATTTTACCCAACACAACTCAAGAAGACTTTACCAGGTTGTTGAAAACTTTCTATATAGATTTCGGGTACGTCGGCAAGTCTACAATTCCTAGCGCCCTTGACTTCGTGCCTCATGACCAGATTGTATTTGGTTCCGATTGGCCTGCTCAACCGAAGGGACTGGAGTATGTCTCAGGTGTTGTGGATTCTGCTCTGAAGAACGGAAAGTTGAAGTACGACATTAACTACGGAAATGCTGCTAAGCTTTTCAAACTCTCATAAAAATGTCCTCCAGTCTTCAGTTGCGTCAAATAGTAGCAGAGTACAATTTTTCTCACTCACCTACCTTCTCTTCTCCAACTAACCACTCACTTTCGAGTCAATCCCTCCGAACACGAAGGCTCTACTTGCGTCGATCATGTGAGCAAAATATAAGTTTCAAGACCTACTCTTCTGAAATTCACTTTTGACTCGATACGCTGCACGTGCAAACTCTACTTGTTTCAACTGGTAGACTGAAATTATGGTTGCAGACCTTCCTTCCTTCCTGCCATCCTCAAACTCAGGTCCTTAACAATCTTACTCGTCCTTCATAAAAATGGCAACGTCATCAGCAAGCATAAACTGGAAGACTCTTTCATGCATTTATGCAAATTTGTAAGGCCGTGGGTTCTCATCCACGTCTTTCTACCGGAGGTTTCAATTTGAATTGGCTTCATAAATTGCAGCTTTAACCAAGCGATTCCAGGTCTCTTGGTAACTCGAGTTCCTGGCTGTGCTCATGTCCAGGGTTCTGACTCTGAGGCCGGACACACCTTGGGGCAGCCGTTGTGTGTAATGCGAATGGGAATCCGGTGGGTCCCAAGCCGGGGATGGCATACCTGTAATACCTGTAATAGCTCCAATGTCTCCAGTATAGAACATGCTTTAAACCATCGTATTGCAACTTGCGGTGACCACGCGGCCTCTTGTGAACTCCCAGTCCCCTACTCCGCTGTAGTGGAGTCCTATGGACGGAAACCAACGATTTGCATCTCTTTGATGGGAGACCTCGTGAGTTCCCGCTTCTAGATCAGTAGCTGTACGATCTCCTTGAACGACTTCACAGTAACTACGATTCGATTTTATGAGGTTTAGCTGTCCACTGCAGCCGCCGCCTCACTTCCAATATTGTACCAAAAACGTGCTGCGGGAAAGAAGATCTTCGATCTCTCTTCGTGCAGCAGCTTTCAGTCGTCCACATTTCCTACTAAAACTCTACCGTACCTTTAGAAATGCCTCTCTTCACTTCAGTCAATGCACTTGAAGACGTCTATAACTCGATAAAGCGTTTCCGTCCCATGGTACGCAATTAGGTGTCTCGGCACATGCCGTCCACGAATTGAGTGTGTACTGTCTACCTGAACGTTCCTCATTCGACATCTTATGCGTAAATGGTGCACCGTGCGTACTGGATACACAAACTACTGTCCACCCTCTGAAAAACTTCAAGCAAGCAGAAACAATATGATTACCGTATGTGAGACGAGAGTTGGAGAAATGAGTTCCATCACTCGAACCCATCAACTGTGTTATTGTTGCAATCACAAGAGGCCGAGTACCAAAGAGACATGGTAGAGAAGACACAAGATGGTCACTATCAGAAGAGACGGGACAAACTCCCGCTTGAACTTTCGCATCTTTCATCTGGTTGGATAATTTTCGCCAAGCTTGCCATGCAAGCTTTGCTGCTCAGGTAGATACGGTAAGCGTATTATGACGGCTTTGCCTTTTTGTCAGAAGTTGATTCTCGCAGTCTTGAGACTAAAACCAAATATCTGACAGTAGTCAGAGTATGATGTAGATTCCCAGTGCAGAAAACACCTATAGCTGGTAGGTAGCCATCATGGAATTTTCCTGGAGACGAGAGTTTGCTAACATATTCGACCGAATGACGTTGTGTCAGTCGGTTCATTGCTACCTCGATGACTCATAAAGGGACATGCGAGTTGCACAAAGTCACCACTCACTCCTAGCAGTCTATGAGTGGTCATCCAGTTCTCGAGTGTGAGTGAGGTAGACCCTGCAGTAGACGGCCTTTTTCCCTTGGGAAAGGGAAAAAGGTCTGTTCCATCCGGTTGGCTGGATGGAACAGACCGTCTTTATTGTTTCGTCTTTGTTCCGGACTGGACCGTGGTTCATCTTCAAATTATGACATGGACCGTAGAGAAACATACTTTCAAAGAAAAGAACTGACACGTGACTACCACGATACAATGTTCTTCCTACAGTTGTTTCTAACTGTGCTGCAAGTGAGGAAGATCGATCTCGTTCACTGCAACTTGTCAACTTGTGTTGGAGAATGTGCTGTGCATGACCGTCTTTCCTGTTGTCCCTCTAAAATCCTAATCCGGAAGTTCAGGCTCATAAAATATGTTCTCAGTAACGGAATATCCACAAGTCGTTGCAGCAACACCTACAAAGTCGTCTGATGCATGTAGCGCTGTGGCTGATTCACGATACGGAGTAAATTACCATTTTCTGGACGGTTTGCACACTCGGGACCCACAAAGGTTTGCTCTAATGACTGCAGTTCCCTGGTTACTGGAAAAAGGAAAGGATTTATGTCCTGCTGTCAAAACTGTGTGTGTTGGTGTACACTTCAATCCTCTCCGCGGCTTCTCGTGCAATCATTCCGACAGTTGAATCGTTCAAATTCATCCCATCTCCTGCGATCATCGGAACGTAATGTTTGTTACATTCCAACGATCACCTGATGCTCTGTGCCACTAATCAAGTTGTGCTACGGTAGTTAGGGTAGTGTAATTGCACGACAGAGTTGAGCCGAGATCGATGATCGATCCTTGCCGACAGGAAGATGTACAGTTTCCGATGATCGAGCATGAAGATCGATTCAGTTGCAGTTATCGCGGCGTTCTGGGATGGCAATCAGCCTCGTTCCTGTGCTGAGAACAGACATTCGAAAATGGATAAATCGGGTCAAACAGAATGATCATGTGACCATGCAACGTCTTCCATCTACTCGTACTGCTACGCTCGATATTTTAAAACATCAACCTCCTGAAGCTCCTCTCTAGGATGCCGAAATACAATAACTATCCCAGCTGAGAAACCGGTCAAAGTTCACGTAAGAAAGGAAACTCAAGGGGCTGCTAAGCGACGAACCAAACACCGAATGTTCTGCTCTATCGTCTCCAGCACCTAAACCTGCTCTGCTCATCTTCCACTCCGACCCCGAAACGCTCGCCCATCACACTCACCTGCTGCTGCTGAATCGCACTTGAAGTCGTGGCAGTTAACAGCGATTCTAATAATGAACATATACCTGCTGCTGGTGGAGCTGCATAGCCCCGATCTCCAAAACCGTTCCTACAAATGCGTCGTGACAGCTTGGCCAGGACATCACTGCGGGTCCAAACGAAGAAACAGAAGCCATTCAATCCAATCCAATGTGCTCATCTACTAGACACTTAGCAAACGTTAAACAATGAAAACCCGAACACTCCACAGTAGCAATCGGAAGCTGAAATTGGGCCGATCCCTCATATCATTACCGACTCCGTCGTTAAGATGGTCTTTATGATGAAGAATGAGTACTCCCTGTTCTGTCTGCTCTGTGTTCTGTTCTGTGGTCTGTATATTTTTTCTCTATCCAAGGCCTTGGAGATCGTATAACTTGGTCGTGTGTGTCGGCGGGCGGGTTCCAAAACCGACTTGGGGCTGTTTACCGAGCAAGGTAATAAATCATTCATGCAAGTGATCGTTATGTGCCTCTGCGCAAGGTACGATCCATGGAAAGTGTGATAACAGGACTTTCAGGGGTGGGCAGATGAAGCCCAGTGCATGCCAGCCACTCCAGAGATTGCAGAACGAATGGGGGACTGCAGCTTGCCGGAGCCGATTTCTGGGCACCACGCGTACGATTTGGGGGATGGCAGCTGGCGGTGGTGGAAGATTGTTTCGGGCTCGCTGCCTCAATTGGCAAAGCTTGCTGATCTGCCGAGTCCCAGTTTCCAGCTCCACCACGTGGCGAGGTCCAACACGTCTCGACACTTGGCGCCTGGTTTGCTTCCTGGCTTCCTTTCTCATCACTATATAAACGGACCTGTTCATTCTTTGCATACATTGGACTCACATTTACATTGTGGATTAGTTTCACACTACAGAATCTCGGAAGTTTAGCTCAGCAGGTGTGAGATTTAGCGAAGGAAGTGCATTCTTGCTTCTTCGGTGGCAGCCAGCCAGCAGTTCGATCGCCGGCCAAAATGCAGGGTGCTTTGGCAAACATGAAGGAGAAAGTTCAGAATGCGACCGCCAAGGCCGAGCTGAAGATGGACAAAGCAAAGGCCTCCGCCACTGAGAAGGTCGGTGTTTATTCGGGGTCGGCGTGTCTCTGTAGTTGTTGATGCGTTTCGACTGACAGTAGTTTAGGAGCAGATCAACCAGTTACAGCAGTCATTGTCTCAGCTGAGTGGAGGTGATGGATGCATTTTACTAAGTTTTAGATGAGAAGATCTCGGCACGTACTTCTCAAGGAGCACCAGAAACCTGCCGTGTTACATTCGCATTTGGCAGCCATCCATAGTTGGACATGAATCAATTCGTATCGAATCTCGACCCCATGATTTGGAGCTGAATGACATTTCTCTCCCTTGGAGACTCTATCCCGTTGTGAAGAGCTGCTTGTTTTCATGTCACAGCTGTGGACGAATGCTTGTAACTGGGTTACTGAGTTGTAATTGCTGTGCATGGCTGGCTGGATGGAACAGACCGACAAGCTGATGGCTGCCGACAAGGCTGGAAAGGAGGAAGCGCACGCCAGAAAGCACGAGAAAGAAGCGGAGGCTTACGGACTCAAGGACCAGAAGAAGGCGCAAAACCACGCCGAGAAGGTGCAGTACAAGCAGGAAGCTCATGACAGAACCATGCAAGCTGCCCAAATGCCTCACACGGGCAATCCTTACGTGCAAACTCCGGTGGCAACTGCACCGACCGAAATTCCTCACCCTCACCTCACGCACGAGCAAATCACAAACAACGCAGGCTTCGACAAGGATCATCCCAATCAGGACACGAATTCGGTTCTGCCTCATGACCACAAGCCAGAGCAAACAAACACCACTGCGTTCGGAGAAGTTCATGAGCACCGCCAGACGCACCCCGACCAGCAGAACGAACCTCATTCACAGATGAACTTCGGCTCCCCTGCTGACCAGCCTCACCACGATGGCAACTCCACCTTTGCTCAGAATCCCACCCATTAAATCAATTGTCAGAGTGTTCGCGTCTGTACATAGACATCCTGACGAGGTTTTTGTTCGGCATCTTTGTTAGACGAGCGTTTTTTCAGGTTTTATTTTTTTGGTAGCATTATTTATGTACATACTTTTACTCCACAACATCACTGTCGCCAACTGCCTAATGCCAGTGAGAGTGGCCACCATTGATATATTTGTTTCCAGAAGTTGTATCTGCTAATAAAAAATCCCAGTCACTTACTCCCTCGCTCACTTTTCACGTTTACAGTACTGGAGAGTGGTAGCGTGTAATGATGAGTGCATGCATCTAAAGAGTCGTGCATGTATGTGAAACTCAGATTCAGAAATTTTTCTCAAATTCCCACGTTCTTCAACACTGGACTTAAAATGATTTTTTACTACTCTACTTTTCCTATCCGAAAATATGCAGACATTCAGCTGCAGAGAAAGACCGAAATTTGCAGGCTGAATAAGTTACAGACAGCACACATACCGCTGTACTAAAAGAAAGTGTGAATAGAAAATCGAGCCGTCAAGAATCCAAATTCACCCTTTTGTCTCATGATATGGTGGAAAGTACCCATGATCATCTGCCTTCTCCAGCCTCATGCAGGCGGGCGATGAGAATGTGTGTGTCGGCGGATTAGCTTCATGTGAGCTATACAGGGCGGCACGAGTTACATCAACACGAGGGATTATATTACAGCTAAAACGTTTCAGCTCCCTGGACCCTGGACCCTGGAGTAAAATTACCGTTAGACAGCATGGAAAATTTTTGAGCCAAAGTTTCTACCTGCGTTAGGCCGACCACGACATCTGTAAAATTGATCAACTCGTCGATTCTGTCACTCTTATCACCTACCTGCTTGAAAAGTAAGCACGGAGTGTCAGAGACTGACAATTGATCTCAATCATTAAGATACGGCATTAAATTCCGCTCAGTGGCAACTCGTCAAGTTATGATCATCCCTCGCATGGACAGTATTTCTGACCCCGCACAGCCACCCATTTTGGTCTGCGGACATTCCACTCGTCTGGTCATCTTGACCACCTGCAGTGAAATCGTTTCCAACTGTCCACCAAGTGGAAGAGCAAAAAATGGATGCATTAGCCACGCAAGGCGCACCTGCCTGCCTACTACTCACAATGTCCAATCTCTACACAACCCTAGTACCGTTGCTCCGTGTATCCATTGCTCTACATAGATCAATACCTGTTGCAATCCATAGGAGAGCAATCACGTTACTTGATGATTCTTCGGATTCTGTGTAGTATATAGACCATTTCACCTAAGTAGTTCAGATATCGGACATAATTCCCATTGTAATGCTATTGGGGCCTAGCACCATGTTACCCTTTTGGTTTCATCCATGTAATACTTGATGGTTCATTCCCATCCTTTTTGCTTTAAGAGTACACAACCCAAATACCGCACTTGCCCACATCAGGAGCCGATTATTACACTTCTATTCGCGCATCTAAAGGAAGTGGACTCTCTTGAGAATGGCTGTCCATGAACCTCGCATTCTCTATTGAGAAAATTCCCCCGCCCAAAGAAAGTGGATGCGCACCGTGGGCAGGCAGGCAGGCCAGCAGCACTCTCCAAGCAGACGCACTGAGAGGCATGTGTGATCTAGTGAAGACCGCACATCCGAGCTGCTGCACATTAGCAACATAATACTGTCCAGCAGTGAGCTGAACTGAGCTGAGCTGAAATGAACTGAACTGAACTGAACTACGCTGAACCGAGCCGAACCTTTCGAATCTGCAGACAGATTCACAAGATTGATCTCCATGAACACTGCACTGCACCTTATGGATCATGGAAGGAGAGGAG
Organism: Marchantia paleacea; assembly: GCA_014180765.2. Taxonomy (NCBI): domain Eukaryota; kingdom Viridiplantae; phylum Streptophyta; class Marchantiopsida; order Marchantiales; family Marchantiaceae; genus Marchantia; species Marchantia paleacea. Next base: position 343,722 of record MUAA02000039.1, on the reverse strand, counting down.
AGGAGAGGAGAGGAGAGGAGAGAGCAGCTTGGAGCGCAGAAGGACCGAATCCGTCTGACACGGAAGAGCCTCGAGTAATCAAAGGAAGAGAGTTTTGTGTGAAATATCGGGACAAAGTATAATAACAACAAGGAACCTTGTGTGGGGAGGAAGGCTTGGGAAGCCACTCGTGGCAGGCAAGGAAGTGGGCGGTGGTGGGCCCGGCCGACAACGGGAGGAGGGCCGCGGGCGGACTGAGAACAGAGGGGCTGCAGATTCGAGGCCGGGCCGGGCCGGGCCTTCGTCGCCCTACTATGAATCCGGAACGGAGGCAGCGGACTCTAGACCACAGTGTAGAGGGCGGACCGCAGTTCGTCGGGTGACGGGTCCAACCTTCCCTTCGCTGGCTGGCTGGCTGGCTTCAGTGGCTCGCTTGTCCTCCTCCGACGACGACGACGACGAGCTGCTGCTGCTGCTCTGGGTCTGTCTCATTGCCCAGAACCAAAAGCTCTCTCTGCTCGTGCCTTTCTCGTGACGGAGGCCCTGGGGATTCTGCGTTGACCGTGATCCATGACCCCGAAAAGTTGTCGCCTTTTACAGGAATCTGTGATGTGAGCGAGAGAGAGAGAAAGAGAGAGAGAGAGTGGGATTTTCAGTATTTCCGGACAGGACCGTGCAAGCGGAAGAGGAACTTTAGCGAACTTTTTTTTCCTCGTTGTTTGTTTGTTTGTTTGTTTGTTCGGACCAGCTCCAGGAGAAAAGGACTCCCGCCGTCGAGACGGAGAGACGGTGAGATAGCCAGAGTACGGGGGCCTGTGAAAAAATAGAGCCTCTTGCTGGAGATTTGTTGGTTGGCTTTCCGGAGGATCTGAATTGAGCTGCGAGGACTGATTGAGTGATCGGTTGATCGAGAGCCAGACCTATCGTTTGTCCGCGGAGAAAGAGGAGGACGGGGATTGCCATGGCAGGGGATGAGGCTGCTTCCAAAGCAGCAACCTCGATTCACAGGTCGCCGTCCAGACCCCAGCTAGATTTAAGTGGGGCAACAATACAGGGCTCCACCGAGGACAAAAATCCCGCAATTGTTTTGCCGAACCAGAGCGACGAACTCAGCCATTTTGCAATTGATCTGGGCGGTGGGTTGTTTTTTCTTTTGTTTTCTTTTCTTCTCAATTCGGTCGACTGAATTCTAGATTTGGCTTCGTGGAATCTCGATTGCATTCGGCTGGCTTGTCAGCTGTAGCCTGGACAGGTGCCAAGTGCCGAGTGCCGAGTGCTTGACTGCAGTTGGGATGTTTGGCAGGGTCGCTAGTGAAGCTCGTCTACTTTTCTCGGCAAACGGAGCCTGCTGTTGCTTGTGGGTCTCCTCCTCGTAAGGGTGGAGTCGGACAAGATCGACAGAAGGAGTCATATTATGACGGGTGGCGGAGGCATCCAATTCTTGGTGGTCGACTTCACTTTGTGAAATTTGAAACATCGAAGCTGAATGATTGCTTGGCCTTTATTCAGTCAAAAAAACTGCACTGCTCCAACCCCATTATTGGTACGAGACTTTACAGGTCACATGCTTCCATTTAAAGTGTATATGTGTCATAACTCGATCATATCTACTGGGAATTCTCTTGAATATTTTAGATGAGACCTTACCTCTTGAAAAATTGATAACCTTAGATCCGAGTCTTAACAGCCTAACTCAAATCACATAAGTGAAAATCTTCCTGAATAAAAAATACTGTAACTGTCTTCAACTTGATTACTGCTCTGCCGGAATCTCATTTTAGCATGCACAAACTGACGAGCGAAGATGTAAGTCATAAACTTAGGATGAGGATTACTTTTCCACCTCTCTGTTGCCTTCATCGATATCAATTATCCATGCGTAAGTCGTTATTGATTAAAACAACAATATGTTGTAAGATTTGAGATCTCTTGTACATCCCTCTACATCCTCGAAAAGCGTGCAGTATGTACAGTTCAGTTTCGTCCTTCACAGCTATCACGGGATGCACTTTTGATGAAAATAGGAGAAATTCCTTTTCCGGCAGTGTACATGCTCACAATCATCCTCATTATGCACAGACAAATTGTATTAGCTTTCGTTTCCCCTTTTAAACGGGATATCTCTCTCACACAGGTCTACTAGAATCTTCTGGATGTTGTTGAAATCATTCTATCTCATTATGAGTCTAATTCATTTCTCGAGCTTCTGTTGCGGGTTATCCTGATTGCAGATTTGGGTGGCTTGGACGCATTGGCAGCTAGTAACGGATCTGCGGAAGAACCCACCGTCAAGGTAGTATAGAAACTGAAATTCCACTCACTTGTTCAAATGCTATTCCCGCTTGGGCTTGTTCACAGAGAAGTCGACTAAGATTGATTCGTGGATGATTTGAAACTCTTCACTATAATCAAGTGCAGACAAGCATTTTCTTGTGTGATTTGTCTCTTGTTTTCGTCCCGTTCTCTCTGTTTATTTATTTCGACATTGTTGGAAGTGCGACAGTGAAGGGAGACAAGATCTCTTGATGAGTTTTTCAAGGAAAAATTCCTCAAAACCTTTGTTATGGATGCTGTCTTCCTCTTGAGGGAAAATTTCCGCACTCTTGAACATAGATTTGGTTGTTTGTGACCTAGTGATTGAAATTCTATATTATAATGCGGTATTGACATCTGTGGATTCCCCTTTGATTTTCTGCAAGGCCACAGGTGGTGGAGCCTTCAAGTTTGCAGACATTTTCAAAGAACGACTTGGCGTTACGTTTGACAAGGAGGACGAGATGGATTGCTTGGTCTCTGGAGCAAATTTTTTGTTGCGAGTAAGAATTCAGAAAATTCCCTTAAGTACGATGATTGTGCGTTGACTCTGTTACCCTCGTCGGTCATTCTTCTCTTGGTCTCACTACACCAACTGACAGTTTCTAATTTAGTTAGTAGAGCTCCGATGTCGCAGTTTATATCGCATTAGCTTCAGTTATTATCAGTCATCACATGCCAGACATTTTGGGCTGTAATCAGATTCGTTTGGCGCGTCCTTTTTTAGCAGCATTGTTTATGTCCTTTTGCTTCAGTGCCTGAGGACAAAGCGACAGCATGGATTCTTAATTCACTGCTTTCAATATTCAAACACCCTTTACTACTATCCAGGACAAGGCAAGATGTTGAGCATATAATTTGGGATGTACAGGCGATACGCTATGAAGCTTTTACGCACTTGGAGGGACAAAAGCAGTTTGTGCAGATGGATCGAAATGATTTATTTCCTTACCTTTTGGTCAATATTGGTTCCGGCGTCAGTATGATCAAGGTATTGCAGGCTTGGTGCAATTTGTTTCGACAGTATAGGTCGTACGTCTGGAGAATTGCAGCAGTTTTTTCCACAGCAGCTTAAGCAATTGAAATTCTTCAAGTCTTGGTGATCTCATCGTCGATGGATTCGGCATGGGCTGGATGAAGTGCTGCAGGTAGATGGAGATGGTGTCTATCAAAGAGTGAGCGGAACGAATGTGGGTGGTGGTACTTTCTGGGGGCTTGGCCGGCTTCTGATGAAGTGCAAGACGTAAGTCAAGTGTTCTTGAAGCCTTTCCTGCTTTACTCTCCACATACCTCTTCTAAGTAAGCTGATTTCGTTTATTTTCCACATTTCTGATCTCAGATTTGATGAAATATTGGAGTTGAGCCAGGGAGGGGACAACAGCTCCGTAGATATGCTCGTTGGAGACATCTATGGGGGTCTTGATTACAACAAGGTAGAAATACTTAAAATTGATGGTCTTGGAAGACCTAGGTATTTAGAATCGCTGAGGACTGTGACAGAGTCAATCTGAAGCTGTCCATCCACTTTATTGAATCGAGTAGATGTTATCTATGAATGATGCTCCCGTTGCTTCACGTGAAAGAGGTAATTTGTTATGCCACATCAGCATTTACTTGCTGATCTTGGCAGTCAATTTCGAAGAATAAATCCTTGCGAAATTCATCTGTAAGTGTTTCGTTAGCCTTGGGTAGTTGTATGTTACGAAATTGCAATTTTTTATGTCATTTCAAAGCTTAAGAAAAATGGGCAAATGAGTACAGTCCGGATTGTTTCAGGATGCTGATCTGTAGAGTATATGGTGCAGATTGGACTCTCCGCATCAACCATCGCGTCAAGTTTTGGCAAGGTGATATCGGGGGACAAGGACCTCTCCGAATACAGACGAGAAGATCTTGCTCTTTCTCTTCTTCGGATGATCTCATACAACATTGGACAGGTTATGATTTCTCTATTCAGGATGCTGTTCAAACAGTAGGGGATCCTTAATTTGTAAATTTGTTTCGTATTTGTAGTCTTGGAGAATACAGTCACAGCACTCAATTTGGATCGGTTGAAATCTGTTTTTTAGTAGTCTCTTTATCATTGTGTACGGCAGTACGATTATGTCGACTAGGAATAGCTGTGACCATGGCATCTATTGTTGTCTGGGCACCATATATGCATATTTCCCCATATGCTATATCAGATTAGACGACTATCGGTTAGGATTTATATTCACCCATGTGTGTATACCTCTGCAACAGATCGCATACTTGAATGCTCTTCAGTATGGGCTAAAGCGCATTTTTTTTGGGGGATTTTTCATTCGTGGTCATGCCTACACAATGGACACTATATCCTTCGCCATTAATTTCTGGTATGATATTTAATGTGAGCTTGTCGTTTGTCGACTATTGTTGAAGGTTTCTAGATGTAATGTCCTCCCTTGGTCAGATTGGATTTCGTATCAGATGTACTTGTCAGTATTTCGCCTGTCGTGGTGTGAAGACCATATGACCCATACTCTATTTGGGCGGTGTTTCGTTCCAAACTTTACCAATTAGCACTTGCCTTTGATACCGTTCTGAAGAGCGTAGATCCATTGTCCTGGCTGAGCTGTGCTTTGTATCGTAATAAAGTCAGAAATTCGTGGGTATAGTGTAGGTGATATGCAACTGCTTGTTGCTGTTTATGATGGATAAAAGTTGCTTGTATATCGCTTTATATAATTACTACTAGTTGCACTGCCTTCCGTGAGGAGACATAGTGCAAAGGCTAATAATGATCTTCAGCTTCACGCCCAGAAGTGTAATTGATGTAGGCATCCAAGCCATGTGGTTCTAGAGAATTTTAGATGACGGAATATCTCATTGGTTTCATATGCAGGTCTAAAGGAGAAGCTCAAGCAATGTTTTTGCGACACGAAGGATATTTGGGTGCACTTGGAGCGTTCTTAAGCTATGACAAACATGGACTTTCCACTCTGACCTCTCATCAATTTGTCGAGCGATTTCCGATGGGTGCTCCTTATGCAGGAGGAGAGATACATGGTCCTCCTATTCGGGACCTTAATGAGAAGGTGGAATTTTGTCAGCTATGTCTGACTACTCTGTAACTTTTTTCCATTGTGATTCCTAGCAGATTTTAGACAATCTTATTTGTTCTTGTTACAGCCCCGTAATAAAAAGTCTTCATCATTTAAGGAAACATTGTCTTTAGTCGTGTATCCAATTTACCACCGGAACGATAATGCAAATTGCAGATTACCTGGATGGACAAATTCATAAGGAAAGGAATTGAAATCACAGCACCCACACCGACAGCAGTCCCTACGACTACAGGACTTGGTGGATTTGAACGCCCTCTTTCACGAGCTCTGTCGTTACGCTCAGACTCGAGTGCTGCTCTTAACGTAGGAGTGCTGCACTTTGTTCCATCGCTGGAAGCCTTCCCTCTCCTTACTGATCCAGACAAGTGAGTAACACATCCATAATGACTTGAATCCAGATCTTAATGATGTTGATCACTTAAGTGCCATAGTGCCATAGTGCCAGTGCTCAGAACTTTAAAAAGCTGCATCTTATTTGTCTGTTGTGTTTATCTGTTGGCAATAGTTGTTTCTACTTATCAAGTGCAGCCTGATCAGTGTATATAGATTCTTGAGTTCCTTGTGGAGGTTGTTATACTCCATTGGTGAACCTTAACGAAATAGTCTCTTTTTTTGTCATGTTTCAGTTATGAACCAAATATTGTGGACCTCAGTGACCCAGTCGAGAGAGAGTAAGTCGAGTTTCGGACATTTATCTTTTTGGACTGTGAAGCTATGGAGTAGGTTATGCATAAGCCTAACATACGGCATGATATGAGGAACAAAGAAAATGGTCTTGTGGTTTAGTATGGTCCTCAAATCAAGACAAGTAATTATTTATTCAGCAGTGCTAACAATTACTTCTATGTAGGTCTCTGATCATTGGAAATTTCACTGACATGTTACAGGTATTGGTTCAGTATTCTTTCGAATCATTTGCCAGATCTGGTTGAGAAAGTAAGCTACTCGTTATTGGCGTGACTGGTGTGAAGTCCACACGGTCCATACTGCATTTGTTTCTGAAAGAACCTCCATTCCTGAAGACCTGCTTTTATATTTTAGCTCTATTGCCTCTCTTGCACACGCTGAATTGTTTGCTTATATCTTGCAACCTAAGTTCATATGTATGGTTTTCCTCCTAATTTGGGTCATTCTCCTTTTGTGTCACTGTCGAAGTATACGTGAATGGCCTTTTTACAATTTTTTGTTTGTCTTCTACCTGATATCATCGACCACCTCTCACATAATTATTCTAACCCTTTTGAGTTGAATAATAATAGGCCGTCGCAAGTGAGGGTGCCACGAATGATGCAAAGAGAAGAGGAGATGCATTTGCCCAAGCTTTTCGCGCACATTTGGCAAGGTAGGTAACATGCTATTGTTGAACATTCAACTTATCAATGTCGGAGCATCTGAAGGGATGTGTAGAACTAGTCAGTTTCCTGGAATGCAGTTAGAAGGGTTATATCTAACAACAAACACTAGGTTTAGATGCAAAGTTTAATCTCTCTTTTGAATCTAAAACTGCCACTTTTGAGAGCTAAATTGATCTTCTTCCTCTTTTCTGTTCAATTGGCTATTTGTAACAGATAATTCAATCTCCATATTATGTCGTGTGGCTTCCAGTGTCAGCTTTCTTATGTATCATTGCACTTGGCCAGACTTAGGGAGGAGCCCGCTGCCTACGGAAAATTAGGTCTCGCAAATCTTCTTGAGATGAGGGAAGAATGTCTACGAGAGTTTCATTTCACAGATGCTTACCGAGCCATCAAACAGAGGTGGATCATCAACCCTTCTCCACTTTCTCATCCTCTGATGTCATCCAATTCAATCGTTATCTTCTTGTTTTTCTGCTCACTTAATGTGAATGCTGTCTCCCTGAAAAATTTACAGGAACTTTGAGTATTCGATTTTTATGCAAAAGTCAGGCAAAGGAATTGTTCACGAATAACAGTATCTGGAAATAAAGAATGTTAAACCAACATTGTTGGATTGGGAGTACGGGATTGCAGAGAAAATGAAGCATCTTTGGCCGTTTTGCCTGATCTATTATCGGATCTAGACACCATGACACCGGTATGCAGACATCTTCTTCGCTTATAAAGTTTGATGCTTTGACATGGATTCATATAGAGCTTAGGAGCTTTACCTGAATTAAAATTTGAATGATAAATCACATATTCTGGTTTTTTGACACATCTGTAAACCAAGTGAAACATCAAAATTTTGTCAACTCTGTTTAGCAACTTACTTGTAGTCCATCGCTCTGTTTTCGAAGTCGGTCCTTTTCTTCAAAATTCCTGGCGACATTGACTGTCCTCTTTCCCTGGACTCAAACAGTAAAAGTGCATGTAAGCCATGCAACATCTGAAGCCCGTACAAGGAAAAGCATTCCTTAGTTATCTTGATCATATAGTATTTCTCGCTGGTGGATTGTATCATTTGAAGATCTTCATTCACACACTGGGGTTCATCATGTGCAGAGTGATAGGATACTAGCACTCATCGAAGGTGTTTTAGCTGCCAACATATTCGATTGGGGATCCAAGGCATGTGTGGAATTATATCGTAGTGGTACCATCATGGAGATCTATAGAATGAGCCGAGACAAAATGCAGCGACCGTGGCGGGTACAACTGTCTCCATTGCCTCTTCCATCAAACTGTTTATCAATTTATATAACAGACCATGAGGAAGTGTGTTTGGTAATACAGTTGTCTTTATTGAGTGAAATGTTACTATGACCGCTCAATCTTGTCAATCTGTACACAGGTGGATGACTTCGATTTGTTCAGAAAGAGATGGATTGGTGAGGAAGGTGCTACTACACCACCAAAGCCACACAAGAGAGCTCTTTTCTTCGTTGACAATTCTGGAGCTGACATTGTGCTTGGGGTGCTCACTTTTGCAAGAGAACTCTTGAGACGCGGAACAGAGGTATTACGAGGTCTTCGATTTTAAAAATAGTTCGTTTCATTCAAGACTAGAGGGCTCTTTTCAATACCCCCATTTCATCCAATATGAGATGATTTTTTTCATGATGTTCAACTCTCCTACTTATCTCCATTGATGCACTCGTCTAAAGCGCTCGAACGTAGGTTATACACATTACATGCGTTTGAAGGCAACTCACTTTCTCTGTCTACGCAGGTGGTTCTTGTTGCAAACTCCTTACCGGCTATAAATGATGTTGTTGCCGCCGAGTTACCTGCTGTTATAGCAGCCGCTGCCAAGGTATGATGTTGTTGTCGACATGTATTTTGTCTACAGGTGAATCCATTTGCCTGGCTGAATAACGATGAGAGAGCTCAAAATACTTCAGAAGGCAGGCTCAGTTGAAGAAACTGTGATTGATACGTGTGCTCGACTGATTTTCGCAGCACTGTGACATTCTTCGAAGGGCTGCAGAAACGGGCGGACTGTTGTTTGACGCTGTATCTTGTAATAACGGCGACAGCCACGAAAGTCAAAATGGATCCGTGCCACCGTTATACGTTGTAGCGAATGGCAGTGGTAGTCCATGCATTGACTTTCGACAAGTTAGTTCCGAAGTTGCTGCTTTAGCCAAAGACGCGGATCTGGTAATCGTTATCGTTTTTTATTCTTCGATTATAATGATGGCAGAGATCATAGAGATCCATCACTTCTAACTACCAGTTGTTTGAAATCCTCCATTCTGGCATTATCTCGATTAACTTTTTCCTTTTTCTAAACACAGGTGATTTTGGAGGGCATGGGTCGTGCTGTGCACACCAACTACAATGCAAAATTTAAATGCGACGTTTTGAAGGTATGAAGCAAGGGATTGTGAGCACTGTCAAAGTTTAGGTCCCTGATTTAAAAGACTTGCATACAATCCACCACTGATCATTTTAACACTTGTTCATCGTTGAAACATGCAGCTGGCGATGATAAAAAACCAAAGGCTGGCAGAGCAACTTGTGCACGGTAACATTTACGATTGCGTGTGCCGTTATGAATCAGGGCAAGACTCTCAGACAATTTTATGATCGTGTGATTTGATCTCAATGTGGCCTCTACATTAGAGGCTCCATGTTGATTACTCATGTAAATTCAAGAACTGGTATGAAGATAGTGGAATGATTTTCACCACCATCATTTCATAGCTGTAGTTGCTCTCATTTTCGCAGGACGTGTAGTCCCTCACGAAAGGTCACTGACGAGTGACGTCCTTCGTACCTCATAATTGTCAATATGGGAAGTTCAATCAGAAGATATGTCTACGCCTGGTCTTCCAAAACGTTAACTCTCTCATTCGAGTGCCGATGTAAATTTCAGAATATTTCTTTTGGTAGTAGCGAGCACATTCGTGCAGGTCCAGTCTAATTGCATTTTTGTGGATTGGACTGTCGGACGATCAACGTTCCGAAAATCTGCACGACACGACGAAAGCTGAATGCTTTTCGGAAATCGGTTGAAAATCCACGACCTGTGTCCACGAGACATGAACATTCTCAGCAAAATCCACAGCATACCATACCAAAAGGATTCAGTCAAACCTCGACTCCTGCACACGTCAGTCGGTCAGTTTCGGTTGACGATGCTCGCGTGCCGGGTATGTCATGCCCCAGCTGACTTCCAAGGCTCCAAGCTCCATCTCGTACACGTGCATCGAAACTCGTGTAACTCGGATGCAGGATCTCAACGACCAACGTGTCTTTTCAGAAGAACACCAAGCTTCGTAGTCAGAGAGACCAAACGTGTAACTCGCTGCCCGGGACGCCAGCCAGCCGAACCTCCAAGGCAGCTGGTCTTCCTTCTCACTCCTGAGAAGCTCGCTTCCGGTGCCTGGTTCCTTGTGGCAGAGTCTAGCCACGTAAGAAGATAGATAGCCCCGAGCCAGTGAACACTTTCACGGTGGAGTGTTGCAAAAGCCAAGCCGCTTTCAAGGTCCCACGAAGGATCCGTGGACGAGTCCGGAGTCCAAGCAACTGGAGCTAGAGCCAGAGCAAGCTGGAGAGAGCCGAGGAGCACTGTGATTTCGTGTCCAGTGTGCTCGATATGCTCGAATAGTATTCACTGCGGTGCCTTTCGAGCTTCGTGGGAGGCTCAAGCAGGCGAGGCCGAGTGGGATCCGCAAGGCTAATAATGAGCGCACGGGTATCGAATCGGGGTGAGTTTTCACTCACGGAGGTGAGGAATAGGGCGAGCCAGAGATGATCGGAGTGGTGGAGGAGGTGCGGGTCGTTCATGCAAGGAAACGCATCGACATGAGATGAGCAATGGAGAATCGCAGATGGTCGATATGGATGGTATTCTGTCTGGCTCTGGCTCTGAGCCTGAGCCTGAGCGTGAGTGCTTCCACGAGGACCACAACAAAAACTAGGAATGGCTCTCAGCAGTGTCCCGGAGGAGGTTGGACTGGCAAGGTAGTGGAGGAGAATCCTCGCTCCGTAGCACAAGATCGTAGCGGGGAGAGGTTCGAGGTCGGAAGCCCGGGCGACCTTGTGGCAGTGCTGCACATCAATGGGTCCCCGTTCGAGCTGGGTCGAGCTCACGGAGTGCTGCTGCGCTCCGAGATTCAGACCATGTACCTTCGCTTGTTCGCGCACATGGAGGACCAATTGATCGTCGCCCTCCACTTGACATTGCTCCCCGACGTGCTGGCCAGAAAAATCGCCCGACTCGCCCTCAACGCCGCCCTCGATGCGACCTACCTCCTGACGCTCATGTACACGCCCGCGCGCTTCGTCGATGAAATGATCGGCCTGGCCCAAGGGGCGCAGGTCGAGTTCGACGACGTCGTCCGCATCCAGATGATTCCGGAGCTCATGCAAGCCTCGTGCTCCATGCTCGGCTCCTGGGGGCCAGCGACCTGGCGGTCGGCCAAATTGCGCGAGGAAGAGCAGAGCTGCGGGCTCTTCCAGATGCGAGCCCTGGATTGGGACATGGAGGCGCCGATTGTGGATTTCCCCACGGTCATCTACTACCACCCTGCCGATGGAAACTCGTTCGCGCTCTTCACCTGGGCGGGATTCATCGGCTGCGTCACGGGCTACTCGGGCCGATTGGGGATCTCCGAGAAAGTTTGGGTGAATTCCACCGGCGGCGCGAGCAGGAAAGGCATGCCGTGGCATTTTGCGCTGCGAGATGTCCTGCAGCTCGCCAATAACCTGGACGAAGCGATGGAGCTGCTGGGCACGACGTCGAGGACTTGTCCGATTCTCGTGGGCATCGGCTCCAGACAAGACAACAAATTCGTTCTTCTGGGCTACTCGTCCGATACGCTGGAGCTGTATGACGATAAGAACTTCACCCTGATCACATCGGCCGCTCCTCCATCTGTAGACAACAAATTTCCTGGGGTGGTTTTCGTCGACAAGTATGTGCAGCCTTCGGACGATGGCTGCATGCAGTCGGTGGTGCAGAAATTTTACGGCAGGCTCGACGACCTAGCTCTTCTGAACATGGTGTCCATGCAAGAAACTGGAGGAATGCACACTGCGCTTTATGATTTCGCCTCCAACGAGGTTTTGTTCAGCTGGGCTGCCGTCAATCCGGAAACAGGGGAGCTCGTCCCTGCGTACAAAAGAAACTATCTCAGATTGAACATGACGTCTCTCGCAAATCCCATCCCTCGGTGTCCATCCCACTCTGGCACAAGAGGGTTGTCTTGTATGTAAATTCTTCCTACCAATTTCATTCCAGGCACTACATAGCGGCAGGTGTAAAAACTTCATCCTCTTAGGCATGCAATCGAGCGATTCGCTCTTCTTTCCGCGCCCCCCCCAGTTATAAAAGAATCAGCTCAGGGTTGCCAATTTCCAGCCCCCAGGTGTTTTGATGTTGATAATTTCCAGGCAAAATGCCTGGTTTTATCTTGTAAAATAAAGTCTTTTCTGTTCCATCTTGAGTCCAGAAGTTGATCCAGGGGACGGGAGGGTATTCTGTTTTAAGGTGGAAAGGGGACTGAAATGACTGATGGTGTCAAACTCCGCGACTCTATTTGCTGATCATTCTAGTGCTTCCATTTCAATGCATGGCCCGAGAGTTCTAGAACGAGCGGTGAAACTGATGTGTGCATGATGGACAACACGACGGGAGGAACGTCAAGGGATGCATACAGATTTCAGAGCCGCCTTGTGCTTCAGCTGTCGAGGAGTTTGCACAGGGGTCGCAAAAGCGGGCATCCTCTCGCTGATAGTCCACCCAACCATGCATAAGCCACCTTCTCCCCGGCATCTTTCGCCAACAGGACTGATGTCACATTCATTAATTGCGATCGAGTCAGCGATGCCCGTTTGCATCCGTTGTTGTTTCCTTCGAGCGACCAGCTACAAGAATGATTCTTTGGAAGATACTTACCGGCAACAAAAACGAAAACAAAGCATGTTCATCTTCTTACCGTGTTGGAAGTAGAGGACACCTCTGGCAGCTTTGTGCATAACGCTAATGAGCATTTCGGTCAGGTCAAATTGCCAGGCAGTGCGAGCAGGACAAAGTTTCTTAAAACCCGAAGCTTCGTGGGGAGGGTGCGTAAGTGACTGCTCTTCTCCTCTCCAGGCATGAAGGAACACCTCTATGCAAAGTCTCATGACAGTTTAACAGCTTCCATTAGTATCCCCATCAAAAGATCTCAATATTAAGTTTCTGAAATGAAGTAGTCAGCAGAACATGGAAATTGAGCAGACCATATGAAGGGCTTAAGACACGAAACAAACGAGAAAACCAGAAACTCCAGTCTTTCAAAACAACTCAAATAAATTCCCAACCATCCTCAGAGCCATTGTCCGAAGAAATGATCATATCGTAAACGGGGTTGGAATGATACTCGTTCCACTTTCTCAGCTCATGCGGTTATGCAGGTTCTATACAATTGACTTCCAAGATTCCAGCCTTAGACAGTACAGTTTTCGCTATGCAATAGGATATTCAAACATTTCGCCGGACTCATGAGCTTCCACACAAACCACTGACTTGTTCCGCAACCTGAATCATAAAACTGACAGACATGTAGAGTTTTTCCACATGGCATTTCATTCCTAGAGAATAGAAGACTGCGAATTTCAAGACAGCAGTCGAGTTGAGGTTTCGAAAGCGAAGCTCACTGGCCGACGACAGAGCATGAACTGTTGATACATGTGAACTGAGATGGAACGCGGGCACCAAACTCCCGCAATTGAAAAATCGCCGCAGACGTCGACGTCGGATCTGAGATTCCACGCCATTGGCCTTCTTCCTGAAGAACCTCCCGTGACGCAATCATAGTTACGTGATTGAAAACTGACCCGAACGCGAATGGGATCTGCAGCTGGCTCGATTTCACCGAAGGGATGGAAGACAGCGTTCTGGGACGAGCACATGAGCGTCGAGATGTTTTGCGCTGCCAATCTGGAAACATGTAACTCTGCCAACGTAACTCTCTAACTCTGCTCACTTTTTTCCTTCTCTATTTTTCTTTCTTTTCAAGGTAAGGAGCTGGGTCCCTGTCAATTGCACAAAGTTGCAATATAAAGAGTTCAAATTACACCAAAAATGCCTAGGATTTGCACCTAGCCACCCCAAGATCAAAGACTATGGTTCAGATTATCGGAAATTCCAAATTATGATCCCATTTTTATTGACTATTATATATATATATATATATATAAAGAGTTCAAATTACACCAAAAACGCCTAGGATTTGCACCTAGCCACCCCAAGATCAAAGACTATGGTTCAGATTATCGGAAATTCCAAATTATGATCCCATTTTTATTGACTATTATATATATATATATAAAAGTTCAAATTACACCAAAAAAATGCCTAGGATTTGCACCTAGCCACCCCAAGATCAAAGACTATGGTTCAGATTATCGGAAATTCTAAATTATGATCCCATTTTTATTGACTATTATATATATATATATATAAAAAGAGTTCAAATTACACCAAAAACGCCTAGGATTTGCACCTAGCCACCCCAAGATCAAAGACTATGGTTCAGATTATCGGAAATTCCAAATTATGATCCCATTTTTATTGACTATTATATATATATATATATATATAAAGGGTTCAAATTACACCAAAAACGCCTAGGATTTGCACCTAGCCACCCCAAGATCAAAGACTATGGTTCAGATTATCGGAAATTCCAAATTATGATCCCATTTTTATTGACTATTATATATATATATATATAAAAGAGTTCAAATTACACCAAAAACGCCTAGGATTTGCACCTAGCCACCCCAAGATCAAAGACTATGGTTCAGATTATCGGAAATTCCAAATTATGATCCCATTGTTATTGAATATATATATATATATATATTGTGGAGTTTATAATCTGATAAGGGTTCGATGGATTTGATGTTTGATTTTGTTTTGAATGGACCTGCCAGATGTTAGTGTGTTTAACAGCTTCATATCTAATCTTATTTATTGTTTCAGGGAGAGTAATAACATGACTATCAAAAAGATGAGATTTACGTTGCTCCATATAAAGTAAATAATGCATAAAAGTAAGATTTTCCATACTATACTAATGGATTTTGGTACGATGTGAATATAACCTAAACAACATTGTTCTTTCTTAAGGTTGAGAAATTGTGTCACTTTAGTTTTCTGTTGCAAGAGGCCTACAGAGAATATCCAAACTCTTTAAAACAATGAAGCTATGTTTTCTGTTATTATACCAAATACATTCTTCATGTATTTTATGGTAAATATGAAGGATGTACTTGACATGATTGATTGTCATTATGAGTGTTAAAATTTTTTAGAGAACTGGTTTATTTTGTTTATCATATGATACCTATGACTATTATGAATTTTGACCTTCACCATAGATGAATATGTATTTCAAATTTCAAGCTTTGATAAAAATCTGATTGTTTATATTCTTTGTGAGTGAGTTGAAAAATTATCTTTGTTTTTTTAATTTTGAACCACGAAATGTGATAATGTGGACTTGTGAATTTTTAGTGATACCGGTAAGGATTAAATAGTGATGGACATAGTTTTTAACACATCTAATTTTGGATATATATATTTTTTAAATGGAATGTTTTTAATTTTCATCAAATTCACTTTAAATGAGTGTGAATTGAATTATTTGTATAAGAAATAAAGATCATATTATTATTTATTTATTTATTTATGTATTTTATATTTATGTATCAATAGTAAAAATGTGCATTTGTGTTATCAAAGCATAACCTATCCACATCAACTTTACACACATATTATTTTTTTATATAGTGAATTACTTTCAAATTCATTAATTGTTTGTCTACTTTTAAATGTGTTGGTGTATATACACCCATATAACATAATATTTACAAGTATAAACATGATAATACATGAATTAATCCCAATAGCAATAATCTATTTACAATCTCGTTTATTAGAACAAGATAATAAAATGTTAGACTAGATTGATGATGATAGAGTGGCTGCACTATCTATTATTGAGTGGATGCTGATGGAATGTAACATGATTCAATTTAAGGTTGGAGGAGAAATCTCTAGCATACATCATCAAAATACAACAAGAAGTAAACTAAAAACCATAGCAACAAATGATAGTAAGAATATATATCTTTTGATATATATTCTTACTATGCTTTACTTACTAAGTTATTTTGTCCATCATTAATCTTGTTTAGTGAGTGAATTTATCATCATCAAAATATAACGAGAGTACTTGCTATAAGTAAATAACTTATTTAAGAATCATTTTATGAGACATGGAGCAAGGTTGTTACTAAAGGTGATAAGTATATAAAAACTTCACACAAATAAACACATGTGAGAAATGTAAAGGCTTATGTGCATGTAAAAAGTACTCAAAATTTGCAAATCTATACATATCAATTTTGTTACACAAGTATAAATTCAACTTGTAAATATATATCATTCCCTTAGTAGAATTCAACAACTTGTGGGTTTGATGTAGAATTTATGCATGTCAATTAAACACTTATGTAAAATTTTTTTTATGAATTTGCATGTATGGTTTCACACATATCAATAGTGAGCAAAGTTTGCTAGATATATCCACACTAGATTTCTCACACTTATATATACATCTTGTGATTATATTTAAATAAATAGCTCTAATATAAAGATTATAAGTAATGAGTACCAAATTTCATACAAGTTTGTAAGAATCTACATGTGCTAATGTGATGTTGAATTTATAAGATTAAACGTCCATAAAATAAATTAAGTTATAAAAATTTATTTCTTTATTTATTTATCTCCGTGAAAAAAAAAAAAATCATATAAAAGTTATAAACATAATCTCTATATTAATAAAAAATGTTGGACAATTATCTTTGTAATTTATTTAAAATAATTTAATTTTGATCACTATAAAATATTTTTAATAAATTTATTATAAAAATATAAATAATTATCCTTATAAAAATATTTTTCATAACATTATGAAAATCTGTCCTATACATACATATAAAAAGTAGTAACCTAAAGCTTATATTTTAAAACATAATACTTTGTCATAACTCCTAAAAAAATTTCAAACAACAAAATAAAATAATTCTTTAAATTTTGAATTTAATAGTTTATAATCATAATAAACTTTTTCATATATATTAGCTTAAACTAAGACCAATAGAGTTATTTAAAATATATTGAAATTTTTTAAAAAGTAAACAATTATATTATAATTTTTATAATAAATTATTATATTATTTACACATATAATTTTATAGAATAATAATTTCAAAAATTAAACATTTATTTTACGGACTGAAGAGGTTGCTTAACTCAAAATTTGAATCAAAATACTCTACATTGATATGTCATGGTTGTGTGTTTATTGATAATATGTAGCATTCAAGATTAATGACATAATATATGATACAATTGTGAACAAATAATGAGTGATATGTTTTATTTGACTATATATGGTGACAAAATAATCATGACATGCATTCAAATATCCATGTCAAATGCAAGTATTTTGATTTGCAAAATAACAAGCTATCAATGAAAATTTGATCTTGACTATATTATAATATTTTCATTTAATTAAAAAATATTTAAATATTATTATTAATAGTAAAATTTAAATTTTTGTCACAAATGAGTATATTAAATCAAATTAGTTCATAATTAATGTTTTGTACATCTCATGGTGGTGAAAAATTAATATCAAAATTGAAATATTTAATTATTTTAATTTTAAATATGTTATTTAGATCTGAATTATTGAAGCCATACGAATGATATAATTTTCAATTATGCAATTATTCAAAATTTATCAAGAAGAACATCAGTTGTATCTTTCAATCAAGAATTGTTAAATTTAGTTTTTGATGTATATGTTTTGTAAGTAATATCCAATTTTTCATTTAAAAATTAATTTTGTTCAGTCAATCTTTTTTATATATAAATTGAAGGGTGCTCCTAAATCATGGACAAAAATAACCATTTTTATCATAAATTGATAAATTTGTATTGGTTTGCATAAAATTTCATGTAATTATTTGTATACATGTAATAAATTTTGAAGAATATGAGATGTTAATGATTGTATACCATCCTTCATAATAAATATTATTTTGTTCAACACTTGTTCAACCCAATATATTGAACCTTTTGTCTTACATATATGCAATGAAATGAGTAATTTATGCAGTAATTGTTATCATATATATTTTTATCTTTATATGAAGATAAAACCATAATGGATAAAATTATTTTAATAATAATGGATTGTAATCATTTAAAAAGGAAGGAACATCAAGATAAACATAACAGCACTAAGGTATAAATTTTCTGTTAATTGGAATGTATGTAATTTTGCAATAGTCTTGAATTTTTTTTTAATTAGTTTAAGTATGCTAAAACTTAAACTTCTTATGTAAGTTTAATATTCATGTATGATTTGTTAAATTATGTTTTGCCAACAAATAGTGACTTAGAGGAAAGTAAACTTTGTCATATATTCTACACAATAGATTTTCCTATTATGTAATCTGAGATAATAAATGATTTACTAAATCATTAAATTGAAAATAAATCAAATTGCAATCATTTTTATAATAAATTGTATACATATAATAAAAAATACATGTAAAGTATAAATTACATATAGATTTCATTCATGCAAATATAGGTCCATGAGATATTAATATTTTACAATCTCAAAATTAAAAAAAAAACAAATATAAGAATTTTAAGATTAAATAATTCACACTATAATTAAAATGTAACATATATCAGTTATTAAATTATATACTTTTTTTTTGATATAATTTTCAAAAAAATATAATTTATTTGATAAAATTAATAGATTTTTATAAATATAAAATTAAATAAACACTATTTTTCTTATTTTGATTATTTATTATAAGAATATTTTTTAATCATTGAAAAAATTATTTTAGATAAAATTATCTCAAATATCACTAAATATTTGAAATTTTTCATTAATAAATAAATAAATAAAAAAAAATCATATATTAGGAATAAATTACTGAAATTGAATGAGATTATAACAGATAATTTTTAAAGATTTGAATTAAAGATATTTTTTTTTCTATTTTAAAATTTAATTGATCAAATTAAATGTTTCATATTTTGCTATTAAAAAGTGAAATAATTTTTATCATTTGATTTTTTTATATGTTTATGTTATTATAATGAAATCGATAATTTTTTATGTATTTAATATAATAGTCTAGAGGTTGTAGTAAAGTGGAAAGTGAGCTTGTGTCAAGTCTCCCCCAATCTCCAAGATGTACTCAGACCCGTTGAAGAATCCATGACACTTCAAGTTTCACTTGGAGCTCGTCGCGCTCTTTTTTGATCCAGCTGACGGGGACCCGGTAAGTAATAAATAAATATTTATTTTATAACCATCAGTAGGTTTTCTAGGGTGAAATTTTTCCCGTAAAAAACTATTAACTGGTTCCAATTCCCAAGCAGAGTTTAAGATTAAACTCTGCTTCTCTGCTTTAATGACGTCAGGAATTGCCTTCCACCCTGTTGATGATGTACTTTCATATATCATTTCTTCCTCTTAATTCTTGTTCTGTTTGTGACTTCTGGCGACACCGTCGTATCCAGTGGGCTGAACAGACGGAACAGGAGAGTGACAATACAGGATTCTGGTTTGCCATGGTTACCTCCGGTATCACGTCAACGTTGTAAAGTGACCTCTTGTCGAAATTGACCCTTCCGCTACGGAGAAGGCCAAGAAGAGTCCCTGTACACTAATACCTGGACATACGGACAGAACACCAGTGGCATCGTACGACGACGTACCGCGCCGTAAACTGGACCGCAAGCAACGAAATCCACTTCTCAAAAGGTGAATATTTCACGAAAGCGAGAACTTGAAAACATGTGCCATTGCGTGCCTGCTGCAGCTGAACTTAGCTCTCAAGTTTCAATAAAGCAACAGTCTGCAAAAGGACTCCCCCACACCTTCCGGAAGCAGTCCGAAGAACACACTGACACTTCGCACCGAAAAGAAAGCGGAAGGAAGCGAAAATGCTTCTGCAAGCAGCAAGCTAATGTTGCAAGTCGGGGCGCCAAGGGAGAATTCCTTGTGCGGATTTTACAGGTGTGGCGATCCGAGCACAGCCGCTGACCCACCACAGAAACAACGGTGGCTCAGGACTCGAGTTGCGTTGACAAGACTCGACTCAGACTGAAGTTGTGAACTGGAGTCTGGAGTCTGGACCGGACCGCTTTGGCAGCCGAAGGCACTCACTGGTTTGCTCACGGCGTTAGTGTCCGGGCAGTACACACGACCGAGAGCCCAGGGCTGCGTTCGTGCAGTTGGATCCAACACACAAGAGAGCGAGAGCAGGCGAATTCTTCCGCTTTGTCTGGCGTCGAGGGAACTACAAAACATCTCAAGGGAGGATGGCGAAAAGGGTCAGCGACCTCTTTCGAAAAGGCGAAGGAAGAAGCACATCGTATCGGGGCCGTACTGACACGAGTTCTCAACCCACTGATCGAATGCGGGAGAGAGGGAGAGAGGGAGGGAGTCAGGGGGCATGGAATGAAAGTTACGAGGCGAGTCTCGCTGCTGAGGCCTTGGACTCTAGGGTTATAGGCGTCCGAGCACTGCTTCCAAGCGCCGCGTCGCAGGCTGACCTCAGGCTCGATCTTGTCCTCGGGGGACTGTCTGCGGCGATCATGGGCCGTGACGTAAACCCGGCCCCGGCCTGGGCCAGCTTAGTCCATGCATGGCTGGGCGGTTGCGCCCGGAGGTGGTGCTGCTGCTACCGCTCCCGAATAAAATTAGATCCGTTCATCGCCTAGGGGCACCGCGAATTCGCTCCGCTCCGTCCCGGGCAACTGAATCCGGGTCGCAGCTTCTCAGCCGAGGTCATTTACAGCCGTGAGTCGAGCCCCGTGAGCCTTCGGTAGTGCATCAATTCTCCCTGTCCCTGCGCTGCCATCAATCGGGAGATTCTGTACATATGCCTCGAAATTAAGCAATTCTATCTCGGCAGAGGAAGAGGTAGTTTAAAGCGCGAGCATTCCTGGAGTAGATATAGCTATCAGTTCTGCAGCTGGCAGAGCAGAGCAGGGCCGAGGGAGAGTAGCAACTGAGCATCTGAGGAGCTTGAGTATCATCCTTACGGGCAGTGGTTTGCACAGCTGCCGCTGCTGCACCCGAGGAATTCCACAGCTGCAGAAGATTTTGAGCTGTGCTCTTGCTTCAGAGTCCCAAGAGGCTTAAGGTAGAGAATTGAGTCGGGTCTTGCTCGCGAGCTCGCGAGAGAGAGAGAAAGAGACGATTTTACAGACACAGAGAGGGTGCGAAGATGATGATCCAATCAGTTGGACGCCTTCAAGCTCCACCCCAATTCCAAACATGCTCCGTCTCTGAGAGCAAGAGCGCTCCATTCTCGCAGTTCTCGGGCCTGAAGATTGCAGCGCCAGGCAAATTGCCGAAGAACTCCTTGACAGTGGCGTCGTCGTCGGCGGCCAAGAGCTCCTCCCCCATCTCGCAGAGGATAGTGGCGCAGGGCGCAGCGACCGAGGAGGCAGCAGTGGTGGCCGAGGACGTGAGCCGGCTCACGCCGAGAGTAGAAATCGTGGACGGGTACTGGAGGCTGAAGCCGGAATTCCGCCAAAGCATTAATCCCGCAGAAAAGACCAAGCTCGAGGACGAGCCCATGAAGCTGTGGACCGAGAGGAGAATCGAAGAGCTGGCCCGCACCCCATTCGCCGAAATCGATTCTTCCAAGCAAGGAAAGGATGATGTTGACATCCGCCTCAAATGGCTCGGCCTCTTCCACCGCCGCAAGCACCAGTACGGCCGATTCATGATGCGCCTCAAGCTGCCCAACGGCGTCACCACCAGCGAGCAGACGCGCTTCCTCGCCAGCGTCATCGACAAGTATGGCGCCGAGGGCTGCGCCGATGTCACCACCAGGCAGAACTGGCAGATTCGAGGCCTGGTGCTGGAGGACGTCCCCGCCATCATGGACGGGTTCGCGAGAGTGGGCCTGACCAGCATTCAGAGCGGCATGGACAACGTCCGCAACGCGGTCGGCAACCCCATCGCAGGCATCGACCCGCACGAGATCATCGATACCAGGCCTGCGATCATGGCTCTGAACGATTACATCATCAACCGGGGCAAGGGCAACCTGTCCATCACCAATCTGCCTCGCAAATGGAACGTGTGCGTGATCGGCACTCACGATCTCTTCGAGCACCCGCACATCAACGACCTGGCGTACATCCCCGCCATGAAGGACGGGCGCATGGGCTTCAACCTCCTGGTGGGCGGCTTCTTCAGCTCCAAGCGCGACGCCGAGGCCATCCCGCTCGACGCCTGGGTCTCGGAGGACGACGTCGTGCCTCTCTGCAAGGCAATGCTCGAGGCGTTCCGCGACTTGGGCTACCGCGGCAACAGGCAGAAGTGCCGAATGATGTGGCTCATCGACGAGCTCGGCATCGAGGCCTTCCGGGCCGAGGTCGAGAAGCGGCTGCCGTCGCAGAAGCTGGAACGCGCCGCGGAGAAGGATCTCCTGGACACCTCTTGGAAGCGCCGCGACTTGTTGGGAGTCCACCCTCAGAAGCAGCTGGGGCTGTCCTTCGTGGGGATCCATGTCCCCGTGGGCAGGCTGCAGGCGGCCGACATGTACGAATTCGCGCGCATCGCTGACGAGTACGGGTCCGGCGAGCTGCGTCTCACCGTTGAGCAGAACATCATCGTGCCCAATGTCCCCGACGCTAAAGTGTCGCAGCTGCTGCAGGAGCCACTTGTCACCAGATTCGGAGCCCAGCCCACGCCTCTTGTGACCAACCTCGTGTCGTGCACGGGCAAGCAGTTCTGCGGAATGGCCATCATCGAGACGAAGAATCAGGCTCTGGCCATCACCAAGGAACTGGAAGCGAGCATGAATTTCACCAAGCCCGTGCGCATGCACTGGACAGGATGCCCGAATTCCTGCGCTCAGGTGCAGGTGGCCGATATCGGATTCATGGGGACCATGGCCAGGGACGAGAACAACAAGCCGACGGATGGTGTGGACATTTTCCTGGGAGGCAAGGTCGGAGCTGAGTCGCACCTCGGGGAGAAAGTTCGCACTTCTGTACCCATTAAGGACTTGATTCCGGTCGTGCAAGAAATTTTGATCGAGCGTTTCGGGGCGACTCTCAAGGCTTAGAAAACTGATTGAGCTAGAAAACGGATAGACGCAGAGTCCTATTCAATTGTTTCCTTGTACATCCAATTTTGCTTGTCACTGCTGTACAGCTATAGTTTCATCTTCCACCCTGCCCTTCCATATTGATAGTTGCTAAATAGAAAAAACTGGCATGTCAACACCTGATTCGACCATAGGAGCTCTGAGCTGAGACCTCTTCTCAGCTCTGTCGTGCCGAGCGAGTGAGAGAGAAAGATAGAGAGAGAGAGAAAGAACAGAGACTAGTATTCATTCCTTCCCAATGACCACTTGAAAGTGATATGCAGAGCTGACGATTAGCTGCAAAAAGCATTGCCGTTTTGATTATGAAGGCTTTGAGGTTATGTAAGATAGAAAGTCTGATAGATGGTGATTTGCTAGAGGAACTTCAAGTCTTAAAGCGGCATTTGGAGACAGATGGACAGGTTGGTCCGGATGTCATGTGCTGAGGTTACGAAGCCACATCCTCATCATTTTACATATGTATTGAATAAAGGGTTGGACGGCAGAAATTACTTCACCTTGGATATTTCTTTTGTACACTCATGTTTCGTAACTGATTTTTTCCTCTGCTTTCGGGTGGTGAAGAAACGAATTGGCTTTTCCCGCAGGTGATTATCCTTGAGTTAGTCCTAGTTTCAAATGCGAGTCGTACAGCTGTTAGCTAGCTCTTTTACTTACAAATATGCACAAGTTTACTCTCATGGGGTCGACAGGTTTTGTACATGCGATACGAGCACCGGGAAAGAGGATGTTTAGATTGATCGCAAGGTAGACAACACTTTCGATACTAATTTAGACATCTATGTGAAATGTGTATATGACCATTTGCCTAATTCGACGAACCTCTCGACGAGGTGTCAGCTGGCATGTATACTTGACTGTGGATTCGACAGTGAAAACTGTGCCATGCCAAATCCGCTGAATGCTAATATAAACGACACGGGTGGGTAGGCAACAACTAGTCATCCTTTGAATTCTGACTGAATAATATCTTTTGTCTGTATTTGGACTTCAAAATTGAGAAATCTGATCAAATCGATATGCCAAACATCCACCAGCTGATCAGAGAACAATCATTTCAGCAAATGCTAAGTGCAAATGTTAGTCACACCGGTGGATTGCAAAATATCATCACCCCCAGCATGATTACACCATGCGCAGACCTGGCCAGTACTACCCTTGGCAGCTTCATAGACCTCAGCTATATCGATCTCTCCCTGTTACGTGAATACAATATTCACACTCCGTGTAAGACACTGCTTTGGGGCGAACCCTACCGAACTGACCACGTTCAAAAAGGGCTTCTTTACTCGAGAACTTATTTTAGAAAGTTCAGGTGAATCTAACCACTAACTCCATAGGCTCTGAACGTGACCGTAGGCCGGACCTTGCAAGTTTCTATTTTAGAGAGACGAAGTTGTTAGATCAGCACCGTATCGTCCCCATGTTTTGGAATTCAGACCCGGTTTACAAGGCAAGGACCCTTTCCTTCGTGTGTTCCCAACAAGTCGTCATATCCACTGAAGATCCAGGTGTAAGTTATACTGTATTTGCGAAAACCTTGCAGAGCTGATGATTCTTGAACGCGGAGCAGTGCCGCTGGTCACGTCGCCATCTATTCGCGGGTGCCCGTGAGTGCAGAAACTACAACTGCAATGGCAAGTATATTTGAAGCTTATCTCGAGGTAGACGAATGAATGAATAAATGAGTCAGCTGAGCTGAAGAATGCAATGCGCAAGTGAGACCTTTGATGCACATACAATATGGACATATCCCCAGGTTTCATGCTGAACACTATTCGGGACTTCCCAGCTAGTTGACAGCTTTCTCGAAGGATTCTATCAGATTCTTAGTATACCCTGTCCGGTATCACCTCAGATATTGTCATTTCCGTTTGCCCGTCTCTGCATACGGTGATGTACAGTACATGTACCGACCCCTCGTATGAGCATGAAGCCTAAACCTGCTTCCCAAAAATCTATTCTAGGAGAGGGCTAAGGCGGAGGAAAGAAGCAGTTTGAGGAAAGAGAGTGGAATGTCACCTCATTAGTCTCGGAGTCGAATAGTACAGCCGGTAGGTACTCTACCTAGACCTCTGATTCAGGTCAAGGGCCGCGCGAGTTAGGTGTGCCTCCATCTAGTCCCATGTCCAGGGGTACTGGTCCTCTTGCTGGGCTTTATGCATTCAGTTGTATTCTATGAGTAAAAACTACCTTTTGTTCTGCACCTTGTCTCCACATTAGCACAACAATTCGTAGTCCATGTAAGAAGGGCAGTTTACTTGGAAGCAGATTTCCTTCCGGTCAATTACTTCAGCCGCTTTGTAACTTCATCCCCAGGCTGCATCATATAACTTCCATCTACCAGCAAGTCTCCGCCACTGACGAAAGAAGAATCGTCGCTGGCTAGAAACAGAGCTGCATTAGCTATACTTTCAGGCCCTGCAATTTGGTGTGAGACACTAGTCTTCATAGCCGGGAAAAATGATAAGGTCTGGACTTGATCGATTACAATCTGAGGGAGCTGGTTCCATATCGGTGTCCAGATCATACCAGGAGAAATTGTGTTCGCTCTGATATTGGAAGCCCTGAGCTCGAAAGCTGCAGAGCGAGTCATTCCCAACAATGCATGCTTGAAAGTAGTATAAGCAAGAGGGCCGCTTCCGATATGTGCAGAGACGCTCGCTGTGGTAATGATGCTGCCCGTTTGCATCGGTTTCATAACTCTGGCTGCGTGTTTGACTCCCATGACAGCCCCTTTCAAGAGAATGCCGTAGGCCCGATCGAATTCCGCCATGGGAGTTTCGTCGAGCGGGCTCAGAGGCCCAGCCACTCCAGCATTGTTGAACATAACATGGAGGCCTCCATAGGCACTGACGCTGAGATCCACAGCCGCTGCAACGTGTTCCTCTTGGCTGACATCGCAATGGATGTAGCGGGCTGTGTCAGGTCCTCCGAGATCTTGTGCCAACTTCTCTCCTGCAGCGTCTTGAATGTCGGCTATGATCACTTTTGCACCGTGTGCCACAAATGTCTTCACCGTCTCTTGCCCAATTCCGCTTGCACCTCCCGTGATTACAGCCACTTTACCCTGTAATCTACATAGCTCACAATCGTTATATATTAAACAAGTTGGTAAAGGCGTATGATCCTGAAAGAGAACAAAAATAAGCATGCCCATCTATCAAAACAGAAAACTTACGCCTCAAGCATGCGAGTGATGCTGATGCAGTTGCGGAGGTGGCTTAAAAGCACTTCGTCTGCATTGACCTTGTCCATTGAATTTCTCAGCTTTACAACATTTACCCTTTCCTTAAGGGGATCGCAGGTGCACAAAAATATTTGGAGATATCCCGTGAAGGGGCGAAACTTCATTTTCAGCGGCACACAGCCACAGCCCAAGGACCAATAATCACAGAACAGGGTCGACCCCAGGTGCACAGAAATATTAGTACGGCCGCGGTACTAATTGCTCAGATTATTGTGAATGTTATGATCAGAATGGGAGGACTTGGGACACCGAGATTACCGTGACGTATGCGATCCTGCTGCACAATGAGTATCGACCGACGTACAATGCAGAAGTAAGACATGGACTGCATGATTCTGTCTTCCCATTCTGCTGAGGGAGTTCTACTGCTCTCTTCCCAGCATCCTGGTTTCTAAATCTTTCCATGTCTGGGGATATATAGTTGCATCTCTAATAACATTCTCTCCAAAAACACAGATGTTGTCCAGATGATCATCGATCTTACGCAGACGAGTTGAAACCTATTTATCCTGGACCATAGCTAGCATGCACCTTATTTTGTCGATTATTCATCTTCTGGGGCGAGAAAAAACCTGAGGGCACCACGAACGGCGTTGGCGATAGAAGCCATTTGTCCGACGGGCAGAAAAAAGCCGACAATCTGGTCCATAGTTTCATGGTGGAAATCAGAATCCCAAGTTGAACTTAATGAGAATATCTGATCTGCCAATATGGGTCCTATCAAAAGCTAGTTACTAGTCATTGATTTGAAATTTGAAGAAATCTAAACTAGTCATTAATCATAGAAAATTTCTCTACAACCTCTAACCTTTAAAAGCAGGACTTGAAGTATTACATTCCCGGTCATTCACCTCATCCATGCGATAAAATATGGACATGTCTGTTATCTTCTTTAACGAATTAATTCCGGATAATCCTATTGTAAGAAAACATCCGCTTCAGCAAAATGAGACTTACGCAAGAATCAACGGAATGAAAGAATCACAAAAGTAACTTGTGTGATCTCCACGGACTTTCGTTTCGTCCAGACAGTAACTGCCTCCTTGTTAAGATGCTATCAATCTCAGGTTGGACTAGACAAGAGTGATTCTCCTGAAAAAAGCGACAATCACGCAACACGAACAAGCTCGCCTCCTTCTCTGTTCCACGAAGTTCATGTCTTAGACGAGATTACCGCACGCTGACATTTATTGTACAGTTGTCACAGAACCTCCAAAGGGCCGATGTACTTCAATCTTGCCTTCCAATATAAGAAATCGTCGATATAGACAGTGCACCACATGCTTCAATCACAGAGGAGAAGTCAGTCAATCACGCATACTGATCGATCGTCCGTCCAAACCCACGAAGACACCTCTCCTTCACACTAGGCATGTAACAAGTCTGGTACTCGTGATTCAGATAGCTGCACCATTCAGAACAGAGGGAGCAGCTGAGTTGACAACTCTCCGTCGGAACACAAACTTACACTCCGCATGAAGAAGGCCTCGGGCAAAACGTGCAGACCCGTGATCAGATTCTAAACAATCTTCGAAGACAGAATGTATAGAACAATACCTCTTGCGTGGACCGTGGCATGTATACGATTACATAGGGGCAGTAGAATTAAGAGGCGCTAGGTAGTGGTTTTGCCCAATGGCATGGTGTTGACTTGGATCCAGTAAACGGGGTTTGATCGTGCCTTGTTTCTACCTCCGCATCTCTATGTAAGAACTAGGACAGTCCCTCCTTTTCTACCTTTGAGTTAGTGGACGTAAGTGATAATTCTCTAGACGGAATTCTGACTGTTCACTGCTTTGCACTTGAAGCAAAGCAGATCCAGAAGCATCAATGAAAAGCGTCCCATCCTCAGAGAGCATTATTGGGGTACAAGCTTGTCAGTGTAGTGAGTATGAAAATGTCAATATCTTCACCTCGTGGGCTGCACTGAGTTAAGATGTGAGAGGAAGGTGAAAAACTTTACAGACAGGACACAATGAAGCCATGGCCATTGAAAGCCCAGGACTTCGCTCGGGAGTCAAGGTACGTCATCTCTTGACCCTGTGTGGAGAGTTTATATAATTACCTCTTCCAGAAACTGTTATTGCTTAAAGTTTGTTGATGATGATAATTTGGATCTCTACTAAGTGCTATTCTCTCTTTGGCTCATTCTGTTAATTTTTGCCCGCCTTCAAAATCAGTATCTCCTACTTGACGGTAAAAGGCTGGTTCCATACTTATGATTTTAAAGCCCGACTGCTCCGGAAAACCCCGATAGTGCAAGGGTGAAAATTTAGCCCATTTGAATTCTTGAAATCTGCGTTGCATAGGACTTAGTTCCTCGATTCCTGGTCCGAGAAAATTTGACAAAATCAAGCCCAAGCCCAATCAAATCATATATAAACTTGATAAACGTAGTGGCTTTCCAATTCATGTGCAATTTGTTGGGCTAGGTTAATACCGGAGTTGGTGCAGGGGCATAGTCAGATAAAGTGATATGAATTTTTTGTGTTTTTGAAACAAAGTGTGGTACAGGGACGAATGAAAGTGTATTCTCACTAATATTGTGCTACTTAGCACAACTAGAGATGCTTGTCGGCTAAATCGGTAACCCATGGCCAACCATGGTAGCTGGATGTCCCAGTCTCCCAGATGACCTTTCTCCAAGCCAAACTTTCGCAGTCCTCTCTTCACCGTCTGAACAACTCTCTCTGCTAGACCATCAGCCTCAGGATGATCTCTTGAGGTGGTACGATGATCGATCAACGCTCGATCACACAAAGCCTGAAACTCACCCAAAAACTCAGTACCTTGATCAGTCAACACTTCTGCTGGTGCACCAAATCGGCTAAGCACTGCAGCTAAGAACACATAAGCTGTTCCCTCACTTGACTTGTCAGGCAAGGCCACCAACTCAATCCACTTGGAGAAATGTTCCACCATGACCAACACATATCGATGATGTCGTATAGTCAATGGCAAAGGTCATGCAAAATCCAAGCTCCAACGATAACCAAGTCCCATAATCGGTAGAGGATGTAGTTGTGGTGTAGGGGCATTGAATGATGCTCGAACACGATCACATACCATACATCTCGCCATAAACTGCTGCACCTCAGTTTGCATACCTCTCCACCAATAGTGACTTTGAAGTAAGCTATATGTCCGCTTTACTCCAAAATGACCTAACTCCTCATGAACATGTCTGACCAACTGTGCTCTTTGAGATGGAAGTGGCACAACACGAACGCTGCCATCTCCCCATACTCAAAGAAGGTGTCTACCTTCCCACCTGAACCGTCGAGCTCTCTGTAAAACTCGATCCCGCTCCTTTGCACTCAAGGTGCCCAACAAAGCATCGGTACGAAGATACTCCAACACCAACATGTCATCATGGGTGTCTCGGTTTACGATCAAACCGTCCTGAGTCTCAGCGTCCAAGGCTAATATATTTGCTATTTGATCCAAGAGAGATATCATATAGCTCTCAAGCACCAACATACTCAAAAAGGCAGATGCATGCCAACCCAACACCATCTCCTCATCAGTATCACCGTGCCATCGAGCCCCGGTTTCGTCAACTTGACTTGTACATGGGTTTTGACTTAACCCATCCGCATCACGGTTCACCACTCCAGGTCTATGAATAACCATGAAATCATACTCTTGTAGGATAAGAGCCCATCGTGCAAGCTTTCTTGTAAGCTTGTCTGATTCCATCAACCATTTCAATGGTTGATGATCAGTGATGAGAGTGAAGGAGTTTCCAAACAAATAACATCTGAAATGTGCCACCGCCCAAACAGCTACCAAACATTTTCCTTCGTAAGAACTATACTTCGCCTCCGCTGTATTGTTGGAACGACTTGCATAAGCCTCTACAAACTCCTTCCCCTCATCATCATGTTGGGTAAGCGTTGCTCCCAAACCCAACATACTCCAACCAGTATGTACTTGAAACGGACGACCTCTCACAGTCTCCTCAAAATAGGGGCAGATGTCAACCTTCCCTTGAGCTCAACAAAAGCTCTCTCCTGTTCATCTCCCCAACTCCACTCTTGATCTAGCTTTGTCAGCTTTGTCAAGGCTTTGGCAATAGTGCTAAATCCTCGCACATATCGACGATAGAAGTTTGCAAGTCCAAGGAAAGCTCGATCTGAGGGTTGTGGAATACGCAAGATTGCCTCCACCTTGGTTTTCTGAACTCCCAATCCTCCTGGGTATATGATATGACCCAAGTACTCTACTTGCTCCTGAAAGAACTTACACTTTCCAGGATGCAACTTGAGGCCATGAGCAATCAGTCGCTCAAATACCTCATGCAAATGTATCTCATGCTCCCTCACTGTAGCACTATACACTAGAATATCATCGATGTAGGCTTTGGCACAATCAAGTCTGGCTAGGATCCTATCCATCACTCTTTGGAACTTAGCAGGTGCATTCTTCAACCCAAATGGTAAGAACTTCCACTGATACAATACATCCTTGCCATGAGAATCA
The DNA here is from genome assembly GCA_014180765.2 of Marchantia paleacea. Lineage (NCBI taxonomy): Eukaryota > Viridiplantae > Streptophyta > Marchantiopsida > Marchantiales > Marchantiaceae > Marchantia > Marchantia paleacea. The sequence continues at coordinate 312,970 of MUAA02000039.1, read as the reverse complement.
ATTGCCCAAAAGGCTGTCTTGGCCTTATCCTCATCTGGAATCCGCAACTGATAATATCCTGCTCGTAAATCCAATGTACTAAAAACCTTTGCATGCCCAATTGCATCAAAGATCTCCTCAGGTGTAGGCATAGCATATCGATCAGATTTTGTCTGTCGATTGATAGATCGGTAGTCACCACACATGTGTCTATCTGTATGATTGCCATCTCAGGTGTAGGCATAGCATATCGATCAGATTTTGTCTGTCGATTGATAGATCGGTAGTCACCACACATGCGTCTATCTCAGATGATTGCCATGTATATCCTTCTTGGATGGCATCACCACAAAGAGAGGCATACTCTCCATATGATATCTCCACTAATCTAGCCTCTAGAAGGTCTTGACACCTACTTTGGATCAGATCTCTCTCCATATCACTGTATCGATAGGGACGACGGAAGACTGGTGCATCTGTTGTCAAGTCAATCCGTATGGCAGGTCCCTTCAAACAGCCTAAATCCTTCATACTGAAGGCAAAACAATTTCTGAAACTCCTCAGAAACCTCCACAACCTACGTCTGTCTTCTCCTGTCACTTTGAGACCAATCTCAATATCCCAAATCTCCTCTCCATCGACACTAGAGATAGAAGACGTAGTATCTGGTTGCTAAATGACAACCTCTTGAGCAGAGAGCTTTTTCTGCTCTCTCATACCAGGCTCCACTATCTCAGTGTGAACAACTCATGATGTTGTAGCTGTAACCTCTTGTGTTGTATCACAAAGGTCAAAAGTGGTAACCACCGCCTGCTCCACGCAAAAAACTCCAACGATACTCGAAGAAGACCCTACCTCTCCTTCTCTAACATCCCCATAAGACCAAGGATGAGATCTTGGGCACTTCTCGCCCCCAGCTTTTGCCTCCACCGTCTCGGTAGGCAAAGAGCTTACTAATGGTCTTGCAGTCATACATGTGGATCTCATGCGTCTCTGCTCAGCCAATCCAAGGCTCACAATCCATGTCAAACAGTTCAGGTCCATAGCCTGACCCAACACCTGACGTCGTGAAGCCTCTGACAATGTAGGTACTGATGTAGTACCGGTACAAAATCCCATAGCTCGCTCTCTCTCTTCAGCGTTGGGTTCCACCAACCGCTGCAAGCGAGAATCCCATAGTCCAGGTCCTCCCTCTCTATAAGCATGGGAAACTGGGTAACTCAACAACGTGGGTAATGCAGCTCTTGGCTAACCCACAAGGTTCACCACTGCCATGGGTGATCTGTCCGCATAGACCATTGCCTGAGAGTGTCTACCCACATCCAAAATACTCTCCACTGTGAGATGTGAGGGCCTCCCTTGGAAGAAGGTTTGTCCACCATAGACGTGGACGGTGTGCATGAGATCTTACTCTTGTTGCATCCAACAATACCGCTGGTCCAATCCATGACCGCACGTGATGTGCACTCGTCATCACCCGTGCACATAGATCACCCAACAAGGGAACATTTTCCAAAATGTATGCCGGAGAATATGTGTGTTGTGACTGGAGAGAACGTAACACACGTAACATCTCCCAAAACATGCCCGAACGTGAATCCTGTAACCCATGACCATTACCAGCACGTGTGTATCCCTGACATGGCCATGTAACCAAATTTATGATGCCATGCCGAGCAAGGTCTTGCGCCCCCAACAACAAAATATCTGACGGCAAGGCCTGTTGATATCCTTGGACTGCCAACACTGGTAGAAGATCTGGATATCTATGCACCAACTGTGCCACATGGCGTAATGAGACGCGCCTTGCAATCTCATCTCGCTCCACATACAAGTATCGATGTACTCGTATACCAGACTGCAAAATAACAGCCAAACCTATGCTAATCCCTCCAAACAGATCCAGCACACATATACCCTCCTCTGGATACTGCCAAGCAATAGGCATTGTATCTAAAGGGGATAACATAGTGGAAGTGGGAATAACTTCCTTCGTCTCCTCCCTCTCCGGAGCAAAAGACTCACTCCAAGCCTGATGTATGAGCTGATCAGCCATTTGTTGTAGCTGCATACATGAAGTACCTAGTGTTCCATCCAACGTGGATGACACTACTCCACTAAGACTTGGCATGATAGTCACATCCTCTCAACCATGACTATCATGAGCATCCATGTTACCCTCCAACAAATCACCAGGCCAAGTAACACAAGTACTGAAGGTTGCAACATACGCCAAACCTCCACTTGGTAAAGGCCTAGAACCGGTGATGAATCGTACAGGTAATTGACTCACTCGGCCCTCGCCAGATTGCCAACCTGGCCGATAAGAGGCTGTCTCCTCCCAATAATCAATGCTAAACCCCATCGGGTATAACACTGCCGCACCCACCCATACATCATAGGACTCTGCAAGTGTAACCACAGCACGTGCTCGCATTGTAGAACTATCTGTGACATGATCCGGTTGTACTTGCACACTCAACGCCATCTGGGTGATGTATGGTGCCGGGGCATCACTAGAACCTCCAAGAGATGTCTGAATCTGGAATGGACATCTCTCCACATCAGTCTTTTGCAAACCAAGACCAAGCAGTGCATCCTTACCCAACATAAGGGGTTGTGCACTAGAATCCAACAACATGCGTTGAGGTCGATAAACCTTTCCTGAAGGTCCGACCAAACAGAACACACCACTTTTGTTATCCAACATCACCGCACTTGGTGACACCTTGGTACGTTCGTATGCCTGCCTCGCTGATAACTCCATCATTTGAGCGGGAGCAGCTTGCCAAGTTCCACTAGTAGCTGTCCTGATCCCAAGATCAATACTACTAGTGCTCACACAACTAGAAGCAACCAACACATCCTCTTTGCTTTCGCAAAGTGTGGCTGCCAATCGTAGTATATGGGATGATGACACCCCCAACGCCAATAAATCTTTGGCTGAGAAAACAGGAGAATGAACAAGAGTCCTTGCCGCCCCCAACATTGCGTTGGATGCTTCCTCAGACGATGTTGATGGCTAGTCCCTACTTGCTCCATCTCCAAGTACATCCATATTGGCTTGCACCCTCATCTCTCAAATAGGTGATGTAGGAGCCATGGATGAGGTGTTCAATGCCTCAGACAATGTGAATGACTGAGGAAGTCTAACCTGTCGGCTAGCCTCCCCTCTTTGTGGATCCAACTCCATAGATGTTCCTCTAGACTCAGTAGTATGTGTCGCACTACGAGTCACAGCAATTGCACATGGTTGTGCCGCATTTGCACATGTACTCCACAACATCTCCATCGTATGATGTAGAGGCACCAGCTCTAGAATCTGATCTTTGTTGGGCTATAGCCATACTTGCTATCTTCTGCTCCAACTGCTCCAATCGAGATGCCATGTTCACCTCATGACTAGCCTCATGGGCTAACACTTGAGTAGGGGCTGGTCCTCTACCACCACCCCTACCACCTTGAACTCCTCGTCCTCTTCCAGGAACTGCCATGGCAACTCTTGTTGATCGTAATTCTGGATGGAGATCAAAACATCGATCCATCATGTGACCATGTCTGTGACAATGCTCCAACAAGATCCATCCTTCGACCTTGAAGGCAATCCTTCTTGTGATGAGGTCCACCACATGTCCAACATACCATCACAACAACTGATTGTTGACCTGAAAAGGATGGTAATGGTCTAGATGCTGCACCTTCAACACTCTGTCCAGATGGTCGAGATTGTCCCACATGTCTACCATAACCACTCCGGGTTTGTGTTGTAGACTGGTAACGTGAAGATGTTGATGAAGATGGTGAATCCTTGCTGAACCCAGCAGTCACTACCCTCTCTTCTTGCATGTTGAGCTCAATACACTCAAAGAAGACAAAAACACAATGGCCAACGTAGGTGATGTCTCTTGTAGTAAGGTAGCATCTCTCACTCTACGTCTCAACTCCCTATCCAATATCCCATACCAATATTGGACAGCTTGTGCCTCTGTCACCCCATGGGCAACACTGATCAACTAACACATTCGGGTATACGCCTCTCGAAGACTCTCCCCAGTCTTCCGTTGAAACTCGTGCAAGCCTCGTAGCTTGTCAGTTCTCACCCCTTGGTAGTCTCTCCTCAACCGTGCAAAGAACTCCAGAATAGGGTTGAAGGTTGGAACCTCAGAATTCTTCCCAACTCTACTAGCTCCAACCGTATCATCAGTGCCAGGTACAGAGGATGAACTCGCACCTCTAAACGCTGTACCAGAAGTAATAGAGATGTAGTTTGGAGACCAGTATTGTCTCCAAAACTCTATCTCCTCAAGGTGTTCATGCCGAAACTCATGATAATCATCCATCGGCAGACCCTACAAATGCTAGAATAATCCCTTCCAAGCCATAAACGGACTGAACAACGTAGAGTTACGCATCCACTGTAAATCACACCATGAGTCAAACTCTTGGATGAAGTCATCCAACTCAATAGTGCCAAATGTACCCGAATATCGTCTAGGACCCTTGGTGGCCCCATAGATATCGTCCATGTCCCACAACAACGGTGTGGGTACACACTCCAAGATATCACCTAGCTCAGCTCCGTCACTCTCTGAAACCAAATCAGAATCTTCTGTGAACCTCAAAGGCCAAGTTTGGTACACTAAAACCCGATTCAGATTTACACTAAAACAGAAAATACAGAAATTCAAAATCGATAAGATCCACCTCAAATCGACTCTACTTCTAGATCACCACCACGGGCTGCACTCCAGCAACGCCCTACATGTTCAACAGCCAACGGATCGAAGCTACCAAACTCGCCAAAACACTTTCAGTGCTCCAAGAACTCCCAGTTCTCACCACAGAATCCAATTTGAGTTTTCGAAGTAATCTTTTCTACTCTCAAAACGTCCACAAGGACACTCTGCTCATAACCATAGCATAAAAGAGAGATTATAGTCAAGCCAAACCCACTTTGTGCTTCAAAGACTCCAGGTTCATGCACTAGCTACTATCCACCATAGCCACACTCTCAAAGGCTCAACTTCGAAAACTAACCTCCAAGGAGCCCTAATTCGAACTCTACCCCTTGAGCCCTAAGACCCCTAACGGCGCTGTCGGCCCTAACGGCAGTCCCAGTGCGAACGACGCTAACTGCACAACCGGCTCTAACTGATGTATCTGCTCTTGCAAACGCACACCTACCTAACTAGAGATGCCACTACATAAGTCGTGACAAGAACTTGCAACTTCCGAAGACGGTTCACGAGCTGAAGTGGCACCTAAATCAATTTGATGTAGAAGCACTTGTTTGATTGGAGATGCTTGCAAGCAGATGTGCAAAATACCTTTTTGCTCAATGTGACGACACGGAGGCACAACGGTTGGAGCAGTTAGTGGCAACAGTGGAGAATCCAAGAAATACCAAAGAGCGACGCAAGAAGATGTATAAAGTGCTAGGACAAGATTTTCGGGATGCCATGAATTTGCATTGGCATGAGATTGTTGCATACGTGTAGGAGATGCAGTCAGGAATCAATGCATTCATCCAAGAGGCGGAGGTGCGATCACATGGTTTAGATAGTCAGAGTAGATTTAGGAGAGAGCGATCCGTGTAGGTGACAGTTAGGAATAGAAGTTAGAAATTCTGTATAAATAGTCGTAGGAATAAAGTGATGGGATCTTTTTCACTTTTGTAAGTGTCCATGCTATTGGATTGCAAATTGTAGTCAAGGTAGAACAAGAGCTTGAGGAGCTGGTGTACCCACGCTGGGACAGCCTTATCGGGTTCGTGCATCCGCGAAGTTACCCGAATAATCGTCCATGAGCTGGTGTCGTGTTGTGATGCGGCTACTATGAGAAGATGATGACATGTGTTATCTTCAGAGCTGTTGTCATGACGACGATACTTTAGATTAGGATAACCGACGGCGCACTGTAAGGCTGTTAAGAGTCCACCGTTGGATCAACTTTGTAGGGTCAGGATGTTGAAAAAGGCTCCAAGAGATATTATCTTGCCCCTTATCAGATATAAAGCGCAGTCAGGATGGAAAGGGTATGGGAGAGAGCTAGACACATCACTTTGCTGACTAAGGAGCTTATCTGATCGAAGTGGAGCCAACGTAGGACATGGATAGAAGACAACATGATCCTCCAAATGTACCGATGTCAAATCCATTTGTGATTAACATCCAGTGTCTTCATCGTGATCACTTTTGGGCGTGGTAGTGTATCATTTTGGAGATAACTTTCTGCAACAAGTGATAAACTCTCCAAACCCGATTATTCTTCCAATTGTTTCCTACGGCTTTCAACACATGGGTTTCAATCCATCACTATTGCTTACCAAAAACAAGCCATAGGGAGTTGATTGTTAGGAACTTTGGCGAGGAGTATTATTCTCAAGTTTTAAACTCCCCGGTTCCGTTTGTAGTTCCGTTCATACTTAGCCGATTTCGAGTTGTCATTTTGACTCCTTATTAGTGGTAACTCGTACTGTGTACATGATGGCTAAGTAGTGTGTTTAGGATAGTTGTAAAGCTCTAAGTTGAAATGGAGCTAATTTGACCACACTAGAGGTCAAAATAACACTCTTCATTCTCATTGGTCTTGGAGTTTGGCCAATGAGGGCACTTGGGCAACTTCTTTGAGGTTTTGAGTAGTTTTGGAGATCTTCAATGGGGACATTTGAAGATCTGAAGAGAAGGTTGGGGAACTGACAGAACGAGCTACGACATGGGCTCAAGAATGGATGGATTTGAAGGATTTGTCACTCTGAAATGGTGATTCAAAGATAGAGTGAGAAATTTGGACATTTAAGGGTATTTGGGTAATTTTGAGAATCTTAAGAGGGTTTTGGGAGATCTGAGTTGACTGTGATATAGTTTACAACTTGGGTTTGCATTTGGATCGAAATTTTGACTCAACTGGATGAGTTTTGAGTACGGAGTGATAGCTTGAAGTTTGTGTATACAGTCAGAGTTGTATGACTGCACTGACTGTCACGAAGTTAATACGGAGATCATATGTTTTGATATCAGAAAGTTCTGTCAATAAAACTTTTCATAGTTTAAGTTCTGATGATAAGTGACCTTCTCATGAAGCTAGGAGCAATTGAAGTCAAGGATTGGGATGTGTGATGGGTTTTGTACACAGGGGTCTGCATATCGCCTTGTGATATAGTGTGCAAATCAACAATTGTTTTGAGAGATCTAGAGTAAAAAAATATCTGAAACTTTTATGAGAGATTGAAAGGACCGTGGAAAAATTTTCTGTAAAGTTTAAGTGAGAGTTATTGGTCAAATCATCAGCTATCATAATCTTCTTCCGCTGAAGTTTTACCGATTTATAATATACTCGAATATGGAGTGATGAGGAGAAGAAGAAGAAATTGTCAACTCTCACACGATAGAGGACTGAAACTAGGACGTATCACGATATCCTCAAAATTTATGCATATTGGAATGCGGAAGGTAGGAGAGTGATTACCACATGCGGAAGGTAGGAGAGTGATTACCACATACTCATTCACAGCTTACTAGAATATAAGAGTAAGGAATGGACATATGATTTCTGGAAGATTACTCACTGAGATGCTATGTTAAGAATTTTATCTGCTGGCCTCTGATGATCCTACTTTTAAGGATGATACCAGCTTTGCTTTGCTCACAAGATGCACATGCTACCTTAGCTACGAGTAGTGGTCGAGCTGAAAGGAGTATCTGTTTCTGAAAGTTATGATGTTGAGGAACAAACAATCGGGATTGAGGCGTATGTGATTATCAGCAATGTACATAACAGCAGAAACTGAGTGTCCGATCAGAGACGCTTAATGGACGTGAGGGAAAATAAATGGAGACGCATGGAATAAAATGTGACGTGAATATGTTGAATTGAGGCCAAGTCCAGGATCAACCTATTTAGAAACAAGCAGTTGGTCCGTACTCTTTAATTCCTATTCAGATGCCCGAATAGAAATCCTAAGCCTGAATCCATGGTCAGAACTTGCACGCCCTAGTGGCTGTAACCAGCCGGGCTGAGATGAAAATGCGCTGAGTGCATTTTGAATGTGTGAATCTACATTCACAGTGATCCCTCAATAACTGGAAACAAGTCATGAGCTGCTCTATATCCCGGTCTATGAAGACAAGCCATTACGGAGATATTAGCACCCTATCTGAGCTTTGCAGATTATGTTTGCATTTGCACTGGTATCTGAAGGAATGTTCAAGTCGATCTCAACTAACAAGAACCTCTGCCTGGACCTCCTTCACATCGGGATTGCCTTCACAATTTTGGTGCAATTTAAGTTTTTGGGAGAGGTTGAATCGGGTTCTGCCACGAACCACTTTGCCCCACCAAATGCAGGAAGACCATTCATGCAGCGAAACCTCCTAGTACTGCCGACCAAGTTTTGCTTCCTTTGGAATTCAGCATTGCATCCAGGACCACTCCAAGTGCTCATGAAATTTCCTCCCATAATTCTCTCAAAAAGAACGCTTAAGCTGTTCGCATTGGCTGCGTTGAAATCACAACATACACCTTCGACGATGTTGGCGCATGTGACAGTTTGCCCACGCCGACAGTTCAAGTCATTCAAATATCCAGTTATATGGACCGCCTCCACAGAATAAGAGCTCATGGTTATCAGCGCAAGCAGCACGAAAGAGAGGTTACCATGATCCATCGAATAGACCGTAGGACGTATTTGAATGTGACTTTCAACTAGTCTGATTATGAGAAGAGCTTTACCGCTCATTTAAATCTCCTGATATATGAGAGACTAACTACAGTAGGACTGTAACCTCAACATCTCAAAGAACCCCAGGGGCATCTGGAAGTTGGAAAAACCAGATCGAACAGTGTGAACGAAGAGAATGAACATCACTGCGGAAGTCATTGACAACAATGAAACGACACATCCTCGCTCAAACTGGTGACAAGTCAAACTAGGAACCTTCTTCAGTCTTAAATCGTAAGGACTGTGACTGTCTATTTCGTGAGAAAACTCGTCGTCCGCATCACTTGGGATCTTCTTCTAGAAACTTCGCCTCCTATGTGCTCTGCATGGTTATTCTTGATGGCCTTCATACATAGAGTTGTCTCCAAATTTTATCATATTATATTATATTTTTTGTCTCCAAATCCATACTCAGATTTGCCTCTATTGGACTTTACAGAACTCAGATTGTAGAACTATCCGCCACTTTAATGTTTCAGTGAAATAATTAATTTCCTCGTTTCCGGGCTCTATCTAACGGCCCCCTCGAATTCGCGAGTGTCTGATCCCCATTCGTGAATGTAATCCATATTTTCTGGACTTTCTGGCCTGGTCTCACGTCCTCGGAACAACAGTGAGACCAGGCCAAAAAAATGATATATTATAGCGTATATCAGCCTAGAAAATAAGGTATTTTTATGGACATATTATTAAATGAATATTACCGTACATTAAAAAGTATCTACCTTGATACATGATTTATAATTATTTTTATTAAAAAAAATCGCACTTCAATTATAAAAGTGATAATTTTATTGGATTTAAAATTATGTACAAATTCTCGTATAATTTTCTTATGGGACACCTTATATGCTTGGCTGAATCTCCCTATTGGAATCGTAAAAGAGAAATATGCATTGCTAGCTCAACTACGGTAAAACCTGGTCAAAGCCCCGATATAATCGCGTCCTTGCTATAAATTTCATTATTTGAGAACCAACTGGAATAGTGTAGTCTCACCTCGTTACAATCATTATCTCGCTACCGTCACAAAAAGTTTCAACACATTTAAATGAAATATGATTGTAACGAGGAATTATTGGAAAATTCTTTGTTTACATATTTTAACTCACGAACTTCACGCAGGTTTTGAATCAAGAACTATGAAAAAACACATAAGAGGACTTCAGATTTGCTCGAACCTCCAAAACGGTGACCGTGAAAGACCAAAGAGAAAAATTTCTTGCTGAATTAAATCTTGATATAGCGATTCCTCTCCGACCATGTATTGAGAAAAAAACCAAGGTTGATTAAAAAATATATGACAAATGACCGTAAACGAAATAGATGACAAACGACCGGCAAAAGCTATAGAGCTTGGCAATGCGCAATCAGCTCTACACTTTTGTTAGTTGGTAGCTTCAATATACAATACATTTTTCAGTGCATGATGAACAAGGACCTTCATATAGTGTGCAAACTTTCCTTACGAGATCGAATTCCAATACCGTGATTATTTCGTAGATGTGATGAGAATATTGTTTTAAATATCTCAAACTAATGCTCCACTCTGGGTTTAGCTGTATGTTCTTATGATCACATTCAAGTTGTTAAAAGTGGTCTTTCTACACGTGATTTTAAATGTGTGATCACAACTCGTTATAGTCAATTGCCTCTAGCCAAATATGTGATTACAGCTAGCTTTAGAGGTAAAACCTTCCATAATGTGTTTCATATCTGACCCATAAACCCTCCATAGCAATCCCGCAAAATTTTTTTTCGTGTAATGGGAGAAACACTTACGGGATCCTGAAAAGGTACCCCATGAATTTTATAGGTTAAACACCATTACCTTTCCAAAATCCACATTTCAAGAAAAAATTCTTATTATCTCAGGTTGGGGAGTACACTAAGAGAAAAAAAAATTCTGTATTTACGCATACATTTTCTCATGGACCTCTTATGGGAGGTGGGACTAGGTTTTTATGGAGATCACCAATTCACGTCAATTATCTTGTGGTCTATCTTAACACCCCCTGATCATGTTGTACTTGCAATGTCATGATAGTTTTTGGTTCGTTCATCTATTTATCTGACTCCATGGCTTTGATACTCAATTATCACACTTAGGACAGTGATAAACCCTCTCTTTCACTTTTGCCTTTCGGCAGGTTGTTTTCTGGCCTTTGCTTTGTTCCGCGATTGGTGGATTTTCCCACCATTTTACTCAATGCCTCTCAGGTTCCTTTTTGAGCTGGAAATCTCCAGACAGGTTGGTGGTACGTCCTTCTCAACACTCCAACCTAAAGGCTGTTGAATAAGACATTTGTTACCTTGTTACAATGCGAAGAGTAACCTACCTTGGAATTCAATACCGAGCCAGGGTCAACGTTGATGATCAGTCACATCTACTCACAAGAAGTCCAGCAGCTTCAAACTGAATGGGGAAGGATACAATCTCTGACAGTAGAACAGGGGACAAAGTATAATAACAAAAGGGATGGGAAGACCCCATCAAAGCGTACAAGGATGGAACCAAACCGGGCTAGACTAGGCCCCAATATCTGAAAGTAGATCACATAAATAACTTTCCATTATTCCTACTTATGGTACCTAAAAAGCTAGCCGGTCCTTATCATGTGCCATGCCAGAACATGGTCACGTCGTTATATACTGAAATAGGGAAAAAGAATATTTCCTATACTGAGAGGAAAGACAAGTTTTGATTATACAGTCTGTGTTTAGAAGAAGCTCTGGATACAGAACAGCCATTTACTTTACATTGTCCCTATCATGACCAAACTAGAGAGTCTTTGCGAATCTATTTTCCTCAAGTTCCAACTCCCAAATTCAGATCGTCCTCACTCAAAACAATCGTTACAAGGTGGGACATACCTTACAGCAATATAGAGTCAAAGCTCTTTAATTGTACTTTCCAATCCCGCTTCGGTTTCCCGTGGACTAAGTATGTAGATTTTTCTGTTCGTCTTTTTTGCACTTGATGTTCTTCCTGAAGGATAAAAAGGGAAGTGATGATTGCTTGGGTGTAGTTTCAGGTCATGACAACTTTTAGATGACGAGGATCACAAAGATTTTGTCTACAATTTTGGATGAGACAGCAAAATTATTCATCGTGACCCCATGCCCCTACGCGGAGTACCACTTTTGTTAAAATGTACAAGTTATCAATGCTATTACTTATTGATGTTGCATGTGATTGCATCAATTGCAAGATTTCAATTAATCATATGTTAGTTGGCTTCTTACAATGGAGAAAAACACACGTGATATTATTTTGATTACTAATGAGGAGGTCTTATTACACCTTATCAGTTGTATCATGGACCTTTAGCACCGTTCCCACTTCTAACAACATCTTTGTCCATACCACTTTAAAGTCGTCACACTATGAGTTATGATACGGTATAGTTAGACATTAAAGCACTCTTAAAAATCTATCAGGATTGAATTGTCTTACATGTGGACATTGGGATTGTTTTTTAATAATGTCTCATGTGAATCCTTCTTTAGATAGTTTATAGAGGCTGGTAGACCTTTGTCGAACTTTATTCTTTTCGTATGGTTCTTCTACGGTTCACTCTTTGCTGTTCTATTAACATGTCTTTTCACATGAGGGAGCCATTGTTCTCCAATCTGTTACCTTTGATACTTTAAAAGAACCGCTATTTACCATGTCTTATTATAAAGTTCTTATGTCTATTGCTTGACTGTGTTTAGTTATTACTCCCTCCTTAACTGATGATATACACATTGTGAGCCATATAAATCATATTAGACAGATCTTTGATTACTTTATTATCAAGCTTGATCTAGTAGGTTTGAGAGTCTATGTGTAAAAGTGTAGGGTATGATCTCGTTTAGGCTTTCCTCCTCATCTCCAACTTCTAGATGGATGTAAGACATCAAAAAATATTATTGTGATGTGATGCGGTTATTATGAGAAGATGATGACGTGTATCATTTTCAGAGTTATTATTATGACAATGCTACTTTAGCTCAAGATGACCGATGATTCATTCTAAGATTGTTAAGAGCCCACAGTTGGATCAACTTTATAGCGTCAAGATGTTGATAAGGCTTCGAGAGATATTATCTTTGATTTTATTAAATTTAAAATGTGGTCAAGCTGAAAAGGGAAAACAAGAGATCTAGAACATTGTTTTACTGACTAATGAGCTTATCTGATCGAAGTGGAACCGACGTGGGACATGGATAGAGGACAACATGATCCTCCATATAACAATACTCAATCCATTTATGATCAACCTCTAGTGTATTCATTGCGATCTCTTTTGGACGTGGCTAGTATATCACTTTGGAGATAATTTTATACAACAAATGATAAATTTTCCAGATCTAAATATTCTTCTTGTTATTTCCTATGGCACGATTTTTGATCTAATTGTATATGTTTTCATTTAGTTGAGTGTTATGGATCTCAACTTGCAAGTTCCAATCCATCACTATTGTTTACCAAAAGCAAGTCATAGAGAGTTGATTGTTTATTGATTTTGGCAAGGAGTATTATTCTCAAGTTATAAACTCCTTAGTTCACTTTGTAGTTCCATTCATATTTAACTGATTTTGAGTTGTTATTTTGACTTATTAATTGTAGCTTATATTGTCTATATGATGGTTACATATTATGTTTATGATAGTTGTAGAGCTCTAAGTTAATATGCTACTTATTTGGCCACTCAAGAGGTCAAAATGACATTTCTCATTCTCATAGGTCTTGGAGTTTGGGCCAATGAAGTCACTTGATCAACTTCTTTGAAGTTTTGAGGAGTTTTGGAAGTATTTATTAGGGACATTCGGGATTGGAAGGAGAGGCTTCAAAAGTTGATAACAAGAGCTACGAGATGTGCTTAAGAATGGATGCAATTGAATAGGTTGTCATTTGTATTGTGATAATTTGAATTTAAAGAGTGAAATTCAGATCCTAGAGTGTGTTTGGGTCAATTGTGATAAACTTACAAGGGTTTAAACATATTTGATTTAATAAAAAAAAAAGTCTACGACTCATACTTATGTTTGGATTAAAATTTCATTTCAATTAGATGAGTTTTGAGTACAAAGTGATAGTTTGAAGTTTGAGCATAGAGTCAAAGTTGCAAGATTGCACTCACTTTCACAAAGTTAGTATATCGATCATAACCTTTGCTATCAAAAGTTTTCATGAATAAAACTTTTTAGAATTGAAGCTTGGATGGTAAATAACTTTTTCATGAAATTTGAGAGTAACAGGAGTGGAGGATTGGGATGTGTAATGGTTTTAGTACATAGGGGTCTACATATCACCTTGTGATACATTATACAATTAGACAATTGTTACTAGAGATTTGGAAAAGAGAAATATAAAGAAATTTTCAAAGAAAATAAGAAGGTTGTAAAGCAATTATTTGTGAAATTTCGAAGGAATTATTTGTTCAATTGTTGAAAACCACAATCAACTTTTGTTAGAAGTTGAATGTGGATTATTGAGAATGAGAAAAAGAGGGTATCAACTCACACGAGGGTCAAGAGGGTTCTTTTACAATCACACACTCATGTGTTTTTAAAGAAAAAAAATATCCATGTGACAATGGCTTATGCATTCTGGGAGTGACCGTAGGGTTAGAGTATTTTGTCTCACACTACCTAGATATGGCACTTGTGGAGGATGTACTACATGTAGATGAACTTACTCTACTAGGGGATCAACATGTGACGTTTGATATACTCTCCTCTAGTCTTGCTCCTTGACCCATCTATCTACTTCACATAGTTCAAGCTTCACCTGCATTTCTATCACGATGGACAACCTTTGATAGGAGGTTCATGGACGTCTTTGATGACATCATTGGATAATGGACCTTTGAGTCTGCGACATGAGATTTGATACAAAGACAATATTTTTATGAATTTCGTGTATGATTGTGCGGCATGGGATTTGGTATAAAGATAACTATTTTTTTTCAATTTCGTGTGGAGGAATAGGTTTATTATCGATCAAGGAGATGACATTTGTAGTATTTTTTTGCTAGTTAGGCACTCTCGACACCATTCTTATCTTTGTTACGACTTTTGTAGCGGCATATCTAGTTAGATAGGTGGAGTTCTTTGCATGGTTGAGGAGAGGCTACCAAGGGGTGAGGATAGACAAGCTACAAGACTTGCAAGAGTTTCAATCGAAGACTGAGGAGAGTCTTCGAGAGGAGTATATCATGAATCGGTTGATCAATATTATCCATGGGATGACAGAGGCACAAGAGGTCCAATATTGATATGGGATATTGGACAGGGAGTTGAAACGTATAGTGAGGGATGCTACCTTACTACAAGAGACATCAGCTACATTGGCCATTGTGTTTTGTCTTGCTGAGTGTATTGAGCTCAACATGCAAGAAGAGAGGATGGTGACTGCTAGATTCAGCAAGGATTCATCAAGTTCATCAACTTCTTCATGTTACTAGTCTACACACGCCAGAAGAGTATCCCACTTTTGTTGTTCCTCCCAGTTGAATGCTCGCAGCATATCCTTTATTGTTCTATTGGCCCTCTCTTTTTGACCATCCGTTTGGTCTACCCTAACCCTAGTCGACTGTAAGGCATACCAACACTCTCTCCATGTGAGGTATCCACCCTCTCGTGCCATAGCAAACACCATATCCCTAATAACATCATGGATAGCTATCCTTTGTCCTCGGATTGGACAACGAGTCATATGAACACTTGCTGCATCTAAAGTGATACCACACTCACATGTGAGTAATGAAGATGTAGATGGATGGACCAAGCCAAGACAGAACCTCATCGATATGGAGAAAGTAGCTAGTGTGAGTCGGAAAGCCGTGATGCATGGTCGAGCCAAGATCCACGAGCCTGCACCCTTGCCCGAGCAAGAGCGCCAGACGAGCTCTAGTAGTACGAGGAATGGCCGGATCCACTAAGAGTGAATGTAGAGCCTCCTCAAAACTGTTGGTCCATCAAGATAGACTGTAGACCCCTAGTCCAATCGGTAGTCAAAGAGGAAAAAGATGGGAACTCATGTCATACCTTATGTGATAAAGCATCTCGTATGTCATAATAATACTGTAAGGAAAATGATCCCAGATCGGCGTCCCTTACATATATCTCCAAGATAGGTCTATATGTGATCATAAATCGAGAAGATAACAAAGGTGCAACGGCGCCCAACTCAGATAGTTTATAGAGAATTTGGTGGACCTTTGTCGAACTTTATTTTTTTGTATGGTTCTTCTACGGTTCACTCTTTGCTGTTCTATTAACATGTCTTTTCAAATGAGGGAGCCATTGTTCTCCAATCTATCACCTTGGATACTTTAAAAGAACCATTATTTACCATGTCTCATTATAAAATTATTATGTCTATTGTTTGACTGTGTTTAGTTATTATTTCCATCCTTAACTGATGATATACACATTGTGAGCCATATAATTCATATTAGGCAGATCTTTGATTACTTTATTATCAAGCTTGATCTAGTAGGTTTGAGAGTCTATGTGTAAAAGTGTAGGGTATGATCTCGTTTAGGCCTTCCTCCTCATCTCCAACTTCTAGATGGATGTAAGACATCAAAAAATATTATTGTGATGTGATGCGGCTATTATGAGAAGATGATGACGTGTATCATCTTCAGAGTTATTATTATGACAATGCTACTTTAGCTCAAGATGACCGATGATTCATTCTAAGATTGTTAAGAGCCCACAGTTGGATCAACTTTATAGCGTCAAGATGTTGATAAGGCTTCAAGAGATATTATCTTTGATTTTATTAAATTTAAAATGTGGTCAAGCTAAAAAGGGAAACAAGAGGTCTAGAACATTGTTTTACTTGACTAATGAGCTTATCTGATCGAAGTGGAACCGACGTGGGACATGGATAGAGGACAACATGATCCTCCATATAACAATACTCAATCCATTTATGATCAACCTCTGGTGTATTCATTGCGATCTCTTTGGGCGTGGCAAGTATATCACTTTGGAGATAATTTTATACAACAAGTGATTAATTTTCCAGATCTAAATATTTTTCGAGTTATTTCATGTGGCACGATTTGTGATCTTATTGTATACGTTTTC
The DNA here is from genome assembly GCA_014180765.2 of Marchantia paleacea. NCBI lineage: Eukaryota > Viridiplantae > Streptophyta > Marchantiopsida > Marchantiales > Marchantiaceae > Marchantia > Marchantia paleacea. Next base: position 296,181 of record MUAA02000039.1, on the reverse strand, counting down.
ATTTAGTTGAGTGTTATAGATCTCAACTTGCAAGTAGTGGTGATCATCAACACGTGGGTTCCAATCCATCACTATTGTTTACCAAAAAGCAAGTCATCGAGAGTTGATTGTTTATTGATTTTGGCAAGGAGTATTATTCCCAAGTTATAAACTCCTTAGTTCACTTTGTAGTTCCATTCATATTTAACCGATTTTGAGTTGTTATTTTGACTTATTAATTGTAGCTTATATTGTCTTTATGATGGTTACATATTATGTTTATGATAGTTGTAGAGCTCTAAGTTAATATGCTACTTATTTGGCCACTCAAGAGGTCAAAATGACATTTCTCATTCTCATAGGTCTTGGAGTTTGGGCCAATGAAGTCACTTGATCAACTTCTTTGAAGTTTTGAGGAGTTTTGGAAGTATTTATTAGGGACATTCGGGATTGGAAGGAGAGGCTTCAAAAGTTGATAACAAGAGCTACGAGATGTGCTTAAGAATGGATGCAATTGAATAGGTTGTCACCAGATTGTGATAATTTGAATTTAAAGAGTGAAATTCAGATCCTAGAGTGTGTTTGGGTCAATTTTGATAAACTTACAAGGGTTTAAACATATTTGATTTAATAAAAAAAAAAGTCTACGACTCATACTTATGTTTGGATTAAAATTTCATTTCAATTAGATGAGTTTTGAGTACAAAGTGATAGTTTGAAGTTTGAGCATAGAGTCAAAGTTGCAAGATTGCACTCACTTTCACAAAGTTAGTATATCGATCATAACCTTTGCTATCAAAAGTTTTCATGAATAAAACTTTTTAGAATTGAAGCTTGGATGGTAAATAACTTTTTCATGAAATTTGAGAGTAACAGGAGTGAAGGATTGAGATGTGTAATGGTTTTAGTACATAGGGGTCTACATATCACCTTGTGATACATTATACAATTAGACAATTGTTACTAGAGATTTGGAAAAGAGAATATAAAGAAATTTTCCAAGAAAATAAGAAGGTTATAAAGCAATTATTTGTGAAGTTTCGGAAAGAATTATTTGTTCAATTGTTGAAAATCACAATCAACTTTTGTTAGAAGTTGAATGTGGATTATTGAGAATGAGAAAAAGAGGGTATCAACTCACACGAGGGTCAAGAGGGTTCTTTTACAATCACACACTCATGTGTTTTTAAAGCAAAGAAATATCCATGTGACAATGGCTTATGCATTCTGGGAGTGACAGATTAGGGTTAGAGTATTTTGTCTCACACTACCTAGATATGGCACTTGTGGAGAATGTACTACATGTAGATGAACTTCCTCTACTAGGGGATCAACATGTGACGTATGATATACTCTCCTCTAGTATTGCCCTTGACGCACCTATCTACTTCTCATAGTTCAAACTTCACCTGCATTTCTATCACGATGGACAATCTTTGATAGGAGGTTCATGGGCGTCTTTGATGACATCATTGGATAATGGACCTTTAGTCTGCGACATGAAATTTGATACAAAGACAAACATTTTTATGAATTTCGTGTATCATTGTACGGCATGAGATTTAGTACAAAGATAACGATTTTTGTCAATTTTGTGTGGAGGGATAGGTTTATTATCGATCAAGCGGATGATATTTGTAGTATTTTTGCTAGTTAGGCACTCTCTCGACACTATTGTTATCTTTGTTACGACTTATGTAGCGGAATCTCTAGTTAGGTAGGTGTGCGTATGAGCATATACAACAGTTAGAGCCGGTTGTGCAATTAGCGCTATTCACATTACAATTACCGTTAGGGCCGATAATGCCGTTAGGGCTCCTAGGGCTCAAGGGGTAGAGTTCGAATTAGGGCTCCTTGTGGGACAGTTTTCAAAGTTGAGCCTTTGAGAGTGTGGCTATGGTGGATAGTAGCTAGTGGGGGAACCTGGAGTCTTTGAAGCATAAAGTGAGTTTGGCTTGATTGTTATCTATCTTTCATGCTATGGTTATGAGTGGAGTGTCCTTGTGGATATTTTGAGAGTAGAAAAGATTAGTTCAAAAACTCAAATTGGATTATGTGGTGAAAACTATGAGTTCTTGGAGCACTAAAAGGTGTTTTAGCGAGTTTGGATCCATGATAGCTTCATCATCTGTTAGCTGTTGAGTGTGCAGGGCATTGATGGAGTGCAGCCCATGGTGGTGATCTAGAAGTAGAGTCGATTTGAAGTAGATGTGATCGATTTTGAATTTCTGTATTTTCTGTTTTAGTGTAAATTTGAATCAGAAATTTTTGAGGACGGAAGTACTGGTGGAAATTAACAAAGTGGATCGATGCTTATAGTTATCATGGGGCATAAAATCAAGATTGGCCGAAAAATATTTTGGACAGAATTGCTTGAAGTCCAAGATCTTGTGTTTCGAAGTTTTCGGGTTGAAAATAGGAGCAGTAAGCTATCAGATTATCATATAGTGTCCGTTTGATCTGAAATTTGGTGGGTGATAAAACATGTAAAGTTTGTCGCAGACATACAAAGATGTAAAGTTAAAGGCTGACAATGTCAGAATTGCAAAATTTTGACGTTTAGGGGTCTGAAATTGAAATTGAAGATTTTCAGAGTCCTGCAGAAATTTCAAACGGTGTCCGTTTGCGGGGAAAAAAAATGCATTAGGTAGGAAATTGAAAAAGACTAGATACAATTATATAAGGCAACGCCTCATACAGCCAGATTACTAATGTCAGATTATCGATTTGGAGAGTAGAAAACCTTCAAAATCGAAGTTTTTATTTTTAAATGCCCTTATGAAGCTATGTCAGTCCGGCTTGGGTTGGTTTGACCCATTTGATGGATGTTTTTGAGATAGAGTATTGTTCGTTATGTTTCTTCTGATTGATATACCTCCATCTCTACTTCATATTTATGCACCATATTTGTTTGTATTGGTGCTTTGTTGTTTGGAGTGTTGGAGCTCATGTGTGTTGCCGATAGTGAGGCTGGATTTTGGAGCAGTCAGATATCCATGTTTCTCCCTAGTGAGACAAGACTTGCAGACTTGTAGACAGGGTGGGTGACTTTGGTGATGGCAAGTTTCAGATTTCCCTTGTGTTAGTACCTTGTGGTGCCTTGGGTACCTTCTATTGCGGTTTTTGGATTCCAATTGATGTTTCTAGTTCCAATTGGGGACTTGTTTTTGTACGGTTATGGAAGTGATACATTAGTATCACAGTGGAGTTCTCTAGAGTTTCCGGAGGAGAGACTATTCGAGTTAGTATTGGGTGCACCCGTAGCGCAGTGCGGTACCAACCTTGGCCTTTGAGGTTCACAGAAAACTCTGATTTGGTTTAAGAGAGTGACGGACCTGAGCTTGGTTACATCTTGGAGTGCATACCCACACTTGTATTGTGGGACATGGACGATATCTATGGGGCCACCAAGGGTCCAAGACAATATTTGGGTATAGTTGTCACTATTGAGTTTAATGACTTTATCCATGAGTTTGACTCATCATGTGATTTACAACGGATGTGTAACTCTACGTTGTTTAGTGTGTTTATGGCTTGGAAGGAATTTTTCATCATTCGGAGGGTCGGCCAATGGATGATTATCACAAGTTTTGACATTAACACCTTAAGGAGATAGAGTTCTGGAGATAATACTAGTCTCCAAACTACATCTCTATTACTTGGGATATAATATTTGATGGTGCGAGTTCATCCTTTGTACATGGCGCCGATGATACGGTTGGAGGTGGTCGAGTTGGGAAGAGTTCAAAGGTTCCAACCTTTAACCCTATTGTGGAGTTCTTTGCATGGTTGAGGAGAGGCTACCAAGGGGTGAGGACAGACAAGCTACAAGACTTGCAAGAGTTTCAATGGAAGATTGGGGAGAATCTTCGAGAGGCGTATACCCGATGCGTCGCTTGATCAATGTTATCCATGGGATGACAGAGGGTACAAAGAGATCCAATATTGATATGGGATATTGGACGGGGAGTTGAAACGTATAGTGAGGAATGCTACCTTACTACAAGAGACATCAGCTCCGTTGGCCATTGTGTTTTGTCTTGCTTTGGCGTATTGAGCTCAACATGCAAGAAGAGAGATGGTGACTGCTAGATTCAGCAAGGTTTCATCAAGTTCATCAACTTCTTCATGTTACTAGTCTACACGCAGAAGAGTATCCCACTCTTGTTGTTCCTCCCATGTGAATGCTTTTTCGCAAAGATATCCTCTATTGTTCTATTGGCCCTCTGTTTTTTGACCATCCGTTTGAGGATGATAGGCTATAGACATTGCTAGCTTTGTTTTGAATAAAACAAACAAGGTTTTCCAAAACAAACTAGTAAAAATAAGTTCCTACATGCGTGATTAAGACTTTGCTTATTCCGTGATTCACAAAAAACTGCATCTAGGTACGGATGAGCAAGTTGTGGTGCCGTCATTGTCTCTGTGGTAGGTCGGATGTGTTTCATCTTACTCAATTTATCCACAAAGACCACAATTGAATCATGTCTTAAAGAGGTTTTTGGTAACTCACATACTAGATCCATAGTAACATGTTCCCCATTGTTGTTCAGAATGGGAAGAGGTTGTAATAAACGTGCTGATTTTTTATTCCCGCCTTATTTTGTTGACATGCGTCTGACTTCAAACATATGCCTCCACATCTTCCCGCATCCTTGACCAATAGTACACTCGTTGTATGCTCTCCAAAGTCTTTTCAGCTCCCACTTGCCCCGCAATGGCTGTATCGTGGCCTTCTGACAATACCATTGTCCGTAAATTTGGATCTTGTGGGATTCTTTTACGCTGGTCTGTGACCTCCGGGCTGACTCTCACTCAGGTTTACCTCCGATGGCTTTTTGGAAGCTCATCATGAATCTAGAAGGACTTAGTCCCACCCTTTGCCCATGATCCTATTGCTCACTCTTACACAAACTCTCAAAGTCCAAGCTCTATTATGCACATTATCACCAAGAGTAAGATATCACTCAAAAGGAAAGGGATACTTTGGTAATCAAAGTCTTCATTGAATCAAGGTTCCACTCGAACATGACATCTCCAAGAACCAAGCTCCCTAAAACTAAGATCACCACACTATCTCCTCCCAAAACTAACTTCCATTGAAAAACTACTTGAGAGGTGCTTCTCAACCTCTCTATTTATACTACTTAGAATCTTACCCTAGTAACTACAAGTAATCACCATGTAACTTCCTCTTACCAAGTTTAAACGAGGTAGAGATCACAAACCCCAATGAAAAGGGTACATGGCAACATGCAATTGGTCCACTTGGATCTTCTAGAAGTCCCAACTACTCCTAATTGACTTCTAGTGTACCAAGTCAATCTCGCCCCTAGATTTAAGGGTCTTCACCAAAGTCCAACCAATGAAACTAGTCCAAGTCAAGGGAAGTCAAGATACCCATGTGATGGAATCTATTCCTTGACTCATACTAAACAACAAAATAGTAGTTCTCATCTACCACACCAAAAGTTACTCTATATTTTCCTCCAACTTAACCATAACTAGCTAAACATAGTCATGACTAAGATAAACTTAGGCACAATTTAGATATACTTTCATTTTATCCTATATGTACAACCCTGGTCTTACATTTACCCCGGACCAAGATTTCACTCCGTCCTCGGAGTGAAAGAATCTGATAAATCGATGAAACGGCTTCAACTTGTCGTGATTCACCCGGTCAAAATGTCGTCCTCCCAACTCCTTCAAATCGTAAGTAAAGTTTCCCCACACACCTTGTGAACTATGAAAGGACCAAAGTACTTTGGAAGAAATTTCTTTCTTGCTCTCTTATATCTAATGGAATCGTAAAGCATTACCCAATCACCTTCTTTGAAAATCTTCATCTTCTTAAATCCCCAAATCGATTATCATGATACTTCTTCTGCAATTGTTGAGCCCGCTCCACGTACCATGGCCCACGGCTTCGAGCCTCCTCCAATCAACAGTTGTTGACATCTTGATTTGATAGCTTCTACTCCATTCTTCCTCTTTAACTTCCGTTGGATAGTTAAGAAGGTCGTCAAATCAAATTGAATTGGAAGCTTTGACTCGACACCATATACCATACGGAAAGGTGAGTACCCTATTGATGTCTTCCAAGTCGTCCGATACTCCCACAAGATAGCATGCAGCCTTTTGTCCCAATTTTGCTTGCTCCCGTCCATGTCTCGCATCCTTGGCCAACATCATGCAAAGCGTATAGTTGGTTCGCTTCCGCCAACCCATTAGCATTTGGTTTGTAGGAAGTAGTCACCCGTGTCTTGATGGAGAAATGACCTAGCATGGCTTGTATAATGCTTCCAACAAACTCACCACCTCTATCAGATACAATTTCTAGAGGGCATCCGAATCTAGTTATTATCCTCTCATATAGAAATCTACCCACTTCTTCCTCACTAGTAGATTTTTAGAGGTCTAGCTTCTACCCACTTGGTTAGATAATCTGTAGCTACCACAATGAACTTGTTACCCCGAGGAGTAAGATTCAAGGGTCCTACAAAATCTATTCCCACTTTTCAAAAGGACCTAAAATAGGAACTGATGTCAAAGGAGGGGTTTTCATGGACTTTTTAGCAAAAAGCTTGACACACATCACAACTCTTGCAAAATTCCACACAATCTTTGAAAATGCCCTTCCAATGATAGCACATCTAGGATCTTAAATGCGATTACCTTTCCTGCAAAGTGTCCTCCACATACCGAGCCTTCATGAAACTCCTTCATAAGTTGAATTGACTCCTCCCTTCCAACAACCCTTCTGAGTAATCCATCTGCTCCTTGATGAAACAACACGTCCTCTATGATGGTATAAGGTTCACATCGCTTCACCAATGCATTCCTCTCCCGTGAATGCATGCCTTGGGAAACTCTCCTCCGAGATGAAATCCCATATCCCCTTGTATTCAGCCGGTACCTTTGTTATGGTGTCCATCATCAGCAAATCCTCATCTGGAAATGTATCATCCACTGGTTGATCTCCTTCCTCATCGTATGCTCGAGACATCAAATCAGCATTGGCATGTTTCTTACCGGGTCGATCCTCAATGATGTAATCAAACTCCGCCAGTAACAACTTCCATCTGGCTATCCTACCCTCAGCATTAGGCTTGTTGAAAATGTACTTCAAAGCCTTGTGGTCAGTAACGATAGTAAACTTCCCTCCCAATAGATAGTGTCGAAACTTCTTGAGTGAGAAGATCACAGCTAAAGCCTCCCTTTCAGTCACTGAATAATTTCTCTCGGCACATCCATCCGTCTACTAGCATAAGTAATTGGATGATCATGGCTATCTTCATCTGTCTTGCTTGAGTCAGCTTCGTCGGAATGATGTTCAAAGACTAGGATATCACATCAACCAGAACTTGATCGGATGATTATTATAACCTTCATTGTGTTCCCAATCGACATTTGATGAACATCTGGGACACTTTGTTGGCCGGGTCGAAAATGGCTTCTAGCTGGTCCTATGACTTCTTGGAGGTTGATATGCGTCTTGCATATCTGCCAGCTGCTGGTATCAGGAAGCGAGTATGGCTAAGAGCATAATTTGTAAGCGCTGAGCCAGTTATTTACATTGCCTTTAGTTCCAGGTAGCGTGGCTATTATACTAACCGCTATTATGGGTTTGTCGACACAAACAACGCTTCATACGTGATGATCCTTGAATTTTATTTTCATTATGTCTTTCTAGTGCAAGTATCCCATCTCATTGAATTTTGGCAAGGATCAAACATCAAACATTTGTAAAAGTAAACTAACTTTTTTTTTGCCATCCTATGATAGGAAAATTTTGATGTTCATGTTGTTTATTTTAATTGACAGGTTTCAGGTGTTGAGGGCCTTTTTCTAAATGAATTGGTCAAACGGCAAACATTAGAGTTTCTTCAGTGCTCACCTTTGAGTGAGCCCGAAAAGGATGATTCTGAACTTTCTTAGTGTCTGCATTCTTCATTTTCATTTTTGAATAATTTTGTTTATAGCTTGTTGCTTTTAGATTTGAGTAGTCCTCTCCAGGTTGCAATACTCATAACGTGCTCTCAGTATTGCTTATAGTATTGATCTTGTGAAGTATACAAGGGAGGTACGAGGATGCGCTCATATCAGATTTCAAACAAAATCCATGAGTATAATTCCTGACAGTTGTTTCCCTCTAGGAGTATAGTCTCAGGCTAGACTCCGAGGAGCCAGCACCGAACAGGTGCGGACCCTCCGTGACTCTGACTCGGGTGCCTATACTCACAAGCCGAGGTCACAACCATTCTACGTTAGAACTAACTTGTTATGTTATTTTCAATGGTTTATATATGTATTCAATTATCTATGCTACTTTGACCCATGACTCATGCACTGCATCCTGGAGTGCTATTTTTTCTTTCTCATGTGTGTACAGGTAGATCCTTCAGATCCTAAGGATTATGAAGGAAGCTAAAAGATGTATTCAACAGTTCGCCCTGGCTACGCTCGAGTACTACAGATCAGCTGTCTTTCACAGGCTACTGGGATATTTCCTTTTTACGTTGCGGGTGAGTTCGAGATGCATGTTGTGCTGTGCTCAGAAGCTATTTGTGTTATGAATCCACCTACTTAGGTGTTTGAGACATGAAATATGAGCTCAGATTGATTGCAATTCTTGTATGTCTATCAAATAACCGCCACTGCATTTGAGAGCTAGGAGTCCGAACAATCTTCGGTTGCAATACATACATTTGAACTTGCATACACAACACGATGGGAAATCTATATAATATAGTTTGGAAGTGTATGTCTTACAGAAATATTCTATCGTTATATGCTTCTATCCAAGTACTAGTCGCCATGCCAGTGGATCTATAATGATATTGATGGATATGATTGCATCGAGAATCTCCCTCAAAGATCCTTGAAGTTTTGATGTTGGCCTATGTCTATGAATTTTACCTGGTAATATTGCAACGTTCTTGAAGATCAGAGCTTTACAATTATACACTCGCCACCTAGAGGTGAGTACTCGTTGAGGTTAGCCTCTCGTATTAACTTGACGCATAGGTAATAATGAGCAAATATCTGCAGGACAAAGGAGCATATGGGCAAGGAGGTTTCTTATGTTGAACTCAAGAGTCAAAAAACCTAAAAGTGCCAACGTGGATCTAGCATTTGCAAACTTCAAACTTTTGACAAAAAAATTCCGAAAATCTGATCCGAACACCATTTAGAACTTCATGATTTTAGCAACTACATTAACATTGTTAACTTCAGGTTGAGGTTAATCCACCACGAAAATACTCATTCATAAAATTTTAGTTGGTCAGATTACACAAAAATTTTATTCGAGCAATATATTTTAGACTTGAGCATACACTCCAGCCTTGAATCTATTTACAACTTATGTGTTGTTCAAATTTAACAATTTCATTTCACCACAACCTATCATATAATTCTCTCAAAGAATTATTTGATGTTTCTTTGTGTTGAAATTTCTTACACATTCTATTTCAATTTCAAAACTTGAGTTCCAAGTATGAAATAATTAATTTTTCAACCTTTAATTCATAACAATATTTATTAGTTAGATTACATAGGTTAAGTTCATTTAATGGTCCACTTAGATATTTACTACTCCACCCAATGAGATGTTCTATTGCTTGTATATTGTATACATTCAAACTTAAGCCATTTGAATTCAAATTCAAAATCTACTCAGCAAAGTCAAAAACAATTTCGTGGACTAACCAAGTTCACTGGTTATCAAGTTATACTCAATATTGTTCATACCACCTTGCGCTTGGTTTATCATCATATGGACTAACCTAAAAACTAATACCACATCCATCCTGATCACGCAATAATTAACTCGGGAACTAGTAACTAAATAAACATGTGTAACATGCAAGATCCATGAGTAAATGGAAGACTTTCGATACGAGGAAATGTTCAACTCCCTCTCAAATATCAAGCGCACTTAACTTTAGAGCTATATTGACAGCCTCCACGAAATAGCTGATTGCTGTCCCCGCAAAGAGCATAAATTTGAGTTAAACATGATTCAATGGATAAACTGTAGAACGTCCATTTAAATACCTGTGATTTTTGAGAGACTGGGACTGTGCCTTCAACATCTCAGAGAACCCGACGGACTTGGGATCAGATCGAACATTGTCAACACAAAAACTCATCATCACTGACGAATGTCAACAGTGCAAAACACGCACTTTTTCAAAAAGTTGTGCCACTAGTTTCAGACATTCCAAACAGGAACCTTTGAAACTGAAATCGGGAGGCCTGTCTAACATGCGGTGATATAAATATTTTCTTCCACATCCCTGAATCAGACCTCGTGAAAGAAACTTCGATTCCTTTGTCTTTCCCGTGGTCTTTAATGATGAAAGTTTGCATAGATGCATATGGTCTTTGCAAATTATCCCTCAGATAGATAACTAACTCTTCCAATAGATAATTACTAATTTACTTTAGAGGCTAAGTAGAGTTTGGCAACATTCAGCCACCTTAAGATTAGGTTTTCGAGTTATGAACTCACTTTCAATTTTGAACCCTGAACTATTGATAGAACACATATTACAGTACACACCTTGCCAACTATCATTTTCTCATGTACTCATCACACTTTTTGAGTGATTGGATTGTTAACAAGTGACAATGGAGTTAGCACTCAATCGGTCTCAATTCAAATGTGGGGGGTGTTATCTAGAGTCTAATCTCCAATTTTCTGTCATGTGGGCTATGACGATAAAGTGGAGTGGTAAAAGTGACTGTTAACAAGCTACAAGCTATGGCTAATCCATGAGAATCACTAGAAGCATAATGCACTTATGGTGATACATATAGAAGACATACTAATCAACTGCTACAATAGAATTGAGAATATCAAAATATGATAGATTATATTTATAACGAATTTGACCTCATTTAATTCTCGTAGATCTGCTAGACTAAGAGTTTTCTTTGTATTGCAAGTTTTCTGAATATTTGTAATTTGAATATGCTTGAACTCGGTTTGGGAGTCCTTTTCCTAATCTAAGACTTTTTATCTGACCTTGTGATGTCTATCTTCGATGTTTTCAGACCCTAGTCTGACTTTCATACTCAGAAACAGCTTTCTGTATGTTTAAGTAGAGTTTTGTATTCCCCTACAACCATTTGCACATGCAGTGATAAAAGCAGTTGAGGTCTAATGATGTAGGTAGGTTGGTAAATTGGATACGAGAGAGTCACGTACAGCCATGATTCTTCAATCTAACTTTCACTTATCCATGAGCAAAATTCTCAACGGCCATGTTTATTTTTATATACATATATATTGATTGTTGGATGGTATCTTTAGACTTGGAGGTTTTGCGCTCTTCGTCGATATCCGACACGCGCACTGCCACACTCCCCAGGCAGCCGTGTCTCCAACCCTAGTCATATATATATATATATATATATATATAAGCTGATTCCATGAGTTTAGGGTTATATTCAGTACTAAACATTATATATATATTTATATATAAATAAAAGGTTACTTCTTATGAATATAATTCTCATGGAGTTCAGGCTGAAGTCTATATAGGTTGCTAGCATGCAAAGGATGGGAGGAAGCTTTATTCTCCAGACGCTAGAAGATAATAGATCTCCCCACTGGTTAGTCTTGAGTAATCCACTTAAGAAAGTGGTGACGAGGTGTACTGGCCCTTACCGAGCTAGTTCGACACCATGATGGGCACTCGTGACGTCGTGGTGTTTCAGAATAGCATTCTAATATCCTTGCTGTGATTAAACTGTTTCGGTATGCAGATGCATGATGGTTCGTGATCAATCCAATTCTCGTGTTGGTGCTCGATACGTTGCCTCACACAGTTTACTGGGATCTTCCTTGTTTCTGATCTGTCCCTGTACCTCGAATCTGTGCCAATGCGTCTGTAGTACATCTGTTCACCCCTTTCTTGAAGCTAATGTTGTCGTGATATGCAGCTGATCGTTTCGTTGACGCACGAGTTTGATGTTCACGAATTTTGAGTTTCAGTGAATTCACTCAAAATTTTGAGTTTCAGTGAATTTTGAACTCAAAATTCAGGACGGATCACGAGATCCTCAAAATTTATGCATATTGCAATGCGAAAGTTAGGATAGTGATTACCACATCCTCATTCACACCGTACTAGAATATAAAGAGTAAGGAATGGACATATGATTTCTGGAAGATTACTCACTGAGATGCTATGTTAAGAATTTTATCTGCTGGCCTCTGATGATCGTACTTTTAAGGATGATACCAGCTTTGCTTTGCTCACAAGATGCACATGCTACCTTAGTTACGAGTAGTGGTCGAGCTGAAAGGAGTATCTGTTTCTGAAAGTTATGATGTTGAGGAACAAACAATCGGGATTGAGGCGTATGTGATTATCAGCAATGTACATAACAGCAGAAACTGAGTGTCCGATCAGAGACAGCTTAATGAACGTGAGGGAAACTAAATGGAGACGCATGGAATAAAATGTGACGTGAATATGTTGAATTGAGGCCAAGTCCAGGATCAACCTATTTAGAAACAAGCAGTTGGTCCGTACTCTTTAATTCCTATTCAGATGCCCGAATAGAAATCCTAAGCCTGAATTCATGGTCAGAACTTGCACGCCCTAGTGGCTGTAACCAGCCGGGCTGAATGCGCTGAGTGCATTTTGAATGTGTGAATCTACATTCACAGTGATCCCTCAATAACTGGAAACAAGTCATGAGCTGCTCTATATCCCGGTCTATGAAGACAAGCCATTACGGAGATATTAGCATCCTATCTGAGCTTTGCAGATTATGTTTGCATTTGCACTGGTATCTGAAGGAATGTTCAAGTCGATCTCAACTAACAAGAACCTCTGCCTGGACCTCCCTTCACATCGGGATTGCCTTCACAATTTTGGTGCAATTTAAGTTTTTGGGAGAGGTTGAATCGGGTTCTGCCACGAACCACTTTGCCCCACCAAATGCTGGAAGACCATTCATGCAGCGAAACCTCCTAGTACTGCCGACCAAGTTTTGCTTCCTTTGGAATTCAGCATTGCATCCAGGACCATTCAAGTGCTCATGAAATTTCCTCCCCAATTCTCTCAAAAAAGAACGCTTAAGCTGTTCGCATTGACTGTGTTGAAATCACAACATACACCTTCGACGATGTTGGGGCATGTGACAGTTTGCCCACGCCGACAGTTCAAGTCATTCAAATATCCAGTTATATGGACCGCCTCCACAGAATAAGAGCTCATGGTTATCAGCGCAAGCAGCACGAAAGAGAGGTTACCATGATCCATCGAATAGACCGTAGGACGTATTTGAATGTGACTTTCAACTAGTCTGATTATGAGAAGAGCTTTACCGCTCATTTAAATCTCCTGATATATGAGAGACTAACTACAGTAGGACTGTAACCTCAACATCTCAAAGAACCCCAGGGGCATCTGGAAGTTGGAAAAAACCAGATCGAACAGTGTGAACGAAGAGAATGAACATCACTGCGGAAGTCATTGACAACAATGAAACGACACATCCTCGCTCAAACTGGTGACAAGTCAAACTAGGAACCTTCTTCAGTCTTAAATCGTAAGGACTGTGACTGTCTATTTCGTGAGAAAACTCGTCGTCCGCATCACTTGGGATCTTCTTCTAGAAACTTCGCCTCCTATGTGCTCTGCATGGTTATTCTTGATGGCCTTCATACATAGAGTTGTCTCCAAATTTTATCATATTATATTATATTTTTTTGTCTCCAAATCCATACTCAGATTTGCCTCTATTGGACTTTACAGAACTCAGATTGTAGAACTATCCGCCACTTTAATGTTTCAGTGAAATAATTAATTTCCTCGTTTCCGGGCTTTATCTAACGGCCCCCTCGAATTCGCGAGTGTCTGATCCCCATTCGTGAATGTAATCCATATTTTCTGGACTTTCTGGCCTGGTCTCACCTCCTCGGAACAGCAGTGAGACCAGGCCAAAAAAATGATATGTTATAGCGTATCAGCCTAGAAAATAAGGTATTTTTATGGACATATTATTAAATGAATATTACCGTACATTAAAAAATATCTACCTTGATATATGATTTATAATTATTTTTATTAAAAAATCACACTTCAATTATAAAAGTGATAATTTTTATTGGATTTAAAATTATGTACAAATTTTCGTATAATTTTCTTATGGGACACCTTATATACTTGGCTGAATCTCCCTATTGGAATCGTAAAAGAGAAATATGCATTGCTAGCTCAACTACGGTAAAACCTGGTCAAAGCCCCGATATAATCGCGTCCTTGCTATAAATTTCATTATTTGAGAACCAACTGGAATAGTGTAGTCTCACCTCGTTACAATCATTATCTCGCTACCGTCACAAAAAGTTTCAACACATTTAAATGAAATATGATTGTAACGAGGAATTATTGGAAAATTCTTTGTTTACATATTTTAACTCACGAACTTCACGCAGGTTTTGAATCAAGAACTATGAAAAAACACATAAGAGGACTTCAGATTTGCTCGAACCTCCAAAACGGTGACCGTGAAAGACCAAAGAGAAAATTTCTTGCTGAATTAAATCTTGATATAGCGATTCCTCTCCGACCATGTATTGAGAAAAAAAACCAAGGTTGATTAAAAAATATATGACAAATGACCGTAAACGAAATAGATGACAAACGACCGGCAAAGCTATAGAGCTTGGCAATGCGCAATCAGCTCTACACTTTTGTTAGTTGGTAGCTTCAATATACAATACATTTTTCAGTGCATGATGAACAAGGACCTTCATATAGTGTGCAAACTTTCCTTACGAGATCGAATTCCAATACCGTGATTATTTCGTAGATGTGATGAGAATATTGTTTTAAATATCTCAAACTAATGCTCCACTCTGGGTTTAGCTGTATGTTCTTATGATCACATTCAAGTTGTTAAAGTGGTCTTTCTACACGTGATTTTAAATGTGTGATCACAACTCGTTATAGTCAATTGCCTCTAGCCAAATATGTGATTACAGCTAGCTTTAGAGGTAAAACCTTCCATAATGTGTTTCATATCTGACCCATAAACCCTCCATAGCAATCCCGCAAAAAATTTTTTTCGTGTAATGGGAGAAACACTTACGGGATCCTGAAAAGGTACCCCATGAATTTTATAGGTTAAACACCATTACCTTTCCAAAATCCACATTTCAAGAAAAATTCTTATTATCTCCCAGGTTGGGAGTACACTAAGAGAAAAAAAAAATTCTGTATTTACGCATACATTTTCTCATGGACCTCTTATGGGAGGTGGGACTAGGTTTTTATGGAGACCAGGTTCTCAAATGCCATGGGCATGACTCTCTGGAAGAGTTCTGCCCTTTGAGAACACACCCTAACCCAAACATCAGGGTTATCAAAGTCCAAGATTTCACCTGACTCTCTACGGATAGCTGCAGGTAAGTCTGGATCTCTACCATATAGTAAAAAGTACGGTGTTGTGGTCTATCTTAACACCCCCTATCATGTTGTACTTGCAATGTCATGATAGTTTTTGGTTCGTTCATCTATTTATCTGACTCCATGGCTTTGATACTCAATTATCACACTCAGGACAGTGATAAACCCTCTCTTTCACTTTTGCCTTTCGGCAGGTTGTTTTCTGGCCTTTGCTTTGTTCCAGATTGGTGGATTTTCCCACCATTTTACTCAATGCCTCTCAGGTTCCTTTTGAGCTGGAAATCTCCAGACAGGTTGGTGGTACGTCCTTCTCAACACTCCAACCTAAAGGCTGTTGAATAAGACATTTGTTACCTTGTTACAATGCGAAGAGTAACCTACCTTGGAATTCAATACCGAGCCAGGGTCAACGTTGATGATCAGTCACATCTACTCACAAGAAGTCCAGCAGCTTCAAACTGAATGGGGAAGGATACAATCTCTGACAGTAGAACAGGGACAAAGTATAATAACAAAAGGGATGGGAAGACCCCATCAAAGCGTACAAGGATGGAACCAAACCGGGCTAGACTAGGCCCCAATATCTGAAAGTAGATCACATAAATAACTTTCCATTATTCCTACTTATGCTACCTAAAAAGCTAGCCGGTCCCTTTATCATGTGCCATGCCAGAACATGGTCACGTCGTTATATACTGAAATAGGGAAAAAAAATATTTCCTATACTGAGAGGAAAGACAAGTTTTGATTATACAGTCTGTGTTTAGAAGCTCTGGATACAGAACAGCCATTTACTTTACATTGTCCCTATCATGACCAAACTAGAGAGTCTTTGCGAATCTATTTTCCTCAAGTTCCAACTCCCAAATTCAGATCGTCCTCACTCAAAACAATCGTTACAAGGTGGGACATACCTTACAGCAATATAGAGTCAAAGCTCTTTAATTGTACTTTCCAATCCCGCTTCGGTTTCCCGTGGACTAAGTATGTAGATTTTTCTGTTCGTCTTTTTTGCACTTGATGTTCTTCCTGAAGGATAAAAAGGGAAGTGATGATTGCTTGGGTGTAGTTTCAGGTCATGACAACTTTTAGATGACGAGGATCACAAAGATTTTGTCTACAATTTTGGATGAGACAGCAAAATTATTCATCGTGACCCCATGCCCCTACGCGGAGTACCACTTTTTTGTTAAAATGTACAAGTTATCAATGCTATTACTTATTGATGTTGCATGTGATTGCATCAATTGCAAGATTTCAATTAATCATATGTTAGTTGGCTTCTTACAATGGAGAAAAACACACGTGATATTATTTTGATTACTAATGAGGAGGTCTTATTACACCTTATCAGTTGTATCATGGACCTTTAGCACCGTTCCCACTTCTAACAACATCTTTGTCCATACCACTTTAAAGTCGTCACACTATGAGTTATGATACGGTATAGTTAGACATTAAAGCACTCTTAAAAATCTATCAGGATTGAATTGTCTTACATGTGGACATTGGGATTGTTTTTAATAATGTCTCATGTGAATCCCTTCTTTAGATAGTTTATAGAGGCTGGTAGACCTTTTGTCGAACTTTATTCTTTTCGTATGGTTCTTCTACGGTTCACTCTTTGCTGTTCTATTAACATGTCTTTTCACATGAGGGAGCCATTGTTCTCCAATCTGTTACCTTTGATACTTTAAAAGAACCGCTATTTATCATGTCTTATTATAAAGTTCTTATGTCTATTGCTTGACTGTGTTTAGTTATTACTCCCTCCTTAACTGATGATATACACATTGTGAGCCATATAAATCATATTAGACAGATCTTTGATTACTTTATTATCAAGCTTGATCTAGTAGGTTTGAGAGTCTATGTGTAAAAGTGTAGGGTATGATCTCGTTTAGGCTTTCCTCCTCATCTCCAACTTCTAGATGGATGTAAGACATCAAAAAATATTATTGTGATGTGATGCGGTTATTATGAGAAGATGATGACGTGTATCATTTTCAGAGTTATTATTATGACAATGCTAATTTAGCTCAAGATGACCGATGATTCATTCTAAGATTGTTAAGAGCCCACGTTGGATCAACTTTATAGCATCAAGATGTTGATAAGGCTTCGAGAGATATTATCTTTGATTTTATTAAATTTAAAATGTGGTCAAGCTGAAAAGGGAAACAAGAGATCTAGAACATTGTTTTACTAACTAATGAGCTTATCTGATCGAAGTGGAACCGGCGTGGGACATGGATAGAGGACAACATGATCTTCCATATAACAATACTCAATCCATTTATGATCAACCTCTAGTGTATTCATTGCGATCTCTTTTGGACGTGGCTAGTATATCACTTTGGAGATAATTTTATACAACAAATGATAAATTTTCCAGATCTAAATATTCTTCTTGTTATTTCCTATGGCACGATTTTTTGATCTAATTGTATATGTTTTCATTTAGTTGAGTGTTATGGATCTCAACTTGCAAGTTCCAATCCATCACTATTGTTTACCAAAAGCAAGTCATAGAGAGTTGATTGTTTATTGATTTTGGCAAGGAGTATTATTCCCAAGTTATAAACTCCCGGCACTTTGTAGTTCCATTCATATTTAACCGATTTTGAGTTGTTATTTTGACTTATTAATTGTAGCTTATATTGTCTATATGATGGTTAAATATTATGTTTATGATAGTTGTAGAGCTCTAAGTTAATATGCTACTAATTTGGTCACTCTAGAGGTCAAAATGACACTTCTCATTCTCATAGGTCTTGGAGTTTGGACCAATGAAGTCACTTGATCAAAGTCTTTGAAGTTTTGAGGAGTTTTGGAAGTATTTATTAGGGACATTCGGGATTGGAAGGAGAGGCTTCAAAAGTTGATAACAAGAGCTACGAGATGTGCTTAAGAATGGATGCAATTGAATAGGTTATCACTGTAATGTGATAATTTGAATTTAAAGAGTGAAATTCAGATCCTAGAGTGTGTTTGGGTCAATTGTGATAAACTTACAAGGGTTTAAACATATTTGATTTAATAAAAAAAAAAAAAAGTACGACTCATACTTATGTTTGGATTAAAATTTCATTTCAATTAGATGAGTTTTGAGTACAAAGTGATAGTTTGAAGTTTGAGCATAGAGTCAAAGTTGCAAGATTGCACTCACTTTCACAAAGTTAGTATATCGATCATAACCTTTGCTATCAAAAGTTTTCATGAATAAAACTTTTTAGAATTGAAGCTTGGATGGTAAATAACTTTTTCATGAAATTTGAGAGTAACTTGAGTGAAGGATTGGGATGTGTAATGGTTTTAGTACATAGGGGTCTACATATCACCTTGTGATACATTATACAATTAGACAATTGTTACTAGAGATTTGGAAAAGAGAAATATAAAGAAATTTTCCAAGAAAATAAGAAGGTTATAAAGCAATTATTTGTGAAGTTTCGGAAAGAATTATTTGTTCAATTGTTGAAAACCACAATCAACTTTTGTTAGAAGTTGAATGTGGATTATTGAGAATGAGAAAAGAGGGTATCAACTTACACGAGGGTCAAGAGGGTTCTTTTTACAATCACACACTCATGTGTTTTTAAAGCAAAGAAATATCCATGTGACAATGGCTTATGCATTCTGGGAGTGACAGTAGGGTTAGAGTATTTTGTCTCACACTACCTAGATATGGCACTTGTGGAGAATGTACTACATGTAGATGAACTTCCTCTACTAGGGGATCAACATGTGACGTATGATATACTCTCCTCTAGTATTACCCTTGACGCACCTATCTACTTCATAGTTCAAACTTCACCTGCATTTCTATCACGATGGACAATCTTTGATAGGAGGTTCATGGGCGTCTTTGATGACATCATTGGATAATGGACCTTTGAGTCTTTTTGATACAAGGACAAACATTTTTATGAATTTCGTGTATCATTGTACGACATGAGATTTAGTACAAAGATAACTATTTTTGTCAATTTTGTGTGGAGGGATAGGTTTATTATCGATCAAGGAGATGATATTTGTAGTATTTTTTTGCTAGTTAGGCACTCTCTCGACACTATTGTTATCTTTGTTACGACTTATGTAGCGGAATCTCTAGTTAGGTAGGTGTGCGTATGAGCATATACAACAGTTAGAGCCGGTTGTGCAATTAGCGCTATTCACATTACAATTACCGTTAGGGCCGATAATGCCGTTAGGGCTCCTAGGGCTCAAGGGGTAGAGTTCGAATTAGGGGCTCCTTGTGGGACAGTTTTTTCAAAGTTGAGCCTTTGAGAGTGTGGCTATGGTGGATAGTAGCTAGTGGGGAACCTGGAGTCTTTGAAGCATAAAGTGAGTTTGGCTTGATTGTTATCTATCTTTCATGCTATGGTTATGAGTGGAGTGTCCTTGTGGATATTTTGAGAGTAGAAAAGATTAGTTCAAAAACTCAAATTGGATTATGTGGTGAAAACTATGAGTTCTTGGAGCGCTAAAGGTGTTTTAGCGAGTTTGGATCCATGATAGCTTCCATCTGTTAGCTGTTGAGTGTGCAGGGCATTGATGGAGTGCAGCCCATGGTGGTGATCTAGAAGTAGAGTCGATTTGAAGTAGATGTGATCGATTTTTGAATTTCTGTATTTTTCTGTTTTAGTGTAAATTTGAATCAGAAATTTTGAGGGCTGAAGTACTGGTGGAAATTAACAAAGTGGATCGATGCTTATAGTTATCATGGGGCATAAAATCAAGATTGGCCGAAAAATATTTTGGATAGAATTGCTTGAAGTCCAAGATCTTGTGTTTTGAAGTTTCGGGTTGAAAATAGAGCAAATAAGCTATCAGTTATCATATAGTGTCCGTTTGATCTGAAATTTGGTGGGTGATAAAACATGTAAAGTTTGTCGCAGACATACAAAGATGTAAAAAGTTAGAGCTGACATGGAGGGTCGGCCAATGGATGATTATCACAAGTTTTGACATTAACACCTTAAGGAGATAGAGTTAAGGAATAATACTAGTCTCCAAACTACATCTCTATTACTTGGGATATAATATTTGATGGTGCGAGTTCATCCTTTGTACATGGCGCCGATGATACGGTTGGAGGTGGTCGAGTTGGGAAGAGTTCAAAGGTTCCAACCTTTAACCCTATTGTGGAGTTCTTTGCATGGTTGAGGAGAGGCTACCAAGGGGTGAGGACGGACAAGCTACAAGACTTGCAAAGAGTTTCAATGGAAGATTAGGGGGAAATCTTCGAGGCGTATACCCGAATCGTCAGTTGATAAATGTTATCCATGGGATGATAGAGGCACAAGAGGTCCAATATTGATATGGGATATTGGGCCCGAGTTGAAACGTATAGTGAGGAATGCTACCTTACTACAAGAGACATCAGCTCCGTTGGCCATTGTGTTTTTTGTCTTCTTGGCGTATTGAGCTCAACATGCAAGAAGAGAGGATGGTGACTGCTAGATTCAGCAAGGTTTCATCAAGTTCATCAACTTCTTCATGTTACTAGTCTACACGCAGAAGAGTATCCCACTCTTGTTGTTCCTCCCATGTGAATGCTCGCAGACATATCCTCTATTGTTCTATTGGCCTCTACGTTTTGACCATATCCGTTTGAGGATGATAGGCAATAGACATTGCTAGCTTTGTTTTTTTGAATAAAACAAACAAGGTTTTCCAAAACAAACTAGTAAAATAAGTTCCTCCCTGCGTGATTAAGACTTTTCTTTATTCCGTGATTCACAAAAACTGCACATAGGTGCGGATGAGCAAGTTGTGGTGCCGTCATTGTCTCTGTGGTAGGTCGGATGTGTTTCATCTTACTCAATTTATCCACAAAGACCACAATTGAATCATGTCTTAAAAGAGGTTTTTT
Organism: Marchantia paleacea; assembly: GCA_014180765.2. Classification (NCBI taxonomy): domain Eukaryota; kingdom Viridiplantae; phylum Streptophyta; class Marchantiopsida; order Marchantiales; family Marchantiaceae; genus Marchantia; species Marchantia paleacea. The sequence goes on along the minus strand of MUAA02000039.1, from coordinate 274,887 downwards.
GGTAACTCCGCATCTTAGATCCATAGTAACATGTTCCATTGTTGTTCAAGAATGGGAAGAGGTTGTAATAACGTGCTGATTTTTTATTCCCCGCCTTATTTTGTTGACATGCGTCTGACTTCAAACATATGCCTCCACATCTTCCGCATCCTTGACCAATAGTACACTTTAGTTATGCTCTCCAAAGTCTTTTCGGCTCCCACTTGCCCCGCAATGGCTGTATCGTGGCCTTCTGACAATACCATTGTCCGTAAATTTGGATCTTATGGGATTCATATACGCTGGTCCTGAAATGCTAGCTCTCGAACCTTCCTTTGCCGTCTATGCTTATAATGTGCTTTCATGATCTTCTCATCATCCTCCTTTGTTGCGATCATCATTTGAGACAACCAATCAACTTGGATTTTCACCTCTGTGATGTTGTTGAGACACGGCATCTGCGTGAGAGCATTTGCAAGTTGTTTCTTGCCCTCCACATATACTATCTTCATGTTGAAATGTTAACGCCATTCTGCCCATCAAATTTATCATTTGGATAGATCTTTCTGAGTTTCCAAATACACCAATGGTTTGTGGTCGGTTTCTACCACAAACTCCTTGTCAGCTGCCACCAACTTTCGGGAGAAAAAGGCAACCGGGTGATTACCATCCTTCCAGTCCTGTTGAAGAATTCCACCCAATTGTTGTATGCGCGATGCATCACTAGCCAACTTGATTGGTCGAATAGGATCATACCACTTGAGATTAGGTGCATGCAAAAGAGCATCTTTCAATGCTTGAAAAGGCTAACTCTTGTGCCGTTCCCCATCTCCATTTTTGACCCTTTTCTAGCATAGATGTTAAGGCTTGGGCAAGATGTGTAAAAGCTTTAACAAATCTGCGATAAAATCAGAAGACCTAAAAACTCTTTAGTTGAGTTTGATCCTCCCAGTCTTTGTCCATTTTTTGTATGGCTTCTATCTTCTTAGTCATCACTTGGATTCCTCCGTTGTGACTTCGATGGCCTAAATAATCTGCTTCTGATTTGCCAAATTCACATTTTGAAGCTTTGACATATAACTCATTCTCTCACAAAACCTTGGAGTACTCTCGTAAATGTCGCCTATGATCTTCTAAGGTTGTACTATATACCAAAATATCATCCAAAAGACAATAATAGATTTTTCTAAATAAGGACAAAAATATCATTCATTAATCCCATGAATATGGCAGGTGCGTTGGTGAGACCAAAAGGCATCACTAGATACTCAAAGTGACCATACCTAGTACGAAAAGTTGTCTTATGAATATTTTCATCAGCAATTCGAATCTGATTATACCCGCTTCTGGAACGAAGTACTTCACCAAACTGAATAGTACTTCGTTCCTTGAAGTTGGTCAAACAAATCATCCATTAGAGGTAATGGATACTTGTTTTTCACCGTTTTTTGATTCAATCCACGATAGGCAATGCACAATCTCAAACTCCCATCCTTATTCTTCACAAACAGCACAAGGGCTCAATAAGGTGAATTGCTTGGTTGTATGAATCCCTTTCTCAACATCTCCTCCACTTGAGCTTTTCATTCCTCCAACTCATTTGGAGCCAAACGGTATGGAGCTTTGCACGTTGGAGTGCTTCTAGGTATCACCTCAATCTTGTGATCTACATGCCTCTTAGGTGGCAACCCTGCAGATAAATCATATGGGAAGACATCTAATACTTTGTAATAATATCACTCAATGATTCCGGAATGTAAAGATTGTCCTTAGAAACAGCAACATCTCTTATAAATCCCAAGAAACATACATCACCTCTAGAAATGGCAGTCTTACCAATCGCAAAGAGAGGTAAGCTTGTATTTTGAGATCTGCTTCTATCTCCGTAAATCTTCTATCCACTACTTTTTACTACTTTCTTTCTCCAATCTACCTCCGGATTGTATTGCTCCATCCATGGCATTCCTAGGATGATATCATATCGAGCTAATCGGATTACTCTCCATTCAATCTCTTCTTGGTACCCGCCTTTGGCTAGTTGTACACACCGTCTTAATGTCTCAATCGTGCTTGTTTCTTGCTCCCTTCATGAGCTTCCAATCGTTGTCTTCTTTCAATCCCACCTTTTTTTGTTTAGTGGAACCAGTAAGGCCGCGAGGCAAGTTTACTAGTGATCTTCTTTTCCCTCCAAGATCTCGTCTTCATTGTCGCACTCCTCCTTCCATATTGTTGAAAGACCTTCCAAACATAGGTCTTCCTCCAAGTGGTCCTTGATCGAGTTCTACAAAACTTGGCAATGTGACCTATCCTCCCACATGTATAGCATTGACGATTGTCATGAACCCCCATTCCTCCTCTATTAACCGTTCCATTATTTGCAGGAAGATTCTGCAAATTTGGAATAAATGGTCGATGATTATCACCTCCATACCTAGGCGGTGATCCTCGTGATGGTGCATATCCTTCCCTAATGTCAAAGGTTTTCCAACTCCATGGGTGTTGGACCAAGTGGTTCTCGAACATTGCTTGATGGTTCACCGTGTGTGATCCCATAAGCACCCAAAATCTGTTGAGCAATTGCGATTGCTTCATTCACTGTGGATAGATTACTCACCTTCACCTCCTTTCGCACTCTCTCCTTCACACCTTGTTTGAAGATATCTAAGGCTTACTGCTCCACTCATATCCATAATGGATATTTGAAGATCATAAATTCTTCAATGTATTCATGTATTCCTCCTTTCTCGCTTCAAATCCCACAACTTCATTCTCGCGGTTTGAAGGGAATCCACCGCTTTGAAAGTTCTAAAGAAGTCCTCTTGCATCCCACTCCATGAAATAGAAGCACCTCATTCTGAAAGCATTCATTTCCATGTAGTGTACCATGTAAGAGCCTTATCCATGAGGTAAGACCACATGAACATTCATGCAGTAAAATCAGAAACATGAAAATGTGATAGATGTATATTCATCCTCATGATCCATCCCTCCAAAACTCCCATGGCTCTACTGTCCTTGTAGGCTTCCACCTTACATGACTTTTCCATCCGAAGTAAGAGATTGGCTTGATCTTCCATCTCTTGAAGTCGTCTCCTATTTGCCTCTTTGTTGGCAATAATGCCGCTATGGTTGGGATTGAGTCTCTTGTATCAGAGTTTCCACTTCCATCTCACCAACTCTTTCTCTCTCTAGCTTCTCACTCTCTAATGCCAAGATCTTGTACACCATAGCTTATTGCTTTGTATGTCCATCTACAATAGCTTTTCTTAACTCTTTCATTTCTATCATGATTGAGTTCACAACTTCACTCATAGAAACTGACGCTTCCATGCTTCTCCAACACTCAAACTTATACAATGTAAGTATAATATCAATCCAATCTCTCAAAATAGGGATCACAAAAGGCCGAGGTGATCCTATTATAGCTCTATAGTACTCTTCACCATAATTCCTAACAATAAAGTCCTCCATACTCTCTTCTGTTGGTAAATTGTTCTAATTTCTACATACATGTTGAATGGAACGGGTGCGGGTGGTTCACGATTCAAATCCATCCAAGATTCAAGATCGAATGTAAATGGTACAATCCCACGTTTCTCCATAATTGACAATCGAAAGTATCATTCGTATTGATGATGCCATCACTCGAGCCATAAAATCTGCACCCCAATTCGCCATAAGGTACACTATGAAAACATCCTTCTCCATGAATCAAATATGGATGTTGAATAGATTGGGAAATGGAAAGTTCGGTACTGGATTTCCCTCAGTCACATCCATACCTGCAGCCCACAGTTTTCCCTTTCCCCCTTACCCTACATGCAGATTCAATGACCTATGCCGGTCTATAAAACTCTCAAGAACTTAAAGTTATCATCATGATCTTGCTATTCCAAGAGGGGTAAAGAAGAGAGTGGTGAAGAAGGAGAGAGCCAACTTGGTTGAGTTACTTCATTCAAATGATGAAGAGAGAGTGATTTTATCAACATGAATGTTGAGAGGAAGTTTGAGAAAGTGAGATATCCTGGTTGGTTCTTGGACTTGGCTCATAGTTCTTATATGAGTTATGAGAGTCATCCATTTAAGAGCATGACTAAGGTGATGAGATATGTAAAAAGTGAAAATGATGATGAATCTTCAATTCTTGGAGTAAGAACTATCCGTGTGGCTTTTGTTGGAGGAGAAAACAAGGACGAAGAGCATACTCTAATACTAGAGAAAGTCCGATATGTACTTGATTTTGTCAGAAACCTGATGTCACTGAGCAAACTCATAACTGTTGGTTTTGATGTACATTTTGAAGGTAAAAGGTAGTCTTGCACCATAGAGAAGGATTGACAGGTTGTTTGCAATGGAGTTGCTGATGATAACTGGTTCAGATTGCTAGAGGTGAAGCACAAGAAATTTGAGAAATCTTATCTTTCAAATGAAAAGTCATTGGAGTTGTGGCATAGAAGGTTGGGTCATATTTCTGAGTCTGACATGAGAGTCTTATAACAAATGGTGGGAGGACTCACGCTACCAAAAGGATCACTTGCATTCTGTGGTGCTTGTGCTCAAGGAAAGTCACACAAGGCATCTTTCCCCAAGAAGTCATTGCACAGATATGAGGAGCTACTAAATCTCATACATTCAAATGTATGTGGTAAGATACCTCACAAATCCTTACTAGGTGCACAATATTATGTCACTTTCATAGATGACGAGAGTAGGAAGAGGTTTCTGTACTTATTGAAAAGCAAAAATAATGTGCTTGAAAAATTCAAAGTCTTTGTTACAACAGTAGAAACTCAGACTATGAAGAAGGTGAGAAGACTCAGATCTGATGGAGGACTTGAGTATAACAACATGAAGTTTGTTGCTTTTGTAGAAAGCAAAGGGATAGTGTTAGATGTGATAGCTAGAGACAGCCCCTCACAAAATGGAGTTGTTGAAAGATTGAATAGGACTCTGCAAGAGAAGGCATTGAGCATGCTACAACATGCTCAACTTGAGATGAAGTTTTGGGGTGTAGCTATCAAGGCTGCTAACTATCTGAGAAATCAAAGTCCCACAACATCATTGAACAACATGACACTATAAGAAGCATGGAGTGGTAAGAAACCTGATCTTACCATGTTGAGGGTGTTTGGTTGTCAAGCCTATGCTCATATCCCAAAGGAGCAGAGGAGCAAACTTGGATTGAAATCTTAGAGGCTTATCTTCATTGGATATGAAGAAGGATTGAAGAAATATATGCTTTACAACACAAGAACTAATCATACAATATATTCTAGTGATGTGTTGTTTTGATGAGGAGAGTACTTGGAGAGATAGAGATGAGAAAGCATCACACCAAGAGTAGATACTTCATCTGTTTCTATACTTGTGATTTTACCACTAAAAGATGCTAGTGATAATTGAGATTGAGCTTCTCACAAGCACACAACGGTACTCAAGAGATACCTGATCCTAAAGGTGGAGAGGAAATGGTACCTGAAGTATTCTCGGGAAAAGAGATAGATAGACTACGTGGCTCAATTGGAGTCTTTTCCAATGAAGGTTTACATCAGAAAGAGAAGGAAGCATGATAATGCTCAAGTTTCAAAAGCTGATGATTCTCTAGAGGAAGGAATTTCAAGGTCTAAGGTTAGGGATTCTTCAGATATAGCTAATGTATCTCTTCAAAATAATATTGTCATGGAGGAATCCATCTTTGCTTCTGTAAATGATGAACCTTCATCATATGTTGAAGCAGCAAGAAGATCAGATTGGAAGAAGTGGGAGCAAGCCATACTTGAGGAGAAAGAATCTCTACAAAAAAAATTGCACATGGGAATTTATAGATCTTGCACCAAGAAGAAAGACTATTGAATGCATATGGGTCTTCAAGGTGAAAGAAAGCAGCCGCTGGTGAGATTCTGAAGTACAAAGCAAGATTAGTTGCCAATGGGTATAGTTAACAACCTCATGTTGTTGCATCACACCTAGTCTCAATATGAAGTGACTTGTAACAAATCCAAGCAGCACTCAAACTAGGAGTTGGCTTTGTCATCATGTGACCTGCAATCTCCTTTGTGTGGACCTTCCATAGACAGATTTATTCTCGTATGATCCACTGTCTAATCTTGTGATAACAAAAAGCTATATGACTTTACATTCTATGCTACTTCATTTTTGGCCGAAAACATAGCACCTTCACTGTCACATTGCAATTGAACAGCATTTTCTTCAAAACCAAGTACCTTAAACAAGCATTTCTCACATGAAGCTTCTTTTGCTATTTTGTTGTTTTCAGATATTTTCTTACTTCGTCGTGCAAATAGTAAAACTGGACTGAAAAAGTGTACTTTTAGTATACAGAAATCTACCTCTCAAGCTGAAAGTTGTATCCTGCTCACAAGGATCACCACAACAGAAATGCACGGAGAGTCATTGCTGTACTGTTTTATATTTAAGTCGTCTGGTTTAAAAAATTCAAAAGTATACTTCTAGCATATAGAAACCTGCAGCTCAAGCTGAAAGGTATAAGAAGGTATGAAATTTTAAGAAAGTAAATAGGAACGATCACATGCGAAATAGTAGATTACTGGACCCATGTAATACATCTGTATAGCAAAAAGGATGTGAAGACCCCATCAAGTAGTGCATGGAAGAAATCAAAGGGAATCATCAAACAGTAGATTGCGGAGAGAAGACTTTCTAACACGTATAGATTCTCAGAAGATTCATATAATTTTAATTTAGTCACTGAATTATGAATTACTTTCTTTTGCAGTTCTAAAGTCTTAAATATGAAATAGACATACCTTTGTCTGTTTCAGTTTGCTGATTTCCTACCATTATCATGTTTGAAAGAGACAGACACGATCATCACATCTACCCTTTTTTGTTGAGTGTCTCGTCCTAGCTTGATCTTATCCAAAGATAATAATCACGTCTGGGGATAATCGAGTTGGTTTACAATCAGTTTCACCAAAATATTCCAAGAACTTCAGTGCAATTCCTGATCATCAATATGCGTGAAATTAACCATAGTCTAACCACTATATATACAAGTGGGATATAAAGTTAATGTTCAGATTGAAGGAGAGTCTTAACCTCGTTGCTCCAACTTCTATGTGCACCATTCTTCGTGAAGGTCAATGGGAATTCAATTTGTAAACAATACCTGTATTTCGATTTCATGTGCTTGCTTTACTCAATTTGTGCATCTCGACACCGCTTGCACACCCAGTGGCAGAAGCTTATTTTATATCAACACTCAGGGTTCGACTACGTCTGTGTAATGGGGTTGACTGCAATGCTAGAGTTTCTACGCCTATACGGACTAGGACAGTCTCGGACTGTCCTAGTCCAGGAGTTAATCTAGAATCTGAAACAGCGACCAAAAAAACCGCCATGATACCCGCTTCAAAGCAACTGACGACAACAAATGCTGTTTGACAACTTGCAGGTCAACGTTTAATGCAAAAGCTGAGGTCGAGTAAGAGCTGATTTACGGCTTTGCATCAAACTCAAAGTCAAACGAATAAGTTCATATTTCTGATAATGTGTGTGAATGTAGATCCATATAGATCACTTCTAGATGATGAACTACCCTAGCACGTCTTGTGACTCCCTTGCACTCCCGACATTAAATCTAACCCTTAGGTAGATTTAGTCAATGCTCTTCAGTTCATCACTCTCATTGTAGCACTCTCCATCTTGAACCAACCGCCAACTCGAATTCAACTAGATTGCTATCACCATTCTCACATCTCAATAATCCAACAGCTCACACGTGTGATCAGTACCTGAAGGAATGATCACTGGCAAAATAAACACTCTAACCTATTTGCTTTACTAACTAAACAACAATAAATACACCTCTCAGGATCATCTTTGAGCATGGACATACAAATCCAAAACCCTAAACCATGGTGGCTAGTGACTCCTTAGCCACAAAGGTAACCGTTAAAGGAAAACTTTAAAGTAAATTCCTACTTACTGTCAATCTAATTTACATTTTGCTTCTTTTCGAGAATCTAATATGGTTTGACTCTTAGATTATAGACCCATCTCTTTTACACACTTTCTATGCTTCTCTTTTGAGAGTGGTTTGGTTAGCACATCAGCAGTCATATCCTCAGTTGGACAGTAAACTAGTCTAACTATTTTTTCCTCTTCTTTCTCCTCAACAAATCTTCTACGTATAGAGATGTGCTTAGTACGAGGATGATGAACATGGTTTTGCTCCAGCTCTTGTGTTATCACACATCAGTATTGTTGGAACTTTTTGAACAAAACCTAGTTCACTCAACATACTTATGGACCAAATCAGCTCTTGAGTAGCAAGTGAAGAAGCCATGATTTCAACTTCTGTTATGGATAATACTACTGATTTTTGATGTTTGCTTTTCCAACTAATAGCTCCACCGCTCAAAGTAAACACGTAATCACTAGTGGATCTACTGCTGTCTAAATGGTCACCCCAACTAGCATTAGAAAAATAAAATCTTTGCTCTAATGGCAAGGTATGGTTCTATTTGAATGGTGTTAGCTCTAGCAGTTAAGAATAATTGGGAAGTAGAGCAGTTAGATGTGAATATTGCTTTCTTGAATGGAGACTTAGAGGAATAAATCTACATGGATGTATCATATGGCTACTCCACCTCCAATGGGAAAGTTTTCTTACTCAAAAAGCTTTGTATGGTCTGAATCAAGCCACTAGGAGTTGGTACAAGAGGCTTGATGCTTATTTGAGGATAGAAGGATTCAAGAGAGCACACTTAGACTTGAGTGTCTACAACAAGGATCAAGAACTCTATATAACAGTCTATGTGGATGATTTGTTGTTGATGGGGAAGGCAATAAGAGCTGTGAAGAGTGTAATCTCTTATCTTTGCTCCATTTTTAAAATGATAATACTTGGTGCAGTGAAGTTTATGTTAAGCATCCTTACTCACAGAAATCAATAGGAAGGATGAGTTGGATTGAGCCAAACCAAGTACATTGAGGGTTCTACATAGGTACAGGATGGAGGATGCGAAACCTGTATCTACTCCCTTGGAACATGGCTACAGGATGAAAAAAGATATGGATGAACAAGCAAAGAAACCATTGAAGACTTGCAATTCATGTATCGGAGTGCAGTAGGTTCACTCATGTTTGCTATTGTTTGTACAAGATCACACATAGGTCACTTAGTGGGAGCTCTAGCCAAGTACACTAATTGTCCAACTTTATCACATTGGAGATGTCTCAAGAGTGTACTAAGGTATTTGAAAGGAACTCTTGGTATATATTTGGAACCCTTGCCCATGAAAAAGATATGTTACAAGGTATGAAAATAAAATATTATTGGAGATGGATATCATTGAATTTGGTGCTTCAATTAAGCAATGAAGAAATCGATATATATTTGTGGAGCACTCAACACATATAGATGCACGGTGAGCAAACTGCATTCGTACGTTGTAACAAGTGAATGCAAGCTTGGCTGGAAAAGGGCAAACTTGCTAGCTATAGTTATTGTTGTGTTCGAATGAGGGGATATAACAAGATGCACCCTCAAGAAGAGATGAAAATGTGATTCATGGTTGTGAAATATAAGAAAGTAAAAGCATGAGTGTAATGTTATTAAAGATAAAATATCAAACTATGAACGGTTGTGATGCATTTAGCAGATGGTTTTGAAGAAAAGGGATTGAAAATCAAATAATGTCCATGCGCTTTCAACAAATGAGGTGGAGAGTTTGGAGAGTCAGCTCTCTTTTATTTCACTTGTCACCTTGATTAGCAGTAATTATAATCTTTCTCTTGTGGACGCACGTAATTTTCTGAACCGCGTTAATTTTCTGAACCTGCTACTTTCTGTTTTATGATTGCATGAATTTCTTCTATTATCTCTTTTGACAATATTGCTGCCTTTCCCCACAACACAAATATGATTTTCAATGATTATCCAACCTACTTTCTTGTCAGGTTGCCTTGCACTGAATATTTTTTACTCAAATTTAACACTTAAATTTTAAATTAATTTTTTACACAAATTAGTATTAATTTAAATGAAGAAAGTTGAGTAAGTTGATGGTTTTCTCTTATCAGGAATGTAACTTCACCGTGTCTTTTCCCGCAAATGCAGTGTTGTTGCCTAAGTAAATAAAGCCTCGAAGAGTTCTTGGCTTTGATGAAGAATTGTCTTTTGTGTGACATACGGTGCATTGCACCAGTATCCAGATATCAAGCATTTTTAAGGGTGCCGCTGTTAAAGAGTATGTGTTGTTTTTAGTTGGGAAAGTAGATTTTTGGTTCTAAACTTCTTCCCAAAAGGCACAAGAGTTTTGTTTTTCTCATTGGCAGTGATCTTTGTGGTTCGTTTGTACTTCCTTCTGACTTGTCGGGGCTGTGCAACGTGCCAACAGTTGCGAGATAGTTGGCCAGTTCTTTTCTGATTTTCATAATGTCTGCCGTGTTCTTGGTGTGGATCGTTGCTAGTTCTACTTTAGGTTGATGTTTTATGGAAGTAAGAGACACAATATAATAACAAAAGGGATTGGAAAACCCTGTCAAATCTTATAAGGATGGAACCAAATAGGTAACATGAGGCTAGCCCCAATAATATTACATTGGAAACTATGTCATACTACACCCAAGATATCCATCTATCTAGGTCAAACAGTTTACAAAACATAGCATCCAAACAAGCATCACCACTATTCCTTTATGAATTGCATTGGCTAGTTCTTTTCTGATTTCCATGATGTCTACGGTGTGCTTGGTCCGGATCGTTGCTAGTTCTGCTTTAGGTTGATGTTTTATGGCAGCATGTGCGATGCTAGACTCTCCATGTGATCGTACGGACTTCATAAAGGCATCTTCTTAGAGCAGGTAAGCAACAAGTTGGACAAGAGAGGTATGAAGTTGTGCTCCCATGGTTGTGGTAACAATATTAAACGATGGTGGCATGCTTCTCATGAGCATCATAAACTACTCTTGGTCGTTGAAAATGAGTTCGCCAATGGCTAATTGCATCTCGCAAGGGAATGAAAGCTTTGAATGTGTTTACATGTCTCATCACAATGTTTGAGGGTGATGTGATCATTGTTCCCAATGTTATCGTACCGAATACTATATAGTAGACTATCTATTCTTGTGGATAAACTGGTAAGAGATGATCCTGGGCCGTTAAGTCTACTGGTTAAGTCTACTGGCAGTTCAGTGATAGTTCCAGCTAAGTCACTGGACTTAGTTTCTTAGTGATTTGCTGGTTTCTGTTACAAGACTTGGACTTGACTTGGTCTTTGAAGTCCTCGTTCACTTGGACCAAGTTAATGAGAATAGACTTCAAAGTGTGTATCTCACATTTACTTCCCTTTCGAGCTGTCCATGAATTTCTGGGCCGTCGGTTTGACTTTTTTGTACACTGTGCGCGAGTCAGCTTCGTCGGAATGATGTTCAAAGACTAGGATATCACATCAACCAGAACTTGATCGGATGATTATTATAACCTTCATTGTGTTCCCAATCGACATTTGATGAACATCTGGGACACTTTGTTGGCCGGGTCGAAAATGGCTTCTAGCTGGTCCTATGACTTCTTGGAGGTTGATATGCGTCTTGCATATCTGCCAGCTGCTGGTATCAGGAAGCGAGTATGGCTAAGAGCATAATTTGTAAGCGCTGAGCCAGTTATTTACATTGCCTTTAGTTCCAGGTAGCGTGGCTATTATACTAACCGCTATTATGGGTTTGTCGACACAAACAACGCTTCATACGTGATGATCCTTGAATTTTATTTTCATTATGTCTTTCTAGTGCAAGTATCCCATCTCATTGAATTTTGGCAAGGATCAAACATCAAACATTTGTAAAAGTAAACTAACTTTTTTTTGCCATCCTATGATAGGAAAATTTTTGATGTTCATGTTGTTTATTTTAATTGACAGGTTTCAGGTGTTGAGGGCCTTTTTCTAAATGAATTGGTCAAACGGCAAACATTAGAGTTTCTTCAGTGCTCACCTTTGAGTGAGCCCGAAAAGGATGATTCTGAACTTTCTTAGTGTCTGCATTCTTCATTTTCATTTTTGAATAATTTTGTTTATAGCTTGTTGCTTTTAGATTTGAGTAGTCCTCTCAGGTTGCAATACTCATAACGTGCTCTCAGTATTGCTTATAGTATTGATCTTGTGAAGTATACAAGGGAGGTACGAGGATGCGCTCATATCAGATTTCAAACAAAATCCATGAGTATAATTCCTGACAGTTGTTTCCCTCTAGGAGTATAGTCTCAGGCTAGACTCCGAGGAGCCAGCACCGAACAGGTGCGGACCCTCCGTGACTCTGACTCGGAGTGCCTATACTCACAAGCCGAGGTCACAACCATTCTACGTTAGAACTAACTTGTTATGTTATTTTCAATGGTTTATATATGTATTCAATTATCTATGCTACTTTGACCCATGACTCATGCACTGCATCCTGGAGTGCTATTTTTTTCTTTCTCATGTGTGTACAGGTAGATCCTTCAGATCCTAAGGATTATGAAGGAAGCTAAAAGATGTATTCAACAGTTCGCCCTGGCTACGCTCGAGTACTACAGATCAGCTGTCTTTCACAGGCTACTGGGATATTTCCTTTTTACGTTGCGGGTGAGTTCGAGATGCATGTTGTGCTGTGCTCAGAAGCTATTTGTGTTATGAATCCACCTACTTAGGTGTTTGAGACATGAAATATGAGCTCAGATTGATTGCAATTCTTGTATGTCTATCAAATAACCGCCACTGCATTTGAGAGCTAGGAGTCCGAACAATCTTCGGTTGCAATACATACATTTGAACTTGCATACACAACACGATGGGAAATCTATATAATATAGTTTGGAAGTGTATGTCTTACAGAAATATTCTATCGTTATATGCTTCTATCCAAGTACTAGTCGCCATGCCAGTGGATCTATAATGATATTGATGGATATGATTGCATCGAGAATCTCCCTCAAAGATCCTTGAAGTTTTGATGTTGGCCTATGTCTATGAATTTTTACCTGGTAATATTGCAACGTTCTTGAAGATCAGAGCTTTACAATTATACACTCGCCACCTAGAGGTGAGTACTCGTTGAGGTTAGCCTCTCGTATTAACTTGACGCATAGGTAATAATGAGCAAATATCTGCAGGACAAAGGAGCATATGGGCAAGGAGGTTTCTTATGTTGAACTCAAGAGTCAAAAAACCTAAAAGTGCCAACGTGGATCTAGCATTTGCAAACTTCAAACTTTTTGACAAAAAAATTCCGAAAATCTGATCCGAACACCATTTAGAACTTCATGATTTTAGCAACTACATTAACATTGTTAACTTCAGGTTGAGGTTAATCCACCACGAAAATACTCATTCATAAAATTTTAGTTGGTCAGATTACACAAAAATTTTATTCGAGCAATATATTTTAGACTTGAGCATACACTCCAGCCTTGAATCTATTTACAACTTATGTGTTGTTCAAATTTAACAATTTCATTTCACCACAACCTATCATATAATTCTCTCAAAGAATTATTTGATGTTTCTTTTTTGTGTTGAAATTTCTTACACATTCTATTTCAATTTCAAAACTTGAGTTCCAAGTATGAAATAATTAATTTTTCAACCTTTAATTCATAACAATATTTATTAGTTAGATTACATAGGTTAAGTTCATTTAATGGTCCACTTAGATATTTACTACTCCACCCAATGAGATGTTCTATTGCTTGTATATTGTATACATTCAAACTTAAGCCATTTGAATTCAAATTCAAAATCTACTCAGCAAAGTCAAAAACAATTTCGTGGACTAACCAAGTTCACTGGTTATCAAGTTATACTCAATATTGTTCATACCACCTTGCGCTTGGTTTATCATCATATGGACTAACCTAAAAACTAATACCACATCCATCCTGATCACGCAATAATTAACTCGGGAACTAGTAACTAAATAAACATGTGTAACATGCAAGATCCATGAGTAAATGGAAGACTTTCGATACGAGGAAATGTTCAACTCCCTCTCAAATATCAAGCGCACTTAACTTTAGAGCTATATTGACAGCCTCCACGAAATAGCTGATTGCTGTCCCCGCAAAGAGCATAAATTTGAGTTAAACATGATTCAATGGATAAACTGTAGAACGTCCATTTAAATACCTGTGATTTTTGAGAGACTGGGACTGTGCCTTCAACATCTCAGAGAACCCGACGGACTTGGGATCAGATCGAACATTGTCAACACAAAAACTCATCATCACTGACGAATGTCAACAGTGCAAAAACACGCACTTTTTCAAAAGTTGTGCCACTAGTTTCAGACATTCCAAACAGGAACCTTTGAAACTGAAATCGGGAGGCCTGTCTAACATGCGGTGATATAAATATTTTCTTCCACATCCCTGAATCAGACCTCGTGAAAGAAACTTCGATTCCTTTGTCTTTCCCGTGGTCTTTAATGATGAAAGTTTGCATAGATGCATATGGTCTTTGCAAATTATCCCTCAGATAGATAACTAACTCTTCCAATAGATAATTACTAATTTACTTTAGAGGCTAAGTAGAGTTTGGCAACATTCAGCCACCTTAAGATTAGGTTTTCGAGTTATGAACTCACTTTCAATTTTGAACCCTGAACTATTGATAGAACACATATTACAGTACACACCTTGCCAACTATCATTTTCTCATGTACTCATCACACTTTTGAGTGATTGGATTGTTAACAAGTGACAATGGAGTTAGCACTCAATCGGTCTCAATTCAAATGTGGGGGTGTTATCTAGAGTCTAATCTCCAATTTTCTGTCATGTGGGCTATGACGATAAAGTGGAGTGGTAAAAGTGACTGTTAACAAGCTACAAGCTATGGCTAATCCATGAGAATCACTAGAAGCATAATGCACTTATGGTGATACATATAGAAGACATACTAATCAACTGCTACAATAGAATTGAGAATATCAAAATATGATAGATTATATTTATAACGAATTTGACCTCATTTAATTCTCGTAGATCTGCTAGACTAAGAGTTTTCTTTGTATTGCAAGTTTTCTGAATATTTGTAATTTGAATATGCTTGAACTCGGTTTGGGGAGTCCTTTTCCCTAATCTAAGACTTTTTATCTGACCTTGTGATGTCTATCTTCGATGTTTTCAGACCCTAGTCTGACTTTCATACTCAGAAACAGCTTTCTGTATGTTTAAGTAGAGTTTTGTATTCCCCTACAACCATTTGCACATGCAGTGATAAAACCAGTTGAGGTCTAATGATGTAGGTAGGTTGGTAAATTGGATACGAGAGAGTCACGTACAGCCATGATTCTTCAATCTAACTTTCACTTATCCATGAGCAAAATTCTCAACGGCCATGTTTATTTTTATATACATATATATTGATTGTTGGATGGTATCTTTAGACTTGGAGGTTTTGCGCTCTTCGTCGATATCCGACACGCGCACTGCCACACTCCCCAGGCAGCCGTGTCTCCAACCCTAGTCATATATATATATATATATATATAAGCTGATTCCATGAGTTTAGGGTTATATTCAGTACTAAACATTATATATATATTTATATATAAATAAAAAGGTTACTTCTTATGAATATAATTCTCATGGAGTTCAGGCTGAAGTCTATATAGGTTGCTAGCATGCAAAGGATGGGAGGAAGCTTTATTCTCCAGACGCTAGAAGATAATAGATCTCCCCACTGGTTAGTCTTGAGTAATCCACTTAAGAAAGTGGTGACGAGGTGTACTGGCCCTTACCGAGCTAGTTCGACACCATGATGGGCACTCGTGACGTCGTGGTGTTTCAGAATAGCATTCTAATATCCTTGCTGTGATTAAACTGTTTCGGTATGCAGATGCATGATGGTTCGTGATCCAATCCAATTCTCGTGTTGGTGCTCGATACGTTGCCTCACACAGTTTACTGGGATCTTCCTTGTTTCTGATCTGTCCCTGTACCTCGAATCTGTGCCAATGCGTCTGTAGTACATCTGTTCACCCCTTTCTTGAAGCTAATGTTGTCGTGATATGCAGCTGATCGTTTCGTTGACGCACGAGTTTGATGTTCACGAATTTTGAGTTTCAGTGAATTCACTCAAAATTTTGAGTTTCAGTGAATTTTGAACTCAAAATTCAGGACGGATCACGAGATCCTCAAAATTTATGCATATTGCAATGCGAAAGTTAGGATAGTGATTACCACATCCTCATTCACACCGTACTAGAATATAAGAGTAAGGAATGGACATATGATTTCTGGAAGATTACTCACTGAGATGCTATGTTAAGAATTTTATCTGCTGGCCTCTGATGATCCTACTTTTAAGGATGATACCAGCTTTGCTTTGCTCACAAGATGCACATGCTACCTTAGCTACGAGTAGTGGTCGAGCTGAAAGGAGTATCTGTTTCTGAAAGTTATGATGTTGAGGAACAAACAATCGGGATTGAGGCGTATGTGATTATCAGCAATGTACATAACAGCAGAAACTGAGTGTCCGATCAGAGACGCTTAATGGACGTGAGGGAAAATAAATGGAGACGCATGGAATAAAATGTGACGTGAATATGTTGAATTGAGGCCAAGTCCAGGATCAACCTATTTAGAAACAAGCAGTTGGTCCGTACTCTTTAATTCCTATTCAGATGCCCGAATAGAAATCCTAAGCCTGAATCCATGGTCAGAACTTGCACGCCCTAGTGGCTGTAACCAGCCGGGCTGAGATGAAAATGCGCTGAGTGCATTTTGAATGTGTGAATCTACATTCACAGTGATCCCTCAATAACTGGAAACAAGTCATGAGCTGCTCTATATCCCGGTCTATGAAGACAAGCCATTACGGAGATATTAGCACCCTATCTGAGCTTTGCAGATTATGTTTGCATTTGCACTGGTATCTGAAGGAATGTTCAAGTCGATCTCAACTAACAAGAACCTCTGCCTGGACCTCCTTCACATCGGGATTGCCTTCACAATTTTGGTGCAATTTAAGTTTTTGGGAGAGGTTGAATCGGGTTCTGCCACGAACCACTTTGCCCCACCAAATGCAGGAAGACCATTCATGCAGCGAAACCTCCTAGTACTGCCGACCAAGTTTTGCTTCCTTTGGAATTCAGCATTGCATCCAGGACCACTCCAAGTGCTCATGAAATTTCCTCCCCCAATTCTCTCAAAAAGAACGCTTAAGCTGTTCGCATTGGCTGCGTTGAAATCACAACATACACCTTCGACGATGTTGGCGCATGTGACAGTTTGCCCACGCCGACAGTTCAAGTCATTCAAATATCCAGTTATATGGACCGCCTCCACAGAATAAGAGCTCATGGTTATCAGCGCAAGCAGCACGAAAGAGAGGTTACCATGATCCATCGAATAGACCGTAGGACGTATTTGAATGTGACTTTCAACTAGTCTGATTATGAGAAGAGCTTTACCGCTCATTTAAATCTCCTGATATATGAGAGACTAACTACAGTAGGACTGTAACCTCAACATCTCAAAGAACCCCAGGGGCATCTGGAAGTTGGAAAAAACCAGATCGAACAGTGTGAACGAAGAGAATGAACATCACTGCGGAAGTCATTGACAACAATGAAACGACACATCCTCGCTCAAACTGGTGACAAGTCAAACTAGGAACCTTCTTCAGTCTTAAATCGTAAGGACTGTGACTGTCTATTTCGTGAGAAAACTCGTCGTCCGCATCACTTGGGATCTTCTTCTAGAAACTTCGCCTCCTATGTGCTCTGCATGGTTATTCTTGATGGCCTTCATACATAGAGTTGTCTCCAAATTTTATCATATTATATTATATTTTTTGTCTCCAAATCCATACTCAGATTTGCCTCTATTGGACTTTACAGAACTCAGATTGTAGAACTATCCGCCACTTTAATGTTTCAGTGAAATAATTAATTTCCTCGTTTCCGGCTCTATCTAACGGCCCCCTCGAATTCGCGAGTGTCTGATCCCCATTCGTGAATGTAATCCATATTTTCTGGACTTTCTGGCCTGGTCTCACGTCCTCGGAACAACAGTGAGACCAGGCCAAAAAAATGATATATTATAGCGTATCAGCCTAGAAAATAAGGTATTTTTATGGACATATTATTAAATGAATATTACCGTACATTAAAAAGTATCTACCTTGATACATGATTTATAATTATTTTTATTAAAAAATCGCACTTCAATTATAAAAGTGATAATTTTTATTGGATTTAAAATTATGTACAAATTCTCGTATAATTTTCTTATGGGACACCTTATATGCTTGGCTGAATCTCCCTATTGGAATCGTAAAAGAGAAATATGCATTGCTAGCTCAACTACGGTAAAACCTGGTCAAAGCCCCGATATAATCGCGTCCTTGCTATAAATTTCATTATTTGAGAACCAACTGGAATAGTGTAGTCTCACCTCGTTACAATCATTATCTCGCTACCGTCACAAAAAGTTTCAACACATTTAAATGAAATATGATTGTAACGAGGAATTATTGGAAAATTCTTTGTTTACATATTTTAACTCACGAACTTCACGCAGGTTTTGAATCAAGAACTATGAAAAAACACATAAGAGGACTTCAGATTTGCTCGAACCTCCAAAACGGTGACCGTGAAAGACCAAAGAGAAAATTTCTTGCTGAATTAAATCTTGATATAGCGATTCCTCTCCGACCATGTATTGAGAAAAAAACCAAGGTTGATTAAAAAATATATGACAAATGACCGTAAACGAAATAGATGACAAACGACCGGCAAAAGCTATAGAGCTTGGCAATGCGCAATCAGCTCTACACTTTTGTTAGTTGGTAGCTTCAATATACAATACATTTTTCAGTGCATGATGAACAAGGACCTTCATATAGTGTGCAAACTTTCCTTACGAGATCGAATTCCAATACCGTGATTATTTCGTAGATGTGATGAGAATATTGTTTTAAATATCTCAAACTAATGCTCCACTCTGGGTTTAGCTGTATGTTCTTATGATCACATTCAAGTTGTTAAAAGTGGTCTTTCTACACGTGATTTTAAATGTGTGATCACAACTCGTTATAGTCAATTGCCTCTAGCCAAATATGTGATTACAGCTAGCTTTAGAGGTAAAACCTTCCATAATGTGTTTCATATCTGACCCATAAACCCTCCATAGCAATCCCGCAAAATTTTTTTCGTGTAATGGGAGAAACACTTACGGGATCCTGAAAAGGTACCCCATGAATTTTATAGGTTAAACACCATTACCTTTCCAAAATCCACATTTCAAGAAAAAATTCTTATTATCTCAGGTTGGGAGTACACTAAGAGAAAAAAAAATTCTGTATTTACGCATACATTTTCTCATGGACCTCTTATGGGAGGTGGGACTAGGTTTTATGGAGATCACCAATTCACGTCAATTATCTTGTGGTCTATCTTAACACCCCCTGATCATGTTGTACTTGCAATGTCATGATAGTTTTTGGTTCGTTCATCTATTTATCTGACTCCATGGCTTTGATACTCAATTATCACACTCAGGACAGTGATAAACCCTCTCTTTTCACTTTTGCCTTTCGGCAGGTTGTTTTCTGGCCTTTGCTTTGTTCCGCGATTGGTGGATTTTCCCACCATTTTACTCAATGCCTCTCAGGTTCCTTTTTGAGCTGGAAATCTCCAGACAGGTTGGTGGTACGTCCTTCTCAACACTCCAACCTAAAGGCTGTTGAATAAGACATTTGTTACCTTGTTACAATGCGAAGAGTAACCTACCTTGGAATTCAATACCGAGCCAGGGTCAACGTTGATGATCAGTCACATCTACTCACAAGAAGTCCAGCAGCTTCAAACTGAATGGGGAAGGATACAATCTCTGACAGTAGAACAGGGGACAAAGTATAATAACAAAAGGGATGGGAAGACCCCATCAAAGCGTACAAGGATGGAACCAAACCGGGCTAGACTAGGCCCCAATATCTGAAAGTAGATCACATAAATAACTTTCCATTATTCCTACTTATGCTACCTAAAAAGCTAGCCGGTCCTTATCATGTGCCATGCCAGAACATGGTCACGTCGTTATATACTGAAATAGGGAAAAAGAATATTTCCTATACTGAGAGGAAAGACAAGTTTTGATTATACAGTCTGTGTTTAGAAGCTCTGGATACAGAACAGCCATTTACTTTACATTGTCCCTATCATGACCAAACTAGAGAGTCTTTGCGAATCTATTTTCCTCAAGTTCCAACTCCCAAATTCAGATCGTCCTCACTCAAAACAATCGTTACAAGGTGGGACATACCTTACAGCAATATAGAGTCAAAGCTCTTTAATTGTACTTTCCAATCCCGCTTCGGTTTCCGTGGACTAAGTATGTAGATTTTTCTGTTCGTCTTTTTTTTGATGTTCTTCCTGAAGGATAAAAAGGAAGTGATGATTGCTTGGGTGTAGTTTCAGGTCATGACAACTTTTAGATGACGAGGATCACAAAGATTTTGTCTACAATTTTGGATGAGACAGCAAAATTATTCATCGTGACCCCATGCCCCTACGCGGAGTACCACTTTTTGTTAAAATGTACAAGTTATCAATGCTATTACTTATTGATGTTGCATGTGATTGCATCAATTGCAAGATTTCAATTAATCATATGTTAGTTGGCTTCTTACAATGGAGAAAAACACACGTGATATTATTTTGATTACTAATGAGGAGGTCTTATTACACCTTATCAGTTGTATCATGGACCTTTAGCACCGTTCCCACTTCTAACAACATCTTTGTCCATACCACTTTAAAGTCGTCACACTATGAGTTATGATACGGTATAGTTAGACATTAAAGCACTCTTAAAAAATCTATCAGGATTGAATTGTCTTACATGTGGACATTGGGATTGTTTTTAATAATGTCTCATGTGAATCCTTCTTTAGATAGTTTATAGAGGCTGGTAGACCTTTGTCGAACTTTATTCTTTTCGTATGGTTCTTCTACGGTTCACTCTTTGCTGTTCTATTAACATGTCTTTTCACATGAGGGAGCCATTGTTCTCCAATCTGTTACCTTTGATACTTTAAAAGAACCGCTATTTACCATGTCTTATTATAAAGTTCTTATGTCTATTGCTTGACTGTGTTTAGTTATTACTCCCTCCTTAACTGATGATATACACATTGTGAGCCATATAAATCATATTAGACAGATCTTTGATTACTTTATTATCAAGCTTGATCTAGTAGGTTTGAGAGTCTATGTGTAAAAGTGTAGGGTATGATCTCGTTTAGGCTTTCCTCCTCATCTCCAACTTCTAGATGGATGTAAGACATCAAAAAATATTATTGTGATGTGATGCGGTTATTATGAGAAGATGATGACGTGTATCATTTTCAGAGTTATTATTATGACAATGCTACTTTAGCTCAAGATGACCGATGATTCATTCTAAGATTGTTAAGAGCCCACAGTTGGATCAACTTTATAGCGTCAAGATGTTGATAAGGCTTCGAGAGATATTATCTTTGATTTTATTAAATTTAAAATGTGGTCAAGCTGAAAAGGGAAAACAAGAGATCTAGAACATTGTTTTACTGACTAATGAGCTTATCTGATCGAAGTGGAACCGACGTGGGACATGGATAGAGGACAACATGATCCTCCATATAACAATACTCAATCCATTTATGATCAACCTCTAGTGTATTCATTGCGATCTCTTTTGGGCGTGGCTAGTATATCACTTTGGAGATAATTTTATACAACAAATGATAAATTTTCCAGATCTAAATATTCTTCTTGTTATTTCCTATGGCACGATTTTTTGATCTAATTGTATATGTTTTCATTTAGTTGAGTGTTATGGATCTCAACTTGCAAGTTCCAATCCATCACTATTGTTTACCAAAAGCAAGTCATAGAGAGTTGATTGTTTATTGATTTTGGCAAGGAGTATTATTCTCAAGTTATAAACTCCTTAGTTCACTTTGTAGTTCCATTCATATTTAACTGATTTTGAGTTGTTATTTTGACTTATTAATTGTAGCTTATATTGTCTATATGATGGTTACATATTATGTTTATGATAGTTGTAGAGCTCTAAGTTAATATGCTACTTATTTGGCCACTCAAGAGGTCAAAATGACATTTCTCATTCTCATAGGTCTTGGAGTTTGGGCCAATGAAGTCACTTGATCAACTTCTTTGAAGTTTTGAGGAGTTTTGGAAGTATTTATTAGGGACATTCGGGATTGGAAGGAGAGGCTTCAAAAGTTGATAACAAGAGCTACGAGATGTGCTTAAGAATGGATGCAATTGAATAGGTTGTCACTGTATTGTGATAATTTGAATTTAAAGAGTGAAATTCAGATCCTAGAGTGTGTTTGGGTCAATTGTGATAAACTTACAAGGGTTTAAACATATTTGATTTAATAAAAAAAAAAGTCTACGACTCATACTTATGTTTGGATTAAAATTTCATTTCAATTAGATGAGTTTTGAGTACAAAGTGATAGTTTGAAGTTTGAGCATAGAGTCAAAGTTGCAAGATTGCACTCACTTTCACAAAGTTAGTATATCGATCATAACCTTTGCTATCAAAAGTTTTCATGAATAAAACTTTTTAGAATTGAAGCTTGGATGGTAAATAACTTTTTCATGAAATTTGAGAGTAACAGGAGTGGAGGATTGGGATGTGTAATGGTTTTAGTACATAGGGGTCTACATATCACCTTGTGATACATTATACAATTAGACAATTGTTACTAGAGATTTGGAAAAGAGAAATATAAAGAAATTTTCAAAGAAAATAAGAAGGTTGTAAAGCAATTATTTGTGAAATTTCGGAAGGAATTATTTGTTCAATTGTTGAAAACCACAATCAACTTTTGTTAGAAGTTGAATGTGGATTATTGAGAATGAGAAAAAGAGGGTATCAACTCACACGAGGGTCAAGAGGGTTCTTTTACAATCACACACTCATGTGTTTTTAAAGAAAAAAAATATCCATGTGACAATGGCTTATGCATTCTGGGAGTGACCGTAGGGTTAGAGTATTTTGTCTCACACTACCTAGATATGGCACTTGTGGAGGATGTACTACATGTAGATGAACTTACTCTACTAGGGGATCAACATGTGACGTTTGATATACTCTCCTCTAGTACTGCTCCTTGACCCATCTATCTACTTCACATAGTTCAAGCTTCACCTGCATTTCTATCACGATGGACAACCTTTGATAGGAGGTTCATGGACGTCTTTGATGACATCATTGGATAATGGACCTTTGAGTCTGCGACATGAGATTTGATACAAAGACAATATTTTTATGAATTTCGTGTATGATTGTGCGGCATGGGATTTGGTATAAAGATAACTATTTTTTTCAATTTCGTGTGGAGGAATAGGTTTATTATCGATCAAGGAGATGACATTTGTAGTATTTTTTGCTAGTTAGGCACTCTCGACACCATTCTTATCTTTGTTACGACTTTTGTAGCGGCATATCTAGTTAGATAGGTGGAGTTCTTTGCATGGTTGAGGAGAGGCTACCAAGGGGTGAGGATAGACAAGCTACAAGACTTGCAAGAGTTTCAATCGAAGACTGAGGAGAGTCTTCGAGAGGAGTATATCTGAATACGTCGGTTGATCAATATTATCCATGGGATGACAGAGGCACAAGAGGTCCAATATTGATATGGGATATTGGACAGGGAGTTGAAACGTATAGTGAGGGATGCTACCTTACTACAAGAGACATCAGCTACATTGGCCATTGTGTTTTGTCTTCTTTGAGTGTATTGAGCTCAACATGCAAGAAGAGAGGATGGTGACTGCTAGATTCAGCAAGGATTCATCAAGTTCATCAACTTCTTCATGTTACTAGTCTACACGCAGAAGAGTATCCCACTTTTGTTGTTCCTCCCAGTTGAATGCTCGCAGCATATCCTTTATTGTTCTATTGGCCCTCTCTTTTTGACCATCCGTTTGGTCTACCCTAACCCTAGTCGACTGTAAGGCATACCAACACTCTCTCCATGTGAGGTATCCACCCTCTCGTGCCATAGCAAACACCATATCCCTAATAACATCATGGATAGCTATCCTTTGTCCTCGGATTGGACAACGAGTCATATGAACACTTGCTGCATCTAAAGTGATACCACACTCACATGTGAGTAATGAAGATGTAGATGGATGGACCAAGCCAAGACAGAACCTCATCGATATGGAGAAAGTAGCTAGTGTGAGTCGGAAAGCCGTGATGCATGGTCGAGCCAAGATCCACGAGCCTGCACCCTTGCCCGAGCAAGAGCGCAGACGAGCTCTAGTAGTACGAGGAATGGCCGGATCCACTAAGAGTGAATGTAGAGCCTCCTCAAACTGTTGGTCCATCAAGATAGACTGTAGACCCCTAGTCCAATCGGTAGTCAAAGAGGAAAAAGATGGGAACTCATGTCATACCTTATGTGATAAAGCATCTCTCGTATGTCATAATAATACCTGTAAGGAAAATGATCCCGTATCGACGTCCCTTACATATATCTCCAAGATAGGTCTATATGTGATCATAAATCGAGAAGATAACAAAGGTGCAACGAGCGCCCAACTCAGATAGTTTATAGAGGCTGGTGGACCTTTGTCGAACTTTATTTTTTTTGTATGGTTCTTCTACGGTTCACTCTTTGCTGTTCTATTAACATGTCTTTTCAAATGAGGGAGCCATTGTTCTCCAATCTATCACCTTGGATACTTTAAAAGAACCATTATTTACCATGTCTCATTATAAAATTATTATGTCTATTGTTTGACTGTGTTTAGTTATTATTTCCATCCTTAACTGATGATATACACATTGTGAGCCATATAATTCATATTAGGCAGATCTTTGATTACTTTATTATCAAGCTTGATCTAGTAGGTTTGAGAGTCTATGTGTAAAAGTGTAGGGTATGATCTCGTTTAGGCCTTCCTCCTCATCTCCAACTTCTAGATGGATGTAAGACATCAAAAAATATTATTGTGATGTGA
The DNA here is from genome assembly GCA_014180765.2 of Marchantia paleacea. Taxonomy (NCBI): domain Eukaryota; kingdom Viridiplantae; phylum Streptophyta; class Marchantiopsida; order Marchantiales; family Marchantiaceae; genus Marchantia; species Marchantia paleacea. Next base: position 249,888 of record MUAA02000039.1, on the reverse strand, counting down.
TGCGGCTATTATGAGAAGATGATGACGTGTATCATCTTCAGAGTTATTATTATGACAATGCTACTTTAGCTCAAGATGACCGATGATTCATTCTAAGATTGTTAAGAGCCCACAGTTGGATCAACTTTATAGCGTCAAGATGTTGATAAGGCTTCAAGAGATATTATCTTTGATTTTATTAAATTTAAAATGTGGTCAAGCTAAAAAGGGGAAACAAGAGGTCTAGAACATTGTTTTACTGACTAATGAGCTTATCTGATCGAAGTGGAACCGACGTGGGACATGGATAGAGGACAACATGATCCTCCATATAACAATACTCAATCCATTTATGATCAACCTCTGGTGTATTCATTGCGATCTCTTTTGGGCGTGGCAAGTATATCACTTTGGAGATAATTTTATACAACAAGTGATTAATTTTCCAGATCTAAATATTTTTCGAGTTATTTCATGTGGCACGATTTGTGATCTTATTGTATACGTTTTCATTTAGTTGAGTGTTATAGATCTCAACTTGCAAGTAGTGGTGATCATCAACACGTGGGTTCCAATCCATCACTATTGTTTACCAAAAGCAAGTCATCGAGAGTTGATTGTTTATTGATTTTGGCAAGGAGTATTATTCCCAAGTTATAAACTCCCTGGTTCACTTTGTAGTTCCATTCATATTTAACCGATTTTGAGTTGTTATTTTGACTTATTAATTGTAGCTTATATTGTCTTTATGATGGTTACATATTATGTTTATGATAGTTGTAGAGCTCTAAGTTAATATGCTACTTATTTGGCCACTCAAGAGGTCAAAATGACATTTCTCATTCTCATAGGTCTTGGAGTTTGGGCCAATGAAGTCACTTGATCAACTTCTTTGAAGTTTTGAGGAGTTTTGGAAGTATTTATTAGGGACATTCGGGATTGGAAGGAGAGGCTTCAAAAGTTGATAACAAGAGCTACGAGATGTGCTTAAGAATGGATGCAATTGAATAGGTTGTCATTTGATTGTGATAATTTGAATTTAAAGAGTGAAATTCAGATCCTAGAGTGTGTTTGGGTCAATTTTGATAAACTTACAAGGGTTTAAACATATTTGATTTAATAAAAAAAAAAGTCTACGACTCATACTTATGTTTGGATTAAAATTTCATTTCAATTAGATGAGTTTTGAGTACAAAGTGATAGTTTGAAGTTTGAGCATAGAGTCAAAGTTGCAAGATTGCACTCACTTTCACAAAGTTAGTATATCGATCATAACCTTTTTGCTATCAAAAGTTTTCATGAATAAAACTTTTTAGAATTGAAGCTTGGATGGTAAATAACTTTTTCATGAAATTTGAGAGTAACAGGAGTGAAGGATTGAGATGTGTAATGGTTTTAGTACATAGGGGTCTACATATCACCTTGTGATACATTATACAATTAGACAATTGTTACTAGAGATTTGGAAAAGAGAAATATAAAGAAATTTTCCAAGAAAATAAGAAGGTTATAAAGCAATTATTTGTGAAGTTTCGGAAAGAATTATTTGTTCAATTGTTGAAAATCACAATCAACTTTTGTTAGAAGTTGAATGTGGATTATTGAGAATGAGAAAAAGAGGGTATCAACTCACACGAGGGTCAAGAGGGTTCTTTTTACAATCACACACTCATGTGTTTTTTAAAGCAAAGAAATATCCATGTGACAATGGCTTATGCATTCTGGGAGTGACAGTAGGGTTAGAGTATTTTGTCTCACACTACCTAGATATGGCACTTGTGGAGAATGTACTACATGTAGATGAACTTCCTCTACTAGGGGATCAACATGTGACGTATGATATACTCTCCTCTAGTATTGCCCTTGACGCACCTATCTACTTCTCATAGTTCAAACTTCACCTGCATTTCTATCACGATGGACAATCTTTGATAGGAGGTTCATGGACGTCTTTGATGACATCATTGGATAATGGACCTTTGAGTCTGCGACATGAAATTTGATACAAAGACAAACATTTTTATGAATTTCGTGTATCATTGTACGGCATGAGATTTAGTACAAAGATAACGATTTTTGTCAATTTTGTGTGGAGGGATAGGTTTATTATCGATCAAGCAGATGATATTTGTAGTATTTTTTGCTAGTTAGGCACTCTCGACACTATTGTTATCTTTGTTACGACTTATGTAGCGGAATCTCTAGTTAGGTAGGTGTGCGTATGAGCATATACAACAGTTAGAGCCGGTTGTGCAATTAGCGCTATTCACATTACAATTACCGTTAGGGCCGATAATGCCGTTAGGGCTCCTAGGGCTCAAGGGGTAGAGTTCGAATTAGGGCTCCTTGTGGGACAGTTTTCAAAGTTGAGCCTTTGAGAGTGTGGCTATGGTGGATAGTAGCTAGTGGGGGAACCTGGAGTCTTTGAAGCATAAAGTGAGTTTGGCTTGATTGTTATCTATCTTTCATGCTATGGTTATGAGTGGAGTGTCCTTGTGGATATTTTGAGAGTAGAAAAGATTAGTTCAAAAACTCAAATTGGATTATGTGGTGAAAACTATGAGTTCTTGGAGCACTAAAGGTGTTTTAGCGAGTTTGGATCCATGATAGCTTCCATCTGTTAGCTGTTGAGTGTGCAGGGCATTGATGGAGTGCAGCCCATGGTGGTGATCTAGAAGTAGAGTCGATTTGAAGTAGATGTGATCGATTTTGAATTTCTGTATTTTCTGTTTTAGTGTAAATTTGAATCAGAAATTTTTGAGGACGGAAGTACTGGTGGAAATTAACAAAGTGGATCGATGCTTATAGTTATCATGGGGCATAAAATCAAGATTGGCCGAAAAATATTTTGGACAGAATTGCTTGAAGTCCAAGATCTTGTGTTTCGAAGTTTTCGGGTTGAAAATAGGAGCAGCGATAGCTATCAGATTATCATATAGTGTCCGTTTGATCTGAAATTTGGTGGGTGATAAAACATGTAAAGTTTGTCGCAGACATACAAAGATGTAAAGTTAAAGGCTGACAATGTCAGAATTGCAAAATTTTGACGTTTAGGGGTCTGAAATTGAAATTGAAGATTTTCAGAGTCCTGCAGAAATTTCAAACGGTGTCCGTTTATGGGAAAAAAAATGCATTAGGTAGGAAATTGAAAAAGACTAGATACAATTATATAAGGCAACGCCTCATACAGCCAGATTACTAATGTCAGATTATCGATTTGGAGAGTAGAAAACCTTCAAAATCGAAGTTTTGTATTTTTAAATGCCCTTATGAAGCTATGTCAGTCCGGCTTGGGTTGGTTTGACCCATTTGATGGATGTTTTTGAGATAGAGTATTGTTCGTTATGTTTCTTCTGATTGATATACCTCCATCTCTACTTCATATTTATGCACCATATTTGTTTGTATTGGTGCTTTGTTGTTTGGAGTGTTGGAGCTCATGTGTGTTGCCGATAGTGAGGCTGGATTTTTGGAGCAGTCAGATATCCATGTTTCTCCCTAGTGAGACAAGACTTGCAGACTTGTAGACAGGGTGGGTGACTTTGGTGATGGCAAGTTTCAGATTTCCCTTGTGTTAGTACCTTGTGGTGCCTTGGGTACCTTCTATTGCGGTTTTGGATTCCAATTGATGTTTCTAGTTCCAATTGGGGACTTGTTTTTGTATCGGTTATGGAAGTGATACATTAGTATCACAGTGGAGTTCTCTAGAGTTTCCGGAGGAGAGACTATTCGAGTTAGTATTGGGTGCACCCGTAGCGCAAAAGCGGTACCAACCTTGGCCTTTGAGGTTCACAGAAAACTCTGATTTGGTTTAAGAGAGTGACGGACCTGAGCTTGGTTACATCTTGGAGTGCATACCCACACTGTTATTGTGGGACATGGACGATATCTATGGGGCCACCAAGGGTCCAAGACAATATTTGGGTATAGTTGTCACTATTGAGTTTAATGACTTTATCCATGAGTTTGACTCATCATGTGATTTACAACGGATGTGTAACTCTACGTTGTTTAGTGTGTTTATGGCTTGGAAGGAATTTTTCATCATTCGGAGGGTCGGCCAATGGATGATTATCACAAGTTTTGACATTAACACCTTAAGGAGATAGAGTTCTGGAGATAATACTAGTCTCCAAACTACATCTCTATTACTTGGGATATAATATTTGATGGTGCGAGTTCATCCTTTGTACATGGCGCCGATGATACGGTTGGAGGTGGTCGAGTTGGGAAGAGTTCAAAGGTTCCAACCTTTAACCCTATTGTGGAGTTCTTTGCATGGTTGAGGAGAGGCTACCAAGGGGTGAGGACAGACAAGCTACAAGACTTGCAAGAGTTTCAATGGAAGATTGGGGAGAATCTTCGAGAGGCGTATACCCGAATGCGTCAGTTGATCAATGTTATCCATGGGATGACAGAGGCACAAGAGATCCAATATTGATATGGGATATTGGACAGGGAGTTGAAACGTATAGTGAGGAATGCTACCTTACTACAAGAGACATCAGCTCCGTTGGCCATTGTGTTTTGTCTTGCTGAGCGTATTGAGCTCAACATGCAAGAAGAGAGGATGGTGACTGCTAGATTCAGCAAGGTTTCATCAAGTTCATCAACTTCTTCATGTTACTAGTCTACACGCAGAAGAGTATCCCACTCTTGTTGTTCCTCCCATGTGAATGCTCGCAAAGATATCCTCTATTGTTCTATTGGCCCTCTCTGTTTGACCATCCGTTTGAGGATGATAGGCTATAGACATTGCTAGCTTTGTTTTGAATAAAACAAACAAGGTTTTCCAAAACAAACTAGTAAAATAAGTTCCTCTGTCTGTGATTAAGACTTTGCTTATTCCGTGATTCACAAAAACTGCATCTAGGTACAGATGAGCAAGTTGTGGTGCCGTCATTGTCTCTGTGGTAGGTCGGATGTGTTTCATCTTACTCAATTTATCCACAAAGACCACAATTGAATCATGTCTTAAAGAGGTTTTTGGTAACTCACATACTAGATCCATAGTAACATGTTCCCATTGTTGTTCAGGAATGGGAAGAGGTTGTAATAAACGTGCTGATTTTTTATTCCCCGCCTTATTTTGTTGACATGCGATACAGCTTCAAACATATGCCTCCACATCTTCCCGCATCCTTGACCAATAGTACACTCGTTGTATGCTCTCCAAAGTCTTTTCAGCTCCCACTTGCCCCGCAATGGTCAGATCGTGGGCCTTCGACAATACCATTGTCCGTAAATTTGGATCTTGTGGGATTCTTTTACGCTGGTCCAGTGACCTCCGGCTGACTCTCACTCGGGTTTACCTCCGATGGCTTTTTGGAAGCTCATCATGAATCTAGAAGGACTTAGTCCCACCCTTTGCCCATGATCCTATTGCTCACTCTTACACAAACTCTCAAAGTCCAAGCTCTATTATGCACATTATCACCAAGAGTAAGATATCACTCAAAAGGAAAGGGATACTTTGGTAATCAAAGTCTTCATTGAATCAAGGTTCCACTCCGAACATGACATCTCCAAGAACCAAGCTCCCTAAAACTAAGATCACCACACTATCTCCTCCCAAAACTAACTTCCATTGAAAAACTACTTGAGAGGTGCTTCTCAACCTCTCTATTTATACTACTTAGAATCTTACCCTAGTAACTACAAGTAATCACCATGTAACTTCCTCTTACCAAGTTTAAACGAGGTAGAGATCACAAACCCCAATGAAAAGGGTACATGGCAACATGCAATTGGTCCACTTGGATCTTCTAGAAGCCCAACTACTCCCTAATTGACTTCTAGTGTACCAAGTCAATCTCGCCCCTAGATTTAAGGGTCTTCACCAAGTCCAACCAATGAAACTAGTCCAAGTCAAGGGAAGTCAAGATACCCATGTGATGGAATCTATTCCTTGACTCATACTAAACAACAAAATAGTAGTTCTCATCTACCACACCAAAAGTTACTCTATATTTTCCTCCAACTTAACCATAACTAGCTAAACATAGTCATGACTAAGATAAACTTAGGCACAATTTAGATATACTTTCATTTTATCCTATATGTACAACCCCGGGTCTTACATTTACCCCGGACCAAGATTTCACTCCGTCCTCGGAGTGAAAGAATCTGATCGTCGATGAAACGGCTTCAACTTGTCGTGATTCACCCGGTCAAAATGTCGCCCTCCCAACTCCTTCAAATCGTAAGTAAAGTTTCCCCACACCTTGTGAACTATGAAAGGACCAAAGTACTTTGGAAGAAATTTCTTTCTTGCTCTCTTATATCTAATGGAATCGTAAAGCATTACCCAATCACCTTCTTTGAAAATCTTCATCTTCTTCGTCCCAAATCGATTATCATGATACTTCTTCTGCAATTGTTGAGCCCGCTCCACAGGTACCATGGCCACAAATCGAGCCTCCTCCAAATCCAACAGTTGTTGACATCTTGATTTGATAGCTTCTACTCCATTCTTCCTCTTTAACTTCCGTTGGATAGTTAAGAAGGTCGTCAAATCAAATTGAATTGGAAGCTTTGACTCGACACCATATACCATACGGAAAGGTGAGTACCCTATTGATGTCTTCCAAGTCGTCCGATACTCCCACAAGATAGCATGCAGCCTTTTGTCCCAATTTTGCTTGCTTGCTCCCGTCCATGTTCCGCATCCTTGGCCAACATCATGCAAAGCGTATAGTTGGTTCGCTTCTGCCAACCCATTAGCATTTGGTTTGTAGGAAGTAGTCACCCGTGTCTTGATGGAGAAATGACCTAGCATGGCTTGTATAATGCTTCCAACAAACTCACCACCTCTATCGATACAATTTCTAGAGGGCATCCGAATCTAGTTATTATCCTCTCATATAGAAATCTACCCACTTCTTCCTCACTAGTAGATTTTAGAGGTCTAGCTTCTACCCACTTGGTTAGATAATCTGTAGCTACCACAATGAACTTGTTACCCCGAGGAGTAAGATTCAAGGGTCCTACAAAATCTATTCCCCACTTTTCAAAAGGACCTAAAATAGAACTGATGTCAAAGGAGGGGTTTTCATGGACTTTTTAGCAAAAAAGCTTGACACACATCACAACTCTTGCAAAATTCCACACAATCTTTGAAAATGCCCTTCCAATGATAGCCCGTGCATCTAGGATCTTAAATGCGCTTACCTTTCCCCGCAAAGTGTCCTCCACATACCGAGCCTTCATGAAACTCCTTCATAAGTTGAATTGACTCCTCCCTTCCAACAACCCTTCTGAGTAATCCATCTGCTCCTTGATGAAACAACACGTCCTCTATGATGGTATAAGGTTCACATCGCTTCACCAATGCATTCCTCTCCCGTGAATGCATGCCTTGGGGAAACTCTCCCTCCGAGATGAAATCCCATATCCCCTTGTATTCAGCCGGTACCTTTGTTATGGTGTCCATCATCAGCAAATCCTCATCTGGAAATGTATCATCCACTGGTTGATCTCCTTCCTCATCGTATGCTCGAGACATCAAATCAGCATTGGCATGTTTCTTACCGGGTCGATCCTCAATGATGTAATCAAACTCCGCCAATAACAACTTCCATCTGGCTATCCTACCCTCAGCATTAGGCTTGTTGAAAATGTACTTCAAAGCCTTGTGGTCAGTAACGATAGTAAACTTCCCTCCCAATAGATAGTGTCGAAACTTCTTGAGTGAGAAGATCACAGCTAAAGCCTCCCTTTCAGTCACTGAATAATTTCTCTCAGCCTGCACCATCTGTCTACTAGCATAAGTAATTGGATGATCATGGCTATCTTCATCTGTGCGCGAGTCAGCTTCGTCGGAATGATGTTCAAAGACTAGGATATCACATCAACCAGAACTTGATCGGATGATTATTATAACCTTCATTGTGTTCCCAATCGACATTTGATGAACATCTGGGACACTTTGTTGGCCGGGTCGAAAATGGCTTCTAGCTGGTCCTATGACTTCTTGGAGGTTGATATGCGTCTTGCATATCTGCCAGCTGCTGGTATCAGGAAGCGAGTATGGCTAAGAGCATAATTTGTAAGCGCTGAGCCAGTTATTTACATTGCCTTTAGTTCCAGGTAGCGTGGCTATTATACTAACCGCTATTATGGGTTTGTCGACACAAACAACGCTTCATACGTGATGATCCTTGAATTTTATTTTCATTATGTCTTTCTAGTGCAAGTATCCCATCTCATTGAATTTTGGCAAGGATCAAACATCAAACATTTGTAAAAGTAAACTAACTTTTTTTGCCATCCTATGATAGGAAAATTTTGATGTTCATGTTGTTTATTTTAATTGACAGGTTTCAGGTGTTGAGGGCCTTTTTCTAAATGAATTGGTCAAACGGCAAACATTAGAGTTTCTTCAGTGCTCACCTTTGAGTGAGCCCGAAAAAGGATGATTCTGAACTTTCTTAGTGTCTGCATTCTTCATTTTCATTTTTGAATAATTTTGTTTATAGCTTGTTGCTTTTAGATTTGAGTAGTCCTCTCCAGGTTGCAATACTCATAACGTGCTCTCAGTATTGCTTATAGTATTGATCTTGTGAAGTATACAAGGGAGGTACGAGGATGCGCTCATATCAGATTTCAAACAAAATCCATGAGTATAATTCCTGACAGTTGTTTCCCTCTAGGAGTATAGTCTCAGGCTAGACTCCGAGGAGCCAGCACCGAACAGGTGCGGACCCTCCGTGACTCTGACTCGGAGTGCCTATACTCACAAGCCGAGGTCACAACCATTCTACGTTAGAACTAACTTGTTATGTTATTTTCAATGGTTTATATATGTATTCAATTATCTATGCTACTTTGACCCATGACTCATGCACTGCATCCTGGAGTGCTATTTTTTCTTTCTCATGTGTGTACAGGTAGATCCTTCAGATCCTAAGGATTATGAAGGAAGCTAAAAGATGTATTCAACAGTTCGCCCTGGCTACGCTCGAGTACTACAGATCAGCTGTCTTTCACAGGCTACTGGGATATTTCCTTTTTTACGTTGCGGGTGAGTTCGAGATGCATGTTGTGCTGTGCTCAGAAGCTATTTGTGTTATGAATCCACCTACTTAGGTGTTTGAGACATGAAATATGAGCTCAGATTGATTGCAATTCTTGTATGTCTATCAAATAACCGCCACTGCATTTGAGAGCTAGAGTCCGAACAATCTTCGGTTGCAATACATACATTTGAACTTGCATACACAACACGATGGGAAATCTATATAATATAGTTTGGAAGTGTATGTCTTACAGAAATATTCTATCGTTATATGCTTCTATCCAAGTACTAGTCGCCATGCCAGTGGATCTATAATGATATTGATGGATATGATTGCATCGAGAATCTCCCTCAAAGATCCTTGAAGTTTTGATGTTGGCCTATGTCTATGAATTTTTACCTGGTAATATTGCAACGTTCTTGAAGATCAGAGCTTTACAATTATACACTCGCCACCTAGAGGTGAGTACTCGTTGAGGTTAGCCTCTCGTATTAACTTGACGCATAGGTAATAATGAGCAAATATCTGCAGGACAAAGGAGCATATGGGCAAGGAGGTTTCTTATGTTGAACTCAAGAGTCAAAAACCTAAAAGTGCCAACGTGGATCTAGCATTTGCAAACTTCAAACTTTTTGACAAAAAAATTCCGAAAATCTGATCCGAACACCATTTAGAACTTCATGATTTTAGCAACTACATTAACATTGTTAACTTCAGGTTGAGGTTAATCCACCACGAAAATACTCATTCATAAAATTTTAGTTGGTCAGATTACACAAAAATTTTATTCGAGCAATATATTTTAGACTTGAGCATACACTCCAGCCTTGAATCTATTTACAACTTATGTGTTGTTCAAATTTAACAATTTCATTTCACCACAACCTATCATATAATTCTCTCAAAAGAATTATTTGATGTTTCTTTTTGTTTGAAATTTCTTACACATTCTATTTCAATTTCAAAACTTGAGTTCCAAGTATGAAATAATTAATTTTTCAACCTTTAATTCATAACAATATTTATTAGTTAGATTACATAGGTTAAGTTCATTTAATGGTCCACTTAGATATTTACTACTCCACCCAATGAGATGTTCTATTGCTTGTATATTGTATACATTCAAACTTAAGCCATTTGAATTCAAATTCAAAATCTACTCAGCAAAGTCAAAAACAATTTCGTGGACTAACCAAGTTCACTGGTTATCAAGTTATACTCAATATTGTTCATACCACCTTGCGCTTGGTTTATCATCATATGGACTAACCTAAAAACTAATACCACATCCATCCTGATCACGCAATAATTAACTCGGGAACTAGTAACTAAATAAACATGTGTAACATGCAAGATCCATGAGTAAATGGAAGACTTTCGATACGAGGAAATGTTCAACTCCCTCTCAAATATCAAGCGCACTTAACTTTAGAGCTATATTGACAGCCTCCACGAAATAGCTGATTGCTGTCCCCGCAAAGAGCATAAATTTGAGTTAAACATGATTCAATGGATAAACTGTAGAACGTCCATTTAAATACCTGTGATTTTTGAGAGACTGGGACTGTGCCTTCAACATCTCAGAGAACCCGACGGACTTGGGATCAGATCGAACATTGTCAACACAAAAACTCATCATCACTGACGAATGTCAACAGTGCAAAAACACGCACTTTTTCAAAAAGTTGTGCCACTAGTTTCAGACATTCCAAACAGGAACCTTTGAAACTGAAATCGGGAGGCCTGTCTAACATGCGGTGATATAAATATTTTCTTCCACATCCCTGAATCAGACCTCGTGAAAGAAACTTCGATTCCTTTGTCTTTCCCGTGGTCTTTAATGATGAAAGTTTGCATAGATGCATATGGTCTTTGCAAATTATCCCTCAGATAGATAACTAACTCTTCCAATAGATAATTACTAATTTACTTTAGAGGCTAAGTAGAGTTTGGCAACATTCAGCCACCTTAAGATTAGGTTTTCGAGTTATGAACTCACTTTCAATTTTGAACCCTGAACTATTGATAGAACACATATTACAGTACACACCTTGCCAACTATCATTTTCTCATGTACTCATCACACTTTTGAGTGATTGGATTGTTAACAAGTGACAATGGAGTTAGCACTCAATCGGTCTCAATTCAAATGTGGGGGTGTTATCTAGAGTCTAATCTCCAATTTTCTGTCATGTGGGCTATGACGATAAAGTGGAGTGGTAAAAGTGACTGTTAACAAGCTACAAGCTATGGCTAATCCATGAGAATCACTAGAAGCATAATGCACTTATGGTGATACATATAGAAGACATACTAATCAACTGCTACAATAGAATTGAGAATATCAAAATATGATAGATTATATTTATAACGAATTTGACCTCATTTAATTCTCGTAGATCTGCTAGACTAAGAGTTTTCTTTGTATTGCAAGTTTTCTGAATATTTGTAATTTGAATATGCTTGAACTCGGTTTGGGAGTCCTTTTCCCTAATCTAAGACTTTTATCTGACCTTGTGATGTCTATCTTCGATGTTTTCAGACCCTAGTCTGACTTTCATACTCAGAAACAGCTTTCTGTATGTTTAAGTAGAGTTTTGTATTCCCCTACAACCATTTGCACATGCAGTGATAAAAGCAGTTGAGGTCTAATGATGTAGGTAGGTTGGTAAATTGGATACGAGAGAGTCACGTACAGCCATGATTCTTCAATCTAACTTTCACTTATCCATGAGCAAAATTCTCAACGGCCATGTTTATTTTTATATACATATATATTGATTGTTGGATGGTATCTTTAGACTTGGAGGTTTTGCGCTCTTCGTCGATATCCGACACGCGCACTGCCACACTCCCCAGGCAGCCGTGTCTCCAACCCTAGTCATATATATATATATATATATATATATATAAGCTGATTCCATGAGTTTAGGGTTATATTCAGTACTAAACATTATATATATATTTATATATAAATAAAAAGGTTACTTCTTATGAATATAATTCTCATGGAGTTCAGGCTGAAGTCTATATAGGTTGCTAGCATGCAAAGGATGGGAGGAAGCTTTATTCTCCAGACGCTAGAAGATAATAGATCTCCCCACTGGTTAGTCTTGAGTAATCCACTTAAGAAAGTGGTGACGAGGTGTACTGGCCCTTACCGAGCTAGTTCGACACCATGATGGGCACTCGTGACGTCGTGGTGTTTCAGAATAGCATTCTAATATCCTTGCTGTGATTAAACTGTTTCGGTATGCAGATGCATGATGGTTCGTGATCCAATCCAATTCTCGTGTTGGTGCTCGATACGTTGCCCTCACACAGTTTACTGGGATCTTCCTTGTTTCTGATCTGTCCCTGTACCTCGAATCTGTGCCAATGCGTCTGTAGTACATCTGTTCACCCCTTTCTTGAAGCTAATGTTGTCGTGATATGCAGCTGATCGTTTCGTTGACGCACGAGTTTGATGTTCACGAATTTTGAGTTTCAGTGAATTCACTCAAAATTTTGAGTTTCAGTGAATTTTGAACTCAAAATTCAGGACGGATCACGAGATCCTCAAAATTTATGCATATTGCAATGCGAAAGTTAGGATAGTGATTACCACATCCTCATTCACACCGTACTAGAATATAAGAGTAAGGAATGGACATATGATTTCTGGAAGATTACTCACTGAGATGCTATGTTAAGAATTTTATCTGCTGGCCTCTGATGATCGTACTTTTAAGGATGATACCAGCTTTGCTTTGCTCACAAGATGCACATGCTACCTTAGTTACGAGTAGTGGTCGAGCTGAAAGGAGTATCTGTTTCTGAAAGTTATGATGTTGAGGAACAAACAATCGGGATTGAGGCGTATGTGATTATCAGCAATGTACATAACAGCAGAAACTGAGTGTCCGATCAGAGACGCTTAATGAACGTGAGGGAAACTAAATGGAGACGCATGGAATAAAATGTGACGTGAATATGTTGAATTGAGGCCAAGTCCAGGATCAACCTATTTAGAAACAAGCAGTTGGTCCGTACTCTTTAATTCCTATTCAGATGCCCGAATAGAAATCCTAAGCCTGAATTCATGGTCAGAACTTGCACGCCCTAGTGGCTGTAACCAGCCGGGCTGAATGCGCTGAGTGCATTTTGAATGTGTGAATCTACATTCACAGTGATCCCTCAATAACTGGAAACAAGTCATGAGCTGCTCTATATCCCGGTCTATGAAGACAAGCCATTACGGAGATATTAGCATCCTATCTGAGCTTTGCAGATTATGTTTGCATTTGCACTGGTATCTGAAGGAATGTTCAAGTCGATCTCAACTAACAAGAACCTCTGCCTGGACCTCCTTCACATCGGGATTGCCTTCACAATTTTGGTGCAATTTAAGTTTTTGGGAGAGGTTGAATCGGGTTCTGCCACGAACCACTTTGCCCCACCAAATGCTGGAAGACCATTCATGCAGCGAAACCTCCTAGTACTGCCGACCAAGTTTTGCTTCCTTTGGAATTCAGCATTGCATCCAGGACCATTCCAAGTGCTCATGAAATTTCCTCCCCAATTCTCTCAAAAAGAACGCTTAAGCTGTTCGCATTGACTGTGTTGAAATCACAACATACACCTTCGACGATGTTGGGGCATGTGACAGTTTGCCCACGCCGACAGTTCAAGTCATTCAAATATCCAGTTATATGGACCGCCTCCACAGAATAAGAGCTCATGGTTATCAGCGCAAGCAGCACGAAAGAGAGGTTACCATGATCCATCGAATAGACCGTAGGACGTATTTGAATGTGACTTTCAACTAGTCTGATTATGAGAAGAGCTTTACCGCTCATTTAAATCTCCTGATATATGAGAGACTAACTACAGTAGGACTGTAACCTCAACATCTCAAAGAACCCCAGGGGCATCTGGAAGTTGGAAAAAACCAGATCGAACAGTGTGAACGAAGAGAATGAACATCACTGCGGAAGTCATTGACAACAATGAAACGACACATCCTCGCTCAAACTGGTGACAAGTCAAACTAGGAACCTTCTTCAGTCTTAAATCGTAAGGACTGTGACTGTCTATTTCGTGAGAAAACTCGTCGTCCGCATCACTTGGGATCTTCTTCTAGAAACTTCGCCTCCTATGTGCTCTGCATGGTTATTCTTGATGGCCTTCATACATAGAGTTGTCTCCAAATTTTATCATATTATATTATATTTTTTGTCTCCAAATCCATACTCAGATTTGCCTCTATTGGACTTTACAGAACTCAGATTGTAGAACTATCCGCCACTTTAATGTTTCAGTGAAATAATTAATTTCCTCGTTTCCGGGCTTTATCTAACGGCCCCTCGAATTCGCGAGTGTCTGATCCCCATTCGTGAATGTAATCCATATTTTCTGGACTTTCTGGCCTGGTCTCACCTCCTCGGAACAGCAGTGAGACCAGGCCAAAAAATGATATGTTATAGCGTATCAGCCTAGAAAATAAGGTATTTTTATGGACATATTATTAAATGAATATTACCGTACATTAAAAAATATCTACCTTGATATATGATTTATAATTATTTTTATTAAAAAATCACACTTCAATTATAAAAGTGATAATTTTTATTGGATTTAAAATTATGTACAAATTTTCGTATAATTTTCTTATGGGACACCTTATATACTTGGCTGAATCTCCCTATTGGAATCGTAAAAAGAGAAATATGCATTGCTAGCTCAACTACGGTAAAACCTGGTCAAAGCCCCGATATAATCGCGTCCTTGCTATAAATTTCATTATTTGAGAACCAACTGGAATAGTGTAGTCTCACCTCGTTACAATCATTATCTCGCTACCGTCACAAAAAGTTTCAACACATTTAAATGAAATATGATTGTAACGAGGAATTATTGGAAAATTCTTTGTTTACATATTTTAACTCACGAACTTCACGCAGGTTTTGAATCAAGAACTATGAAAAAACACATAAGAGGACTTCAGATTTGCTCGAACCTCCAAAACGGTGACCGTGAAAGACCAAAGAGAAAATTTCTTGCTGAATTAAATCTTGATATAGCGATTCCTCTCCGACCATGTATTGAGAAAAAAAAACCAAGGTTGATTAAAAAATATATGACAAATGACCGTAAACGAAATAGATGACAAACGACCGGCAAAAGCTATAGAGCTTGGCAATGCGCAATCAGCTCTACACTTTTGTTAGTTGGTAGCTTCAATATACAATACATTTTTCAGTGCATGATGAACAAGGACCTTCATATAGTGTGCAAACTTTCCTTACGAGATCGAATTCCAATACCGTGATTATTTCGTAGATGTGATGAGAATATTGTTTTAAATATCTCAAACTAATGCTCCACTCTGGGTTTAGCTGTATGTTCTTATGATCACATTCAAGTTGTTAAAAGTGGTCTTTCTACACGTGATTTTAAATGTGTGATCACAACTCGTTATAGTCAATTGCCTCTAGCCAAATATGTGATTACAGCTAGCTTTAGAGGTAAAACCTTCCATAATGTGTTTCATATCTGACCCATAAACCCTCCATAGCAATCCCGCAAAATTTTTTTTTCGTGTAATGGGAGAAACACTTACGGATCCTGAAAAGGTACCCCATGAATTTTATAGGTTAAACACCATTACCTTTCCAAAATCCACATTTCAAGAAAAAATTCTTATTATCTCAGGTTGGGAGTACACTAAGAGAAAAAAAAATTCTGTATTTACGCATACATTTTCTCATGGACCTCTTATGGGAGGTGGGACTAGGTTTTATGGAGACCAGGTTCTCAAATGCCATGGGCATGACTCTACGGAAGAGTTCTGCCCTTTGAGAACACACCCTAACCCAAACATCAGGGTTATCAAAGTCCAAGATTTCACCTGACTCTCTACGGATAGCTGCAGGTAAGTCTGGATCTCTACCATATAGTAAAAAGTACGGTGTTGTGGTCTATCTTAACACCCCCTATCATGTTGTACTTGCAATGTCATGATAGTTTTTGGTTCGTTCATCTATTTATCTGACTCCATGGCTTTGATACTCAATTATCACACTCAGGACAGTGATAAACCCTCTCTTTCACTTTTGCCTTTCGGCAGGTTGTTTTCTGGCCTTTGCTTTGTTCCAGATTGGTGGATTTTCCCACCATTTTACTCAATGCCTCTCAGGTTCCTTTTTGAGCTGGAAATCTCCAGACAGGTTGGTGGTACGTCCTTCTCAACACTCCAACCTAAAGGCTGTTGAATAAGACATTTGTTACCTTGTTACAATGCGAAGAGTAACCTACCTTGGAATTCAATACCGAGCCAGGGTCAACGTTGATGATCAGTCACATCTACTCACAAGAAGTCCAGCAGCTTCAAACTGAATGGGGAAGGATACAATCTCTGACAGTAGAACAGGGGACAAAGTATAATAACAAAAGGGATGGGAAGACCCCATCAAAGCGTACAAGGATGGAACCAAACCGGGCTAGACTAGGCCCCAATATCTGAAAGTAGATCACATAAATAACTTTCCATTATTCCTACTTATGCTACCTAAAAGCTAGCCGGTCCCTTATCATGTGCCATGCCAGAACATGGTCACGTCGTTATATACTGAAATAGGGAAAAAGAATATTTCCTATACTGAGAGGAAAGACAAGTTTTGATTATACAGTCTGTGTTTAGAAGCTCTGGATACAGAACAGCCATTTACTTTACATTGTCCCTATCATGACCAAACTAGAGAGTCTTTGCGAATCTATTTTCCTCAAGTTCCAACTCCCAAATTCAGATCGTCCTCACTCAAAACAATCGTTACAAGGTGGGACATACCTTACAGCAATATAGAGTCAAAGCTCTTTAATTGTACTTTCCAATCCCTTCGGTTTCCCGTGGACTAAGTATGTAGATTTTTCTGTTCGTCTTTTTTGCACTTGATGTTCTTCCTGAAGGATAAAAAGGGAAGTGATGATTGCTTGGGTGTAGTTTCAGGTCATGACAACTTTTAGATGACGAGGATCACAAAGATTTTGTCTACAATTTTGGATGAGACAGCAAAATTATTCATCGTGACCCCATGCCCCTACGCGGAGTACCACTTTTTGTTAAAATGTACAAGTTATCAATGCTATTACTTATTGATGTTGCATGTGATTGCATCAATTGCAAGATTTCAATTAATCATATGTTAGTTGGCTTCTTACAATGGAGAAAAACACACGTGATATTATTTTGATTACTAATGAGGAGGTCTTATTACACCTTATCAGTTGTATCATGGACCTTTAGCACCGTTCCCACTTCTAACAACATCTTTGTCCATACCACTTTAAAGTCGTCACACTATGAGTTATGATACGGTATAGTTAGACATTAAAGCACTCTTAAAAATCTATCAGGATTGAATTGTCTTACATGTGGACATTGGGATTGTTTTTAATAATGTCTCATGTGAATCCTTCTTTAGATAGTTTATAGAGGCTGGTAGACCTTTGTCGAACTTTATTCTTTTCGTATGGTTCTTCTACGGTTCACTCTTTGCTGTTCTATTAACATGTCTTTTCACATGAGGGAGCCATTGTTCTCCAATCTGTTACCTTTGATACTTTAAAAGAACCGCTATTTATCATGTCTTATTATAAAGTTCTTATGTCTATTGCTTGACTGTGTTTAGTTATTACTCCCTCCTTAACTGATGATATACACATTGTGAGCCATATAAATCATATTAGACAGATCTTTGATTACTTTATTATCAAGCTTGATCTAGTAGGTTTGAGAGTCTATGTGTAAAAGTGTAGGGTATGATCTCGTTTAGGCTTTCCTCCTCATCTCCAACTTCTAGATGGATGTAAGACATCAAAAATATTATTGTGATGTGATGCGGTTATTATGAGAAGATGATGACGTGTATCATTTTCAGAGTTATTATTATGACAATGCTAATTTAGCTCAAGATGACCGATGATTCATTCTAAGATTGTTAAGAGCCCACAGTTGGATCAACTTTATAGCATCAAGATGTTGATAAGGCTTCGAGAGATATTATCTTTGATTTTATTAAATTTAAAATGTGGTCAAGCTGAAAAGGGGAAACAAGAGATCTAGAACATTGTTTTACTAACTAATGAGCTTATCTGATCGAAGTGGAACCGACGTGGGACATGGATAGAGGACAACATGATCCTCCATATAACAATACTCAATCCATTTATGATCAACCTCTAGTGTATTCATTGCGATCTCTTTTGGACGTGGCTAGTATATCACTTTGGAGATAATTTTATACAACAAATGATAAATTTTCCAGATCTAAATATTCTTCTTGTTATTTCCTATGGCACGATTTTTGATCTAATTGTATATGTTTTCATTTAGTTGAGTGTTATGGATCTCAACTTGCAAGTTCCAATCCATCACTATTGTTTACCAAAAGCAAGTCATAGAGAGTTGATTGTTTATTGATTTTGGCAAGGAGTATTATTCCCAAGTTATAAACTCCCTGGCACTTTGTAGTTCCATTCATATTTAACCGATTTTGAGTTGTTATTTTGACTTATTAATTGTAGCTTATATTGTCTATATGATGGTTAAATATTATGTTTATGATAGTTGTAGAGCTCTAAGTTAATATGCTACTAATTTGGTCACTCTAGAGGTCAAAATGACACTTCTCATTCTCATAGGTCTTGGAGTTTGGACCAATGAAGTCACTTGATCAAAGTCTTTGAAGTTTTGAGGAGTTTTGGAAGTATTTATTAGGGACATTCGGGATTGGAAGGAGAGGCTTCAAAAGTTGATAACAAGAGCTACGAGATGTGCTTAAGAATGGATGCAATTGAATAGGTTATCACTGTAATGTGATAATTTGAATTTAAAGAGTGAAATTCAGATCCTAGAGTGTGTTTGGGTCAATTGTGATAAACTTTCAAGGGTTTAAACATATTTGATTGAATAAAAAAAAAAGTCTACGACTCATACTTATGTTTGGATTAAAATTTCATTTCAATTAGATGAGTTTTGAGTACAAAGTGATAGTTTGAAGTTTGAGCATAGAGTCAAAGTTGCAAGATTGCACTCACTTTCACAAAGTTAGTATATCGATCATAACCTTTGCTATCAAAAGTTTTCATGAATAAAACTTTTTAATTGAAGCTTGGATGGTAAATAACTTTTCATGAAATTTGAGAGTAACGGAGTGAAGGATTGGGATGTGTAATGGTTTTAGTACATAGGGGTCTACATATCACCTTGTGATACATTATACAATTAGACAATTGTTACTAGAGATTTGGAAAAGAGAAATATAAAGAAATTTTCCAAGAAAATAAGAAGGTTATAAAGCAATTATTTGTGAAGTTTCGGAAGAATTATTTGTTCAATTGTTGAAAACCACAATCAACTTTTGTTAGAAGTTGAATGTGGATTATTGAGAATGAGAAAAAGAGGGTATCAACTCACACGAGGGTCAAGAGGGTTCTTTTACAATCACACACTCATGTGTTTTTAAAGCAAAGAAATATCCATGTGACAATGGCTTATGCATTCTGGGA
The DNA here is from genome assembly GCA_014180765.2 of Marchantia paleacea. Classification (NCBI taxonomy): domain Eukaryota; kingdom Viridiplantae; phylum Streptophyta; class Marchantiopsida; order Marchantiales; family Marchantiaceae; genus Marchantia; species Marchantia paleacea. The sequence goes on along the minus strand of MUAA02000039.1, from coordinate 230,344 downwards.
GTGACAGTAGGGTTAGAGTATTTTGTCTCACACTACCTAGATATGGCACTTGTGGAGAATGTACTACATGTAGATGAACTTCCTCTACTAGGGGATCAACATGTGACGTATGATATACTCTCCTCTAGTATTACCCTTGACGCACCTATCTACTTCTCATAGTTCAAACTTCACCTGCATTTCTATCACGATGGACAATCTTTGATAGGAGGTTCATGGACGTCTTTGATGACATCATTGGATAATGGACCTTTGAGTCTGCGACATGAAATTTGATACAAAGACAAACATTTTTATGAATTTCGTGTATCATTGTACGGCATGAGATTTAGTACAAAGATAACTATTTTTGTCAATTTTGTGTGGAGGGATAGGTTTATTATCGATCAAGGAGATGATATTTGTAGTATTTTTTGCTAGTTAGGCACTCTCGACACTATTGTTATCTTTGTTACGACTTATGTAGCGGAATCTCTAGTTAGGTAGGTGTGCGTATGAGCATATACAACAGTTAGAGCCGGTTGTGCAATTAGCGCTATTCACATTACAATTACCGTTAGGGCCGATAATGCCGTTAGGGCTCCTAGGGCTCAAGGGGTAGAGTTCGAATTAGGGCTCCTTGTGGGACAGTTTTCAAAGTTGAGCCTTTGAGAGTGTGGCTATGGTGGATAGTAGCTAGTGGGGGAACCTGGAGTCTTTGAAGCATAAAGTGAGTTTGGCTTGATTGTTATCTATCTTTCATGCTATGGTTATGAGTGGAGTGTCCTTGTGGATATTTTGAGAGTAGAAAAGATTAGTTCAAAAACTCAAATTGGATTATGTGGTGAAAACTATGAGTTCTTGGAGCACTAAAGGTGTTTTAGCGAGTTTGGATCCATGATAGCTTCCATCTGTTAGCTGTTGAGTGTGCAGGGCATTGATGGAGTGCAGCCCATGGTGGTGATCTAGAAGTAGAGTCGATTTGAAGTAGATGTGATCGATTTTGAATTTCTGTATTTTCTGTTTTAGTGTAAATTTGAATCAGAAATTTTTGAGGACGGAAGTACTGGTGGAAATTAACAAAGTGGATCGATGCTTATAGTTATCATGGGGCATAAAATCAAGATTGGCCAAAAAATATTTTGGACAGAATTGCTTGAAGTCCAAGATCTTGTGTTTCGAAGTTTTCGGGTTGAAAATAGGAGCAGTAAGCTATCAGATTATCATATAGTGTCCGTTTGATCTGAAATTTGGTAGGTGATAAAACATGTAAAGTTTGTCGCAGACATACAAAGATGTAAAGTTAAAGGCTGACAATGTCAGAATTGCAAAATTTTGACGTTTAGGGGTCTGAAATTGAAATTGAAGATTTTCAGAGTCCTGCAGAAATTTCAAACGGTGTCCGTTTGCGGGGAAAAAAAATGCATTAGGTAGGAAATTGAAAAAGACTAGATACAATTATATAAGGCAACGCCTCATACAGCCAGATTACTAATGTCAGATTATCGATTTGGAGAGTAGAAAACCTTCAAAATCGAGTTTTTGTATTTTTAAATGCCCTTATGAAGCTATGTCAGTCCGGCTTGGGTTGGTTTGACCCATTTGATGGATGTTTTTGAGATAGAGTATTGTTCGTTATGTTTCTTCTGATTGATATACCTCCATCTCTACTTCATATTTATGCACCATATTTGTTTGTATTGGTGCTTTGTTGTTTGGAGTGTTGGAGCTCATGTGTGTTGCCGATAGTGAGGCTGGATTTTTGGAGCAGTCAGATATCCATGTTTCTCCCTAGTGAGACAAGACTTGCAGACTTGTAGACAGGGTGGGTGACTTTGGTGATGGCAAGTTTCAGATTTCCCTTGTGTTAGTACCTTGTGGTGCCTTGGGTACCTTCTATTGCGGTTTTGGATTCCAATTGATGTTTCTAGTTCCAATTGGGGACTTGTTTTTGTACGGTTATGGAAGTGATACATTAGTATCACAGTGGAGTTCTCTAGAGTTTCCGGAGGAGAGACTATTCGAGTTAGTATTGGGTGCACCCGTAGCGCAGTGCGGTACCAACCTTGGCCTTTGAGGTTCACAGAAAACTCTGATTTGGTTTAAGAGAGTGACGGACCTGAGCTTGGTTACATCTTGGAGTGCATACCCACACTGTTATTGTGGGACATGGACGATATCTATGGGGCCACCAAGGGTCCAAGACAATATTTGGGTATAGTTGTCACTATTGAGTTTAATGACTTTATCCATGAGTTTGACTCATCATGTGATTTACAGCGGATGCGTAACTCTACGTTGTTTAGTGTGTTTATGGCTTGGAAGGAATTTTTCATCATTCGGAGGGTCGGCCAATGGATGATTATCACAAGTTTTGACATTAACACCTTAAGGAGATAGAGTTCTGGAGATAATACTAGTCTCCAAACTACATCTCTATTACTTGGGATATAATATTTGATGGTGCGAGTTCATCCTTTGTACATGGCGCCGATGATACGGTTGGAGGTGGTCGAGTTGGGAAGAGTTCAAAGGTTCCAACCTTTAACCCTATTGTGGAGTTCTTTGCATGGTTGAGGAGAGGCTACCAAGGGGTGAGGACAGACAAGCTACAAGACTTGCAAGAGTTTCAATGGAAGATTGGGGAGAATCTTCGAGAGGCGTATACCCGAATGCGTCAGTTGATAAATGTTATCCATGGGATGATAGAGGCACAAGAGGTCCAATATTGATATGGGATATTGGACAGGGAGTTGAAACGTATAGTGAGGAATGCTACCTTACTACAAGAGACATCAGCTCCGTTGGCCATTGTGTTTTGTCTTGCTGAGCGTATTGAGCTCAACATGCAAGAAGAGAGGATGGTGACTGCTAGATTCAGCAAGGTTTCATCAAGTTCATCAACTTCTTCATGTTACTAGTCTACACGCAGAAGAGTATCCCACTCTTGTTGTTCCTCCCATGTGAATGCTCGCAGCATATCCTCTATTGTTCTATTGGCCCTCTCTGTTTGACCATCCGTTTGAGGATGATAGGCTATAGACATTGCTAGCTTTGTTTTGAATAAAACAAACAAGGTTTTCCAAAACAAACTAGTAAAATAAGTTCCTCTGTCTGTGATTAAGACTTTGCTTATTCCGTGATTCACAAAAACTGCATCTAGGTACAGATGAGCAAGTTGTGGTGCCGTCATTGTCTCTGTGGTAGGTCGGATGTGTTTCATCTTACTCAATTTATCCACAAAGACCACAATTGAATCATGTCTTAAAGAGGTTTTTGGTAACTCACATACTAGATCCATAGTAACATGTTCCCATTGTTGTTCAAGAATGGGAAGAGGTTGTAATAAACGTGCTGATTTTTATTCCCGCCTTATTTTGTTGACATGCGATCTGACTTCAAACATATGCCTCCACATCTTCCCCGCATCCTTGACCAATAGTACACTCGTTGTATGCTCTCCAAAGTCTTTTCAGCTCCCCACTTGCCCCCGCAATGGTGTATATCGTGGCCTTCTGACAATACCATTATCCGTAAATTTGGATCTTGTGGGATTCATATACGCTGGTCCTGAAATGCTAGCTCTCGAACCTTCCTTGCCGTCTATGCCTAATGTGCTTTCATGATCTTCTCATCCTCCTTTGTTGCAGTCATCATTTGAGACAACCAATCAACTTGGATTTTCACCTCTGTGATGTTGTTGAGACACGGCATCTGCGTGAGAGCATTTGCAAGTTGTTTCTTGCCCTCCACATATACTATCTTCATGTTGAAATGTTAACGCCATTCTGCCCATCAAATTTATCATTTGGATAGATCTTTCTGAGTTTCCAAATACACCAATGGTTTGTGGTCGGTTTCTACCACAAACTCCTTGTCAGCTGCCACCAACTTTCGGGAGAAAAAGGCAACCGGGTGATTACCATCCTTCCAGTCCTGTTGAAGAATTCCACCCACTGTTGTACCTGATGCATCACTAGCCAACTTGATTGGTCGAATAGGATCATACCACTTGAGATTAGGTGCATGCAAAAGAGCATCTTTCAATGCTTGAAAGGCTAACTCTTGTGCCGTTCCCCATCTCCATTTTTGACCCTTTTCTAGCATAGATGTTAAGGCTTGGGCAAGATGTGTAAAAGCTTTAACAAATCTGCGATAAAATCCTGTAAGACCTAAAAAACTCTTTAGTTGAGTTTGATCCTCTGGTGCTGTCCATTTTTGTATGGCTTCTATCTTCTTAGTCATCACTTGGATTCCCTCCGTTGTGACTCGATGGCCTAAATAATCTACTTCTGATTTGCCAAATTCACATTTTGAAGCTTTGACATATAACTCATTCTCTCACAAAACCTGGAGTACCTCTCGTAAATGTCGCCTATGATCTTCTAAGGTTGTACTATATACCAAAATATCATCCAAAAAGACAATAATAGATTTGTCTAAATAAGGACAAAAAATATCATTCATTAATCCCATGAATATGGCAGGTGCGTTGGTGAGACCAAAAGGCATCACTAGATACTCAAAGTGACCATACCTAGTACGAAAAGTTGTCTTATGAATATTTTCATCAGCAATTCGAATCTGATTATACCCGCTTCTGGAACGAAGTACTTCACCAAACTGAATAGTACTTCGTTCCTTGAAGTTGGTCAAACAAATCATCCATTAGAGGTAATGGATACTTGTTTTTCACCGTTTTTTGATTCAATCCACGATAGGCAATGCACAATCTCAAACTCCCATCCTTATTCTTCACAAACAGCACAAGGGCTCAATAAGGTGAATTGCTTGGTTGAATGAATCCTTTCTCCAACATCTCCTCCACTTGAGACTTGCACTCCTCCAACTCATTGGGTGCGAGTCGATATGGAGCCTTGCATGGTGGCGTACTTCTAGGAAGCACCTCAATCTTGTGATCTACATGCCTCTTAGGTGGCAACCCCCGCAGATAAATCATATGGGAGACATCTAATACTTTGTAATAATATCACTCAATGATTCCGAATGTAAAGATTGTCCTTAGAAACAAAGATCTCTTATAAATCCCAAGAAACATACATCACCTCTAGAAATGGCAGTCTTACCAATCGCAAAGAGAGGTAAGCTTGTATTTTGAGATCTGCTTCTATCTCCGTAAATCTTCTATCCACTACTTTTTACTACTTTCTTTCTCCAATCTACCTCCGGATTGTATTGCTCCATCCATGGCATTCCTAGGATGATATCATATCGAAGCTAATCGGATTACTCTCCATTCAATCTCTTCTTGGTACCCGCCTATGGCTAGTTGTACACACCGTGCTAATGTCTCAATCGTGCTTGTTTCTTGCTCCCTTCATGAGCTTCCAATCGTTGTCTTCTTTCAATCCCACCTTTTTTTGTTTAGTGGAACCAGTAAGGCCGCGAGGCAAGTTTACTAGTGATCTTCTTTTCCCTCCAAGATCTCGTCTTCATTGTCGTACTCCCTCCCTTCCATATTGTTGAAAGACCTTCGCAACATAGGTCTTCCTCCAAGTGGTCCTGATCGAGTTCTACAAAACTTGGCAATGTGACCTATCCTCCCACATGTATAGCATTGACGATTGTCATGAACCCCCATTCCTCCTCTATTAACCGTTCCATTATTTGCAGGAAGATTCTGCAAATTTGGAATAAATGGTCGATGATTATCACCTCCATACCTAGGCGGTGGTCCTCGTGATGGTGCATATCCTTCCCTACGTCAAAGGTTTTCCAACTCCATGGGTGTTGGACCAAGTGGTTCTCGAACATTGCTTGATGGTTCACCGTGTGTGATCCCATAAGCACCCAAAATCTGTTGAGCAATTGCGATTGCTTCATTCACTGTGGATAGATTACTCACCTTCACCTCCTTTCGCACTCTCTCCTTCACACCTTGTTTGAAGATATCTAAGGCTTATGCTCCACTCATATCCATAATGGATATTTGAAGATCATAGAATTCTTCAATGTATTCATGTATTCCTCCTTTCTGCTTCAAATCCCACAACTTCATTCTCGCAGTTTGAAGGGAATCCACCGCTTGAAAGTTCTAAAGAAGTCCCTCTTGCATCCCACTCCATGAAATAGAAGCACCTCATTCTGAAAGCATTCATTTCCATGTAGTGTACCATGTAAGAGCCTTATCCATGAGGTAAGACCACATGAACATTCATGCAGTAAAATCAGAAACATGAAAATGTGATAGATGTATATTCATCCTCATGATCCATCCCTCCAAAACTCCCATGGCTCTACTGTCCTTGTAGGCTTCCACCTTACATGACTTTTCCATCCGGTAAAGAGATTGGCTTGATCTTCCATCTCTTGAAGTCGCCTCCTATTTGCCTCTTTGTTGGCAATAATTATTCTTGGGTTGGGATTGAGTCTCTTGTATCGGTTTTCCACTTCCATCTCACCAACTCTTTCTCTCTCTAGCTTCTCACTCTCTAATGCCAAGATCTTGTACACCATAGCTTATTGCTTTGTATGTCCATCTACAATAGCTTTTCTTAACTCTTTCATTTCTATCATGATTGAGTTCACAACTTCACTCATAGAAACTGACGCTTCCATGCTTCTCCAACACTCAAACTTATACAATGTAAGTATAATATCAATCCAATCTCTCAAAATAGGGATCACAAAAGGCCGAGGTGATCCTATTATAGCTCTATAGTACTCTTCACCATAATTCCTAACAATAAAGTCCCTCCATACTCTCTTCTGTTGGTAAATTGTTCTAATTTCTACATACATGTTGAATGGAACGGGTGCGGGTGGTTCACGATTCAAATCCATCCAAGATTCAAGATCGAATGTAAATGGTACAATCCCACGTTTCTCCATAATTGACAATCGAAAGTATCATTCGTATTGATGATGCCATCACTCGAGCCATAAAATCTGCACCCCAATTCGCCATAAGGTACACTATGAAAACATCCTTCTCCATGAATCAAATATGGATGTTGAATAGATTGGGAAATGGAAAGTTCGGTACTGGATTTCCCTCAGTCACATCCATACCTGCAGCCCACAGTTTTCCCTTTCCCCCTTACCCTACATGCAGATTCAATGACCTATGCCAGTCTCTATAAAACTCTCAAGAACTTAAAGTTATCATCATGATCTTGCTATTCCAAGAGGGGTAAAGAAGAGAGTGGTGAAGAAGAAGGAGAGAGCCAACTTGGTTGAGTTACTTCATTCAAATGATGAAGAGAGTGATTTTATCAACATGAATGTTGAGAGGAAGTTTGAGAAAGTGAGATATCCTGGTTGGTTCTTGGACTTGGCTCATAGTTCTTATATGAGTTATGAGAGTCATCCATTTAAGAGCATGACTAAGGTGATGAGATATGTAAAAAGTGAAAATGATGATGAATCTTCAATTCTTGGAGTAAGAACTATCCGTGTGGCTTTTGTTGGAGGAGAAAACAAGGACGAAAAGAGCATACTCTAATACTAGAGAAAGTCCGATATGTACTTGATTTTGTCAGAAACCTGATGTCACTGAGCAAACTCATAACTGTTGGTTTTGATGTACATTTTGAAGGTAAAAGGTAGTCTTGCACCATAGAGAAGGATTGACAGGTTGTTTGCAATGGAGTTGCTGATGATAACTGGTTCAGATTGCTAGAGGTGAAGCACAAGAAATTTGAGAAATCTTATCTTTCAAATGAAAAGTCATTGGAGTTGTGGCATAGAAGGTTGGGTCATATTTCTGAGTCTGACATGAGAGTCTTATAACAAATGGTGGGAGGACTCACGCTACCAAAAGGATCACTTGCATTCTGTGGTGCTTGTGCTCAAGGAAAGTCACACAAGGCATCTTTCCCCAAGAAGTCATTGCACAGATATGAGGAGCTACTAAATCTCATACATTCAAATGTATGTGGTAAGATACCTCACAAATCCTTACTAGGTGCACAATATTATGTCACTTTCATAGATGACGAGAGTAGGAAGAGGTTTCTGTACTTATTGAAAAGCAAAAATAATGTGCTTGAAAAAAATTCAAAGTCTTTGTTACAACAGTAGAAACTCAGACTATGAAGAAGGTGAGAAGACTCAGATCTGATGGAGGACTTGAGTATAACAACATGAAGTTTGTTGCTTTTGTAGAAAGCAAAGGGATAGTGTTAGATGTGATAGCTAGAGACAGCCCCTCACAAAATGGAGTTGTTGAAAGATTGAATAGGACTCTGCAAGAGAAGGCATTGAGCATGCTACAACATGCTCAACTTGAGATGAAGTTTTGGGGTGTAGCTATCAAGGCTGCTAACTATCTGAGAAATCAAAGTCCCACAACATCATTGAACAACATGACACTATAAGAAGCATGGAGTGGTAAGAAACCTGATCTTACCATGTTGAGGGTGTTTGGTTGTCAAGCCTATGCTCATATCCCAAAGGAGCAGAGGAGCAAACTTGGATTGAAATCTTAGAGGCTTATCTTCATTGGATATGAAGAATGATTGAAGAAATATATGCTTTACAACACAAGAACTAATCATACAATATATTCTAGTGATGTGTTGTTTGATGAGGAGAGTACTTGGAGAGATAGAGATGAGAGAAGCATCACACCAAGAGTAGATACTTCATCTGTTTCTATACTTGTGATTTTACCACTAAAAGATGCTAGTGATAATTGAGATTGAGCTTCTCACAAGCACACAACGGTACTCAAGAGATACCTGATCCTAAAGGTGGAGAGGAAATGGTACCTGAAGTATTCTCGGGAAAAGAGATAGATAGACTACGTGACGCTCAATTGGAGTCTTTTCCAATGAAGGTTTACATCAGAAAGAGAAGGAAGCATGATAATGCTCAAGTTTCAAAAGCTGATGATTCTCTAGAGGAAGGAATTTCAAGGTCTAAGGTTAGGGATTCTTCAGATATAGCTAATGTATCTCTTCAAAATAATATTGTCATGGAGGAATCCATCTTTGCTTCTGTAAATGATGAACCTTCATCATATGTTGAAGCAGCAAGAAGATCAGATTGGAAGAAGTGGGAGCAAGCCATACTTGAGGAGAAAGAATCTCTACAAAAAAAATTGCACATGGGAATTTATAGATCTTGCACCAAGAAGAAAGACTATTGAATGCATATGGGTCTTCAAGGTGAAGAAAGCAGCCGCTGGTGAGATTCTGAAGTACAAAGCAAGATTAGTTGCCAATGGGTATAGTTAACAACCTCATGTTGTTGCATCACACCTAGTCTCAATATGAAGTGACTTGTAACAAATCCAAGCAGCACTCAAACTAGGAGTTGGCTTTGTCATCATGTGACCTGCAATCTCCTTTGTGTGGACCTTCCATAGACAGATTTATTCTCGTATGATCCACTGTCTAATCTTGTGATAACAAAAAGCTATATGACTTTACATTCTATGCTACTTCATTTTTGGCCGAAAACATAGCACCTTCACTGTCACATTGCAATTGAACAGCATTTTCTTCAAAACCAAGTACCTTAAACAAGCATTTCTCACATGAAGCTTCTTTTGCTATTTTGTTGTTTTCAGATATTTTCTTACTTCGTCGTGCAAATAGTAAAACTGGACTGAAAAAGTGTACTTTTAGTATACAGAAATCTACCTCTCAAGCTGAAAGTTGTATCCTGCTCACAAGGATCACCACAACAGAAATGCACGGAGAGTCATTGCTGTACTGTTTTATATTTAAGTCGTCTGGTTTAAAAAATTCAAAAGTATACTTCTAGCATATAGAAACCTGCAGCTCAAGCTGAAAGGTATAAGAAGGTATGAAATTTTAAGAAAGTAAATAGGAACGATCACATGCGAAATAGTAGATTACTGGACCCATGTAATACATCTGTATAGCAAAAAGGATGTGAAGACCCCATCAAGTAGTGCATGGAAGAAATCAAAGGGAATCATCAAACAGTAGATTGCGGAGAGAAGACTTTCTAACACGTATAGATTCTCAGAAGATTCATATAATTTTAATTTAGTCACTGAATTATGAATTACTTTCTTTTGCAGTTCTAAAGTCTTAAATATGAAATAGACATACCTTTGTCTGTTTCGGATTTGCTGATTTCCTACCATTATCATGTTTGAAAGAGACAGACACGATCATCACATCTACCCTTTTTGTTGAGTGTCTCGTCCTAGCTTGATCTTATCCAAAGATAATAATCACGTCTGGGGATAATCGAGTTGGTTTACAATCAGTTTCACCAAAATATTCCAAGAACTTCAGTGCAATTCCTGATCATCAATATGCGTGAAATTAACCATAGTCTAACCACTATATATACAAGTGGGATATAAAGTTAATGTTCAGATTGAAGGAGAGTCTTAACCTCGTTGCTCCAACTTCTATGTGCACCATTCTTCGTGAAGGTCAATGGGAATTCAATTTGTAAACAATACCTGTATTTCGATTTCATGTGCTTGCTTTACTCAATTTGTGCATCTCGACACCGCTTGCACACCCAGTGGCAGAAGCTTATTTTATATCAACACTCAGGGTTCGACTACGTCTGTGTAATGGGGTTGACTGCAATGCTAGAGTTTCTACGCCTATACGGACTAGGACAGTCTCGGACTGTCCTAGTCCAGGAGTTAATCTAGAATCTGAAACAGCGACCAAAAAACCGCCATGATACCCGCTTCAAAGCAACTGACGACAACAAATGCTGTTTGACAACTTGCAGGTCAACGTTTAATGCAAAAGCTGAGGTCGAGTAAGAGCTGATTTACGGCTTTGCATCAAACTCAAAGTCAAACGAATAAGTTCATATTTCTGATAATGTGTGTGAATGTAGATCCATATAGATCACTTCTAGATGATGAACTACCCTAGCACGTCTTGTGACTCCCTTGCACTCCCGACATTAAATCTAACCCTTAGGTAGATTTAGTCAATGCTCTTCAGTTCATCACTCTCATTGTAGCACTCTCCATCTTGAACCAACCGCCAACTCGAATTCAACTAGATTGCTATCACCATTCTCACATCTCAATAATCCAACAGCTCACACGTGTGATCAGTACCTGAAGGAATGATCACTGGCAAAATAAACACTCTAACCTATTTGCTTTACTAACTAAACAACAATAAATACACCTCTCAGGATCATCTTTGAGCATGGACATACAAATCCAAAACCTAAACCATGGTGGCTAGTGACTCCTTAGCCACAAAGGTAACCGTTAAAGGAAAACTTTAAAGTAAATTCCTACTTACTGTCAATCTAATTTACATTTTGCTTCTTTCGAGAATCTAATATGGTTTGACTCTTAGATTATAGACCCATCTCTTTTACACACTTTCTATGCTTCTCTTTTGAGAGTGGTTTGGTTAGCACATCAGCAGTCATATCCTCAGTTGGACAGTAAACTAGTCTAACTATTTTTTCCTCTTCTTTCTCCTCAACAAATCTTCTACGTATAGAGATGTGCTTAGTACGAGGATGATGAACATGGTTTTGCTCCAGCTCTTGTGTTATCACACATCAGTATTGTTGGAACTTTTTGAACAAAACCTAGTTCACTCAACATACTTATGGACCAAATCAGCTCTTGAGTAGCAAGTGAAGAAGCCATGATTTCAACTTCTGTTATGGATAATACTACTGATTTTTGATGTTTGCTTTTCCAACTAATAGCTCCACCGCTCAAAGTAAACACGTAATCACTAGTGGATCTACTGCTGTCTAAATGGTCACCCCAACTAGCATCAGAAAAATAAAATCTTTGCTCTAATGGCAAGGTATGGTTCTATTTGAATGGTGTTAGCTCTAGCAGTTAAGAATAATTGGGAAGTAGAGCAATTAGATGTGAATATTGCTTTCTTGAATGGAGACTTAGAGGAATAAATCTACATGGATGTATCATATGGCTACTCCACCTCCAATGGGAAAGTTTTCTTACTCAAGAAAGCTTTGTATGGTCTGAATCAAGCCACTAGGAGTTGGTACAAGAGGCTTGATGCTTATTTGAGGATAGAAGGATTCAAGAGAGCACACTTAGACTTGAGTGTCTACAACAAGGATCAAGAACTCTATATAACAGTCTATGTGGATGATTTGTTGTTGATGGGGAAGGCAATAAGAGCTGTGAAGAGTGTAATCTCTTATCTTTGCTCCATTTTTAAAATGATAATACTTGGTGCAGTGAAGTTTATGTTAAGCATCCTTACTCACAGAAATCAATAGGAAGGATGAGTTGGATTGAGCCAAACCAAGTACATTGAGGGGGTTCTACATAGGTACAGGATGGAGGATGCAAAACCTGTTTCTACTCCCTTGGAACATGGCTACAGGATGAAAAAAGATATGGATGAACAAGCAAAGAAACCATTGAAGACTTGCAATTCATGTATCGGAGTGCAGTAGGTTCACTCATGTTTGCTATTGTTTGTACAAGATCACACATAGGTCACTTAGTGGGAGCTCTAGCCAAGTACACTAATTGTCCAACTTTATCATATTGGAGATGTCTCAAGAGTGTACTAAGGTATTTGAAAGGAACTCTTGGTATATATTTGGAACCCTTGCCCATGAAAAGATATGTTACAAGGTATGAAAATAAAATATTATTGGAGATGGATATCATTGAATTTGGTGCTTCAATTAAGCAATGAAGAAATCGATATATATTTGTGGAGCACTCAACACATATAGATGCACGGTGAGCAAACTGCATTCGTACGTTGTAACAAGTGAATGCAAGCTTGGCTGGAAAAGGGCAAACTTGCTAGCTATAGTTATTGTTGTGTTCGAATGAGGGGATATAACAAGATGCACCCTCAAGAAGAGATGAAAATGTGATTCATGGTTGTGAAATATAAGAAAGTAAAAAGCATGAGTGTAATGTTATTAAAGATAAAATATCAAACTATGAACGGTTGTGATGCATTTAGCAGATGGTTTTGAAGAAAAGGGATTGAAAATCAAATAATGTCCATGCGCTTTCAAAAAATGAGGTGGAGAGTTTGGAGAGAGTCAGCTCTCTTTTATTTCACTTGTCACCTTGATTAGCAGTAATTATAATCTTTCTCTTGTGGACGCACGTAATTTTCTGAACCGCGTTAATTTTCTGAACCTGCTACTTTCTGTTTTATGATTGCATGAATTTCTTCTATTATCTCTTTTGACAATATTGCTGCCTTTCCCCACAACACAAATATGATTTTCAATGATTATCCAACCTACTTTCTTGTCAGGTTGCCTTGCACTGAATATTTTTTTACTCAAATTTAACACTTAAATTTTAAATTAATTTTTTTACACAAATTAGTATTAATTTAAATGAAGAAAGTTGAGTAAGTTGATGGTTTTCTCTTATCAGGAATGTAACTTCACCGTGTCTTTTCCCGCAAATGCAGTGTTGTTGCCTAAGTAAATAAAGCCTCGAAGAGTTCTTGGCTTTTGATGAAGAATTGTCTTTTGTGTGACATACGGTGCATTGCACCAGTATCCAGATATCAAGCATTTTTTAAGGGTGCCGTTGTTAAAGAGTATGTGTTGTTTTTAGTTGGGAAAGTAGATTTTTTGGTTCTAAACTTCTTCCCAAAAGGCACAAGAGTTTTGTTTTTTCTCATTGGCAGTGATCTTTGTGGTTCGTTTGTACTTCCTTCTGACTTGTCGGGGCTGTGCAACGTGCCAACAGTTGCGAGATAGTTGGCCAGTTCTTTTCTGATTTTCATAATGTCTGCCGTGTTCTTGGTGTGGATCGTTGCTAGTTCTACTTTAGGTTGATGTTTTATGGAAGTAAGAGACACAATATAATAACAAAAGGGATTGGAAAACCCTATCAAATCTTATAAGGATGGAACCAAATAGGTAACATGAGGCTAGCCCCAATAATATTACATTGGAAAATATGTCATACTACACCCAAGATATCCATCTATCTAGGTCAAACAGTTTACAAACTACATAGCATCCAAACAAGCATCACCACTATTCCTTTATGAATTGCATTGGCTAGTTCTTTTCTGATTTCCATGATGTCTACGGTGTGCTTGGTCCGGATCGTTGCTAGTTCTGCTTTAGGTTGATGTTTTATGGCAGCATGTGCGATGCTAGACTCTCCATGTGATCGTACGGACTTCATAAAGGCATCTTCTTAGAGCAGGTAAGCAACAAGTTGGACAAGAGAGGTATGAAGTTGTGCTCCCATGGTTGTGGTAACAATATTAAACGATGGTGGCATGCTTCTCATGAGCATCATAAACTACTCTTGGTCGTTGAAAATGAGTTCGCCAATGGCTAATTGCATCTCGCAAGGGAATGAAAGCTTTGAATGTGTTTACATGTCTCATCACAATGTTTGAGGGTGATGTGATCATTGTTCCCAATGTTATCGTACCGAATACTATATAGTAGACTATCTATTCTTGTGGATAAACTGGTAAGAGATGATCCTGGGCCGTTAAGTCTACTGGTTAAGTCTACTGGCAGTTCAGTGATAGTTCCAGCTAAGTCACTGGACTTAGTTTCTTAGTGATTTGCTGGTTTCTGTTACAAGACTTGGACTTGACTTGGTCTTTGAAGTCCTCGTTCACTTGGACCAAGTTAATGAGAATAGACTTCAAAGTGTGTATCTCACATTTACTTCCCTTTCGAGCTGTCCATGAATTTCTGGGCCGTCGGTTTGACTTTTGTACACTGTGCGCGAGTCAGCTTCGTCGGAATGATGTTCAAAGACTAGGATATCACATCAACCAGAACTTGATCGGATGATTATTATAACCTTCATTGTGTTCCCAATCGACATTTGATGAACATCTGGGACACTTTGTTGGCCGGGTCGAAAATGGCTTCTAGCTGGTCCTATGACTTCTTGAGGTTGATATGCGTCTTGCATATCTGCCAGCTGCTGGTATCAGGAAGCGAGTATGGCTAAGAGCATAATTTGTAAGCGCTGAGCCAGTTATTTACATTGCCTTTAGTTCCAGGTAGCGTGGCTATTATACTAACCGCTATTATGGGTTTGTCGACACAAACAACGCTTCATACGTGATGATCCTTGAATTTTATTTTCATTATGTCTTTCTAGTGCAAGTATCCCATCTCATTGAATTTTGGCAAGGATCAAACATCAAACATTTGTAAAAGTAAACTAACTTTTTTTTTGCCATCCTATGATAGGAAAATTTTGATGTTCATGTTGTTTATTTTAATTGACAGGTTTCAGGTGTTGAGGGCCTTTTTTAAATGAATTGGTCAAACGGCAAACATTAGAGTTTCTTCAGTGCTCACCTTTGAGTGAGCCCGAAAAAGGATGATTCTGAACTTTCTTAGTGTCTGCATTCTTCATTTTCATTTTTGAATAATTTTGTTTATAGCTTGTTGCTTTTAGATTTGAGTAGTCCTCTCCAGGTTGCAATACTCATAACGTGCTCTCAGTATTGCTTATAGTATTGATCTTGTGAAGTATACAAGGGAGGTACGAGGATGCGCTCATATCAGATTTCAAACAAAATCCATGAGTATAATTCCTGACAGTTGTTTCCCTCTAGGAGTATAGTCTCAGGCTAGACTCCGAGGAGCCAGCACCGAACAGGTGCGGACCCTCCGTGACTCTGACTCAGGTGCCTATACTCACAAGCCGAGGTCACAACCATTCTACGTTAGAACTAACTTGTTATGTTATTTTCAATGGTTTATATATGTATTCAATTATCTATGCTACTTTGACCCATGACTCATGCACTGCATCCTGGAGTGCTATTTTTCTTTCTCATGTGTGTACAGGTAGATCCTTCAGATCCTAAGGATTATGAAGGAAGCTAAAAGATGTATTCAACAGTTCGCCCTGGCTACGCTCGAGTACTACAGATCAGCTGTCTTTCACAGGCTACTGGGATATTTCCTTTTTTACGTTGCGGGTGAGTTCGAGATGCATGTTGTGCTGTGCTCAGAAGCTATTTGTGTTATGAATCCACCTACTTAGGTGTTTGAGACATGAAATATGAGCTCAGATTGATTGCAATTCTTGTATGTCTATCAAATAACCGCCACTGCATTTGAGAGCTAGGAGTCCGAACAATCTTCGGTTGCAATACATACATTTGAACTTGCATACACAACACGATGGGAAATCTATATAATATAGTTTGGAAGTGTATGTCTTACAGAAATATTCTATCGTTATATGCTTCTATCCAAGTACTAGTCGCCATGCCAGTGGATCTATAATGATATTGATGGATATGATTGCATCGAGAATCTCCCTCAAAGATCCTTGAAGTTTTGATGTTGGCCTATGTCTATGAATTTTTACCTGGTAATATTGCAACGTTCTTGAAGATCAGAGCTTTACAATTATACACTCGCCACCTAGAGGTGAGTACTCGTTGAGGTTAGCCTCTCGTATTAACTTGACGCATAGGTAATAATGAGCAAATATCTGCAGGACAAAGGAGCATATGGGCAAGGAGGTTTCTTATGTTGAACTCAAGAGTCAAAAACCTAAAAGTGCCAACGTGGATCTAGCATTTGCAAACTTCAAACTTTTGACAAAAAATTCCGAAAATCTGATCCGAACACCATTTAGAACTTCATGATTTTAGCAACTACATTAACATTGTTAACTTCAGGTTGAGGTTAATCCACCACGAAAATACTCATTCATAAAATTTTAGTTGGTCAGATTACACAAAAATTTTATTCGAGCAATATATTTTAGACTTGAGCATACACTCCAGCCTTGAATCTATTTACAACTTATGTGTTGTTCAAATTTAACAATTTCATTTCACCACAACCTATCATATAATTCTCTCAAAGAATTATTTGATGTTTCTTTTTTGTGTTGAAATTTCTTACACATTCTATTTCAATTTCAAAACTTGAGTTCCAAGTATGAAATAATTAATTTTTCAACCTTTAATTCATAACAATATTTATTAGTTAGATTACATAGGTTAAGTTCATTTAATGGTCCACTTAGATATTTACTACTCCACCCAATGAGATGTTCTATTGCTTGTATATTGTATACATTCAAACTTAAGCCATTTGAATTCAAATTCAAAATCTACTCAGCAAAGTCAAAAACAATTTCGTGGACTAACCAAGTTCACTGGTTATCAAGTTATACTCAATATTGTTCATACCACCTTGCGCTTGGTTTATCATCATATGGACTAACCTAAAAACTAATACCACATCCATCCTGATCACGCAATAATTAACTCGGGAACTAGTAACTAAATAAACATGTGTAACATGCAAGATCCATGAGTAAATGGAAGACTTTCGATACGAGGAAATGTTCAACTCCCTCTCAAATATCAAGCGCACTTAACTTTAGAGCTATATTGACAGCCTCCACGAAATAGCTGATTGCTGTCCCCGCAAAGAGCATAAATTTGAGTTAAACATGATTCAATGGATAAACTGTAGAACGTCCATTTAAATACCTGTGATTTTTGAGAGACTGGGACTGTGCCTTCAACATCTCAGAGAACCCGACGGACTTGGGATCAGATCGAACATTGTCAACACAAAAACTCATCATCACTGACGAATGTCAACAGTGCAAAAACACGCACTTTTTCAAAAGTTGTGCCACTAGTTTCAGACATTCCAAACAGGAACCTTTGAAACTGAAATCGGGAGGCCTGTCTAACATGCGGTGATATAAATATTTTCTTCCACATCCCTGAATCAGACCTCGTGAAAGAAACTTCGATTCCTTTGTCTTTCCCGTGGTCTTTAATGATGAAAGTTTGCATAGATGCATATGGTCTTTCCAAATTATCCCTCAGATTTGCCTGTATTAGACCCTCCAGAACTGACCTGAAGAGGTTTCATATGTTCTGTGGCCGGATTGTTACAATAAGTGCCTTTCTAAGTTAATTATCATGCTGTTTCTCCGGGCTCTATTTGACGGCACCTTCTAGTATGATCATGGTAATTAGTGAAGGTGTGTGATACTTATTGACCTTGTGGCCGCCAATTCCAGAAGAGGATCACATCCTTGGAGCGGCGGTAAGATTGAGCACAAAACCGCATTTGGGACTCATGACAAAGAGAAAAAACAGTGCCAACTCACCTTGTTCCTTTCACGTCCTCAATTCTTATTTTGCGATAATTTGATTTCGGCTCGTTCATCTACTTGCTACCTCTTTCACTGGATTTGACACTTACAAGGTTCGTATTAACTTTGACGTTGCTTTCAATTTTCTTCTTTCAGGTGCTCTTGCACCTTATATATGAGACTTAGTCAATTTGCACACCTTATTTCGGGTTTATCACCTCTAACCGTTGATCAGTTTAAAAGTTATAGCACAATTCAGCAAAGACAGGAATCTAGAAATCACCCGCTACGGTATTGTGGGTTGCAGAATTGCGGTTTTCTTAGCCATATTCTCAAAGGCCAAATGGTGCACACTGCTTTATTTGAGAGAAATTTTGTTGAGAGTGTTGTGCATGTTTGTTTTTCCGTGTGCAATTTGTTGATATATTATGATGTAATTGTTAATCTTAGAGTCAATTTCTTTATATATTTACCACTAAAATAGTAAATATAAAGAATAAAAATTATTTACTAACTCTTCCAATAGATAATTACTAATTTACTTTAGAGGCTAAGTAGAGTTTGGCAACATTCAGCCACCTTAAGATTAGGTTTTCGAGTTATGAACTCACTTTCAATTTTGAACCCTGAACTATTGATAGAACACATATTAGAGTACACACCTTGCCAACTATCATTTTCTCATGTACTCATCACACTTTTGAGTGATTGGATTGTTAACAAGTGACAATGGAGTTAGCACTCAATGGTCTCAATTCAAATGTGGGGGTGTTATCTAGAGTCTAATCTCCAATTTTCTGTCATGTGGGCTATGACGATAAAGTGGAGTGGTAAAAGTGACTGTTAACAAGCTACAAGCTATGGCTAATCCATGAGAATCATTAGAAGCATAATGCACTTATGGTGATACATATAGAAGACATACTAATCAACTGCTACAATAGAATTGAGAATATCAAAATATGATAGATTATATTTATAACGAATTTGACCTCATTTAATTCTCGTAGATCTGCTAGACTAAGAGTTTTCTTTGTATTGCAAGTTTTCTGAATATTTGTAATTTGAATATGCTTGAACTCGGTTTGGGAGTCCTTTTCCCTAATCTAAGACTTTTTATCTGACCTTGTGATGTCTATCTTCGATGTTTTCAGACCCTAGTCTGACTTTCATACTCAGAAACAGCTTTCTGTATGTTTAAGTAGAGTTTTGCATTCCCCTACAACCATTTGCACATGATAAAAGCAGTTGAGGTCTAATGATGTAGGTAGGTTGGTAAATTGGATACGAGAGAGTCACGTACAGCCATGATTCTTCAATCTAACTTTCACTTATCCATGAGCAAAATTCTCAACGGCCATGTTTATTTTTATATACATATATATTGATTGTTGGATGGTATCTTTAGACTTGGAGGTTTTGCGCTCTTCGTCGATATCCGACACGCGCACTGCCACACTCCCCAGGCAGCCGTGTCTCCAACCCTAGTCATATATATATATATATAAGCTGATTCCATGAGTTTAGGGTTATATTCAGTACTAAACATTATATATATATTTATATTTATATATAAATAAAAAGGTTACTTCTTATGAATATAATTCTCATGGAGTTCAGGCTGAAGTCTATATAGGTTGCTAGCATGCAAAGGATGGGAGGAAGCTTTATTCTCCAGACGCTAGAAGATAATAGATCTCCCCACTGGTTAGTCTTGAGTAATCCACTTAAGAAAGTGGTGACGAGGTGTACTGGCCCTTACCGAGCTAGTTCGACACCATGATGGGCACTCGTGACGTCGTGGTGTTTCAGAATAGCATTCTAATATCCTTGCTGTGATTAAACTGTTTTGGTATGCAGATGCATGATGGTTCGTGATCCAATCCAATTCTCGTGTTGGTGCTCGAAACGTTGCCTCACACAGTTTACTGGGATCTTCCTTGTTTCTGATCTGTCCCTGTACCTCGAATCCGTGCCAATGCGTCTATAGTACATCTGTTCACCCCTTTCTTGAAGCTAATGTTGTCGTGATGTGCAGCTGATCGTTTCGTTGACGCACGAGTTTGATGTTCACGAATTTTTAGTTTCAGTGAATTCACTCAAAATTTTGAGTTTCAGTGAATTTTGAACTCAAAATTCAGGACGGATCACGAGATCCTCAAAATTTATGCATATTGCAATGCGGAAGTTAGGATAGTGATTACCACATCCTCATTCACAGCGTACTAGAATATAAGAGTAAGGAATGGACATATGATTTCTGGAAGATTACTCACTGAGATGCTATGTTAAGAATTTTATCTGCTGGCCTCTGATGATCCTACTTTTAAGGATGATACCAGCTTTGATTTGCTCACAAGATGCACATGCTACCTTAGTTACGAGTAGTGGTCGAGCTGAAAGGAGTATCTGTTTCTGAAAGTTATGATGTTGAGGAACAAACAATCGGGATTGAGGCGTATGTGATTATCAGCAATGTACGTAACAGCAGAAACTGAGTGTCCGATCAGAGACGCTTAATGAACGTGAGGGAAACTAAATGGAGACGCATGGAATAAAATGTGACGTGAATATGTTGAATTGAGGCCAAGTCCAGGATCAACCTATTTAGAAACAAGCAGTTGGTCCGTACTCTTTAATTCCTATTCAGATGCCCGAATAGAAATCCTAAGCCTGAATTCATGGTCAGAACTTGCACGCCCTAGTGGCTGTAACCAGCCGGGCTGAATGCGCTGAGTGCATTTTGAATGTGTGAATCTACATTCACAGTGATCCCTCAATAACTGGAAACAAGTCATGAGCTGCTCTATATCCCGTTCTATGAAGACAAGCCATTACGGAGATATTAGCATCCTATCTGAGCTTTGCAGATTATGTTTGCATTTGTACTGGTATCTGAAGGAATGTTCAAGTCGATCTCAACTAACAAGAACCTCTGCCTGGACCTCCTTCACATCGGGATTGCCTTCACAATTTTGGTGCAATTTAAGTTTTTGGGAGAGGTTGAATCGGGTTCTGCCACGAACCACTTTGCCCCACCAAATGCTGGAAGACCATTCATGCAGCGAAACCTCCTAGTACTGCCGACCAAGTTTTGCTTCCTTTGGAATTCAGCATTGCATCCAGGACCATTCCAAGTGCTCATGAAATTTCCTCCCCCAATTCTCTCAAAAAGAACGCTTAAGCTGTTCGCATTGACTGTGTTGAAATCACAACATACACCTTCGACGATGTTGGGGCATGTGACAGTTTGCCCACGCCGACAGTTCAAGTCATTCAAATATCCAGTTATATGGACCGCCTCCACAGAATAAGAGCTCATGGTTATCAGCGCAAGCAGCACGAAAGAGAGGTTACCATGATCCATCGAATAGACCGTAGGACGTATTTGAATGTGACTTTCAACTAGTCTGATTATGAGAAGAGCTTTACCGCTCATTTAAATCTCTTGATGTATGAGAGACTAACTACAGTAGGACTGTAACCTCAACATCTCAGAGAACCCCAGGGCATCTGGAAGTTGGAAAAACCAGATCGAACAGTGTGAACGAAGAGAATGAACATCACTGCGGAAGTCATTGACAACAATGAAACGACACATCCTCGCTCAAACTAGTGACAAGTCAAACTAGGAACCTTCTTCAGTCTTAAATCGTAAGGGCTGTGACTGTCTATTTCGTGAGAAAAACTCGTCGTCCACATCACTTGGGATCTTCTTCTAGAAACTTCGCCTCCTATGTGCTCTGCATGGTTATTCTTGATGGCCTTCATACATAGAGTTGTCTCCAAATTTTATCATATTATATTATATTTTTTTGTCTCCAAATCCATACTCAGATTTGTCTCTATTGGACTTTACACAACTCGGATTGTAGAACTCTACGCCACTTTCAATGTTTCAGTGAAATAATTAATTTCCTCGTTTCCGGGCTCTATCTCACTGCCCCCTCGAATTCGCGAGTGTCTGATCCCCATTCGTGAATGTAATCCATATTTTCTGGCCTGGTCTCACGTCCTCGGAACAGCAGTGAGACCAGGCCAAAAAAATGATATATTATAGCGTATCAGCCTAGAAAATTATTTATTTTTATGGACATATTATTAAATGAATATTATCATACATTAAAAAGTATCTACCTTGATACATGATTTATAATTATTTTTATTAAAAAATCGCACTTCAATTATAAAATATCTCAAAGAACCTTAAATGTTTTAGAATATAAGAATGTTATAATGTACATAAAAAATGATAATTTTTATTGGATTTAAAATTATGTACAAATTTTTGTATAATTTTCTTATGGGACACCTTATATGCTTGGCTGAATCTCCCTATTGGAATCGTAAAAGAGAAATATACATTGCTAGCTCACCTAGGGTAAAACCTGGTCAAAGCCCCGATATAATCGAGTCCTTGCTATAAATCAATTTATTTGAGAACTATCTGGAATAGTGTAGTCTCACCTCGTTACAATCATATTTCATTTAAATGTGTTGAAACTTTTTGTAACTGTAGCTAATGATTGTAACGAGGTGAGACTACACTATTGGAAAATTCTTTGCTTACATATATTAACTCAGGAACTTCACGCAGGTTTTGAATCAAGAACTATGAAGAAATACATAAGAAGTCGAACCTCTAAAACGGTGACCGTGAAAGACTTTAAGAGAAAATTTCTTGCTGAATTAAATCTTGATATAGCGACTCCTCTCCGACCATATATTGATTAAAAAATATATGACAAATGACCGTAAACGAAATAGATGACAGACGACCGGCAAAAGCTAGAGAGCTTGGCAATGCGCAATCAGCTCTACACTTTTGTTAGTTGGTAGCTTCAATATGCAATACATTTTTCAGTGCATTATGAACAAGGACCTTCATGTAGTGTGCAAACTTTCCTTACGAGATCGATTTCCAGTACCGTGATTATTTCGTAGATGTGATGAGATATTGTTTTAAAATATCTCAAACTAATGCTCCACTCTAGGTTTAGCTGTATGTTCTTCTGATCACATTCAAGTTGTTAATAGTGATCAGATGCATAGCAGCAAGACGAGCGGGCGTCACCCCAAAGAAGGAGGCCCGGAGGTCCGGTTCTACAGGTCTGGAACAATCTACATTTTGTCTTTGGTGCTGACTTGAATCTTGGGTGACGAAATTCAGGTGAATAACTGCAAGCAGTGCGCGCGTAAATATAACAACAGCAGATTCAATTGCTTTGGAAATTGACCATCATACAGTCTTGCAAAATCACTAGGATTCACTACCGCAGATAATTTTTACAGGGACGCACGTGAGTTGAGTGTTAACCATTCCAAAGTGAAAATGATGGCATAGCAGTAAGATTCCAGAAATATGCATTTAGTTTCAGCACGTCGGACTCTCTCGAACTGCAACCCCGATAAGTGCCTTATGCTGCAATATGCTATATACCCTCTATAAGTGTGGACCTGGCATACTACTCCCGGACAAAGAAAAATAAGCCCCTCAAATGGGGCCTAGCCCAATGTTACCGTTTTGGTTCCATCCTTGTAAGATGTGATGGTGTCTTCCCATCCCTTTTGTTATTTTGCTGTGTCTCTCTTGTCAAATGCAACATTGGATATGTGTAACTTACCCTTTACTCCCAAGTCCGTACAGACAAAATACTGACTGCATATACAATTTTCTGCACTTGTAAAGATTGATTTATCAGTGAACTCTCGAGTTGATTAACCCCCTCTGTAAATTGAGAGGTTATTGTTTACGTCAAGCCGCTAAGCTCTCCATAAATGGCACGAAGAGGGATTTAAAGAAATTGAAGAGCCGGGTAAGTGCAACAAATTCGCTACTCCCAAGGCGTTGTACTTAGAGAGAGTCGATGTGTGCGGAATATAAGTAAAATGACTTTACGCACCCACAATCTTAACAAACCAATTGTTCATCGTAAGTCCCATGACTGATGACGATTCCACGGTTGCCGTAGCAGGTGACGTTTTATGGATAGCAAGATGTTACTGCTTGCATGTATTGTTGGCATCAGGAAGGACTTGTCATGCATGAGATGGGTCACGTATGGATAACTAAAGTTTCATGAGAGACATCTCAATGGGTATAAACGAGCGCAAGAAAACTTGAAGCTGAGTAGTCTGAACATCGAAACGAAACAGAAAGTGTATATTGCTGAGAAACCAACTCTTATTTGTGCTTCGTTTCAGATTGTGAGATCCAAACGGCTGAGATACATGGCACGCCACTGAATCACAATCGAGACCTGTGAATATGCAAAACGTGAAGTGTTGCAGCTTTTACCAAGATCGTGGAGAACGCAAAGAATAAATTGCACTGAATGAGCTGATAAGAGCTGGAGACGGTGGATGGAACTTGAAACTATTAGCTCCCGATGCCAGGTCACTGCGTTGGAGTGACTTGCCAGGCATCGCACACACTCATGGACTGTCAGTACTGTACATGCTGTATAATAAGTCTCGCAGTTAAATTTCGATCTTGTAGCAAACTGCAAGTAGCAACGGCACGAGCCTGGACAGAAACAGGACTCTTGGATATAAAACTCTGATGGACCGAAACTCTCTTAGTTGCATCGTGGTAATACGCGAGGACCTCCCAAGGCCAAAAGGGTATGCTCGATCAGGTCAGGTAGACAGGGAGTGCGCAGTAGCTTGAAGGAAATGGTCTGGAGAGGCTAGCTGTGTTCCTAATGGATCCCGCAGCTGGAAACAGCCGAGTCTGGCCCGTAGTTTCGTCGAACCCGTTCACTGTGAACATAACTGCACCGCAAGCATCCTTGTGGACGTTGATCACTCAAAGAAAGACAGTACCCAGGCAGCCATGCTTGGTTACATATATCTACTGTTACAATGGTAACTCTAAACTAACTTTCGGTAATAGCATTCAGTGAAGAGTTACAACTAAGAACATATTTCAGTGTACTCATGTAGAGTGCAGCCTTAACAAACGAAGTTAATAATTATCGTTAAAAATGTGTTGTTAATTAAAGTATGAAACGTATTAATAGCATAATTAATTTAATTGGAAAAAATCTCTGGTTAGATTCTCAATTGCTACCGAAGTATCTGAAGAGCCATTACCGATGATCCATCAAATTAGTACAAATATCAAATGCGAAAAGTGAATTCACATTCTTCTCTAGCTTTGTATTTCCAGAATGTTTTTTTCTGCATAAGTTAGTAATTGATTTTCCTATCTCTGTTAAACACATTATGGTTCATAAAGCTAGATGGCTTAAAGAGATTCTAATTATGTGACTTCGAAGATAGTGGTATATAAACATCCAAGCAAGAACCAATATACTCTATGTAAATGATCATACACTTCTCTTTTTGGTTTTATTTCTCGAAAGAAATTTACTTTTTCTTCACCACAAATTGTATACGAAATAATTATCCATGTGCTAGAATATTTAAATAAGTTGATATGGTTTTTAAAAAATCATAACACTAATGAATAAAAATACTTATCGCTCATCCTAGGTCTATTTTTCCAAAAAAGCTTGTTCATAAACTCAAAATATTAATTCTATTTAAGAACACATTTGTTTCCAGGTTTACAATGATTGTCACGATTTTTTTTTCTCTTTTCAGTTTCTTCACCTCTTTGATTATAAACCTAGGTTAATGATGATTATCTGTGAAAATGACCTTGATGTAGTACATTAATTGCAAAAGAGTAGACTCCAAGATCTGATCATGCATCACATATCGATCACCTACAAACAGTGGCATGAGTTCAAAATTTAATGTGAACTTGGGTTTAGGGTTCAGTTCATTTTCAAGTCCAGTTTATAAGGACACAACTAGTCTAATCAGTTGTTTAAAACCTGATTTAAACACTGCTAGGCAACCCTTGCGGTCTGTCAAGGTATAAATTGATCAGGATGGGAGATATAAGGCTTCCCTGAGGAACCCCGGGGCCTCCCAATTCGACATCCATAATCTTTTCGTCCGCAAGGCTCATTTACTACATTTTTTATTTTGCCTGTTGTGTGAGTGGCGCGAGACTAAAGGGAGGGGGCTTGTAGATTGAAGGCAGTAGTGGCGTTCACACGTATTGCATTTCCCTAAGGTCTCGTGTGTTTTGAAAACTTGAGAGGACTTTCTCCAACAAACATATGCCAAATGTTTCCACAATCATTGATCTTCTAGCGTTCATGGAGTATCTACCTTATTACACGTTGTTATACATCTGAAAGAATTCATACATGTATCACTTTTTTAAACTTTAAACACTGACTTGAACATTAGTCAAATTGCACCTTTTGAGATTCTGAGCACTCACTTCGAAGAAATGATGAATTTTTTACTTCACTGTACTCTAAACCATCACAAAAACAAAATGGTACTTATAACACTACTTGAAACTATAAAAATGATACATGTATCATTTCTTTCAAATGGTTCTTGGTGTCTCTACAATTGTAATTAAAAGCTGGTTTTTGTGATGGTTTAATGTTATTAAAGTTTAGAATGTTTCTTTATTGTTATTGTTTATGTGGTGGATTATTGTTATTTCTTTATCTTATTAAGAAAGTTATTAGGATCATTCTTGTGATGGTTTACCTGAGACACAAGGAATAAAAAACACGATGAAAGAAAAATTCATGGACTAGAGTACAATGAAAATGCCAACCAAAGCCAAAAAGAAAACCCCACCCCTTAGTCAAAAGGTAAAAAGCAGGACACAAAACTGTCCCTTTACTCTCAAGTCATAAATCCAAATAAATCACAAAAAACCTTTTCAATTGTCCAAACTTCAGACACTCAAGCTTGTTGTGATTAGCTAGACCCTGACAACATCCTCACCAAGTTTTAGCTGAATATCATAACTCTGCAGAGAGAAACCTCCCCTCAACCATCATGTGGTCAAAATCCAAACTCACTTTCGCTATCTCCTCAAAGATGGTGCTATAACTCTCTGCTCACAATCAGATGAACCTGACACTTTTCCATAGCATATACAGGTTGCTCACAAGCATCGAATGCATTTTTCTTGGATTTTTCAGAATTTATACCATGCACGTTGACGTTCCCATGTCTACTCATCAATGTTTTCGAGTTTCTATTCAGCACATCTTTTCAGTGAAACTTCTAGATGGAGGCTGTTTCATATGCTAGTGAATGAAGAGTGTTATTTTGACCTCTAGTGTGGCCAAATTAGCTCCATTTTAACTTAGAGCTTTACAACTATCCTAAACACATTACTTAGCCATCCTATACACAATACGAGTTGCCACTAATAAAGAGTCAAAATGACAACTCAAAACTGGTTAAGTATGAACGGAACTACAAACGGAACCGGGGAGTTTATAACTTGAGAATAATACTCCTTGCCAAAGTTCCTAACAATCAACTCCATATGGCTTATTTTCGGTAAGCAATAGTGATGGATTGGAACCCATGTGTTGAAAGCCACCACTACTTGTAAGTTCAGATCCATAGAGCCCAAACTAAATCAAAACGTACAGTGTTACGTCCCAAATCGCGCCGTAAGAAACAATTGAAAGAATAATCGAGTCTGGAGAGTTTATCACTTGTTGCAAAAAGTTATCTCCAAAATGATACACTAACCACGCCCGAAGGTGATCACGATGAAGACACCGGATGTTGATCACAAATAGATTAGGCATCGGTACATCTGGAGGATCATGTTGTCCTCTATTCATGTCCTCGTCGGCTCCACTTCGATAAGATAAGCTCCTTAGTTAGCAAAGTGATGTGTCTAGCTCTCTCCCATACCCTTTCCATCCTGACTCTACAAAGTTGATCCAACGGTGGACTCTTAACAACCTTACAGTGCGTCGTCGGTTATCCTAATCTAAAGTATCGCCGTCATGACAACAGCTCTGAAGATGACACATGTCATCATCTTCTCATAGTAGCCGCGTCACAACACGACAGCGGTCGATCCCATGGATGAGTTAGCATGGTTTTTATTTTTATTACTTCCACGATGGTATCTATGTTATACTAGAGGAGTACATGTTGGACATAGGGAGGTGTCAGCTAGATTTCAGAGATTCCGAGTAGGCGATTGGGCTACATTGTATGAGGAGTCTGTTAGGACCACACATGTTAGAAGTCGGTTCAGTCACATGATACTTCTGATTCGGCACGATTGCGATATTGTAGGACCTTGGGGCAAGCCGGAGAGTATAACAAGATTGCACGGGCTCTTCATCCTTTGTCCATGGCTAGTCCTACTGAGGAGATGATTTCCTCTCTACGCATTCTACATCCACCCATGGGCGAGGAGATACCATTAGAGGTCTTGGAATATCAGCCATAGGATCCATTATGTCTTGATAGATCATTATTTGCTCATTCTCTATGCACAGCCCCACGTTTATCCTCATGAGGTTTGTCAAGGATGGTATATGAGCATCTTCGAGATTGTTTTCAGGCGGATGATCCCTCTAGTGGTTTCACGAAGTTGTTCCATGTGGCTGCATCAGTTGCGAGAGGGGAGATTCCATTATGAGTCAGTCAGGTTTTGGATGCTAATCAGCTTCTCGCGATGGAGAAGGACATTGGAGGCATCAGATCGATTGATATTGGGGAGGTCTTATTGTGATTCGTCAGTTGTACCGTTGTCTTGCAGCATCCCTCACACTTCCATGTCCTTTCAGCATCTTTGTCCACTTCCTTCCAGCATCTTTGTCCACATCAGTTTGGAGTCGCCACACCATGAGGTTGTGAGGCGGTATCGTTGGGCATTAGAGCACTTCTAGATATTGTAACACTAGGGAAGTGAGGAGAGATCACTCGAATAGCTCAAGGAATTCTGAAGTTGAGAGATACCTCAATGGTCTCTCTTTCTCCATATATAGTCCTCAAAAAGGTACAAACTATATAAGGTTACACAACCACCATCCACTCAATTCCTCGTGGATCGATGATGTGGCGGATAGGGATATCCCTATGAGCACACGGATTGCTGACATGTACTCCAACTAACACACTAACTAACACACAAGAAACACAACCTAAAGAGCACACGGATTGTTGACATGACACCTTTAGATACTCCACTAATAGTCAACTCAAGACCATCTATCTCCTCCTTGTGTAACCTCTACTTTAGTTCTCACTAACTAAAGATGGTTACAAATCTCCCTCCTTTTAAGATGCAACGTCCTCGTTGCTCACACGTTCAAACTCTTGAACAATCAAAGATGCATTGGCTAAGTTCTTTGCCGGTTCCCAAGTTGATTCATATGATGGATATCCCTTCCATTGAACCAAATACTCCATTTTTGGATATCTGTGACCCCGAATCCGTTTTTTGAGAATCTTGTCCACCTCAAATTCTGCCTGATCTGCTACCATAGTAGGTAAAGGAGGAGCGGTTGATGGATTTGTGAACTGCTTGGGACGTGATACATGTTTTCGCAATCGTGACACATGAAATAAGCGATGTATTTTCATATGCAACGGGAGCTCTAACTTGTAAGACACCTCGCCAACACGTTTCAACACCACAAAAGGACCGATGAATCGAGGGTTAAATTTTGGTGTTCCTACAAGTGACAAATTGGTCGTGGATAGCCAAACTTGATCTCCTTCCTGAAAATTCACCTCCTTGCGATGAGCATCTGCATATTGCTTCTGTCGATTTTGAGCAATGGCCAACTTCTCTTTTGCTTGATGCAGTCCTTTGTGTATGTGCTCCACAAAATCATTGACTGCCGCAACTTTGGTTGAAAACTCCTGCTCCTTAGGAATTCTCAACAAACTGGAAGGTGTCAAAGGATGAGCACCATACATCACATAAAATGGAGACACTTTTGTGGATGCATTAATAGAATTGTTATATGCAAATTCCACGAGAGGCAGAAGAGTATCCCACTCTTGTTGTTCCTCCCAAGTGAATGCTCGCAGCATATCCTCTATTGTTATATTGGTCCTCTCTGTTTGACCATCCGTTTGAGGATGATAGGCTGTAGACATTGCTAGTTTTGTTTTGAATAAACCAAACAAGATTTTCCAAAACAAACTAGTAAAATGAGTTACTCTATCTGTAATTAAGACTTTGCTTAATCCGTGATTCACAAAAACGGCATCTAGGTACAAATGAGCAAGTTGTGGTGCTGTCACTGTCTTTGTGGTAGGTCGGATGTGTATCATCTTACTCAATTTATCCACAAAGACCACAACTGAATCATGTCCTAAAGAGGTTTTTGGTAACTCACATACTAGATCCATAGTAACATGTTTCCATCGTTGTTCATGAATGGGAAGAGGTTGTAATAAACCTGCTAGTTTTTTATTCCCCGCCTTATTTTGTTGACATGCGACACAACTTCGAACATATGCCTCCACGTCTTCCCGCATCCTTGGCCAATAATACACTCGTTGTATGCTCTCCAAAGTCTTTTCAACTCCCACGTGCCCCGCAATGGCTGTATCGTGGCCTTCTGACAATATCATTGTGCGTAAATTTGGATCTTGTGGGATCCATATACGTTGCTCCTGAAATGCTAGACCTCAAACCTTCCTTGCCGTTTGTGTCTGAAGTGCTTTCATGATCTCCTCATCCTCCTTTGTTGCAGCCATCATTTGAGACCACCAATCAACTTGGATTTTCACCTTTGTGATGTTGTTGAGACACGGCATCCGCGTGAGAGCATCTGCAAGTTGTTTCTTGTCCTCCACATACGCTATCTTCATGTTGAACTGTTGACGCCATTCTGCCCATCGAATTTGTCGTTTGGAGAGATCTTTCTGAGTTTCCAAATACACCAATGGTTTGTGGTCGGTTTCTACCACAAACTCCTTGTCTCCCAAGTAATTCTTCCAATGTTTCGTGGCTAGAACAATGGCTAACTCCTCTTGTTCATTTGTGTGATAGTTTTGCTCAGCTGCCACCAACTTTCGGGAGAAAAAGGCAACTAAATGCCAACCATCCTCCCACTCCTGTTGAAGAATTCCACCCATTGTTGTACCTTATGCATCAGTAGCCAACTTGATTGGTCGATTAGAATCATACCACTTGAGAATAAATGCATGCAAAAGAGCATCTTTCAATGCTTGAAAGTCTAACTCTTGTGCCGTTCCCCATCTCCATTTTTGACCCTTTCCTAGCATAGATGTTAAGGCTTGGGCAAGGCGTGCAAAAGCTTTAACAAATCTCACGATAAAAAATCCTATAAGACCTAAAAAACTCTTTAGTTGAGTTTGATCCTCTTGTGCTGTCCATTTCTGTATGGCTTCTATCTTCTCACTCATCACTTGGATTCCCTCTGCTGTGACTCGATGGCCTAAATAATCTACTTCTGATTTGCCAAATTCACATTTTGAAGCTTTGGCATATAACTCATTCTCTCGCAAAACCTAGAGTACCTCTCGTAAATGTCGCCTATGATCTTCTAAGGTTGTACTATTTACCAAAATATCATCCAAAAAGATAATAACAGATTTTTCTAAATAAGGACAAAAAATATCATTCATTAATCCCATGAATATGGCAGGTGCGTTGGTGAGACCAAAAGGCATCACTAGATACTCAAAGTGACCATACCTAGTACGAAAAGCTGTCTTATAAACATCTTCATCAGCAATTCGAATGTGGTTATATCCGCTCCTCAAATCCAATTTGGTGAAGTACTTCGCTCCTTGAAGTTGGTCAAACAAATCATCCATTCAAGTCAATGGATACTTGTTTTTCACCGTTTGTTGATTCAACCCACGATAGTCAATGCACAATCTCATACTCCCATCCTTCTTCTTCACAAACAGCACATGGGCTCCATAAGGTGAAATGCTTGGTTGTATGAACCCCTTTCTCAACATCTCCTCCACTTGAGCTTTACATTCCTCCAACTCATTTGGAGCCAAACGGTATGGAGCTTTGCACGTTGGAGTGCTTCCGGGTATCACCTCAATCTTGTGATCTACACGCCTCTTAGGTGGCAATCCTGCAGGTAGATCATCTGGGAAGACATCCTGATACTCTGTAATAATATCGCTCAATGATTCCGGAATGTATAGATTGTCCTTAGAACCAGGAACATCTCTTATAAGTCCCAAGAAACATACATCACCTCTAGAAATGGCAGTCTTATCAATCACAAAGAGAGGTAAGCTTCTATTCTGAGATCTGCTTCTATCTCCGTAAATCTTCCATCCACTACTTTTTACTACTTTCTTTCTCCAATCTACTTCTGGATTATATTGCTCTATCCACGGCATTCCTAGGATGACATCATATCGAGCTAATCGGATTACTCTCCATTGAATCTCTTCCTGGTACCCACCTATGGCTAGTTGTACACTCCGTGCTAATGTCTCAATTGTTCAGTTTGGCCATTTGGCAACTCCACTCCTCACTCACATCCTTCATCAAACTCAATCCTAATTTCATTGCAACAGACCGTGATAGAAAATTTTCTGTTGCTCCAGGATCAATTAGGACTCTCACCTTGTGTCCTTCCATCATCCCATCTGTGACAATCAATCGTGCTTGTTTCTTGCTCCCTCCATGAGCTTCCAATCGTTGTCTTCTTCCAACCCCGCCTTTTCTTTGTTTAGTGGAACCAATAAGGCCGCAAGCCAAGTTTACTCGTGATCTTCGTTTCCCTGCAAGATCTCATCTTCATTGTCGTACTCCCTTCCTTCCATATTGTTGAAAGGCCTTCGCAACATAGGTCTTCCTTCAGGTGGTCCTGATCGAGTTCTACAGAACTTGGCAATATGACCTATTCTCTCACATGTATAGCATCGACCATTGTCACGAACCCCCATTCCTCCACGATTAACCGTTCCATTATTTGCATGAAGATCTGGCAAATTTGGAATAAATGGTTGACGATTATCACCTCCATACCTAGGCGGTGGTCCTCGTGGTGATGCATATCCTTCCCTACGTCGAAGGTTTCCCAACTCCATGGGTGTTGGGCCAAGTGATTCTCGAACATTGCTTGATAGTTCACCGTGTGTGATCCCATAAGCACCCAAAATCCGTTGAGCAAATGCGATTGCTTCATTCACCGTGGATGGATTACTTACCACGTGGTGATGGCTCCACTCATATCCATAATGGATACTTGAAGATCACGAAATTCTTCAATGTATTCATGTATGCCTCTTTTCTGCTTCAAATCCCACAACTTCATTCTCGCGGTTTGAAGGGAATCCACCAATTGAACGTTCTGAACAAGTCCCTCTTGCATCCCACTCCATGAAATAGAAGCACCTCGTTCTAAAAGCATTCGTTCCCATGTAGTGTACCATGTAAGAGCCTTATCCATGAGGTAAGACCGCATGAACATTCCCGCAAAGAAAATCAAAAACATGAAAATGTGATAGATGTTTATTCATCCTCATGATCCATCCCTCCAAAACTCCCATGGCCCTACTGCCCTTGTAGGCTTCCACCTTACATGATTTTCCCATCCGAAGTAAGAGATTGGCTTGATCTTCCATCTCTTGAAGTCGTCTCCTATTTGCCTCTTCGTTGGCAACAGCAGTCGCTTGCGGTTGGGATTGAGTCTCTTGTATCGAATTTTCCACTTCCATCTCACCAACTCTCTCTCTCTCTACCTTCTCATTCTCTAATGTTGAGATCTTGTCCTCCATGGCTTGTTGCTTTGTATGTCCATCTACAATAGTTTTTCTTAACTCTTTCATTTCTATCATGATTGAGTTCAGAACTTCACTCATAGAACTCACGCTTTCATGCTTCTCCACCACTCAAACTAATACAATATAAATATAATAACAATCCAATCTCTCAAAATAGGAATCACAAAAGGCCGAGGTGATCCTATTAGAGCTCTATAGTACTCTTCACCATAATTCCTAAGAATAAAGTCTCTCCATACTCTCTTCTATCGGTAAATTGTTCTAATTTCTACATACGTGTTGAACGGAACCGGTGCGGGTGGTTCACGATTCAAATCCATCCAACATTCAGTATAGAATGTAAATGGTACAATCCCAATGTTTCTCCATAACCGACAATCGGAAGTATCATTTGTATTGGTGATGCCATCACTGAGCCAAAATCTGCACCCCAATTATTACAAGGTACACTCGAAAAACATCCTTCTCCATGAATCGAATATGGATGTTGAATAGATTGGGAAATGGAAAGTTCAGTACAGGATTTTCCAGAGGCACATCCATACCTACAGCCCACAGTTTTCCCTTTCCCCTTACCCTACATGCGGATCAATGACCTCTGCCGCCTCTATAAAAACTCTCAAGAACTTAAAGTTATCATCATGATCTTGCTATTCCAAGAGGGGCAATCCACACTCAAGGAAAGAGCAAGTTCGCTCTGATACCATTGTAACACTAGGGAAGTGAGGAGAGACCACCTCGAATAGCTCAAGGAATTCTGAAGTTGAGAGATAGCTCAATGGTCTCTTTTCTGCATATATAGTCCCTCAAAAGGGACAAACTAGATAAGGTTACACAACCACCATCCACTCAATTCCTCGTGGATCGATGACGTGGTGGACAACGATATCCCTATGAGCACACGGATAACTGACGTGTTGTAACCAATCTTGGTTAGTCATAGTTAGTTTAGCCAAAGCGTAGAGTGGTCACTAGATCACAAAAAGACAAGATAGTGGTGTGCACTATCCAAAAAGTAAAAGGGTAAAAATGACTATATGGGCTACCATGCATTGGTGGATCAGATTGTATGCTAGACGTCTGTTAGGAATTGGTAAGGATAAGATAACAAAACATGCAACCTACGCATGTTAGCCATATGGCATAGTTTGGATTTCGGACTCCTCTAGTCCTACAAAGATATAAAGCAAGGAGAGGTCTTGAGAAGACCATCTCATCTTGGAAGTCATTCCGAGTCATTGCTTCAAATTACAATGGTATCGAGAAAGAGGCTTATTGTTCCTATGAGTGTGGATCACCCCTCTTGGAAGAATAGTATGGGTTGGTACAATTATTTGTGGAGAGAGAGTGTTTGTTAGAGGTCGGCAATGGCCATTGAGCCGCAAGTAGTGGAAGGGGTTATTGTGTGTGCGTGTTATGGATGGGGAGATAGAATAATCCGAGATTCCCATTTCTTAATCCTTTTCATGTCAAACTGTTATACATTGAGAGAGCAAGGTTGACTCAAGATTTGGTTTATCATTTTGGTGCCAACTTCATGGACCAAGTGATGAGATCTCGAGATCCCGTTATCTTACCTATAGTCACCTACGATGTTACTTGGGATCTCACGATTTACATTTTAGTTTAGAGATGGACCTCAATAGACCACCACCGTGAGATTCAACACACGGTGTGAAATCTATTGTGTGTATCATCCTAAAGCTATGTTTCGAGCCTAGTTATTAGAAACTTTGGAGAGGAGTATTACCATGAGGTGATAGCATCACCTATTCCTTTTTGTTGCCGCCTTGAGAAATTGGAGAGTGTTCATCTTAACCCTATAATTGAGAGAGGGGACGGAGACGAATCATGGAGGACACTTTGAGAGAAATGATTCAGAGTTGAGAGATTTGAGAAAACGCAGTTGAGCAAAGTCGACTCAAGTACAAGAGTTAGCTCAAGAATTAACAAAAGCGATCAAAGCGAGAGGAATGGAAAATGAGAGAATGAGAGAAACTCCAATGGAGATGGAGACGCCACCATCCATGGTGGAAAGTGAAGAAACAAGTGAGAGCCCGTGCTCTTGAAGCCCAAGCGACAACGAGCAAGAGAGCTAGATCTTCGGACATCCATGATTCTCAAGATGACAAAAGCTTGTAAGATAGAACCTTACCGGCAGAGTCGAACCATGGGAGTTTTGGAAGGTTGGATTGAGAGAATGGAGTATCATTTTGCTTTGTTCAATATCAATTTTCACATTGCAGGTCTTTTTGTTCGTACTTTGTTGTTGGAAAAAGCATCTACTTGGTTTCAAGGTTGGATGATGGAGCTCAATGAGTGTGGCCAACAAAAGTTACTTGGAGTGCAATGAAGCGAGGTCTTCTTCAGAATTTTCAGCGCTTGATCCCATCATCACGGCACGGATGAGGTTGTGGAAACTTGAAATGAAGGGAAGTGTGGAGGAGTACATTGAGGAGTTTCGAGATCTTCGAATTCAGATACAAGATATGAGTGGAGCTGAAGCCCTTGATTTATTCAAGAGAGGATTGAAGAAAAGATTCAACAGATGTGATTCGGGACAATCCAAGCAACTTGAACGAGGCTATTGCTTGTGCACAACGAATGTCCAACGTTTATCACAACGGTGGAGAGGTATCGCCCCTCAAATCAATACTATGGACCCATGCCTATGGAGTTGGGCAACATAAGGAGGAGAGAAGATTTCATTCCAAGGGGAGTGAATGCACAAGGAGGAGATCGTCGCAACTTGAATCCTCATCGAGAAGCAAATTCAAGAGGAGGAGACGGAGTGGAGGGAAGACGAGAAATGAGGCGAAGGCTATAATTGTGGAAGATTTGGTCACATTGCCATGAATTGCCGTACCCGAGTTCTGGCAAGAGGAGCTAGACCCCCCTATCGACGAGCCCTCAACAATCTTGAAGGTGGAGACGAAGTGAACGATGGAAACCCGGGAAACGACGAGCACCAATAACCTTGCCTCGCGGCCTTACTGGTTCGATGAAAAGGAGGAAGGGCGAGGGAAGGAAGCACAAACATGAGGTAAATGGTTTGAGAAAGAAGGAAACATGTTTGATTGTGACGGATGGCGAGATAGAAGGAGTAAAAGTGAGAGTATTGATTGATCCAGGAGCTACAGAAAATTTCCTATCTCGATCTATTGCTATAAAGTTGGGATTAGCTTTAGAGAAAGATGAGAGTGAAAAGGTAGAGTTGCCAAACGGGCAAACAGAGAGCATTGAGAGCATTCCTAGGAAAGTGGAGTTGAAGATTGGGCAATACAAGGAATCGTTGGAGTGGAGAGTAATTCGATTAGCTCGCTATGATGCTATTTTGGGTATGCCTTGGATGGAAAAATATAATCCTGAGGTAGATTGGCGAAGGAAGATAGTAAAAACTATGAGTTGGAGGATCTTTGGAGATAGACTTAGATCGGGACACAAAAAACTTACCTCTCTATGTGATAGGAAGAACCGCTATCACCACAAAGATGTATGTTTTTGGGCCTAATAAGAGATGTAAGCGCTCAAAAAGAGCAATCTTTTTATACATGAGGAGTTAACTTGTATCTTGAACGAGTTTCAAGATGTTTTTCCAGATGATTTGCCTCGGGTTTACCACCAAGAAGCGAGTGGATCACAAGATAGAGATCTTACCAGGAAGTTCACCTCCTTGTAAAAGTCCCTATCAACTTGCACCGAACGAAATGGGAAGAATGCAAGGCACAATTGGAAGAGTTGTTGGAGAAAAGGTTTATCCAACCTAGTGTGTCACCATATGGAGCTCTAGTATTGTTCGTGAAGAAGAAGGGACGGCTCCATGCGGATGTGCATGGACTACCGTGCTCTAAATCAACAAGCGGTGAAAAACAAGTATCCATTACCGAGAATGGATGATTTGTTCGATCAACTTCATGGAGCTAAGTATTTCACCAAACTCGATCTTAGAAGCGGATACAATCAGATCGAGTGGCGGATGAAGACATACAAAAAGACGACTTTTAGAACTAGATATGGTCATTTTGAGTATCTAGTTATGCCATTTGGTTTAACCAATGCCCTGCCACATTCATGGGACTGATGAATGATATTTTTCGTTAATATCTGGATAAATCAGTTATTGTATTCTTAGATGATATCTTGATATATAGCAAGTCCTTACAAGATCATCAAAAACATCTACGAGAAGTACTCTCAAGTGTTGAGAGAAAATAAGCTCTATGCTAAGATGTCAAAATGTGAGTTTGGCAAATCTGAAGTAGATTACTTAGGCCATCGAGTGAGTACTAATGGAATCCAAGTCATGAGTGACAAAGTGGAAGCCATTCAAAATTGGACTGCCCCCAGAGAATCGGACTCAATTACGTAGTTTCTTGGGTTTAACCGGCTTTTATAGAAGGTTTGTGGAAGCTTTTGCTCGTATTGCTCAAGCTTTAACAAGTCTCTTAGGCCAAGGGCAGAAATGGCAATGGGGTACAGCTCAAGAGATTGCATTTCAGGCTTTGAAAGATGCGCTCTTACATGCACCAATCCTTAAATGGTACGAATCTGGTAGACCAACAAAACTTGCTACGGATGCATCAGGTGTGGCAGTTGGAGGAGTGTTACAACAGGAGTGGAAAGATGGATGGCACCCAATTGCTTTCTTTTCACGGAAACTTTTGCCGGCGGAGCAAAATTATCATACCATAGAGAGAGAGGAATTATCCATTGTCTTGGTTACTAAACATTGGAAGCACTATCTCGGAGATAAGGAGTTTGTGGTTGAGATGCACCACAAGCCTTTGGTTTATTTAGAAACTCAAAAGGACCTCTCCAAGCGGCCCGGTCGTTGGGCTGAATGGCGACAGCGTTTCAACATGAAGATCGTGTATGTGGAGGGGAAGAAGCAGCTTGCCGATGCATTGACACGAATGCCATGCATTAATCACATCACTGAGGTGAAGATTCACTCTGAATGGTGGGAGAACCTGAATTGAGCTACCAAGGAGGATGATGAGATTGCACAAGACCTTCAGCAGGGTCGAGCATATTTGGAACGGGGATTGGCGTTCTACAAGGGAAATATCCGGATACCCTCGGATGTTGCCCTTCGCATAACAAAGATGTTAGAGGAGGCACATGATTCAGCTATTGCGGGCCATGTAGGAGTGGAGAAGACCATTGAAGGCGTCCAAAGGGTATACTTTTGGCCAAAACTAAGAGAGGACATCACCAGCTATGTTCGAAGTTGTGTGGCTTGTCAACAAAATAAGGCTAGCAATCAGAAACCAACAGGTCTACTACAACCTCTACCAACACCGACTAGAAGATGGGAGCACGTCAGTATGGACATTGTATGTGAGTTACCAATGACGTCTACGGGTTATGATTCAATAGTCATTTTTGTGGATAAATTGAGCAAGATGATCCATATTAGGCCCACAACAAAGACAGTTACTGCGCCTGAACTTGCTCGAATTTATATGGATGCAGTTTTTGCTCAACGTGGCTTAGCTAGAGTGCTCATCACCGATAGGGGCACTCAATTTACTAGCATGTTTTGGAAAACTCTATTTGGGCTATTCAAAACAAAACTAGCCATGTCCACAGCTTATCATCCTCAAACAGATGGGCAAACTGAAAGAGCAAATAGGACTATTGAGGACATGCTTAGAGCTTTCACTTTGGAAGAGCAAGACGGTTGGGATGCACTTTTACCCTTGATTGAGTTTGCTTATAATAACTCAATCAATGCATCCACAAAAGTCAGACCTTTCTTCTTGATGTATGGAGAACACCCTATCACACCATCTAGCTTGGTGAGTGTAGGTCACATGCAGGAACCATCAACCCAAGTTGAAGCAATGAACGAGTTTGTGGCACGAGTCCAACGAGGAGTACACCAAGCAAAGCACAAATTAGCCATTGCCCAAAATCGGCAAAAACAATATACTGATGCTCATCGACGACATGTGGAGTTTCAAAAAGGCGATCAGGTGTGGTTGTCTACTACCAATTTGTCATTAATAGGGGTCCGAAAGTTCAGTCCACGGTTTATTGGACCTTTCTTGATTGTCCAACGGATTGGAGAAGTTGCCTACAAGTTAGAGTTGCCAACACACATGAAAATACATCCCAATTTTCATGTGTCTCTCTTGAGGAAGTATACCCCACGATCTCCTTCCTTTGGCAACCCACATCAACCTCCTCCTTTACGAGCCATGATTGATGATGTAGAGGAATATGAGGTTGAGAGAATCCTCAAGAAACGGACAAGAGGGCAGCGGAACACCAAAGTGGAATATCTAGTCCAATGGAAAGGTTATCCACTTTATGAAGCTACTTGGGAACCATTGGCAAATCTTACAAATGCCAAGATACTTGTAGAGACTTTTGAGTCTTCTTGCAACGAGGACGTTGCGACTTAAATGGGGGGAGGTTTGTAACCAATCTTGATTAATCATAGTTAGTTTAGCCAAAGCGTAGAGTGGTCACTAGATCACAAAAAGACAAGATAGTGGTGTGCACTATCCAAAAAGTAAAAGGGTAAATGACGAGGTGGCTACCATGCATTGGTGGATCAGATTGTGTGCTAGACGTCTGTTAGGAATTGGTTAGGATAAGATAACAAAACATGCAACCTACGCATGTTAGCCATGTGGCATAGTTTGGATTTCGGACTCCTCTAGTCCCTGAAGATATAAAGCAAGGAGAGGTCTTGAGAAGACCATCTCTCATCTTGGAAGTCATTCCGGAGTCATTGCTTCAGTGTTACACGTGTACTCCAACTAACACACTAACTAACACACAAGAAACACAACCTAAAGAGCACATGGATTGCTGACGTGGCACCTTTAGATACTCCACTAATAGTCAACTCAAGACCATCTATCTCCTCCTTGTGTAACCTCTACTTGAGTTCTCACTAACTAAAGATAGTTATAAATATCCATCCAGATTGGGTAGTTTTTGCAGGTGGACATTGAGAACGCTTTTAACAACGTCTCACGTGCATCCATTTTTAGAGAGTTTAGAGAGGCTGGTAGATCCCTATCGAGCCTCATTCTTTTCATACGGTCTTTCTACGGTTCACATTCTTCTCTCTTTTATCAGCATGGCTTTTCCGAGGAGGGAGTCACCGTTCTACAGTCCGAAGCTAGCATTTGACACGGAGATCCTTTGGGAGGACCCCTATTTGCCATGGCTCATTATAGAGCTCTTGTGTCTACTGTTTTGGTCGTGCCCGGTTGTGTGTTCTCCTCCTTAGCGGATGATACACACATTGTGGGCCTGTAGACAATATTAGGCATGCCTTTGATTACTTGACTACCGAGCTTCATCTTCTAGGCTTGAGAATTAAGGTGTCAAAGTGTAGGGTTTGGTCTCTTTTGGGCATTCCGCCTCATCTTCAGCTTCCAGAGGGATGTATGATATCGACAGACAGCTTATGTATTCTAGGAGTGTCAGTAGGGTCTGATGATTTTGTTTCACGCTACCTTGATATTGCATTGGCCGAGGATGTTTTGCATATAGATAATCTTCCTCTACTAGGGGATCCGTAGGTGGCGTTTGATATACTGTCATCTAGTATTGCTCGTCGACCCACCTACCTTCTTTGCACGGTTCCTCCTTCACCTACATTCATATCACATTTGATAGCCTTTGATAGGAGGATCATGGGCGTCTTTGGTGACATCATCGGACCATGGACATTCGAGTGTGTGATTGGAGATTTGGCAAGGAGACAGACATCTTTGCCAATTTCGTGTGGAGAGGTAGGCTTATTATCGATGGAGGAGACGGCACCTAGTGCATTCTTGGCGAGTTGGACGCTCGTTGCACCTTTGTTATCTTCTCGATTTATGATCACATATAGACCTATCTTGGAAATATATACGAGGGACGTCGATACGGGATCATTTTCCTTACATGTATTATTATGACATACGAGAGATGCTTTACCACATAAGGTATGACATGAGTTCCCATCTTCCTCTTTGGCTACCGATTGGAATAGGGGTCTACAGTCTATCTTGATGGACCAACAATTTCAGGAGGCTCTACATTCACTCTTAGTGGATCCGGCCATTCCTCATACTACTAGAGCTCGTCTGCGCTCTTGCTCGGGCAAGGGTGCAGGCTCGTGGATCTTGGCTCGACCATGCATCAGGGCTTTCTGACTTGCACCAACTACTTTCTCCATATCGATGAGGTTCCGTCTTGGCTTGGTCCATCCATCTACATCTTCATTACTCACATGTGAGTGTGGTATCACTTTAGATGCAGCAAGTGTTCATATGACTCGTTGTCCATTTGGAGGACAGAGGATAGCTATCCATGATGTCATTAGGGATGTGGTGTTTGCTATGGCACAAGAGGGTGGATACCTCACATGGAGAGAGCGTTGGTATGCCTTGCAGTCGACTAGGGTTAGAGAAGACCAAACGGATGGTCAAACAGAGAGGGCCAATAGAACAATAAAGGATATGCTGCGAGCATTCACCTGGGAGGAACAACAAGAGTGGGATACTCTTCTGCATGTAGACTAGTAACATGAAGAAGTTGATGAACTTGATGAATCCTTGCTGAATCTAGCGGTCCATCCTCCTCTTTCTTGCATGTTGAGCTCAATACGCTCAGCAAGACAAAACACAATGGCCAACGGAGCTGATGTCTCTTGTAGTAAGGTAACATCCCTCACTATACGTTTCATCTCCCTGTCCAATATCCCATATCAATATTGGACCTCTTGTGCCTCTGTCATCCCATGGATAACATTGATCAACCAACGCATTCGGATATACGCCTCTCGAAGACTCTCCCCAGTCTTCCATTTAAACTCTTGCAAGTCTTGTAGCTTGTCTGTCCTCGCCCCTTGGTAGCCTCTCCTCAACCATGCAAAGAACTCCACAATAGGGTTAAAGGTTGGAACCTTTGAACTCTTCCCAACTCGACCACCTCCAACCGTATCATCGGTGTCATGTACAAAGGATGAACTCGCACCATCAAATATTATATCCCAAGTAATAGAGATGTAGTTTGGAGACTAGTATTGTCTTCAAAACTCTATCTCCTTAAGGTGTTCATGTCAAAACTTGTGATAATCATCCATCGGCCGACCCTTTAAATGATGGAATAATCCCTTCCAAGCCATAAACAGACTAAACAACGTAGAGTTACGCATCCACTATAAATCACATGATGAGTCAAACTCATGGATAAAGTCATTAAACTCAATAGTGACAACTGTACCCAAATATTGTCTTGGACCCTTGGTGGCCCCATAGATATTGTCCATGTCCCACAATAACAGTGTGGGTACACACTCCAAGATGTAACCAAGCTCAGGTCCGTCACTCTCTTAAACCAAATCAGAGTTTCTGTGAACCTCAAAGGCCAAGGTTGGTACCGCACTGCGCTACGGGTGCACCCAATGCTAACTCGAGCAGTCTCTCCTCCGGAAACTCCAGAGAACTCCACTGTGACACTAATGTATTACCTCCGTAACCGTACAAAAACAAATCCCCAATTGGAACTAGAAACATCAATTGGAATCCGAAACCGCAATAGAAGGTACCCGAGGCACCACAAGGTACTAACACAAGGGAAACCTGAAACTTGCCATCACCACAGGCACCCATCCTGTCTACAAGTTTGCAAGTCTTGTCTCACTGGGGAGAAACATGGATATCTGACTGCTCCAAAAATCCAGCCTCACTATCGGTAACACACATGAGCTCCAACACTCCAAACAACAAAGCACCAACACAAATAAATATGGTGCATAAATATGAAGCAGAGATGGAGGTATATCAATCACAAGAAACATAAAGAACAATACTCCATCTCAAAAACATCCATCAAATGGGTCAAACCAACCCAACCCGGACTGATATAGCTTCAGAAGGGCATTTAAAAATACAAAAACTCGATTTTGAAGGTCTTCTACTCTCCAAATCGATAATCTGACATTAGTAATCTGGCCATATGAGGCGTTGCTTTATATAATTGTATCTAGTCTTTTTCAATTTCCTACCTAATGCACTTTTTTCCCCGCAAACGGACACCGTTTGAAATTTTTGCATGACTCTGAAAATCTTCAATTTCAATTTCAGACCCTTAAACGTCAAAATTTTGCAATTCTGACATTGTTAGCCTTTGATTTTACATCTTTGTTTGTGCGCGACAAACTTTACATGTTTT
This sequence comes from Marchantia paleacea, assembly GCA_014180765.2. Lineage (NCBI taxonomy): Eukaryota > Viridiplantae > Streptophyta > Marchantiopsida > Marchantiales > Marchantiaceae > Marchantia > Marchantia paleacea. The sequence goes on along the minus strand of MUAA02000039.1, from coordinate 186,546 downwards.
ATCACCCACCAAATTTCAGATCAAACGGACACTATATGATAATCTGATAGCTTACTGCTCCTACTTTCAACCCGAAAACTTCGAAACACAAGATCTTGGACTTCAAGCAATTCTGTCCAAAATATTTTTTGGCCAATCTTGATTTAATGCCCAAGATAACTATAAGCATCGATCCACTTCGTTAATTTTCAGCAGTGCTTCCGTCCTCAAAAATTTCTGATTCAAATTTACACTAAAACAGAAAATAGAGAAATTCAAAATCGATCACATCTACTTTGAATCGACTCTACTTCTAGATCACCACCATGGGCTGCACTCCATCAATGCCCTACACACTCAACAGCCAACAGATGGAAGCTATCATCGATCCAAACTCGCTAAAACATCTTCAGTGCTCCAAGAACTCATAGTTTTCACCACATAATCCAATTTGAGTTTTTGAAGTAATCTTTTCTACTCTCAAAATATCCACAAGGACACTCCACTCATAACCATAGCATAAAAGATAGATTACAATCAAGCCAAACTCACTTTATGCTTCAAAGACTCCAGGTTCCCGCACTAGCTACTATCCACCATAGCCACACTCTCAAAGGCTCAACTTTGAAAACTGTCCCACAAGGAGCCCTAATTCGAACTCTACCCCTTCAGCCCTAGGACCCCTATCGGCACTATAGGCCCTAACGGCAATTATAATGTGAACGGTGCTAATTGCACAACTGTTGTATATGCTCATACACACACCTACCTAACTAGATATGTCGCTACATAAGTCGTAACAAAGATAACAATGGTGTCGAGAGTGCCTAACTAGCAAAAAATACTACAAATGTCATCTTCTTGATCGATAATAAACCTATCCCTCCACACGAAATTGACAAAAATAGTTATCTTTGTACCAAATCTCATGCCGCATAATCATACACGAAATTGATAAAAATATTTTTCTTTGTATCAAATCTCATGTCGCAGACTCAAAGGTCCATTATCCAATGATGTCATCAAAGACGTCCATGAACCTCCTATCAAAGGTTGTCCATCGTGATAGAAATGCATGTGAAGCTTGAACTATGTGAAGTAGATAGGTGGGTCAAGGAGCAATACTAGAGGAGAGTATATCAAACGTCACATGTTGATCCCCCAGTAGAGGAAGTTCATCTATATGTAGTACATCCTCCACAAGTGCCATATCTAGGTAGTGTGAGACAAAATACTCTAACCCTACGGTCACTCCCATAATGCATAAGTCATTGTCACATGGATATTTCTTTTCTTTAAAAACACATGAGTGTGTGATTGTAAAAGAACCCTCTTGACCCTCGTGTGAGTTGATACTCTCTTTTTCTCATTCTCAATAATCCACATTCAACTTCTAACGGAAGTTGATTGTGGTATTCAACAATTGAACAAATAATTCTTGCTGAAACTTCACATATAATTGCTTTCCAACCTTCTTATTTTCTCGGAAAATTTCTTTATATTTCTCTTTTCCAAATCTCTAGTAACAATTGTCTAATTATATACTGTATCACAAGGTGATATGTAGACCCCTATGTACTAAAACCATTACACATCCCAATCCTTCACTCCTCATACTCTCAAATTTCATGAAAAAAGTTATTTACCATCCAAGCTTCAATTCTAAAAAGTTTTATTGATGAAAACTTTTGATAGCAAAGGTTATGATCGATATACTAACTTTGTGAAAGTGAGTGCAATCTTGCAACTTTGACTCTATGCTCAAACTTCAAACTATCACTTTGTACTCAAAACTCATCTAATTGAAATGAAATTTTAATCTAAACATAAGTATGAGTCGTAGACTCTTTTTTTTTATTAAATCAAATATGTTTAAACCCTTGTAAGTTTATCACAATTGACCTAAACACACTCTAGGATCTGAATTTCACTCTTTCAATTCAAATTATCACAATACTGTGACAACCTATTCAATTGCATCCATTCTTAAGCACATCTCGTAGCTCTTGTTGTCAACTTTTGAACCCTCTCCTTCCAATCCCGAATGTCCCTAATAAATACTTCCAAAACTCCTCAAAACTTCAAAGAAGTTGATCAAGTGACTTCATTTGCCCAAACTCCAAGACCTATGAGAATGAGAAGTGTCATTTTGGCCTCTAGAGTGGCCAAATTAGTAGCATATTAACTTAGAGCTCTACAACTATCATAAACATAATATTTAACCATCATATAGACAATATAAGCTACAATTAATAAGTCAAAATAACAACTCAAAATCGGTTAAATATGAATGGAACTACAAAGTGAACCTAGGAGTTTATAACTTGAGAATAATACTCCTTGCCAAAATCAATAAACAATCAACTCTCTATGACTTGCTTTTGGTAAACAATAGTGATGGATTGGAACCCACGTGTTGATGATCAACACTACTTGCAAGTTGAAATCCATAACACTCAACTAAATGAAAACGTATACAATTAGATCACAAATTGTGCCATAGGAAATAACAGGAAGAATATTTAGATCTGGAAAATTTATCACTTATTGCATAAAATTATCTCCAAAGTGATATACTAGCCACGCCCAAAAGAGATCGCAATGAAGACACCAGAGGTTGATCATAAATGGATTGAGTATTGTTATATGGAGGATCATGTTGTCCTCTATCCATGTCCCACGTCGGTTCCACTTCTATCAGGTAAGCTCATTAGTCAATAAAGCACTGTTCTAGATCTCTTGTTTCCCCTTTTCACCTTGACCAAATTTTAAATTTAATAAAATCAAAGATAATATCTCTCGGAGCCTTATCAAAATCTTGACGCTATAAAGTTGATCCAACTGTGGGCTGTTAACAGTCTTAGAATGAATCATCGGTCATCTTGAGCTAAAGTATAAATGTCATAATAATAACTCTGAAGATGATACATGTCATCATCTTCTCATAATAGCCGCATCACATCACGATAATATTTTTTGATATCTTACATCCATCTAGAAGTTGGAGATGAGGAGGAAAGCCTAAAGGAGATCATACCCTACACTTTTATACATAGACTCTCAAACCTACTAGATCAAGCTAGATAATAAAGTAATCAAAGGTCTGTCTAATATGATTTATATGGCTCACAATGTGTATATCATCAGTTAAGGAGGGAGTAATAACTAAACATAGTCAAGCAATAGACATAAGAACTTTATAATGAGACATGGTAAATAGCGGTTCTCTTAAAGTATCAAAGGTGACAGATTGGAGAACAATGGCTCCCTCATGTGAAAAGACATGTTAATAGAACAGCAAAGAGTGAACCGTAGAAGAACCATACGAAAAGAATAAAGTTCGACAAAGGTCCACCAGCCTTTATAAACTATCTAAAGAAGGATTCACATAAGACATTATTAAAAACAATCCCAATGTCCACATGTAAGACAATTCAATCCTGATAGATTTTTAAGAGTGCTTTAATGTCTAACTATACCGTATCATAACTCATAGTGTGATGACTTTAAAGTGGTGTGGACAAAGATGTTGTTAGAAGTGGGAACGATGCTAAAGGGCCACGATACAACTGATAAGGTGTAATAAGACCTCCTCATTAGTAATCAGAATAATATCACGTGTGTTTTTCTCCATTGCAAGAAGCCAACTAACATATGATTAATTGAAATCTTGCAATTGATGCAATCACATGCAACATCAATAAGTAATAGCATTGATAACTTGTACATTTTAACAAAAAGTGGTACTCCGCGTAGGGGCATGGGGTCACGATGAATAATTTTGCTGTCCCATCCAAAATTGTAGACAAAATCTTTTTGATCCTCGTCATCTAAAAGTTGTCATGACCTGAAACTACACCCAAGCAATCATCACTTCGCTTTTTATCCTTCAGGAAGAACATCAAGTGCAAAAAAGACGAACAGAAAAATCTACATACTTAGTCCACGGGAAACTGAAGCGGGATTGGAAAGTACAATTAAAGAGCTTTGACTCTATATTGCTGTAAGGTATGTCCCACCTTGTAACGATTGTTTTGAGTGAGGACGATCTGAATTTGGGAGTTGGAACTTGAGGAAAATAGATTCGCAAAGACTCTCTAGTTTGGTCATGATAGGGACAATGTAAAGTAAATGGCTGTTCTGTATCCAGAGCTTCTAAACACAGACTGTATAATCAAACTTGTCTTTCCTCTCAGTATAGGAAATATTCTTTTTCCCTATTTCAGTATGTAACGACGTGACCATGTTCTGGCATGGCACATGATAAGGGACCGGCTAGCTTTTAGGTAGCATAAGTAGGAATAATGGAAAGTTATTTATGTGATCTACTTTCAGATATTGGGGCCTAGTCTAGCCCGGTTTGGTTCCATCCTTGTACGCTTTGATGGGGTCTTCCCATCCCTTTTGTTATTATACTTAGTCCCCTGTTCTACTGTCAGAGATTGTATCCTTCCCCATTCAGTTTGAAGCTGCTGGACTTCTTGTGAGTAGATGTGACTGATCATCAACGTTGACCCTGGTTCGGTATTGAATTCCAAGGTAGGTTACTCTTCGCATTGTAACAAGGTAACAAATGTCTTATTCAACAGCCTTTAGGTTGGAGTGTTGAGAAGGACGTACCACCAACCTGTCTGGAGATTTCCAGCTCAAAAAAGGAACCTGAGAGGCATTGAGTAAAATGGTGGGAAAATCCACCAATCGCGGAACAAAGCAAAGGCCAGAAAACAACCTGCCGAAAGGCAAAAGTGAAAAGAGAGGGTTTATCACTGTCCTGAGTGTGATAATTGAGTATCAAAGCCATGGAGTCAGATAAATAGATGAACGAACCAAAAACTATCATGACATTGCAAGTACAACATGATCAGGGGGTGTTAAGATAGACCACAAGATAATTGACGTGAATTGGTGATCTCCATAAAACCTAGTCCCACCTCCCATAAGAGGTCCATGAGAAAATGTATGCGTAAATCCAGAATTTTTTTTTCTCTTAGTGTACTCCCAAACTGAGATAATAAGAATTTTTTCTTGAAATGTGGATTTTGGAAAGGTAATGGTGTTTAACCTATAAAATCCATGGGGTACCTTTTCAGGATCCCGTTAGTGTTTCTCCCATTACACGTAAAAAATTTTGCGGGATTGCTATGGAGGGTTTATGGGTCAGATATGAAACACATTATGGAATGTTTTACCTCTAAACCTAGCTGTAATCACATATTTGGCTAGAGGCAATTGACTATAACGAGTTGTGATCACACATTTAAAATCACGTGTAGAAAGACCACTTTTAACAACTTGAATGTGATCATAAGAACATACAGCTAAACCTAGAGTGGAGCATAAGTTTGAGATATTTAAAACAATATTCTCATCACATCTACGAAATAATCACGGTATTGGAATTCGATCTCGTAAGGAAAGTTTGCACACTATATGAAGGTCCTTGTTCATAATGCACTGAAAAATGTATTGTATATTGAAGCTACCAACTAACAAAAGTGTAGAGCTGATTGCGCATTGCCAAGCTCTATAGCTTTTGCCGGTCGTTTGTCATCTATTTCGTTTACGGTCATTTGTCATATATTTTTTAATCAACCTTGGTTTTTTTCTCAATACATGGTCGGAGAGGAGTCGCTATATCAAGATTTAATTCACCAAGAAATTTTCTCTTTGTCTTTTCACGGTCACCGTTTTGGAGGTTCGAGCAAATCTGAAGTCCTCTTATGTATTTTTTCATAGTTCTTGATTCAAAACCTGCGTGAAGTTCGTGAGTTAAAATATGTAAACAAAGAATTTTCCAATAATTCCTCGTTACAATCATATTTCATTTAAATGTGTTGAAACTTTTTGTGACTGTAGCGAGATAATGATTGTAACGAGGTGAGACTACACTATTCCAGTTGGTTCTCAAATAATGTGATTTATAGCAAGGACGCGATTATATCGGGGCTTTGACCAGGTTTTACCGTAGTTGAGCTAGCAATGTATATTTCTCTTTTACGATTCCAATAGGGAGATTCAGCCAAGCATATAAGGTGTCCCATAAGAAAATTATACGAAAATTTGTACATAATTTTAAATCCAATAAAAATTATCATTTTTATAATTGAAGTGCGATTTTTTAATAAAAATAATTTTAAATCATGTATCAAGGTAGATATTTTTAATGTATGGTAATATTCATTTAATAATATGTCCATAAAAATACCTTATTTTCTAGGCTGATACGCTATAATATATCATTTTTTTGGCCTGGTCTCACTGCTGTTCCGAGGACGTGAGACCAGGCCAGAAAGTCCAGAAAATATGGATTACGTTCACGAATGGGGATCAGACACTCGCGAATTCGAGGGGGCCGTGAGATAGAGACGGGAAACGAGGAAATTAATTATTTCACTGAAACATTGAAAGTGGCGGAGAGTTCTACAATCTGAGTTCTGTAAAGTCCAATAGAGGCAAATCTGAGTATGGATTTGGAGAAAAAAAATATAATATAATATGATAAAATTTGGAGACAACTCTATGCATGAAGGCCATCAAGAATAACCATGCAGAGCACATAGGAGGCGAAGTTTCTAGAAGAAGATCCCAAGTGATGTGGACGACGAGTTTTCTCACGAAATAGACAGTCACAGCCCTTACGATTTAAGACTGAAGAAGGTTCCTAGTTTGACTTGTCACTAGTTTGAGCGAGGATGTGTCGTTTCATTGTTGTCAATGACTTCCGCAGTGATGTTCATTCTCTTCGTTCACACTGTTCGATCTGGTTTTTTCCAACTTCCAGATGCCCCTCGGGTTCTCTGAGATGTTGAGGTTACAGTCCTACTGTAGTTAGTCTCTCATATATCAAGAGATTTAAATGAGCGGTAAAGATCTTCTCATAATCAGACTAGTTGAAAGTCACATTCAAATACGTCCTACGGTCTATTCGATGGATCATGGTAACCTCTCTTTCGTGATGCTTGCGCTGATAACCATGAGCTCTTATTCTGTGGAGGCGGTCCATATAACTGGATATTTGAATGACTTGAACTGTCGGCGTGGGCAAACTGTCACATGCCCCAACATCGTCGAAGGTGTATGTTGTGATTTCAACGCATTCAATGCGAACAGCTTAAGCGTTCTTTTTGAGAGAATTGCGGGAGGAAATTTCATGAGCACTTGGAATGGTCCTGGATGCAATGCTGAATTCCAAAGGAAGCAAAACTTGGTCGGCAGTACTAGGAGGTATCGCTGCATGAATGGTCATCCTGCATTTGGTGGGGCAAAGTGGTTCGTGGCAGAACCCGATTCAACTTCTCCCAAAAACTTAAATTGCACCAAAATTGTGAAGGCAATCCCGATGTGAAGGAGGTCCAGGCAGAGGTTCTTGTTAGTTGAGATCGACTTGAACATTCCTTCAGATACCAGTGCAAATGCAAACATAATCTGCAAAGCTCAGATAGGGTGCTAATATCTCCGTAATGGCTTGTCTTCATAGACCGGGATATAGAGCAGCTCATGACTTGTTTCCAGTTATTGAGGGATCACTGTGAATGTAGATTCACACATTCAAAATGCACTCAGCGCATTTTCATCTCAGCCCGGCTGGTTACAGCCACTAGGGCGTGCAAGTTCTGACCATGGATTCAGGCTTAGGATTTCTATTCGGGCATCTGAATAGGAATTAAAGAGTACGGACCAACTGCTTGTTTCTAAATAGGTTGATCCTGGACTTGGCCTCAATTCAACATATTCACGTCACATTTTATTCCATGCGTCTCCATTTATTTTCCCTCACGTCCATTAAGCGTCTCTGATCGGACACTCAGTTTCTGCTGTTATGTACATTGCTGATAATCACATACGCCTCAATCCCGATTGTTTGTTCCTCAACATCATAACTTTCAGAAACAGATACTCCTTTCAGCTCGACCACTACTCGTAGCTAAGGTAGCATGTGCATCTTGTGAGCAAAGCAAAGCTGGTATCATCCTGAAAAGTGAGATCATCAGAGGCCAGCAGATAAAATTCTTAACAAAGCATCTAAGTGAGTAATCTTCCAGAAATCATATGTCCATTCCTTAATCTTATCTTCTAGTACGCTGTGAATGAGGATGTGGTAATCACTATCCTAACTTCCGCATTGCAATATGCATAAATTTTGAGGATCTCTTGATCCGTCCTAGTTTCAGTGAATTTCAAGTCATGGATTGAGCTGAAGAGCATATAGAGACGTCACTTTTAAAATCATGTCAGTGGATACAATTCGTTATACTTCGTCTTACACGATACAATTTGCGTTTGAGTTAAGCATTTGTGAAATGAACGTCAAACTCGTGCGTCAACGAAATCTAATGATCAGCTGCATATCACGACAACATTAGCTTCAAGAAAGGGGTGAACAGATGTACTATAGACGCATTGGCACGGACTCGAGGTACAGGGACAGATCAGAAACAAGGAAGATCCCAGTAAACTGTGTGAGGCAACGTATCGAGCACCAACACGAGAATTGGATTGGATCACGAACCATCATACATCTGCATACCGAAACAGTTTAATCACAGCAAGGATATTAGAATGCTATTCTGAAACACCACTACGTCACGAGTGCCCATCATGGTGTCGAACTAGCTCGGTAAGGGCCAGTACACCTCGTCAACCACTTTCTTAAGTGGATTACTCAAGACTAACCAGTGGGGAGATCTATTATCTTCTAGCGTCTTAATAAAGCTCCCTCCCATCCTTTGCATGCTAGCAACCTATATAGACTTCAGCCTGAACTCCATGAGAAGTAACCTTTATTTATATTTATATATATATAATTAATGTTTAGTACTGAATATAACCCTAAACCCTAAACTCATGGAATCAGCTCATATATATATATATATATGACTAGGGAGACACGGCTGCCTGGGGAGCGTGGCAGTGCGCGTGTCGGACATCGACGAAGAGCGCAAAACCTCCAAGTCTAAAGATACCATCCAACAATCAATATATATGTATATAAAAATAAACATGGCCGTTGAGAATTTTGCTCATGGATAAATGAAAGTTAGATTGAAGAATCATGCCTGTACGTGACTCTCTCATATCCAATTTACCAACCTACCTACATCATTAGACCTCAACTGCTTTTATCATGTGCAAATGGTTGTAGGGGAATGCAAAACTCTACTTAAACATACAGAAAGCTGTTTATGAGTATGAAAGTCAGACTAGGGTCTGAAATTGAAAACTTTGTATCTGACCTTGTGATGGACATCACAAGGTCAGATACAAAGTCTTAGATTAGGGAAAAGGACCCCCAAACCGAGTTCAAGCATATTAAAATTACAAATATTCAGAAAACTTGCAATACAAAGAAAACTCTTAGTCTAGCAAATCTACGAGAATTAAATGAGGTCAAATTCGTTATAAATATAATCTATCATATTTTGATATTCTCAATTCTATTGTAGCAGTTGATTAGTATGTCTTCTATATGTATCACCATAAATGCATTATGCTTCTAGTGATTCTCATGGATTAGCTGTAGCTTGTTAACAGTCACTTTTACCACTCCACTTTACCGTCATAGCCCACATGACAGTAAATTGGAGATTAGACTCTAGATAACACTTTCACATTTGAATTGAGACCGGTTCAGTGCTAACTCCATTGTCACTTGTTAACAATCCAATCACTCAAAAGTGTGATGAGTACATGAGAAAATGATCGTTGGCAAGGTGTGTACTCTAATATGTGTTCTATCAATAGTTCATGGGTCAAACTTGAAAATGAGTTCATAACTCGAAAATCTAATCTGAAGGTGGCTGAATGTTGCCAAACTCTACTTAGCCTCTAAAGTAAATTAGAAATTATCTATTGGAAGAGTTAGTAAATAACTTTTATTCTTTACAATTACTATTTTAGTGGTAAATATATAAAGAAATTGACTCTAAGATTAACAATTACATCATAATATATCAACAAATTGCACACGGAAAAACAAACATGCACAACACTCTGAACAAAATTTCTCTCAAATAAAGCAGTGTGCACCATTTGGCCTTTGAGAATATGGCTAAGAAAACCGCGATTCCGCAACCCACAATACCGTAGCGGGTGATTTCTAGACTCCTGTCTTTGCTGAATTGTGCTATAACTTTTAAACTGATCAACGGTTAGAGGTGATAAACCCGAAATAAGGTGTGCAAATTAACTAAGTGTCATATATATGGTGCAAGAGCACCTGAAAAACAGGGGGCCGTTAGAAAATTGAAAGCAACGTCAAAGTTAATACGAACCTTGTAAGTGTCAAATCCAGTGAAAGAGGTAGCAAGTAGATGAACGAGCCGAAATCAAATTATCGCAAAATAAGAATTGAGGACGTGAAAGGAACAAGGTGAGTTGGCACTGTTTTTTCTCTTTGTCATGAGTCCCAAATGCGGTTTTGTGCTCAATCTTACCGCCGCTCCAAGGATGTGATCCTCTTCTGGAATTGGCGGCCACAAGCTCAATAAGTATCACACACCTTCAGTAATTACCATGATCATACTAGAAGGTGCCGTCAAATAGAGCCCGGAGAAACAGCATGATAATTAACTTAGAAAGGCACTTATTGTAACAATCCGGCCACAGAACATATGAAACCTCTTCAGGTCAGTTCTGGAGGGTCTAATACAGGCAAATCTGAGGGATAATTTGCAAAGACCATATGCATCTATGCCAACTTTCATCATTAAAGACCACGGGAAAGACAAAGGAATCGAAGTTTCTATCACGAGGTCTGATTCAGGGATGTGGAAGAAAATATTTATTTCACCCCATTTCAGGCCTCCCGATTTCAGTTTCAAAGGTTCCTGTTTGGAATGTCTGAAACTAGTGGCACAACTTTTTGAAAAAGTGCGTGTTTTTGTACTGTTGACAATGTTCGATCTGATCCCATCTCCGTCGGGTTCTCTGAGATGTTGAAGGCACAGTTCCAGTCTCTCAAGAATCAAAGGTATTTAAATGGACGTTCTACAGTTTATCCATTGAATCATGTTTAACTCAAATTTATGCTCTTTGCGGGGACAGCAATCAGCTATTTCGTGGAGGCTGTCAATATAGCTCTAAAGTTAAGTGCGCTTGATATTTGAGAGGGAGTTGAATATTCCCTTGTATCGAAATTCTTCCATTTACTCATGGATCTTGCATGTTACAAATGTTTATTTAGTTACTAGTTCCCGAGTTAATTATTGCGTGATCAGGATGGATGTGGTATTAGTTTTTAGGTTAGTCCATATGATGATAAACCAAGCGCAAGGTGGTATGAACAATATTGAGTATAACTTGATAACCAGTGAACTTGGTTAGTCCACGAAATTGTTTTTGACTTTGCTGAGTAGATTTTGAATTTATATACTGAGATTTTGAATTTGAATTCAAATGGCTTAAGTTTGAATGTATACAATGTACAAGCAATAGAACATCTGATTGGGTGGAGTAGTAAATATCTAAGTGGACCATTAAATGAACTTAACCTAGATCTACTTATCATAATGTAATCTAACTAATAAATATTTTTATGAATTAAAGGTTGAAAAATTAATTATTTCATACTTGGAACTCAAGTTTTGAAATTGAAATATCACAGCTCTTATTGACTTTCCCATCAACAACAAATCATCCATATAGACTGCTATGTAGAGTTTTTGATCTTTATTGTAGAGACTCAAGTGTAAGTGTACTTTCTTGAAGCTTTCTATCCTCAAATAAGCATCAAGCTTCTTGTACCAACTCCTAGTGGCTTACTTCACACCATACAAAGCTTTCTTGAGTAAACAAACTTTCCCATTGGAGGTGGAGTAGCCATTTGATACATCCATGCAGATTTATTCCTCTAAGTCTCCATTCAAGAAAGCTGTATTCACATCTAATTGCTCTACTTTCCAATTATTCTTAACTGCTAGAGCTAATAGCATTCCAATAGAACCATACCTTGCCACTAGAGGAATTTACTTTAGGGTTACCTTTGTGGTTAAGGATTCACTAGCCACCATGGTTTAGGGTTTCGGATTTGTGTATCCATACTCAAAGCTGAGGTTAAGAGGTGTATTTATTGCTGTTCACTTAGTAAAGCAATTCAATCATAGTGTTCATTTTGCTAGTGATCATTCCTTCATATATTGATAACACGTGTGAGTTGTTGGATTACTGAGATGTGGGGGTGATGATAGCAATCTAGCTGAATTCGAGTTGAAGGTTGGTTCAAGATGGGGAGTGCTACAATGAGAGTTATGAACTCAAGAGCATTGACTAAATTACCTCCGGGTTAGATTGAGTGTAGGCAAGTGCAGGGGAGTCCACAAGACGTGATAATTCATTATCTAGAAGTGATCTATATAGATCACATTCACACATTGATTATCATAAATATTAACTTATCAGTTTGAGTTTGATGCAAAGCGGTAAATCAGCTCTTACTCGACCTAGCTTTTGCATTAAACGTTGACCTGCAAGTTGTCAAACAGCATTTGTTGTCGTAAGTTGCTTTGAAGGGGGTATCATGGCGGTTTTTTTGTCGTTGTTTCAGATTCCAAATTAACTCGTGGACTAGGACAGTCTCGGTTGGACAGTCTCGGACTGGAATAGGCGTAGAAACTCAAGCATTGCAGTCAACCCCATTACACATACGTAGTCGGACCCTCAGTGTTGATATAAAATAAGCTTCTGCCACTGGGTGTGCAAGCGGTGTCGATATGCACAAATTGAGTAAAGCAAGCACATGAAATCGAAATACGGGTATTCTTTACAAATTGAATTCCCATTGACCCTCAGGAAGAATGGTGCACATAGAAGTTGGAGCAACGAAGTTAAGACTCTCCTTCAATCTGAACATTAACTTTACATCCCACTTGTATATATAGTGGTTAGACTATGGTTAATTTCACGCATATTGATGATCAGGAATTGCACTGAAGTTCTTGGAATATTTTGGTGAAACTGATTGTAAACCAACTCGATTATCCCCAGACGTGATTATTATCTTTGGATAAGATCAAGCTAGGACGAGACACTCAACAAAAAGGGTAGATGTGATGATCGGATTGTCTGTCTCTTTCAAACATGATAATGGTAGGAAATCAGCAAATCCGAAACAGACAAAGATATGTCTATTTCATATTTAAGACTTTTGAAATGCAAAAGAAAGTAATTCATAATTCAGTGACTAAATTAAAATTATATGAATCTTCTGAGAATCTATACGTGTTGGAAAGTCTTCTCGCCGCAATATACTGTTTGATGATTCCAAAGGGGTAAGATGGGGCCTAGCCCCATCTTACCCCTTTGATTTCTTCCATGGACTACTTGATGGGGGTATTCACATCCTTTTTGCTATACAGATGTATTACATGGGTCCAGTAATCTACTATTTCGCATGTGACCGGTCTCTATTTACTTTCTTTAAATTTCATACCTTCTTATACCTTTCAGCTTGAGATGCAGGTTTCTATATGCTAGAAGTATACTTTTGAATTTTTTAAATCAGAAGACTTAAAAGTAAAACAGTACAGCAATGAATCTCCGTGCATTTCTGTGGTGGTGATCCTTGTGTGCAGGATACAACTTTCAGCTTGAGAGGTAGATTTCTGTAAACTAAAAGTACACTTTTTCAGTCCAGTTTTACTATTTGCACGACGCATCTGAAAACAACAAAATAGCAAAAGAAGCTTCATGTTAGAAATGCTTGTTTAAGGTACTTGGTTTTGAACAAAATGCTGTTCAATTGCAATGTGACAGTGAAAGTGCTATGTTTTCGGCCAAAAATGAAGTAGTATAGAATGCAAAGTCATATAGCTTTTTGTTATCACAAGATTTGACAGTGGATCATACGAGAATAAATCTGTCTATGGAAGGTCCACACAAAGGAGAATGCAGCTCACATGATGACCAAACCAACTCCTAGTTTGAGTGCTGACTGGATTTGTTACAAGTCATTTCATATTGAGACTCGGTGTGATGCAACAACATGAGGTTGTTGACTGTACCCATTGGCAACTAATATATATAGATATTGTCATGGAGGAATCCATCTCTTCTTCTGTAGATGATGAACCTTCATCATATGGTGAAGCAACAAGAAGATCAGATTGGAAGAAGTGGGAGAAAGAATCTCTACAAAAAATTAAACATGGGAATTTATAGATCTTGCACCAGGAAAAAAGACTATTAGATGCATATGGGTCTTCAAGGTGAAGAGAAGAGCTGCTGGTGAGATTTTGAAGTACAAGAGATACATTAGCTCTATATGGAGAATCCCCAACCTTTGACCTTGAAATTCTTTCCTCCTCTAAAGAATCATCAGCTTTTGGAACCTGAGCATTACCATGCTTCCTTGTCTTTATGATGTAAACCTTCATTGAAAAAGGCTCCAATTGAGTCCATTTATCTCTTTTCCCGAGTCTACTTCAGGTACCACTTCCTCTCCATCTTTAGGATTAGGTATCTCCTGAGTACCATTGTGTGTTTGTGAGATGCCTATTAGTGGTAAAATCACAGGTATAGAAACAGATGAAGTATCTACTACTAGTGTGATGCTTCTCTCATCTATGTTTCTCCAAGTACTCTCCTCATCAAGCAACACATCCCTAGAACATATTGTATGATTAGTTCTTGGATTGTCAAGCAGGTATTCCTTCAATCCTTCTTCAATCCTCTTAGATTTCAATCCAAGTTTGCTCCTTTGCTCCTTTGGGATATGAGCATAGGCTGGACAACCAAACACCCTCAACATGGTAAGATCAGATTTCTTACCACTCCATGCTTCTTCCGGTGTCATGTTGTTCAATGTTATTGTGGGACTTTGATTTCTGAGATAGTTAGCAGCCTTGATAGCTGCACCCCAAAACTGCATCTCAAGTTGAGCATGTTATAGCATGCTCAATGCCTTCTCTTGCATAGTCCTATTCAACCTTTCAGCAACTCCATTCTGTGAAGGACTATCTCTAAATATCACATCTAACATTATTCCCTTGCTTTCTACAAAAGCAACAAACTCCATGTTGTTATACTCAAGTTCTCCATCAGATCTGAGTCTTCTCACCTTCTTCACTATCTGAGTTTCTACCTTTATAACAAAGACTTCGAATTTTTGAAGCACATTATTTTTGCTTTTCAATAAGTACAGAAAACTCTTCCTACTCTTGTCATCTATGAAAATGACATAATATTGTGCATCTAGTAAGGATTTGTGAGGTATCTTACCACATACATCTGAATGTATGAGATCCAGTAGCTCCTCGGATATGTGCAATGACTTCTTGGGGAAAGATGTCTTGTGTTACTTCTCTTGAGCACAAGCACCACAGAATGCAAGTGATCCTTTTGGTAGTGTGAGTCCTCCCACACTTTGTTGTAAGACTCTCATGTTAGACTCAGAAAGATAACCCAACCTTCTATGCCACAACTCCAATGACTTTTCATTTGAAAGATAAGATTTCTCATATTTCTTGTGCTTCACCTCTAGCAATCTGAACAAGTTACCATCATCAACTCCATTGCAAACAACATGTCCATCCTTCTCTATGGTGCAAGACTACCTTCCACCCAAAAAATGTACATCAAAACCAATAGTTATGAGTTTGCTCACTAACATCAAGTTTCTGACAAAATCAAGTACATATCTGACTTTGTCTAGTTCTTTGTCCTTGTTTTCTCCTCCAATAAAAGCAACAGGGATAGTTTTTACTTCAAGAATTGAAGATTTATCACCATTTTCACTTTCTACATATCTCATCACCTTATTCATGCTCTTAAATGGATGACTCTCATAACTCATATAAGAATACAAGCCGAGTCCAAGTACCAACTAGGATATCTCACTTTCTCAAACTTCCTCTCAACGTTCATGTTGATAAAATCACTCTCTTCATCATCTGAATAAAGTTACTCCACCAAGTTGGCTCTCTCCTTCTTCTTCACCACTCTCTTCTTCTTCTGTTCCTCAGGTATGTGATTAGTCTTGGAAGCATCTATACTCTTCTTGGACACCTTTTTGCATTGAAAGCTCAAATGACCTCTCTTACCACAGGAGTAACAGCTACGAGTCTCTTTGTTCTTCCCTTATGTACCAATCTTCTGTCCCCACTTCTTCCTTTTGTCAGCAAGAAAAGCAACTTCCTTACTAGCTCTATCAAACCTAATAGCAAATGTGACTATATTATTGTATGTATAGTCGCATGACACTTGTTCATCAGGAAGAGAATCAAGTGATAGAATAATAGGCTCATACTTTGGAGATAGGCTAGCAAATAGATTTGCAACCTTGAAATGTGGAGAAATAATCAGACCTGACTCATCTATTCTACTAAAGCATGAATGAATCTTAGCGATATGACCTATCACATCATTATCATCATCATCAAGCTTCAAGGTAGACATCTTTGCCCACCTTAACCTTGCATCTGTAAATAATCCGATCTTGCTCATAGATTTGAGCTTGGACATGCATATGGAATATCTTCCACATCTCAAGATCTCTCATCTTCCACATTGTTGAGAGTATCCTTCAAGAGCCTCAAAGTGACAAGATGATTATGTTCAAACACCTCATCAGCAAAGCTCTGCTCATTGTTCTCAAGGGGAGAACTGCAGTATTTTGAATACCCATACAATCTCAAAATCTCCTCCATGCTCCGGGACCATCTTATGTAGTTGAGTGTGTTGAGCTTCTCGACTCTATCAATCTCTCTACTCCAATGTGGACTCATAACCTTTTGATAATCAGTGCATGAATGTGATCCATATAGATCACTTCTAGATGATGTTTCTACCACAGTAGGTCCTATGGATTCCCTTGCACTTGCGTACACTCAATCTAAACCTCATATAACTTTAGGCAATGCTCTTAAGTTCAGAACTCTCAATGTATCACTCCCCACCTTGAACCAAACTCCAAAGCGAGTTTTGCTAGATTGTTATCACCACCCCACATCTCAATAATCCAACAACTCACAATTGTGATGAGTAACTGAAGTTATGATCTTTGGCAAAATGAACACTCTAACCTTATTACTTTAGTAATTGAAAAGCAATATATACATCACTCTCATGCTCAACTTTGGACACACAAATCCAAAACTCTTCACCATGGTGATTCATTAACCATAAAGGTAAACCTAAAATAAATTTATATTTACTATGAATGCAATTTACATTTTATTTTTGGTGATTAATTCACAAGAGATATCATATAGTCAATACTCAAATTTCGAGAATTGTGCGTGTAGGAGAGGGGAGACACGAGTTTGTATCTGTTCACTGTTCATACCAATAACTCCGCAACTGGCCCAGTAGTACTAGTACTTGGATATATTGCAGCCCACCACATAAAATAAGATCAAGGAATTAAATATTACAACTTGGAGGACAGCAAGCGTCATCAGACCACGATCGAGCGATCGCTGCTTAGCGCATTTGAGCTCATTGTCCATGTGGTAAAATTCTGAGCCAAGCAGAATTCTACGCTTCTCGATTATGGGATCAATGATTAAATGCAGAAACATTCGAAACATAATGATCGATGCAGTCATAACTTCCTTGTGACCGCACATCAGATGCATAGCAGCAAGAGTACCCACAGCAGATTCAATTGCTTTGGAAATTGACCATCATACAGTCTTGCAAAATCACTAGGATTCACTACCGCAGATAATTTTTACAGGGACGCACGTGAGTTGAGTGTTAACCATTCCAAAGTGAAAGTGATGGCATAGCAGTAAGATTCCAGAAATATGCATTTAGTTTCAGCGCGTCGGACTCTCTCGAACTGCAACCCCCCGATAAGTGCCTTATGCTGCAATATGCTATATACCCTCGATAAGTGTGGACCTGGCATACTACTCCCGGACAAAGAAAAATAAGCCCCTCAAATGGGGCCTAGCCCCATGTTACCGTTTTGGTTCCATCCTTGTAAGATTTGATGGGGTCTTCCCATCCCTTTTGTTATTATACTTTCTCGACTTGTTCTCCTTTACGCACCCACAATCTTAACAAACCAATTGTTCATCGTCAGTCTTTATGTTATAAGAACGTTATTAGGATAATTCTTGTGATGGTTTACCTGAGACACAAGGAATAAAAAACGCGATGAAAGAAAAACTCATGGACTAGAGTACAATGAAAATGCCAACCAAAGCCAAAAAGAAAACCCCACCCCTTAGTCAAAAGGTCAAAAGCAGGACACAAAACTGTCCCTTTACTCTCAAGTCATAAATCCAAATAAATCACAAAAAACCTTTTCAGTTGTCCAAACTTCAGACACTCAAGCTTGATGTGATTAGCTAGACCCTGACAACATCCTCACCAAGTTATAGCTGAATATCATAACTCTGCAGAGAGAAACCTCCCCTCAACCATCATGTGGTCAAAATCCAGACTGACTTTCGCTGTCTCCTCAAAGATGGTGCTATAACTCTCTGCTCACAATCAGATGAACCTGACACTTTTCCACAGCATATACAGGTTGCTCACAAGCATCGAATGCATTTTTCTTGGATTTTTCAGAATTTATACCATCCACATAGAGAACGTGATAGATCCAGCCTTCTGTTCACGTTGACGTTCCCAATGTCTACTAAGCAATGTTTTCGAGTTTCTACTCAGCACCTCTTTTCAGTGAAACTTCTAGATGGAGGCAGTTTCATCTGCTAGTTTCTGAATCAACAAGTAACGATCACTTTGCATGAGCTCGAGGAGCATTTTCAAATCTAGAACAAACATAACAATATTAACAACAATTTTACGTAACGAACATAACTGAAATTTCAAAAATCTACGTGCAAGTCATCAGTTGCTAAATGTGTCAACACAAGGAAACAGAGAAATATAGTCAAAATTACACCTGCAAGTGAAGTTATTCCTCTTCGGCCGCTGGAAACAGCGCGATCCTTGTAAATACAAGAAGGGTAGGTCTTCAGAGAGCACAGATAGAGATACTTCAGGATTCCCGTCCTAGTTTTGAGTGCTATCGTGGTCCTAGGTAGAGATCTGCTACTTAATAACCCCAAATGTCTACAACGCACATAATGGACAACACACGCACGGTTCTTGCAGTACTCTCTGTTGAACTTTCAGCTGTTGAACTTCCTTCGGTGGGTTTCCCATCGCCTTTTACGGATTTCACTTATGACATGGTCGTGAAACCCGATAGAGGCAAGGACCAAAGATCATAATGTTGAATAAGGTAATACATCGAATGTTAGAACGACATAGTGCTCCTTCCCTTCCTTCACCAAGTGATTAGTTGAAAAACGCCTTGCTGAATGGAGCCGAAGGAATCACAGCGTGACCTCCGTCTACGACCAAGGAATGGCCACTGACAAAGGAAGAATCGTCGCTGGCCAGAAACAGAGCTGCATCAGCTATGCTTTGAGGCCCAGTGAGTGCATTTGCAAGACCAGATTTCTGGGGGCTGAACATTTCTAATCCCAGTACGTTGTCCACGTGATCAGGGGGAAGATCTCCCCATAATGATGTGGAGATGTATCCAGGAGCGATGCTGTTCACTCTGATGTTATAGTCCCTGAGCTCGAATGCTGCTGAGCGTGTCAGACCCAGCAGAGCATGCTTCAAAGTTGTGTACGAGTGGGGAGCGGCCCCTCCGATGTGGCCGGCAACGCTGGCGGTGGTGATGATGCTGCCCTTCGTGAGAGGTTTCATAACTCTGGCGGCGTGTTTCACTCCCATCATCGGTCCTTTCAAGAGAATGCCGAACTCCCGGACGAATCGCTCCATGGAAGTGTTGTCGATGCTGCTCATCTGCCCGATCGCTCCAGCGTTGTTGTACATCACATCCAGACCTCCATAGGCACTGATGCTGAAATCGACTGCTGCTGCGACGTGCTCCTCTTGACTGACATCGCAATGGATGTAGCGAGCTACGTCAGGGCCACCCAGATCTGATGCCAGTTTCTGTCCTTTAGTGTCCTGAATGTCGGCGATGATCACTTTCGCACCGTGCTCCGCGAATTTTCTCGCAGTCGCTTCCCCGATGCCGCTTGCTCCTCCCGTGATCACAGCCACTCTTCCCTGTAATCTGCATTCATTAAGCACCGCATTCAAGTCCGAGTCCAACCTACAAACTGACCATCCGTTGGCTGGACCATTGAGATTATAAGGATAAGCAAGCATTTGTATCCGATGGTCGAGGAACTGAATCTAAGTTACAATCTTGATTCGGTGAGCTCGTCTGTACAAAGCTTAACAGCCTGAGAGATGTTTGAAGTCAGTTTGTCAGTAATTGAAGAGGATCCCATACAATCGGCATCTCGCAGATAACAACGGGAAACTTCCATCCATAATCATATATTCAATTCTGGTGTTATCTCGATCCAACTATGTATGTATGTATGTATGTATGTTTGACCTCAAAGCACCACGAACAGCGTTTGACGGTGGTCGCCATGTTTTGAACGACTTGTGGAGATTCGCCGACAATCTGATTCGGGAACAAAACTCTGAACATTTCCAAGTATGCAGCATAGACAGAGGTAAATACATACGTATAGAGAGAGAAGAGCTTGGTACGTAGGTCTACTAAAGACCTGCTGTACCGTAATTCTCAGAGCTCAAAGATACAAACGTTGAGACTCTCCATGCGAATTCACAACATAAAATGTGATCTACTCAGCGAACCGAATTTCATACTTCTAGCGTTAGTTCAACTCATCCATTCTTGTCATCTATCAGATCAAGACACGCGAACACTATATCGACAAGTCCGAAGGGAGAGCTGTACGTGTGATTCATCGTGTTCCTGAACGATGTCAACGAGGTAAGTCTCAAGATTTCCAAACGAAATACGCATGGGCGAATGCAGATCAGCATATTTAGTACCAAAACTGCACTCACTACTATTAGCTTGTCACAAAAGACCATAGACACCGCGCCCTGGCTGCGCGGTGCTAAAGTAACAGGGTGAGAATAAGGAAGACGATGAGATGAACAAGGAGTCGGAAGAAACTGTTACTGATCAGAATGAGTGAGATTCAAAGTCGAACTAGAACCCAACAGAGTTGTGGGACAGAAGCTGGTCTCTTTTCTAGAGGGACCAATGTTACCTACAGATGAGAGGAAAGCGGGAGGGGGAAACTTTGCACTGTACATACCGCAGGCGAGATGTGTTCTCCTTTCTACCGCAACAGACCAGTCTCTTCAGGATGGCTGACAGATTGCCTCCACATCCACACAAATTCACAATTTTGAAATCGCAGAAGGGTATCCAATCACAACCCCAGACAGAGTACTGATACCTTCAGTGGTGAACTCAGATTTAAAGGAACGTGCAATGGGAGATCACAGTGTCAAAGATTCAAGTGAACTATTCAACTGTCAATACAAGGAGTAAAAATGATCAGATAACAATGAGTATAATGATCGTCAACAATCTAAATTAAGTCTAATTTTGACTCCAGAGTACATTACAGTGCTCAAACACTACAGTACTATTTTCAGTATTCTCAAATCAATCACCTATTAACCGACGGGAAGGCGAATCAGGCTTCGAGGTGCAAGTCACTGCACGAATTGGACTTGCCCGAATCAGCCCGAACACATCGCAACTTATTATTGACAATCGTTTACGTATGATTGAAATGAGTGCAGTGAGAGATAAAAATACTTTGGTCGACATGGATATTGTTGGGGAAGTTGTGGAACGTAGTCCACCGGAGTCGACTTCCAAGTACTTTCTAATTTAATCTTGTTGACGCAATGGATACAAGTTCAACCGAATCTACTTAACATTGGTACCAGCATTTGTGCATTGCATTGATTCATTCTGGACGAATTTCCGCAGGGACGGGAATTTTCATCCTCTGTGTTCTGTTAAGATTGAAATGACACGCACGCGATTGCATCCTTCGCGATGTATGGATGCCTCATCTCGTCATGCCCAGCGATCTGAGTTTTCACTGGAGTGCACTGATTTCGACTTTGGAGCCTCAGTCCGCAAAGCCGCCGTCTTGGAGGACGTATCTGAGCTCGCTGTACTCGAGATTTGTTAGTATATGGAACAAATCTTCACCCAGCTCGAATTCAAATTAAAATGGGACACGAACGCACTGATGTGAAGATGCTAGTGCCGCTGCAATTCCCAAACCTCAACTCATTTCCGAGCATCACATTCCCTCAAATGAACATTCTAATTTTGTGAATATTCCAAGACGATTACACACTTCCCCTAATTTTAGATTTTTTTTAATTAACATCTCCTATACATTTTCATATCATTTTATTTGTAATTTTCAGTTATAAATCTTTTATAATTATTTTCAAAGTTTGTAGTATTCTTTGTGGTTGTGAGAATTATTATTTAAATGTTGTTGGTGGTTTTTCTAATGCTTACTTTATTATTCTTTCCTTGGTTTTTGAGAACTTACTCTTAACTTTTTTATATATTCATACTATTATTTTACATGTACTACTGCAAAGTGTTTCAATGATGATTCATAGTTACAAGCATAACTAGTGTATTTTTTTTTTTTACCCATAACATGTATTTTGGATCTCATGCGGACCTATTCTCTATAACTAGGTTTTGTTGATTATATGGGATCATGTCCCATACATGAGAGCCAATGCAACATAAACCTTTCAAAAGAAAGCTTTATGTTGCATAGACAATAAAATGAAGGAAAAATTGTATAGAATTCTGTTTTACAATGTCACAAATCTCATCCACCTGAGATGCAATATAATCAGCTTCTAAAACTTTACAAGCCTATGTTGAATCACGTTAATACGGAATCAACAATGCTTGTAAAGATTGCATCTAGTGCAATCATCAATCTGCCACCTCCATGCTCAAGTGAGACTAAGGGATAATTTTAATACTCCATTGACATCAATTGCATTTAGATGTTTTTTATAGTCTCATAACACATTCTCTAATAATTTTTAGAAGCCAATGATAATTGCCAAATTGTGTTACAATATATCCTACATAGTTTAGTTCAATCCATCTAACTTTACTTGATTAACAAGTGGTGGTTGAATTTGATTTATTGAGACTCATCTAACCATAGGAACACCTACTCATATTTTACACCCCATGCAACCAACATGCTTAAAATTAAACAAATGTAAATTTTCATAGTATTTCTTGCAACAATTTATAATTTTCATACCTTGTAAAATAATAAATTTTTACCAACTTGTTTAATAAAATATGTTCAACAAATTCACATTCAGATTTTTTAAGAACTTTCATCATAAAGCAAAAAAATTCATGAAACACAATGAAAGATCATACATGTAATATCATGATGAAAAGTGAGATTGTTCAACAAGAAGTAAAATTGTCTAACATTTTCATTTCAACATTTCTTTCATGTAATATTTTCACCGAATTATTATTATTATTGGTACATAATTGTCACATTTAGAGAGTAGACTATTGACATTAGAAATTGTATAAAACCTGTATCAAATGTGGGATTGATTTCAAATATCCTCAGATTTAAGCAATAATGAATTTAGAATACATATGATGAAATTATGTGTTTTGAATGTGAAAACAACTGAACTTCTTTGTGCAGGAAATCCTAAAAGTAATTTTTGTGAGATATGTATTAATGATTAGAGGTAATTATGATTTGTCATTCAAAGTACGTCCAATGTGACTAAACTGCAAGTTTATCTAGAAGTTTATCCAGAAGGGATCTTTCCATCTTTTTTGTTATATTTTACTTTGTATTTTTCTGTTTATCCAGAAGTAAAAATCAATATTTAAAAATAATCTCCATGAATGATAAAAAATGTATAGCATCAATTATCACTCACAAGTAACTTGAGAGCAAGAAAAAGTATTTATCTTCGTGAATGTTGAAAGCCTCAATAACCTTTAGAACACAATGATATGGACATCATTATTACTTAAAAGAAGTAGATACATTTTAAATATCAATATTTACAAGAATATAGTTGTGAAGATGACCAGCAAGCTGAGTTGAAAAATTGATATAACAAACTTTTCTCTTACTTTATGACTTAAAGTATAATATAAAGATCAAAAAAAATTATGGGATTATTTGGTACAAGGTTCAAAAACAGAGTAGTTTTATTAGTGTGATCAATCTCGCAAAAGATTAAGTTGAGAAGTGATTTGGGTCCTTAGACCTTTTATCTTATGATGTTTTGTAATGATTCAAAGTCGTCTCCGGCTCCTAGCATAGTCTAGTCAACTTTTTCTCCTTCGTTGTTCCAAAGTCACAATTGTATTATACTTCAAAAAAAATGTTGAATCATCTACAAAAACAAGGCAGGAGAGTGTAAAACATACTATGGAGATCATTTCACTTTCCACAAATTCTTAATACATTTTTCATGTTTCATTTTCTAAGCCATCTTAGCAAAGGATTTTGAGTTTGACTAACTCTAGTTTTATTTTTGAGGGTAATGATTTGTCTTCGGAGGAGAGTGATAACAATGAAAATATACAAGGCAATTGAGATTATTTGATTGGAGTAATAAATTGTGACACATATATCACTTGTTCAATGATAAATCACTTGCAACATACTCCACTCCTAAGGACCAGGGCATATGCAAACAAATAGATAGGGTATTCATGAAAGAAAAGCATGCACTTTGTCAAATGAACAAAACGGATGGTGAGCAAATTACATCATAGAAAAAATTAAAGGGAAAAAATGGTGAACTTAGTTCATTATTTCAACATCTATATGAGATTTGTAGAAATTGAATCCACATGCACATTTTAAAAGATACATCAAGGAGATTATTTGGATATAACAACAAGAATGGACAATTAGCTTAGGAGCTTGAATCAAGTTTAAGTTTTCCGGTGGAGGATTTTATGGAGATCTTAGATAGTTTATGAAATGATGAGAGTCGTGATAGCTTAAAAGTAATGAGAATGTCTTTCACTCCACATAGATTCCAATGTCATGTCTATAATTCAATCATGAGACTTCTTTAGATGAAGGATGGGAAAATTGCAAATATATCATATGATGAAAACGACAAGTCGAGTAATGTTAAATTTGTCATTGGTTTGGAGGCTCCACCGAGAGATGACTTCTATGTGAGTCCAAAATTAATATCATTAAAACAAACCATTTTCCAAGCACAATGTAAAAGAGATAAGATCTCAACAAAAAAACTAGATGCATAAAAATTAAAAAAACTCATTCACTTTGAATATTATTTGCGTAAATATTTCATTTCTTTAACACTGAGGATGTTGAAGAAATACCGAATAAATTCTATTATTTAAAGCAAAAACAAGCAAGATGTATTATTGAGATAACATCATAGGAAAAAGAATGAAAAGAAATTACAATTGTGCAAGATGAAGGAATGACTTATGTGATTTTATGCTTTCAAGACATTGTAGAGCTCGGACAATAGCCAATTATTGTGATTGTTATCAATAATGATCATCCAAGAATTATTATGATTCATGTGACGTACATGTTAACGAAAGTACTTTTTCAACCAATCAATGATGTCAAATTTTCTTCTAGAAGAAGATGAAATGACTACCTAACAAAACATACTTTTATTTGACTAAAAATTTATATATCAAAGAAATTGAAGGAGTATACATAGATGTTATATTTTTTTATTTGTAATCATATCTCATTTGAAATAAACACTTCCAAAAAATGAAAATTCCAACCAAAAATTGATTTTTCTTGTGCACAATTTGTACTAAATTGAAAGAAAAATGTGTCTAATGTTCATTTTTGGAGAAAAAGAGTACATGCATTTGAAATTGATGATACATAAGGATTGATTTTGATTATAGGGAAAGTACATGCATTTGTAATGAAGAAATACATAGATTTGTACATTAGATCCAACAATGAAAAACTAATAAACCAAAATATTTAGTGCCTTGAGTTGAATTATGTAGTGAGGAAGTGATACATGTATTACTCTTTTTTCATTGTCATCAAAAAATGAACACTCTTTTGAATGATTTACTATTTTGTGTTATCTTCTAATAAAAATGCTTGTGATTGACTCTTTGGCAAATAAACTAAATTCTTGAACTTCAATCAAAACATACAAGTTACAAAAAAGAGATAAGTTGATGAAACACATGCTAAAAGCATAAAATAATCTAGCAATATATGCATTCTTTCAAATCATGGCATTGATTAAACAACATAAACATGCCCTCATTCATTCAAACACCAAACAATATGGATATTGTTGAATCATGAATTGTAAATTTTTTAAACTTCAAAAAAAATTTCAAAAAAAATTAATCAAGGAAAGAACAAGGATGTGGATTTTTGTTGGCCTCAAAAAGGAAAATCAAAAAATAAATGTATCTAACATGTTGTTGAGCTAAAAATGCAATTGCAACCTCAAGTTTTTGGACTATCATGCCCTTTGTACGTCAATAAAGATGTGTTAAGCCTATTATGGATGCAATTAAGGACTTGAAGGATCTTCTAGTCAAAATTTTCATTGCGGTTCCATCCTCCAAATATGTTAACAATTGATCGTTTTGACTAAGAAAAGTTTCCAAGATTCTCACATGCTTACATGACAATAAAGAGATTCAAAATCATCTGATACATAAGAATAGTGACATTCTTATTTGAGGGTGTTTACCATCTCTTAAAGTTTACTACAAGTTCTTGTTATAATAGATTTATTTCCTAGGCCAAGGATAGTGAAGGATCTGACAAGACATAGATGAGTGAAGAGGAGATAACTCGATGGCTCTCCACTCTCACTTATTGGAAGGATCCAATATATATATCTTAGAGCAACCTCCATCTAAATCTTGATTAACAAGATTAATGCTCTTAGGTAATTCTAAGGAATTAAAAATAACAAAAAAATTTTATTAAGTGTTAAATATTACAGTAAAATTCTTGATTTTATAAATCTAATGAGATTGCTTTAATCTTAAATCAAGATGGCTAATGATTAACGGTAGACTTAATGCAATCAATTCTATTTGTAACAACATGATTTCAGATTTGGTTTGACTATGTTCATATTATATATATATGTGAACCCAATAGTAATCCAAGAATAATTTATTTCAAGTTACATGGATTTTCTTGATAAAAAAAATATAACTTGACAAGATGAACACTTATAATCAAAATTTTGATCCAATTTGAATAAATTAAACTTGACATAACATCTAGATTCTGTTATGTAATAATGACAAAGCATTAAGATTTAATTATATATATAATCTTGAGAGCACAAGGATTTACCAATTTACTAAGTCATTGTTAGTTTAGTCAAATCTTAGATATGTCACTTAATCACTCAAAAATATAATAATAGTACATATGATTCAAAGAGCAAAAGATAATTTTTTTCTTACATGGATACAAAACAAGATGCAATAGACAAAGATATTAGATGTCATTTAAGAATTGAAAAGTATATGATAATGAAGCATTCGACCTACATATAATAGACATGTGGCATAGATTAGATTTCAGATATATTTTAATCTTATAGTATGCAAAGAAAGAGAGAATCCTTAAGAAATCATGTCATCTTTGAAAGTGATGTTGGAGTTCATTAACCCTAATGTTACACAAGACAATCAAATAAGGATCTTTTGATAAACTTAAATATAACTTATTTAAAATTACATCAACCTGCATAAATTAAGAGTTGATAGTTTATACTAAATATAGTATGAAATATTAGCATTCATGGTCTATGAATGTATTTGTGGATGGTTTACATGTGGATTCATATTTTTCTGTTATTCTGTCTTATTATAATACTTTGATCTTCTTCATTTTTCTAACCTAGACATGATAGACACATCCATGTTATATCCTTGGAATAATTTTGATTTTTTAATTTGAAGCTTAATTATATTAATCCTTTATAATGAAAATAAGTATTTATATTATATCATAACTTTACATATCTCAAATTTATTAATAATTTTTTATATTATAATTCTATGTTAAAATTAAATATAAAAAATTAATCATTTTTATTATCTTTAATAAATATTTTAGATATATATATATGTTGAATTTTTTAAAAGATTTAACATCTTTCTTAGATGATAATAAAAGTTGAAGTGTCTTAATTGTTTACTTGTTTGATTAGATTTACTTTCATATAATTTGCATGCTGATTTAGTTTCATGATTTTTTCTCACTATATTTTTTCTTGCTCTTGATTGATATCAATCATTTGTGCAATGCATTCTACAAAAATTCACATCAAATTTACATGAACGACAAAGTATTAAAATTTGTCATAACCAATAACATTAAAAAAATTTATATATATTTAAAACATGTCGCATACTTAATAATGTAATCCTACATGGATAGATTCACACACTTGTTAGGTTGAATTTTAAATATATAATTTATAAATCATATGAATATAATGCTACTGCATTGTAAATGTAGATTATAAGTTGGATATTTTTTATTCATCTTTCATATATCTTCATATCAATATAATAAATATTCAAATTTTGAAATGATTGAACTTGCACATATCTACATGTTGCTGTTAAGTAATTTCTGTATTCACTATCTTTACCTACCGTAAAATTTGAATATTTTCAAAAAATACATTTTCCACACCAAAACTAATGAGTATCAAATAACGAAATTAAAAAAGATTATTAATTCTCAAAAAATCATGGTTTTTCATAACTTTGTGTCACATTTGGACGTGATGATGGAATTTTCGAGAGTCATTCTTTGAAAAGGGAAAAATAAATTATCAAAATAGAAGGAAATTACAAATGTGTATTACATGGGAGAATATTGAATTTGTGAGAATTTGTGTTCATATTTAAGTGCCGGCAATATATATCAGTATTTTTTGCAATGGTACCAAAACTTATCCAGATCGCGTTTTACAAGCTGCAAAATAACTTACATGTGTCAAAAACAATTCTCGCACTTGATAAATAGTTTTAATGTGTGAAGAGTGAAGTGTACATTTTCACGACTGTCAATAGCTGCATTATGAGCAGCGAATTAGCACAAGCTTTTTCACACATTTAATGAGATGTTGGGGATTTTCTCTAGATCAAATGTATATCAAATATTATCCCTTCTAATGGCAACGGGCAAAAATCTATCAAACATTGTTTTTTCTCCCTCAATCAGCATGCAATCAACTTGCATTTAAAGACTGACTGCATTCTTTGCAGTCATTCTGGATGGTGGATCTGCTCTGGGAACAAGATGGAATCAGTGCGCGATCCCCTTTTTTATCAGCGTTGGCGCTGCAGCCTGCAGACATGGAAACAGGTGTACGCATCGTCGTATAAAGGTTGAAAGGTTTCACAGGACCGACCACAATACAGTATGTATTTCGCAAAAGTGACCAGCCACAGCAGATCCGTACGTGAGAAAGGTCAGAAGAAATTGGACCGATGGGCTGCAAAGGCTGACTTCTAAAGCAAATAGCAAAGTATGGGCTGTCAAATTTCAGCTGCTCAGTGGTGAGGTCGCAGTGAAGAGCCATTGGCGGAGCCAATCGCGGATAACGATGGCCAATAATTAGCGCCACGAGAGTGCCTCAGTTGTTGACAATGTTCAAGCACCACCTAGTCTCCGAATCATCGATAAATACCAAGGATCTGAATCGGGCTAAGATCTCTTCAGGGTTTGAAAGTTTTGATATTATTGTCATTCCAACGCAAGGCTTGGCTAACTTTACGACTGTTCAACATGTGGAAACTGTGGATTGCTCTCCTGGTTGCAGTGATCGCGCTTGTGGCGCCGAGCCACTGCGCTGTTGGTAAATTCTGGTCCCTCGAGAAATTTGCTTGTTACATGGGAGAATAACCTCATTGTTTTCCCCTAATGAAATTAATCTCATTTCAGTCTAATTCTGTGTTGAACATGTCTCCCGCGGGCCACCGTCGTTGAGATCTCTGGCCCAAGAATGATTTGAGCTCGATGATCGACACTCGTTTGTTGTTGTCAGTGCAGTAGGGTAGTCCAGTGAAGCATTTGTTGAGTCATTTTGGGTTGGGACGCTGGGTCAACTTTTCAAGAGAGCAGCAAGAGAGATGTTTGCATGCATCATTTCGAACATTCGGAGAGGCAGAGTGTGCTAATTGAGAATTTTTCTGGCATTTATAATGCATTGCAGAGAGGACACTGGGTATGATAAAGCCGGATTGTGTTCGAAATAAACACGTCGAAGAAATTAGGAAGATTATACTCGCGCAAGGTTTTTCTTTTGTGAAGGAAAAAGACACCAAATTGGATGAGGCTGCTGCCAAATCTTTCTACAGGGAGCACAATGGGAAGGACTTTTTCCCATCACTGATCGAGTTCATGACAAGGTATCGTTTTTCTGAAGTTGATTCTGAACAGTAGATTGATCAGAGGGACCCATGTGACTGCGAAGTCTTTTCCTGTATTCAGCTTATGCAAGATGAAGCATGCACCGTTCTTTGAACAAATACTAAGAGCAGCAACCTGGATAACTTGCACGTGAGCAGTGGCCCTGTCCATCCTATGATCCTAGAAGGCGAAGGTGCCATCAAGAAATGGCGTGCCCTTATGGGTCCTACTGATTCGAACAAGGCTAGAATCACAGATCCTAACAGGTTTGAGCGTTTACCCTGTTGTACCCCTGATTTCTTGTTTGCTGCTTCCTTTGCCAGCTTTTATTTTCTGCTGAAGTCGTGAGTTAGTTCTGGTGTAAGTGTTACGACTCTTCACTAATTTCGTTGAAGCCTGTCTTCTGGAATGCTTGGCAACCCAATAATACTTTCTTCATGATTTCAGTAATCCCATCACTGCATGTACAAATGTTCTTGTACTTGGCCACATAGTACTCATTTTCGCCAATTTCCATCCACTACATGCTGACCTCATTACCTGGAAATTTCTGCGAGCTAGACCTGTTATGACTTCCAGTCTTCAATCTGCTTATCCGTTACTGAACGTATATCCTCTGCTGCTTCAAAACCCTGGGGTTTTGTCACCTGAACTATACCTAGTTCTTCGTACTTCCATTCCACGAAGAAAGTATCAGTGTTATTTGTTTGTTTATCTTCTAACACTGTTCTCAGCGTACTCCAAATTTTTCATACTCGACTTGTAGTATCTGCTCTTGGACTGGAACACAGGTCTTAGTCTTAGTCCACGTTACGGATGAATTTGTTATCTTCCTTGTTAGGTTTTGATTCTCATAGTTGTTGTTCAGTAACCTAGGGTCCTTGCTAAGAAAAGACACAAACGAAGTCTTGCGTCATTTAATTATTTGATATGTTCGTTGTGTATCTGCTCTCCTACTGTCCAGATGGATTGTAAGTGATGAAGTGCTTGACGAGAATCTACGGGACTCGGTTTGAATTGGTCGTGCCACTCTGGCAAATCAGATATAATATTTGACTTTCTGGGAATACTAATGTTTCAGATGAATGTTCCAGACACTAATGTCATGAATTGCCACAATGTTCGAATGGTAACCTGGACGACGTGGTTTGTTTGGTGCAGCATACGAGCTTATTTCGGAACCGATAATCAGATGAACTGCGTCCATGGTTCTGACGCCCCAGAATCCGCCGCTCGGGAAATCGCATTCTTCTTTGGAGACAGCAACCAAGGTTCTAGGTCTTATTTATCAATTTGATACATGTTTCTCTGGTATGCATTTTCTGTGCATCTTTCCTGCACTTGTTTTGTTCTATAATTAGACGCTCAACGTCTTGGAATTTATTTGCCTTTTCAGACTAACGATTTTATTCTTTCTGGAGTATCGAATTGAATCTCTGTATCTTGTGTTTGTGATTGAAGCTTTAAAGCAAGAACCGGAGGCACCAAGTAAAGTTCACGAAGAACTGTGAATAATGCAGAACATCCCGCCACGATTTACATGTCAAACAATAAAGCTCTGTTTAAGGGAGTTACAACACCGGTCTAAGAGAAGCGAATCCTGTAGAATTCTTACTGAAGTTAGTGAGCAGCTTTGTAGCCACACACTGCTGTCTTCAGTGTCTGGTTGGTCATGACACTGAAGATTCTTAAACTCATCTCGTAAACTGAAGGAGGAGGATACGGTACCTGCAAGGTCATTGCACGCAGGTCCTCCTCGGAAGTGAGCTTTGTTCTCAGCATAATTTTTCACCAAGGATGATAAGCAAAGCTGTGTAACTGACTGAATTTCTCTCCTTCGGTACCTTAATAGATTTGGTTGAGTCTCAACTCTGTCTGCAGTTTCTGAGGGCAAGATTATCTTCAACTAAGTGCAGCTTGTCGCTTTCTTCTGCAGTAATTGTCGTTAGAGGGAATCCCATCTCAAGTTTTGCCGGAAGCTCGTGACGTAATTTAGTGTTTTGGAAAACCCCGAGGTTTTGGATGTAGCTCAGAGCAGAACAGGCATGAGACAGATTCGCTCTGCAGCGAAGTTTTGACTCCGTGATTGTATTTATAATGAGATCAAATTTGTAATAAAACCTCAAATTTTCTCTTGCGATCACAGCTGTTTTAACATATGAAGTTAAAACTTTTTGCCATTTCCTTCTCTTAAGTTAGGATAGAGATGTTTTGAGGACTTGGATGCTTTGGATACGTTACCTGTCTTATTAGTCAGGAGAGAAACTATGGGACGGTGTTATCTACCTTAGTTTTTACGTATAGTAGAACATTACATTCTATCTCACATTCCGCTCATCAGCCGCACTCTGGCTTTGATTTTAGTTCGATTGGTACGTAGTATGTCGTGTATGCAGATCGTGAAGTCTTGGGTAAATTCTATCACCACATCTATTTTAAATTCTATCGCCACGTTTGCTCTTTTCGATAAGGATCGTATTATGCACTATGTTTTGCTCTCTTTCTGTTTCTTTCTACTATTAGGTTTTACTTGCTCGCTTTCTACTTATGTGAACATGTTCACTAAGTCTAAGTTTCTTCAATGTTTTCATCACAATCTTTCTGAAAGTTTTGTGGTCTCACTACTTCGAAAATCTGTTGTAATGTGGATAGTTCA
This sequence comes from Marchantia paleacea, assembly GCA_014180765.2. NCBI lineage: Eukaryota > Viridiplantae > Streptophyta > Marchantiopsida > Marchantiales > Marchantiaceae > Marchantia > Marchantia paleacea. The sequence goes on along the minus strand of MUAA02000039.1, from coordinate 153,612 downwards.
TCAAGTGAAATGATAACCAGTGCATCGAATTTTATTTCTGCATCCTCCTTGTACGTATTTGTAACAGTTACCCGAGTGGGCAGACGTACATTTCTGCATTTCGTTGTAGGTTTCTTGACGAGTGTTTACAGACCTGACCACTAATTCACATAGTTGTTTGCGGGCTTTCATCATAGGCTATTATGTAACAAATAAAATTCATGGCAGACCTCCAGAGGCAGCAGTAGGGAATGTTGCCATTGTCTTTGGGTTCTGTTTTGTTTCTCTTCCTACGGAATTCTCGATGGGGTTTTACCAGATATTTCTGTTGATTGTGGTCCCAATCCAAGAAACAAAAGACTCTTACTAAGTACATCTATTCAGGATTTTCTTAGTGTAGGAGTTATGCCACTGAAAGCAGGAAACTTAAGATTTCTGTACCACCAAAAAATGGTGGAAAATTTTCTAAAATATCTACTTTTTTTTCTTTACTGCCCATCAGTGGATACAAATAACCGACATGTCCATGTATTAGGGAGTTTGGGATCTTGACTTTGTAGTCAGCAGATATCTCTTTACCTACGTTAAGACATATCTGCTGGGCTATTGTGGAACAAGTAACACAAGTGAAAGTGTAGAAAAATCAATGTGTACGACCCAGGTTCCACCATACTGAAACTACCATGCATCTAATGTGATCAAGGCACTGCTGATTCAGCCCTATTCTCCATCTATTGTTTCTTTCTACACTATGGTTATTTGGTGACTTCAGCAATACCCCTGGAGCATGTTCTACCTTTCTTCAGAGTATGTCATGGTCTTTTCATCTAACTCGAATCTGTTCTGCTAACGTTATCGATACCAGCCATTGAAGTAAGGTGGCAGAATATGCTCCATGTAACTTCCAACACATGGCCAGACCCTGAAATATGGGAAGGCAAACTGGCACTGCAGAAACTTCTCCCTTCGTTAGACCTTCTGGTTTCAACTTGGAATGCATATATCTTATGGAAAAGATGTCCTTGACTTGGTAGTCCACTTGCAGCACTAAGTAGGAACAAGGGAGGCGGACAAGAACAAGAATGGAGACATAAAGCACTGGGGAGCATCCATCTTGAACCCATCACCACCTACCTAATATCTGCTAACTCGTCTGTCCTTCAAAGCCGATTCAAGTGATCCATCCATGTCTTCCACCGAGCGACTAACCAACCAGTACAGTATGTCGATCTAGGGGTCAGTGGCCGCCCCCTCGCCTGAAATGCAACACATGATGATGATGATGATGGGTTTGAAAGAAGTATATTTATGAGCACCATTTCCACTCCAAATTCCTTTAAGATACCAAAGTTTTAGATCCGATCTCTGGCCAAAAGCTCAGCGCTCCTACAACCCCTTCCGATAGCTCCTCGGATGGCCCGTGGGGGAGCAAAAAGGTTAAGACCCCAAACGCTCACATTAATGATGTTCATGACTGGCCTAGAATTAAAAAGCAAACTAAGAATCTGAAACTGATAAGCACTTGGCCTCAAAAGCTTCACTGTTCATTCCGATATTTCCACTCCGGCAGGTTCTGGGTTTGCTCGGGCATGTGAGGCGCAACTCTAAATAAAGTGCGACATACAAATACTTGGAATCGATGCCTGCCAATGTCCAAGTGCAAAAGAGCAAAAGCTATGAGTCATGCCTAGGAGCCGATAAGACTTCAGCTACAAAAGTGCTCATGCTTTGCTTATTCAATACTTGTGTGGACCCCCAGATCCTTCGAAAACACATTTGACTTAAAGCTGAGTTCGTTTTGTGCCTCTAGCCAATTAAAAGAGTTCCTTTCGGCTCTTCTTCCTTGACTAGGATCTTGGTCTTCAGCATTGGGCAAATTGCTTTTTTTGGACTTTACATATTCGCTCTGACAAAACTCCAGTCCTCCTGGGAAATAACCCTGTGATTGTACAACACCGTTGCTATATTGTATATACCCCTATAGTAGTGTTTGTTTTACGTGCACAATTTTGTTTTGCCTTGACTGAAAACATCACTGATAACTACGACTGTTAAGTTCAAGTTGTCAGTCATCTGACCAAATATAGATCTTTTGGTGAAGATGTAGGTGCGATGGGGTGTGATCACATTCTTCTTGCTGGGATCAAACTGGCCTCTTCTAGTGGAAGTTTGTGTGTTATTGAACATATCTTACTTTCGGCTTGATAAGCTTCAAGTTCAAACTGGTAATCCACCATGTTCTTGGTTGTATTCATATTTGTCCTTTCACTGCACTCCACTCCTCCAGTATGTAAGTTTGGACCCCATTGATGGACGCCTATAACTGTATAAAAAATGGGACAAAAAAGAGGTTGTTAACGAAGACAACGGACGTTGTTCACTCTGGCTGCATAGCACTTAGCACCAAATGGAGAGTCGAGTACAACACGATTCTTCTCTCTGATATTTTTAACAGTGAGAATGTTCTATACCTCCGAAGTGGACACATTTGAGAGAGGGGGTTTTATTGCATGAATGTCAAAGTGGAGGTGAACTAACGAAGACTCCTCTGTATTTACTTTTCATAGATTTTTCCTCACGTGGGTATGGTGTATATTATATATTACTGAAAGGAGGAGAAAAAGAACTGCTGGTATCTCAAAGTGTGCATGGCTCTATGCCTTTCTCTACTTAAGTTGTCACGCCAGTGCGACAGATATTTTTGTGTACCAAAAGCTATCAACATAGTAAAAAGAAATATTTTGTATCCCATTTCGATTCTCAAATTTTAGCTATGGAGCAAATCTGTTAGGATCCTGTTTATAGAGTTTGAATGTATGAAAGTATTATTGACAAATATAGGTAAGGCATCATATATAAGAGCTCAATGAATTTGTTCCATCAAGAATTTGTTATTCTTTTATCGTTGAATAAACTACGTTCAATTGAAGAAAAAGTCATAACTAGTTTATCCTTGCACACATTCCTCTTAGCCCTAAATTATTTTACATGATTTTTATATTTTTCCCATTTTACATGCAGTTGAAAAAGATTATGAAACATATATATTGATAACTTTTGGAAGTCAATCTTGCACTAAAACATGCACTAAAAAATTTTACAAAAATATGAAATTTTGTTCCGATTGTATGAACCGTGTCTTTTAATTGGAACATATGTTGAAAACTTTCCAAAATGACTTGGATCAATCTGATCGAAGAAAAATTTCAATATATTTAGCTAGAAGTCAAATTTAGGAATCAAATTCACTAATTAATTAAAATGAAAAATAATTTTAATGGCATATTATTATATATAATCATATAAATATAAAAGGATATATTTAAGAAAAAAATATGAGAATCAAATGGATTTCATTGAAAATATGAAATCTAAAACTTGACAGTTTTAGCTTCATATCCTTGATCTTTACGAATCATGAACCAGATCTATTACTTTTAAATTTCTTAGTATTTTACTCATGTCAATCATGACTTAGCAAGAGATTGTTCTTACATATCTATGGTTGAACTCTCCAAGTTCAAATATGTGAGCTTAAATACTTGAACAAAAGATGCATTATCAAATATGAATTGTAAGATATTATAGCCTTTTAAAGATTAAATTGATATCATAATATCTATTATGAATGATTATGAATGAACTTCATGTGTATTCATATTAAGATTTGACTTCATGAGTATTGATTTTCTGAATTTAAGTATCATACCATTCTTAGTCATTGTTTGTATCATTGAGATCACACTTAGAAGTTTATTTTGCATCATCCATCTCTTGATATTATTCCAAATTAATTTTAGTTTGTAACATTGATGAAAAAAGTTGTTGTAATATTATACTCTATTGAACTCCATGTATTCTATGAATCAATTTAAATAGATCAAATGATGCAATTTTATTGCAATTTGTAGATCTCTCTTTCAAGAAAACATGTGCAATTCATATTTTTTAATGATATTGTAATAGATTTTATGAATATATTAAATTAAAAAAAATATCTTAGATAAATATCCATGAAAGGAGTAAATAAAAAATATTTTAAGAACTAAATCTTATCATATATGAAGAAGAGGAATTAAAAATATAATAAGATGCAGTTACATCAATGATCTATATTAGATGTGAGAATTAGTAATGGATCATTGTAGATCTATCAATCTACAATGATCTATCAATTATCATTGTATATGAACATTGATAGATAAAGAAATGTGAAATATTGCATCATATTTAATAAATTTTGTCAAATTTTCATGCATGTTGTTATCCTCTTGATTAGATTATTAAACATTATGAAAGGTATTTTTTATCACTTTGTGTTTGAATCTTATGCTCCCAATATTGTCTGTAGTCTAGTTTCAACTCTTCATTTCTATTATATTTTGGTGTTCAAATATTGCTTAAGTATAATTTATTTAAAGTTATCAAGTCTTTTCAATTATAACTGTTTTTTCAGTTTTAACAAAATTATCTTAAATGTAAATTAGATTATATTTTAAAATGTTTGATTTTTGACACTTATTCAATTTTAAATTTACATAGTTTAAACTTTTTTTTATCACTATTATGAAATCTCATTATTGTCTTACCTTGAATTTGTCTTAATCATTGATACTAATTTAAAACTTTTTTTTATTAAGTTGATTTATTTTTTGTCATTATTGTTTTACTCTTGTGATCCTTTCCATTCTGATCATGGCATCATGGACTTGAAATCTTCAAGCTCAAGTTCATATTCAAGTCATTTGAAATATTTCATCATTTTTTCAATTAAAATTTTATTTTTCTTGTGAAACAAAATTTCATCCCAACTTGCTCTACAATATTCGATTTGTATCCTTCAAAAAAATATTGGACCTTGATATTCAACAACTATTGAAAAAATTTGGATTGCGCCAAAGAGCTTTCACACTTTTGGTCATATGGTAATTCAAGTGTTTGAATCATAAAATATAATCTAAGTATGAAATTTGATTAAATATTAAGATCAGCTCACACCTTTGGGCTAACGTCAAAATCATCTGCAGTGTGTTTATTGAGATTAAAGTCTAATTGGAATGTAGTAAAGGAGATTCATATAATATAATCGAGAGTACAAAAAATGTTTGTACATATAATTTTAATTCTGTTAGAATATCAAATTAAGAACTAAGTGTAATCCAAACTTATATTTTTTTGAGCTTGTATTGTTTCCAATCTCAAAATATTTTTACAAATTTTTTTTTATTAAAAAACTTGTAAGAAAATATTTTTATTAAAAAAACATTCAAAGCCCTCCAAACTTTTGAATAAATTTTTATCATGTGCATCCTCAAGATTCAAGGCTTAAGATCTTCCTTGACCTCCCTTTTTTGACTTTTCGTACTCAAACTTTATTTTATTCAACTCATACTTTCATTTATTCAGCTGATATTTTTTTTCATTTTGGGCTAGCTCTTTTTTCATTTTGGGCAAGAGTCATTTTTCAAGATAGAAATTTTCTTAATTGGATAATGCAACATGTTCACTTGCCAAGAAATTGAGTCATGCACGTGCGTTCTATTCCACAATCTTCTGCACTAGAATGGCAGAGTGAATGAAAATATATTACATGAAGTGAAAGTCCTTCTCCCTTGAGAACATTGCATTCTTCCACACTTGGATGGCAACGTGAGTGAGTTGAGTTTCCATGAAGGTGAAAGACCTTCTCTCTTGTGAACATGATAACTGCCAAAGATTTTTTTAAAATAGCTTAATGATTTCTGTATATTTCGTCCATTGAAAAAGAAACGTTCTATGTAATGGAGTTTTTATCCATCCATTTCGGCTCATATCATAATCATGCAAAGATAAAACATGAGAATGGTCAAAAATTAAAAATAACTTTATGATTTCTGCGCATTCAGCGGCTGAGAAAGAAGTTTTCTCTGTGATGATAATTTTTTTCCCATCAATTTTGGCTCGTATGCTAAATATGCAAGGAAAAACGCTAAAGTTCCATAGCATCTATGCGCTTTGCGCTCACCCCTAGATATTTATCATTCATATCTATCTCACCAAACGCAATGAGGAAATGAGAATTCATCAAGCAACAAAAATACCAACCTATGTGTATTGTGCACATGTAGGCCAAAAATGATAAACAAAGACTCGAATAAAACCTTAGGTCTTGATGAGGTATGGGCCTAAATTGAGGCAAACCTTATCTATAGACAGATGAGTGGAGCGTTCATTTTTGTTCAAACTTTAGTTTATTAAAACCTTCAAAAAGTAATTATATTTGATTCACTCTCAATTCTCTCAAAACAATGCTCCAAATATATGCAGACCTTTGGTATATATTGTCATTGATTTGTATCCCTTGTGTATGAAGTATTAAAATTTCATGAGCAGATTTGTCAAAATTCAAACTACAACTTAAAAAATTTCTATTGATCAAAATTTTTATTCATTGTCTCATTCTTGTTACAATTATTGTTACAATTATTGTAAGTCTAACTATGGACACAAACTTCAAGCTATCATTTAATACTCAAAACTTGATATGTCGAGTCAAAATTTGAATCCATGTACCATCTCGAGTTATAAAATATATGGTTGCTTAATCTGATCACTTATAACATTTTTTATATTTTAAAAATACTCCCAAGTACATACTAAGGTATGAATATTATTTTTTAATTTTGAATTATCACAAAAGATCAATAATTTCTTTAGATGTCTTCACTCCTCAGTTAACCTCATGTCTTTTTTTGTGAGCTTTTCAATCATAACCTTCAATACTCAAAAATTATTTGTTAATATTATCAAAATTCATCAAAATCTCAAAGGAGTTATCCAAATTGTACTCATTGGTCCAAACTTCATGACTTATGAAAATGAAAAATAACCTAATGTGGCCAATAAAGCTATATGTTAAGTAAGAGCTTAAAATTAAACATATACACACTATTTAGTCATGATATATAAAATCTAAAGTATTATTATTTAGATTCAAAGTAAAAATTCAAAATCAACTAAGTATAAATGTAACTACAAATGAAATTATGAAATTTATTACTTGAAAGAAATTTTTTTGTCCATAAATTACTAATAAATAATCTTCTATAGTTTACTTTTTGTCAACAATACTGATGTATCAAAATCCATATGTTGAAGATCATCACTAGTTGAAAGTTCATATACTTAGCATTCAAATTAAATCAAAATATATGAAATTAGATCCCAAACTGCTCCGCAGGAGACAATTGAAAGAATAAACATGTATGGAGAATTCATCACTCTCAACAAAAAGTTATTTTCAAAATAATATACTAACCTTGTCCAAAGATGATGCAATGAAAACACCGGAGATTTGATATTAATACATCTTGATGATCATGTTATTCTTTATACTTTTCTCACATCGGCTACATTCCAATCAAATAAAATCCTTGATCATCAAAATGATGTTTTATATCTACTCTTTTCATTTTGCACCATGACCATTCTTTATATTTTATAAGGCCCAAAATCATAATTCTCACATGCTTATTAATATTCCCAATCAAATAATTATTCATGACCAGAGAGCAACCTGGTACATCACTCTTGTATACTACAAGTTCTAGAGTTGTCAACATGGACTCATGATAAGGTTCGAGTCCATGTCGAATACTCCATGTAATGTCTACAGTTTAGTTTAGAGAAATTCCGGTATTTGGACTCCAGCTCTAGACTCGGCTTGAGCATTATATTATTCGTTATTCTCCTCTAGACCTATATTGCATGGGAAGGTCAATGACATCAAACCCATAAGTCAGTTTTGTCTATTCTATCCTCACATGTCTTATGCCGATCAATTGAGGTAAAGCAAAACTAGAAGTATACACTTTGTATATACACACTCTTTTGTATGACTTAGATGAGACACATGAGTTGTGATCGCATTCGTTCCTGTATTTATATCGATGAGACTAGATGGAGACAACTATTGCATAAAAAATAATATGTTTCTAGCATTCATTTTAGGTATTAGCAGTGGGTGGTTGAAATGTGACGATTTGACGCGCTTGGAAGGAAGTGCTCCCGAATGCAAAAAAAATTCTATTCTATTGAAAATCCATGCTCCATTGTAAATTAAATTAGTACTTTCAATTTCAAGAGTTTGATCCAGGTGGACAACAAAGTTGTTGTAAAATTCCAAAATTTAGTAGCCATTTGTCATTCAATTGCAAAGAACAAATGCAGAATGCAAGACCTTGCATATGCTCGCCGCCCTTCATATTCTCTAAGCCGACATGATGTACATGCTGCAGAAAGCTGGAAAACAACAGCTGAAAAGCAAAAGTACCCTGAAACTTGGGGAAAGAACAGCGAAAGCGAAGGGGTCGGACCGTCGGAGTAAATGTAGAGTGGATTCGATCGGGGAGTGGACAGCGGTTGATTAATCTGAACAACGAAGGCACTTGACCGCTGTCGTCATCACAGTAACAAAGGAGAACGCAATGCTTAGTAGATGATTAATGCCTGTCTACGTGGAGCATACGGTTTACTTAATCTAGCCATCCAGGGGCCACGTAGTTGCCGCCATACATCGCCCCTACGCATTTCTAAGTTCTCTCTTACCTCAAAGCGACGACTGAAAGCCGTCGGGATCCGATCGGAAGGCTGGCGAGCGGCCACATGGACATCCTCGGAATCTAGAGACGAGGTAGGACCCGTCGTTTGGCGATTCAAACGTCGCGCTGACGTGCCCTTTGAGGAATATCTGATGAGAGCGATGATTGGCGGATAGACGAAGTTCCACATACTGGGAGAATACGAACGAATTACACGCAGCCCTCACCAATCGTGCACCGCCGCGTGGATGGACGTGCCCTTCCCATGGGGTAGCTAGCCAGAAGGAAGGCGGGCTCACGCAGTTCACTCTTACGATGCAACTAGCATCGTCCCACTCCCTCATTCCTTTCGAATGTAGAATTTCGAAGAGAGTGTAGTGCTGGTGCGACTGTGCGTCGAGATTCGTAGTCAGGGGTTTTTGGGTTTTTTGTTTTTCTTTCTTATTGTAGGAGGGGGCGGGGGGTGGATCAAGGGGGTAATAGCAGTCGTCGACTTTTTAAATTTTTGTTTGTGGGTGGGGGCCGTTTGCGGGAGGGAGCTGATCAAATTTCTGCTGACTGAAATTGGCCTCCGCAGGCTCGTATTCAGTATCGTGGAAAGGAGGAGGAAGGCTCGGATGAATGCGGATTTGCTAACCACGAAGACGAGGCCGTAGCAGGATCGATCCTCTTGCAGCATCGCTCATGTGGCTTTTCCCGGGTGAAATCGGCGAGAGCTACTGGTGGTGGTCGTGGTGGCAGGAAAAGCTCGCAACCTCGACCTCCGAAGGTCAATTAGCAGCAGCGGCGTGCTCCTCGGGTCTTCATGTACTCGTTCCAGGAACAGTTTATGGCGGCAGGACTATGGAAAGACACCTTCCTTCTTTCGCTTCAGACGCCGGTCTTCGAAAACATAGAAATCATCGTAAGTCCGTACCGAGGCTTCGCTGTCTGTGTACCTTACCAGTGTTTGTGTTCCATTTGAGTCCCAGTGGCACGGCGAGCGAGCTTTCAAGAACCGATGATTTCAACTAGATGGTATCTTGCACCCCCTGCCCTGCTGCGAGAGCTTTGTCGTCATTAGCCCCGTTTATGCTGTTTCTCCAGCCAACCGATGCCAGGTGCGTGTAGAGAAGGAGAGCGAATTCCCGTCCTTGGTGTTGATAATACCTGGCTCTCACCTCCTGCTTGTCATTGTGAAATGGTAGGTTGTGTGCCGTGAGCAGCGACAGCTCTGAGCGATGGTTCTGCCTCTTGTTAAGAACGGAGAAGACAGGTCTCTTATGCGAGCAAGCGAGGGGTTGGTGACCAAGAAGAAAACAGCCCCTCCTCTGCCTCTAGCTCCACGAATTCTCTCCCAGGGGAGCTTGCAATTAATCACCGCGCTCATACAGGACCCCTCGTACTGCGGCCACGTCTTATAACCACACGAATTCGGGCTCAGACGGGCTTGTGAGCAACAGAAAAGGGTCAGATTGTGTTGCAGCACCCGTAGAATCTGGTCGGGCATCTTCTGACAAGATATGCATGGCGAGTAACCATGCAGTACTACCAAGTGAACAACTGCGGGGAGTCTGAGCAGCTTGCCCTGGCGAATTCCGAAAAGCCGGACAATGTTTATCCCGGACCATGCCAGTGTCAAAGCGAGGCTCCGGAGAATTATGCCTGTCTGCCTCCTTTGAGCCGCGAGGATCAAGGAAAGAAAACTCTTGTGCTGGATCTCGACGAGACTCTTGTGCATTCGTCGTTCAGACCTGTGCCCCATTTTGACTTCAACATTCAGGTGGAGGTGGAGAACAAGATGTGTAACGTGTTCGTGATCAAGAGACCTGGAGTGGATCGGTTCTTGCAGGCCGTGTCGAAAATGTTCGAGGTGGTAGTTTTCACCGCTAGCCTGCGCAAGTATGCGGATCCCTTGCTGGATATTCTTGACCCTCAGAACTACATCCGCTACCGCCGCTACAGAGAGTCCTGCCGGTCAATTGATGGAGGTCTGGTCAAGGACTTGTCTATGCTCGGAAGAGACCTTTCAAGAGTTATAATCATTGACAATAGTCCTCATTCTTACAGCCTGCAACCGGCCAATGCAATTCCTATCGGCACATTCATTGATGACATGAGAGACAGGCAACTCGTGGACCTTATACCGGATCTAGAAATGCTCGCTCAGGTGGAGTGCTATCCAAATTGCCATCAAGCGAGCTGCAGTTAACAGGAATTACTCTCCAGACGTTGAAAGACAGACTCGGAGCTAGGTTGCGTCGGTACGGTAGTCAGTGTCCAGTCAAGGAACTGTCCTCCATCTGTGGCGAACACTTGTGGATTGAAAGGAGGTCTCTGAGTTTCCTCGTGGTGAATCCTCCTACAGTTGCGTTTCCTGTCCATAGATCCATTCTCACAATTCGTTTTGAAGCTTGCTTAGCACACCTCTTGTGGGAGGCTTATCTTGTTTGATGTAGCAATTGCTTTTCCGCACATCGGGCGTGTGGGTCAGTATCAGTTGGATCTCTGTTTATATGCCCCAAATTCATTCCTACATAAATTTAGGGTACGTACGCAGGAGCTGACGAATCTAGCTCCTGCATCGGTGGCAATCAAATCTGGCTTGTAAATACTCATCCCGGATTTTTTCTTCGTCATTATTTGATGAAGAGCAGTCGGTGGATTATAGAATTCTGGAATTCTGCTGCATCCTGTTTGTGCGGCGCTATCTTTAGTATCAAATTTGATACAGAGCTGCAGTGTCTGTTCGTGGAGATGCACTTGGAAATTTCCCATTGCCTCCTTGGCACCAGCCTGCATTGGCGTTTTTTCGCCCTGGTCCTCCCTCTTCCCAGGTTCAGTAAAGAGAATGCGCTTTAGCACCAGTGGTGCTATTCATGACCTGAAGAATCAGGAGCGAATGCTGCCATGTGGGGTGACTCCTTTGTCGTGACTTTCACGTTTACTTTCAAGAAATCTGTCCCCTTCTTCCTGTTAATGTCGATCATACCTTCAACACGCGAGGAGGAAGGAAGCACAAATAATGGTTTAAGTGTCGTTGAATAGGTAACAGAACATGATCATGCACACAAATTCTGATCTGCTTCAGTGTAGAGTGCAAAGGTCCAAGAGAGGAAATTCACAAACCATTGCAATTTGACACTTCAACTAGTACTTAGAGCCTTGGACTACGTGGATCCGAACCATCCGATCCGAGTTCAGTAGTTATCAAGTAACGCCTGGTAGTACTTCTGTCTACAGAGTCTATCTACATCGTCCTGGACTCTTCGCTGACTAGGAAAGAAAGTCAACCGAAAAGAAAGTCCTGTTAAATCCCCCTGCACAGAGACTCCTTACACTGGTGGAAATTTATGTCTGCGGTTCCGAAGTCTGGTGCATAGGGTATATGCTCTTTGCAAAGGACTTAACTGGATCTGATGGATCGGCCGAGCAACTTCTCAGAAGTCGGACTTGCTGCTCTCACGGCCGTCAATGTGGACAATCCTGGGTCCTCGCCAAATGGAGAGAGGAGATCAGCATGACTTCACGTAGCCCTGGAGAATATTCGTTCAGTTGTGGACGGATACATCGCATCACTGCATGAACCACAACCAAGCATCTACAGGACTATAATGAAACCCACTCTAGGCGGACGTCCATCAATCATATTCTGTGTCCGTCCTGTCCTCCTGCAACAGCAGCAACACCCGAACAAATTTGGGTCCCTGCTTATTAGGGGATGTGTACTACACCGTAGTTGTTTCCTTGGCATTGTTGTACGTACCCAGTGCTACCCACAGAGCGGTACAAATTCTAGATTAGCAGCCTACATGCTCTGGCGTGTAGCACTGTGTGTTGTAACGACAAAGTCTCTTCAAAATTCGAATGCTCTTGACCAACATGAGGTTCCTGTAAACCATGAGTGCAAGTGGAGTGGACAAAGGCTCTGCCGACTTTGTTGATCTGGATGTACGCGCGAGGCAAGTTCCAACTACAGTGTAACAATACAAGAAAGTTATGTCATGAAAGTTTTAATAATCAAACGCGAGGAGGTTGAAACTGTATTGCTCGAGTTCAGTGCTACAACACAAATATATACAATGGTTCTTGAATCTTGACTTTTCAGTTATGAGTCCCGTGTCTGCGCTTCTGGTTTCTTTCTGTGCCAGCCAGCCAGCCAGTCAGTCCCTTGTATATCGCCACCTCTGACTTTTGCCGGTCGTCTCTGTGGACCGCGATCTTTGCTGGCCATCGCTTTACGCATAGATTCTGATTATTGTGGATGCGGCGTATCACGTATGTCTGTATTCCTGTACATGCGCAGTAGCTCTGCTCTCGTTCGCTCGTATCTCTGATAAGTCGGTGCTCCCGCCGACAGAAATTCCCTGCTCGTTGGCCCCTCCCTGCTGGAGCGCTTTCACCCACTGGCATGCGATCTTACACAGGCCCACAGCGGGATACATTGATCATCATTCAACCATCTCCTCACACTTTGGCATCGATCTCTCCGCATGTATTGGCCAGAAGTCCGAGCTTGCCCGGTACGTAAAGTCTCAGAGATTTTCTCAAGACTGATATGAAGAATCCTAGCTTGTGGTTCGAGCTGTTATGAATACCCACCCCACAGTGCCCACGTACTTCGTGATTCCGGAGGTAGATGGGATCAGCTTCGAACTCATTGCATGAATCTTTCATGCTAACTAGTCCTGCCCAAATCGTGCATACCGTCTGTAAACCGTGTCCTGCACTTCTCTTGGAGACGGAACCAGTAACCGCCCGTCACAGCATTAAAAAATTCAGCTCATCATGAAGAAGTCGCTCACAAAGGAAGCGATGCGGACTGAGGAATTTGTTTGGAAAGTCATGGGTACAGAACAGGCTTTTGTATGATGCTGAGTCACTGGCTTCTCAACCTTGTCCATTCAGCAACATACACACAAAACCCTTAAAATCACGACCTTTACCGTGACAAACATGTTTCAGGAACCAGCTCATTTTCAATTTTTTGGAATATAATAGCAGTCAACTTTTCTGTAAGCCCTTGCAGCTCATTTTCAATTTTTTGGAATATAATAGCAGTCAACTTTTCTGTAAGCCCTTGCAGCTCATTTCAATTTTTTGGATTATAATAGCAGTCAACTTTTCTGTAAGCCCTTGCAGCTCATTTCAATTTTTTGGAATATAATAGCAGTCAACTTTTCTGTAAGCCCTTGCAGCTCATTTCAATTTTTTGGATTATAGTAGCAGTCAACTTTTCTGTAAGCCCTTGCAGCTCATTTCAATTTTTTGGATTATAGTAGCAGTCAACTTTTCTGTTAGCCCTTGCTAATAGTGATTTTTTCTTTAGAATGAGACTATTTTATTTTTCGTGATGCTGCTGCGCAATCAATTCCAATGCGGAGCCAAGCATTTGATCTTATCGTAGTATGATGTCATGTCTTAAACTGTTTGTTTATTCAGTTATTAACTAATACGAGAGTGAACACAATCGATTACTAATTTGTCTTTTCCTGAACTCAAAGGGACGGTTACTTATGCAAATGCAATAAATATCTTCCAAGCGGCAGTTGGTTCTTGTTCCATCTAGTAGACTCTAAAGTGAGCACGAAAGCAGCACCCCCATGCCCCCACAGTCATTCTTACATCAAGATTCTCCATTTGGATATCGACGAACAAGTGTAATCACACAAGAGTGCACATAGCGCAAGCATTGAAGGTACACAGTCTGAAATTGCTAAAATATGGTGCTCACAGCCCGACATGAGGAAACTCGATCAATGGCCAGGACGAACATTTTAGACATTGGGATATTTGGGGTCGAACCAGCATAACAAAAATCCTTGAAGTTTGTAGTTCTAGGTTACGTGAGTTGAAGTCGAGCAACTAACTGTAGTTGAAGTCAACGTAGATGGGAGCTAAATGAAATCATCAGGAGGATGATCTCGTGATTTCTTTCAAGCAAGTACTTTCCGCATAAAATGTATGCTTTTCAATTTTTGAACAAAACTATAAAATGTTCAGTTTTATTTGTAGTTGTTGATTAGAACAAGGAAAAGGAGACTCATGGAATAAAAAACACAATGAAAAACCATCTACATGAATACAACGCAAAGGTCCACCAAGGCCATATGAAAATCCAACCCAAGGGCCAAAATTAAAATAGAGAACTACTCTTTTTACTGATAAAATCACTATGTCTCCAACTCCATCTTTAATGTCACTTACATGGAATTCGTCAGTACTTGTGATAACTTGATGTCCATCACAAGCATCACCATTCAAAACAATATATCTTTCAATTGTAGATGCCAAAGCACGCTGTAATGCAATGCAAATATGTTATTTAAAGTATTGGATGCAATATGACAAAGGAAAAATGTGCGTTCATACCTCTATAATGATAAAACCAAGCACATTTTGTAACAAAATGATCCATAATATTACTTAGTACTACTTAACAAGTTCAATATTTGTTTCAGACAAGAGTTTCATGACCATTCAAAATAATCTTTCTCTCAATTGTAGCTGCCAAAGCAGGCTGAAATGCAATGCAAATATGTTGTTTAAAGTACTGGATGCAATATGACAAGGACGAATGTGCATTCATACCTCTATCATGGTAAAACCAAGCACATTTTGTAACAAAATGATCCATAATTTTACTTAGAACTAATCACCAAGTTCAGTATTTGTTAGATACTAGAGTTTCATGAGCCTATTTTGACCAAAGTATCTTCTTGGACAAAGTGGAGGTGACAAATTATCTTGGATCAATTCCGTGGCGACTTGTTTCAACCGGGCCATTGTGATACAATCTCGTGATATATTTTGCGGTAAGTCCTGTTGTGTTAAGGAAGAGAGTGTTGCTTAAATTTGTGGTGAGCCTTGTTGTGTTAAGGAAGATAGTGTTGCTTACATGGAAAGAGGATGGTGGCATTGATAATCAAGAATGAAGATTACAACCAGATGATGTATTGTATTTTGCAGGGACAGTTTTCTCATTTATTTTGTGGAGCTCATCCGTCTACCTCTTACTACACAAACCGGAGACGGTGGCTTTCAGTCAAAGGAGAGTTCGCCAAATCCACCAATGCCAAAGTTATAATATTATGACTTGGACTCCACAGTATTACAAATGACAGTCGGAGCGATTGACATTTGTAAATAATGTAGAACATGGAGAACAGAACATTTGAGCATTTAGTTCTTCAATATTTCATTGGGAATTGAGAGTATCCAAATGAGAACTAAGAACACGCCGTGATTGGTTCTGGATCATGCCGATTGAGAATGGTCCTAAACATGTGCTAAACTATGCTTACTAAATTCAAACACTACCAAAGTCATTCAACCTGCTCATGTAAGCATGATGAGTCAATTGAACTGCACAAACTTAAAAAGGTTTTCCAGTATTTATACATCTAGCATAATAATTAGACACTCATTTACAAAAAAAGTATAAAGTTACTATATTGTACATCGGGGGTTCAACACATCCCGTTCAAAATTATCTCAATCTCGTCAAAGAATGTACAGGTTACGGGATTTCGATTTTTACGGGAAGGGACCGTTCTCCTAAGATTTCCTTTGAATTTCACGTTGAGAAAATCCATAATTTTACTCGACGCTACAATTCTAAAACGATTAGCTACTGTCATTTAACCTCCGAGAAAGTGTTATGGTCCTGAACAATTTAAACCCTAAAATATTTTGGGGTCTCGGTGATCACTTGAATTTGAGCATCCCATTTCCGTATAATATTATTAAGGGATTTTTGTTTAAACTCCACAGTAAATTTTATGTTAAGGCATAAACTTCTCAATACTTATCAAACTTGACATCTATTATGAAGCTATTACTTTTGTCTTCCGAGACCCGATGGACTATGGTGGACATGAAGAGGAGAGTAGGGTAGGAAGATTGACATCATTTCTTCACATATTGTATGAGTATATTTTGTCCAACATGGAGAGTGAATAGAAAATTATGTCCCTATTATAATTTTGGATTCCATTGATACCTAAATTTAACACTATGAATAATGAAATAGAGAGATATGAGTGAATTTATTATTTTTAGGGTTTTGAATGATTTTTCTCAAAGTGTACATATGGGTCAGTTCTTTTTTATTCCAATCTATTTCTTTTCTTGCATTGGTTCTATTGGGATGCTGTTAGAAAATTATAGAGATAGGAATAAAAAGTTATAAATGTTTTTAGATTTTAGGGTTTTCATAGTAAGCATTTATCGATGTGAGATGGGTTGTCATGGGGTTGTGGTTCTGTAGATGGGAGGAGATACATGATGGAAAGCTTGATGTCCTTATCGTTCTCTTTGTGCTAGCTATAGCTTTATTTTCCTCATGGGATCGCCATACGTGATACACCATGTCCGGTGTATCGTCATCTCTTTACCTTGCAAGGGATAAAGATCCACATGGGAAAGATGCACAAAGATTATGATTGGACCACTTGGGATGCGCACGTGAGGAGGACGATTAAATCAACATCGACATCGATATTTGTTACTTCAGGGAACACAGATAATATCGATTCCTTCCTTCATCATTTCGGGTATACCGATCGGGTCGTGGAAGTGGTTAGTTTCTTATGCATATTCTATTCTAGGAATTTTCAAGACTAGGTTCTCATGTCCACATTTATTCCATAAGCTCCCTTGTACATTCCATGATGAGACTAGACGTGCTTTTTTTTTTACCGCTCAATCGATTGGCATATGATTCTATGAACGAGTTAGCGTGATTTTTGTTTCTTCTACTTCCGCGATGATGTCTATGTTATACTAGGTGGGGCGTGATGGACATAGGGAGATGGCAACTAGATTTTGGATATTCCGAGTAGGGGATTGGGCTACATTACATGAGTAGTCTATTCACACCACACATGTTAAGAGTTGAATTCAGCCAATGATACTTTTGATTCGGCTCGATTGCAACGGTGTATGATCATTGGGCAGATGTATCACTAGGAAAGTGAGCAGAGACCACTAGAATAGTTCAAGAAATCTGAAGTTGAGAGATTCTTCAATGGTTTCTCTTTCTCCATATATAGTCCTAAAAAAGATACAATATAGATAAGATCTCACAACCATCATCCATCCAATTTCTTGTGGATCCATGATGTGGCGGATATCACTATGCGCACACAGATTATTGACGTGTAACTCCAACTAACACACAAACCAACACACAAGAAACACAACCTAAAGAACACACAGATTGTTGATGTGGCATCTTTAAATAGTCCATTAATAGTCAACTCAAGTATATATATCTCCACCTTGCATAATGTAACACTAGGGAAGTGAGGAGAGACCACTCGAATAGCCCAAGAAATTCTGAAGTTGAGAGATACCTCAATAGTCTCTATTTCTCTATATATAGTTCTCAAAAAGGTACAAACTAGAAAGGTTACACAACCACCATCCACTTAATTCCTTGTGGATCGATGACATGGCAAACATCCTTATGAGCACACGGATTGCTGACGTGTACTCCAACTAACACACTAACTAACACACAAGAAACACAACCTAAAAAGCACACGGATTGCTGACATGACACCTTTAATTACTCCACTAATAATCAATTCAATACTATCTATCTCCTCCTTGCGTAACCTCTACTTTAGTTCTCACTAACTAAAGATGGTTACAAATTTTCCTCCTTTTAAGATGCAACGTCCTCGTTGCTCACACGTTGTCCCATGGACATTTCTTTGCTTTGAGAACGCCCGAACGCTTGGCTGTAGAAGAACCCTCTAGAACCTCGTGTGAGTTGACGATTTCTTCTTCTTCTCCTCAACACTCCACATTCGAGTTCATTATAAATCGGTAAAACTTCAGCGGAAGAAGATTATGATAGCCGATGATTCGATCAATAACTCTTGCTTAAACTTTACGGAAAATTTTTCCACAACCTTTTCAATCTCTCATAAAAGTTTCAAATGTTTTTATCCTCTAGATCTCTCAGAATAATTATTGATTTGCACACTATATCACAAGGCAATATACAAACCACTATGTACAAAATCCCTCACACATCCCAATCCTTGATTTCAATTGCTCCCAGATTTCATGAGAAGGTCATTCATCATCAGAACTTGAATTGTGCAAAGTTTTATTTATAGAACTTTCTTTTATCAAAAGATATGATCTCCGTACTAACTTTGTGATAGTCAATGCAGTCTTGCAACTCTAATTGTATACACAAACTTCAAGCTATCACTCTGTACTCAAAACTCATCCAATTGAATCGAAATTTTGATCCAAACGCAATCCTGAGTTGAAACTATATCGCAGTCAATTCAGATCTCCCAAAACCCTCAAAAGATTCTCAGAAACACACCAAATACAATCAAAGGTCTAAATTTTTCACTCTATTTTGAATCACCATTTCAGAGTGACAAATCCTTCAAATCCATCCATTCTTGAGCCCACATCGTAGCTCGTCCTGTCAGCTCTCCACCTTGTCTTCAGATCTCCGAATGTCTACCTGGAAGATCTCCAAAACTCCTTAAAACCTCAAAGAAGTTGCCCAAGTGCCCTCATTGGCCCAAACTCCAAGACCAATGAGAATGAAGAGTGTTATTTTGATCTCTAGTGTGGCCAAATTAGCTCTATTGTAACTTAG
Organism: Marchantia paleacea; assembly: GCA_014180765.2. NCBI lineage: Eukaryota > Viridiplantae > Streptophyta > Marchantiopsida > Marchantiales > Marchantiaceae > Marchantia > Marchantia paleacea. The sequence continues at coordinate 134,442 of MUAA02000039.1, read as the reverse complement.
AGCTTTACAACTATCCTAAACACACTACTTAGCCATCTTATACACAATACGAGTTGCCACTAATAAAAAGTCAAAAATGACAACTCGAAACCGGCTAAGTATGAACGGAACTACAAACGGAACCGGGGAGTTTATAACTTGAGAATAATACTTCTCACCAAAATTCCTAACAATCAACTCCCTATGGCTTGTTTTTGGTAAGCAATAGTGATGGATTGGAATCCATGTGTTGAAAGCCACCACTACAGGTTAGTTCAGATCCATAGCGCCCAAAGTAAATCAAAACGTATAATGTTACATCCCAAATCGCACCGTAGGAAACAACTAGAAGAATAATCGGGTCTGGAGAGTTTATCACTTGTTGCAGAAAATTATCTCCAAAATGATAGACTAACCACGCCCGAAAGTGATCACGATGAAGACATCAGATGTTGATCATAAATGGATTGGGCATCGGTACATCTGGAGGATCATGTTATCTTCTATACATGTCCTACGTTGGCTCCACTTCGATCAGATAAGCTCCTTAGTCAGCAAAATGATGTGTCTAGCTCTCTCCCATACCCTTTCCATCTTGATTGCGCTTTATATCTGATAAGGTCCAAGATAATATCTCTTGGAGCTTTTTCAACATCATGATCCTACAAAGTTGATCCAACGGTGGACTCTTAACAACCTTACAGTGCGCCGTCGGTTATCCTAATCTAAAGTATCACCGTCATGACAACATCTCTGAAGATGACACATGTCATCATCTTCTCATAGTAGCCGCGTCACAACACGACAACGTTAAAACTCTTGAACGATCAAAGGTGCATTGGCTAAGGTTTTCGTCGGTTCCCAAGTTGATTCATATGATGGATTCCCCTTCCATTGAACCAAATACTCCATTTTTGGGTATATGTGACCCCGAATCCGTTTTTTGAGAATCTTGTCAACCTCAAATTCTGCTTGATTTGCTACCATAGTAGGTAAAGGAGGAGGGGTTGATGGATTTATGAACTACTTGGGACGTGATACATATTTTCACAATCGTGACACATGAAATACTGGATGTATTTTCATATGCAACGGAAGCTCTAACTTGTAAGACACCTCGCCCACACGTTTCAACATCACAAAAGGACCGATGAATCGAGGGTTAAATTTTGGTGTTCCTACAAGTGACAAATTGGTAGTGGATAGTCAAACTTGATCTCCTTCCTGAAAATTTACCTCCATGTGATGAGCATCTGAATATTGCTTTTGTCCATTTTGAGCAATTACCAACTTCTCCTTTGCTTGATGCAATCCTTTGTGTATGTGCTCCACAAAATCATTGATCGCCGAACTTTGGTTGAAAACTCCCGCCCTTAGGAATTCTCAACAAACTAGAAGGTGTCAAAGGATGAGCACCATACATCAGATAAAATGGAGACACTTTTGTGGATGCATTAACAAAATTATTATATGCAAATTCCACTAGAGGCGTAAGAGTATCCCACTCTTGTTGTTGCTCCAATGTAAATGCTCGCAACATATCCTCTATTGTTCTATTGGCCCTCTCTCGCTTGACCATCGGTTTGAGGATGATAGGATGTAGACATCGCTAATTTAGTTTTGAATAAACCAAACAAGATTTTCCAAAACAAACTAGTAAAATGAGTTCCTCTATCTGTGATTAAGACTTTGCTTGATCTATGATTCACAAAAACTGCATCTAGATACATATGAGCAAGTTGTGGTGCCGTCACTGTCTTTGTGGTAGGTCGGATGTGTATCACCTTACTCAATTTATCCACAAAGACCACAACTGAATCATGTCCTAAAGAGGTTTTTGATAACTCACATACTAGGTCCATAGTAACATGTTCCCATTGTTGTTTGGGAATGGGAAGGGGTTGTAGTAAACCTGTTGGTTTTTTCTTCCCACCCTTATTTTGATGACATGACACAGCTTCGAACATATGCCTCCACATCTTCCTGTATCCTTGGCCAATAATACACTCGTTGTATGCTCTCCAAAGTCTTTTCAGCTCCCACGTGCCCCACAATGGTTGTATCATGGCCTTCTGACAATACCATTGTGCGTAAATCTGGATCTTGTGGGATCCATATACGCTGCTCTTGAAATGCTAGACCTCGAACCTTCCGTGCCATCTTTGCCTGAAGTGCTTTCATGATCTCCTCATCCTCCTTTGTTGCATCCATCATTTGAGACCACCAATCAACTTGGATTTTCACCTCTGTGATGTTGTTGATACACGGCATCCGCGTGAGAGCATCTGCAAATTGTTTCTTGCCCTCCACATACACTATCTTCATGTTGAACTGTTGACGCCATTCTACCCATCGAATTTGTCGTTTGGAGAGATCTTTCTGAGTTTCCAAATACACCAATGGTTTGTGGTTGGTTTTTACCACAAACTCCTTGTCTCCCAAGTAGTGCTTCTAATGTTTTGTGGCTAGAACAATGACTAACTCCTCTCGTTCAGTTGTGTGATAGTTTTGCTCATCTGCCACCATCTTTCGGGAGAAAAAGGCAACCGGGTGCCAACCATCCTCCCACTCTTGTTGAAGAATTCCACCCACTGTTGTATCTAATGCATCAGTAGCCAACTTGATTGGTCGATTATGATCATACCACTTGAGAATAGATGCATGCAAGAGAGCATCTTTCAATGCTTGAAATGCTAACTCTTGTGTGGTTCCCCATCTCCATTTTTGATCCTTTCCTAGCATAGATGTTAAGGCTTGGGCAAGGCGTACAAAAGCTTTAACAAATCTACGATAAAATCTTGTAAGAACTAAAAAACTCTTTAGCTGAGTTTGATCCTCTGGTGCTGTCCATTTCTGTATGGCTTTTATTTTCTCACTCATCACTTGGATTCCCTCCGCTGTGACTCGATGGCCTAAATAATCTACTTCTGATTTTCCAAATTCACATTTTGAAGCTTTGGTATATAACTCATTATCTCGCAAAACCTGGAGTACCTCTCGTAAATATCGCATATGATCTTCTAAGGTTGTACTATATACCAAAATATCATCCAAAAAGACAATAACAGATTTGTCTAAATAAGGACGAAAAATATCATTCATTAATCCCATGAATGTGGCAGTTGCGTTAGTTAGACCAAAAGGCATCACTAGATACTCAAAGTGACCATACCTAGTACGAAAAGTTGTCTTCTAAACATCTTCATCCGCAATTCGAATCTGGTTGTACCCGCTCCTCAAATCCAGTTTGGTGAAGTACTTCGCCACTTGAAGTTGGTCAAACAAATCATCCATTCGAGGTAATGATTCAACCCACGATAGTCAATGCACAATCTCATACTTCCCATCCTTCTTCTTCACAAACAGCACAAGGGCTTCATAAGGTGAAATGCTTGGTTGTATGAACCCCTTTCTCAGCATCCCCTCGACTTGAGCTTTACATTCCTCCAACTCATTTGGAGCCAAACAATATAGAGCTTTGCACGTTGGAGTGCTTCCAGATATCACCTCGATCTTATGATCTACAGGCATTTAAGGTGGCAATCCTGCAGGTAGATCATCTGAAAAGACATCCTGATACTCTGTAATAATATCGCTCAATGATTCCGGAATGTAAAGATTGTCCTTAGAACCATCAACATTCTTATAAGTCCCAAGAAACATACATCAACTCTAGAAATGGCAGTCTTACCAATCACAAAGAGAGATAAGCTTCTATTTGCTTCTGTCTCCGTAAATCTTCCATCCACTATTTTTTACTGCTTTCTTTCTCCAATCTACCTCCGGATTGTATTGCTCCATCCATGATATTCCTAGGATGACATCATATCGAGCTAATCGGATTACTTTCCATTCAATCTCTTCATGATACCCGCCTATGGCTAGTTGTACACTCCGTGCTAATGTCTCAATTGGTTCAGTTTGCCCATTTGGCAACTCCACTTCCTCACTCACATCCTTCATCAAAATCAATCCTAATTTCATTGCAACAGATCGTGACAGAAAATTTTCTGTTGCTCTAGGATCAATTAGGACTCTCAACTTGTGTCCTTCCATCATCCCATCTATGAAAATCAATCATGCTTGTTTCTTGCTCCCTCCATGAGCTTCCAATCGTTGTCTTCTTCCAATCCCACCTTTTCTTCGTTAAGTGGAACCAGTAAGGCCGCGAGGCAAGTTTACTGGTGATCTTCGTTTCCATGCAAGATCTCGTCTACATTGTCGTATTCCCCTCCTTCCATATTGTTGAAAGGCCTTCGTGACATAGGTCTTCCTCCGGATGATCCTGATCGAGTTCTACAAAACTTGGCAATGTGATCTATCCTCCCACATGTATAACATTGATGATTGTCACGAACCCCCATTCTTCCTCAATTAACCGTTCCATTATTTGCAGAAAGATCCGGCAAATTTGGAATAAATGATCGATGATGACACCTCCATACCTAGACGGTGGTCCTCGTGATGGTGCATATCCTTCCCTATGTTGAAGGTTTTCCAACTCCATGGGTGTTGGGTCAAGTGATTCTCAAACATTGCTTGATGGTTCATCGTGTGTGATTTCATAAGCACCCAAAATCCGTTGAACAATTGTGATTGCTTCATTCACTGTGGATGGATTACTCACCATCATCTTCTTTCGCACTCTCTCCTTCAGACCTCATTTGAAGATATCTAAGTCTTCTGCTCCACTCATATCCATAATGGATACTTGAAGATCACGAAATTCTTCAATGTATTCATGTATGCCTCCTTTCTGCTTCAAATCCCACAACTTCATTCTCGCGGTTTGAAGAGAATCCACCGCTTGAAAGTTTTGAAGAAACCACTCTTGTATCCCATTCCATGAAATAGAAGCCCCTCGTTTTGAAAGCATTCGTTCCCATATAGTGTATCATGTAAGAGCCTTATCCATTAGATAAAACCACATGAACATTCATGCAGTAAAATCAAAAACATGAAAATGTGATAGATGTATATTCATTCTTATGATCCATCGCTCCAAAACTCCCATGGCTCTACTGCCCTTGTAGGCTTCCACCTTACATGACTTTCTCATACGAAATAAGAGATTGGCTTGATCTTCCATCTCTTCAAGTCGTCTTCTATTTGCCTCTTCGTTGGCAATAGCAGTTGTTTGCGGTTGGGATTGAGTCTCTTGTATTGGAGTTTCCACTTCCATCTCACCAACTCTTTCTCTCTCGACCTTCTCACTCTCTAATGCAGAGATCTTGTCATCCATGGCTTGTTGCTTTGTATGTCCATCTACAATAGCTTTTCTTAACTCTTTCATTTCTATCATGATTGAGTTCAGAACTTCACTCATAGAAACTGATGCTTTCATGCTTCTCCACCACTCAAACTAATACAATGTAAGTATAATAACAATCCAATCTCTCAAAATAGGAATCACAAAAGGCCGAGGTGATCCTATTATAGCTCTATAGTACTCTTCACCATAATTGCTAACAATAAAGTCCCTCCATACTCTCTTTTGTCGATAAATTATTCTAATTTCTACATACGTATTGAACAGAACCGGTGCGGGTGGTTCACTATTCAAATCCATCCAACATTCAGTATAAAATGTAAATGGTACAATCCCACGTTTCTCCATAACTGACAATCGGAAGTATCATTGGTACTTGTGATGCCATCACTTTCGAGCCATAAAATCTGCACCCCAATTAAATGCCACAAGGTACACTCTCGAAAAACATCCTTCTCCATGAATCGAATATGGATGTTGAATAGATTGGGAAATGGAAAGTTTGGTACATGATTTCTCTCGAGCACACATCCATACATGCAGCCCACGCTTTTCCCTTTCCCCTTACTCTACATGCGGATCAATGACCTCTGCCAGCCTCTATACAACTCTCAAGAACTTAAAGTTATCATCATGATCATGCTATTTCCAGAGGGGTAATCCACACTCAAGGAAAGAGCAAGTTCGCTCTAATACTATTGTAACACTAGTGAAGTGAGGAGAGACCACTCGAATAGCTCAAGAAATTCTGAAGTTGAGAGATACGTCAATGGTCTCTCTTTCTCCATATATAATCCTCAAAAAGATACAAACTAGATAAGGTTACACAACCACCAACCACTCAATTCCTCGTGGATCAATGACGTGGAAAATATATCTTGTATTTCATTTGTCACGATTACAAAAACATATACCACGACCCAAGCAGTTCATAAATCCACCAGTCACTCCTCCTTTACCTACTATTGTAGCAGATCATGCAAAATTTTAGGTTGACAAGATACACAAAAAATGGATTCGGGGTCATAAATATCCAAAAATTGAATAATTGGTTCAATGGAAAGGATATCCTAAAGTGAGAACTAAAGTAGAGAGTCTGTGAGAACTAAAGTAGAGGTTACGCAAGGAGTAGATAGATAGTCTTGAGTTGACTATTAATTGAGTATCTAAAGGTGTCACGTCAGCAATCCGTGTGCTCTTTAGGTTGTGTTTCTTGTGTGTTAGTTGGAGTACACGTCAACAATCTGTGTGCTCATAGGGATGTCTGCCATGTTATTGATCCACGAGGAATTGAGTGGATGGTGGTTGTGTAACCTTATCTAGTTTGTACCTTTTTGAGGACTATATATGGAGGAAGAGAGACCATTGAGATATCTCTCAACTTCAGAATTTTTTGAGCTATTCGAGTGGTCTCTCCTCACTTCCCTCGTGTTACATATCTCCAACTTGTAAAATACATAGCCAACATGTTTCACCATCACAAAAGGACCGATGAATCGAGGGTTAAATTTTGGTGCTCCTACAAGTGACAAATTGATCGTGGATAACCAAACTTGATCTCCTTCCTGCGAAGGAGATCAAGTTCAAGTCTCCTTCATTGCAGGCAAGTGAAAAATCACCTGCTTGCGATGAATGTATGGATATTTCTTTTGTTGATTTTGAGCAATAACCAACTTCTTCTTTGTTTGATGTAGTCCTTTGTCTATGTGCTCCACAAAATCATTGACCACTGCAATTTTGGTTGAAAACTCATGCCCTTTAAGAATTCTCAGTAAACTAAGATGTGTCAAAATGTGAATATCATATATCAGATAAAATGGAGACAATCTTGTGGATGCACTAACAGAATTGTTATATGCAAATTCCACGAGAGTCAAAAGAGTATCCCACTTTTGTTGTTTCTCCGAGGTGAATGCTCATAGCTTCCTTGTGATCCCTATCAAGTTCTATAAAACTTGATAATGTGACATATTCTTCCACATGCACAACATTGGAAATTGTCATGAACTTCCGTTCCTTCTTGATTTATCGTTCCATTATTTGCAAGAAGATCCAACAAAGTTGGAATAAATGATCGACGATTATCACCTCATACTTAGATGATGGTTCTCGTGGTGGGTCATATCCTTTCCTACATCAAAGGTTCCAAATTTCATTAGTGTTGGATCAAATGGACCTCAAACATTGCTTGATGGTTCAATGTGTGTGATCCCATAAATTTGTTGAGTAATTGCGATTGCTTCATTCATTGTAGAAGGATTGCTCATCATCACCTCCATTCGCAACCCTCTCCTTCAAGCCTTGTTTGAACACATCTAATGTTTTTACTCCACTCATATTCATAATGGATATTTGAACATCACAAAATTCTTCAATGTATTTATGTATGTCTCCTTTTTGCTTCAAATCCACAACTTCATTCTTGTGGTTTGAAGGAAATCCACCACTTGAAAGTTTTGAAGAAGCTCCTTTTGCATCCCACTACATGAAATAGGAGCACCTTATTCTGAAAGCATTCATTACTATGTGGTGTACCATGTAAGAGCCTTATCCATGAGATAAGACCTCATGAAACGCTCATGTAGTAAAATCAGAAACATGAAAATGTGATAGATATATATATTCATCTTCATGATCCATCCCTCAAAAATTCCCATGATCTATTGTACTTGTAAGCTTCCACTAGATGTCTTTCCCATACAAAGTAAGAGATTGGTTTTGATCTTCCATCTCTTGAAGTCGCCTCCTATTTGCCTCTTTGTTGTCAATAGCGATTGCTTACGGTTGGGGATGATGCTCTTGTATTGAAGTTTCCACTTCCATCTCATCAACTATTTCTCTCTCTCTCTTATGCAAAGGTCTTCTCCTCCATGGCTTATTGCCTTGTATGTATATCCACAATAGTTTTTCTCAACTCTTTCATCTATATCATGATTGAGTTCAGAATTCCATTCATATTAACTGATGTCTTCATGCTTTCAACCACTCAAACTAATACAATATAAGTATAATAACAATCCAATCTCTCAAAAAAGGAATCACAAAAGGCCAAGGTGATACTATTACAGCTCTGTAGTACTCTTCATCATAATTTCTAACAATAAAATTCTTCCACACTTTCTTCTTTCGGTAAATCGGTCTAAATGATTACATCAGGTTGGGGGAGTATAGCAGGGCCACGTAAGCCCTTCATCCTTTGTGTATGGCTAGTCCTACTAAGGGAATTATTTCCTCTTTACATCTTTTACATCCATCCATGGACGAGAGATATCATTAGAGGTCTTGGAGTATCGGCTAGAGGAGTCATTATGTCTTGATAGATCACTATTTGCCATTCTTTATGCACAGCTCCAAGCTTATCCTTAGAGGGCTTGTCAAGGATGGTATATGAGCATCTTCGAGATTGCTTTCATGTAGATGATCCCTCTAGTGGTTTCACGGAGTTATTCTAGGTGAGTGCATCAGTTGCAAGAGGGGAGATTCCGCTGTCAGGTGTTGGGTGCTAGTTGACTTCTCACGATGGAGAATGACATTGGGAACATCATATCAATTGTTATTGGGGAGGTCTTATGGCGTTTAGGCGGTCGTACCATGGTCCTGCAGCATCGTTCATACTTCTAGCAACATCTTTGTTCATATCAGTTTGGAGTCACCACACCATGAGACGATATTGTTAGGCATTAGAGCACTTCTAGATTTCCATCCTGATTGGGTTGTCTTGCATGTGGACGTTAAGAACGATTTTAGTAGTTTTTCACATGCATCCATTTTAAGAGAGCTTAGAGAGGTTGATGGACCTTTATTAAGTGTCATTCCTTTTGTACGGTCTTTCTACAGTTCACATTTTTCTCTCCTTTATCAACATGATTTTTTCCATGGAGTCATTGTTCTACAGTCCGCCACTGAAACTCGACAAGGAGATCTTTTGGGAGGATCCCTATTTGCCATTGCTCAATTTTAGAGCTCTTATGTCTATTGTTTTAGCTTTGCCAAGTTGTGTGTTTCCTCCCTTAGCGGATAATAAACACATTGTGGATCTTGTAAACAATATTAGGCATGCCTTTGATTACTTGACTACCAAGCTTCATCTTGTAGGCTTGAGATTCAAGGTGTCAAAGTGTAGGCTTAGTCTTCTTTGGGCATTTCTCCTCATCTAGCTTTTAGAGGGATGTATGACATTAACAAATGGCTTACGCATTCTATGAGTGCCAGTAGGATCCGAAGATTTTGTTTCACGCTAGCTAGACGTTGCACTTGCCCATATATTTTGCATGTGGATGCCCTTTCTCTATTAGGGGATCTACAAGTGGCGTTTGGTATACTTTTATCTAGTATTGCTTGTTGATCCACCTATCTTTTTCTCACAGTTCCACCTTCACATACATTAATATACCGTTTGACAACCTTTGATGGGAGGATTATGGATGTCTTTGGTGACATCATTGGACCAGTGACCTTTGAGTCTGTGACAGGAGATTTGGCGTGGAGATTTTCCGATTTTGTGTGGAGGGATATGCTTATTATCGATGGAGGAGACTGCACCTATAGCATTTTTGGCTAGTTGGGCACTCTCAGCACCTTTGTTATCTTCTCGATTTGTGATTGCAAATGGGTCATCCTTGAGATATATTGCGAGGGATGTGGATATAGATCATTTTTCTTACATGTATTATTGCAACATATAAGAGATGCTTTATTTCTCAAAATATAATATGAGCTCTCAACTTTTTTTCTCTTTGTCCACCGATTGGACTAGAGATCTACAGTCTACCTTGATGGACTGACAGTTTCATCATGTTCTACATTCACTCTTAGTGGATCCGGCCATTTCTTGTACTAATAGGGCTCGTCTACACTCTTGCTCCGATAAAGATGTATGCTCGTGGATCTTAGCTCGATCATGCATTAGGGCTTTTTGACTCGCATCAGTTACTTCCTCTTTCTCTACAGGTTTCAACTTGGCTTGTTCCATGCATCTACATCTTCATTACTCACATGTGAGTGTGGTATCACTTTAGATGCATCAAGTGTTCATATGACTCGTTGCCCATTCGGAGTGCAGAAGATAGCTACCCATGATGTCATTATGGATGTGGTGTTTGCTATGGCACGAGACATTGGATACTTCACATGGAGTGAACGTTGGTATGTTTCGTTGTCAATTAGGTTAGGGTAGATCTATACTTAGTTCGAGAGGACCATGTTACTGTGGTAGACGTGTTTGTTATCAATTTTACTTGTGACATAATTTTCGAGGGACTAATCACCCATCGTCTAGGATGGACAACAAGTGGAATGACAGTAGCCAAGATCTCCAAGTATATGGGTATGCAGAAAGGTCAACTCTTTGTTTCTCTAGCTTTGGAGTTATATGAAGCTATGGATACCGATTTCAACATGTTCGCGAAAGCCTACCATACTAGGCGACAGGGGTATCACCTTCTTTAGCTTATTGTATAGCCTATTTTAGGCAACATGTTTCCATTGCTCTACAGAAAGCACTAACTAGTGCAATCCATATTATAGCAATTACGTTAGGTGATGCTTCTTTGGATGCTCATGTTGTTTGTAAATCCTTTGACCTAGATAGTTTGGATATCTTAGGTGTAGTAGGATATATTTCCCTTTATGATGCTATTGGGACTTAATCCCATGTTACTCGTTTGGTTTCATCCTTGTACAACTTGATGAGATCTTCGCATCCTTTTTGTTATTTTACTATGTCCTTGAGTGTTATGAAGCTAGTAACACTTATGTTAACTACTTGTTGGTATCCATACTAGATTACAGTGTGATGTCACAATCTTATTTAGTATTCCACAATAAATTGATTGATTATTTTATAACATATGAAAAATAGGGTATTTTAGGATAGGTAGAGAAGATTAAATTGGATTACAATAGTCAAATGGAGATGTAATCTTATTGCATATTCTTTGTTTTGTTATGGTCATCATTTTTATGGATCAATGGGAAACTACGGTCAATTTCACTTATTGTAATTGGATTCCATTGACAATAGAAACTTTTATGGTTTTATTTGTTTGTGTGATATGTGATTCATATCACATATCACACACCATATGGAAAATGATTCCTGTTATAGCACCTAATATCTTGGCATATGATGAACGATCATTTATAATTATATATGGATTTAAAATTTAAAATATTGTTACATATTAGAATAAATTTATCAATTATACATATTGAGATATGTATGACTGATAAATTTAGATATTGATGTTCATTGCTAGGTATATGAAAAAAAATAAATTTTTGAGGACTAAAATTAAACATTAGAAAGAAAAATTAACACAAAATGTGGAAAAGATAATAGAATACATATATAACAAATCATCAAGATACATTTGGCTAATTCTTGTTAATTGAAAATATATATATAAAAAATAAAAAAAATTATAATATATCATTTTATCCTGAACAAAAACTACAATATATATATATATATATATATAAAGAAAAAATTTTTTCTTAAAATTTTATTTTACTTATATTGATAAATAAATAAATAAATATATATTGATCTTAATTTTATGTTATGTAAAATTTATTTATATTGATAATAATACACATTTAGATTTTTTATAATCTCAATGTGTTTCAAATTTGATATGAATTTTTGTAAATTTACATGTGTAAGTAATTTTATTTATATGTGATTCTTCACACTTGTTTGATATATGATATGCACATGATATTATTAAACATAAATTATGTTTTTTTGAAGTGTGAGATTTACATATATATATATATATATATATATGATGCAAATGAATAAAATTTTTACTTGAATATAAAAATTTGATGAGAATCCTTTCATTCACATATTATGATTATATTTTGTGTGAAATTCTTTATGATTAATCAAACGAAGAATAATTTACAATTTCATATTATTAAAATAATCATGTTATTAAAGTTTAAAATATTACTAAAATAATAAAATCATATCAAACACATAAAATTAAAAACATCAATGTGAATCTCTAAACATAAAATTAAATTATAATTTGAATTTCAAAATTTTCCAAGTTTGGACTATAATATTACAGATTTTTGTTATCAATACTTTTTGAAAAAATATTTATTATACAACTCACTATTGAAAATTATGATAAATTTGGATGATTTTTTAAATTATATATATATATATATATATATATATATATAAATAACAAAATTTCATTATTTGAGCTCATGAGACTCTCATAATCAAATTAAAAATTATGACAATACTCAACCTTTGGAATTAATAGAGTTTTTTTTATTAGATATGCATGATTATTCTAACTTCTTTACATAATTCAAAGAAGAAGCAAGGGATTTTAACACAAAATAAATATAATATATATATGTGTGTGTGTGTTTTATTATCCTGGATTTTTCTTCGTATTGAAATTTAAAAACTATTTTAAAACAACACACTTGTCCTATCAAACTTATATAAATTTGAATTGTTCCTTGCATAAAAAACATAGACTTCTTGTGACAAGGGCATACACAATTTCTGTAATTGAGTTCAATGTAGCCATAGTCTAGACTCTCAAGGCATAAGACTAAATCAGTCCCAATCTAAAGTGCAATGTAGAGATAAATGTAGATAAATGCAAGAATAAAATATCAAATCTTCGGAATCAAAGACCTCATTGATATAAAGTGCAAGAGGAAAGTGAATCACAGTTATGCAAGAAATTTGGGTGGGGAGGACGAAGTGCAGAAGTAAGGATGAGGGGAATTCGAGCGCGTGTCGAGAAGAGGAGGAAGGGGAGGGAGTGTAGACTCTTGAGTGATTAGGTTGGAACGGTACGGGCTCACAGAGACTGAGAAGAGAGTCCCGTCAGCAGCCGTGACAGCCGTCATCACGGGGCCACTGGATCGGGGCACTGCAGTAAACGTGCAGTAAAGCCAGTTCGGCATCAGCTCGAGGACTCAATGAGCAGCTCATTTCTATGGTGAGAAAAGATGGGGCGTTTGTCGTTTTGAACCTAAGATTGTGGAGCACGCCTTTTCTGGGATGAGTTCTCCAGGTCGGTGAACGGAGGAAACAAAGACGGGAGACATGGTACTTGAACTGGTGAGGAGTAGAGAAGGAGGAGCAGGTCGAGGAGGAGGAGGAGGAGGAGGAGGGGAGAGGTGCTCGATATGTCTGGAGCCGATTTCTGGAGAAGGTTTTCTCGATCAATGTTTTCGTGAGTACTTTGAACTCTGTTCTTTTTGATCCGTTGCCTGAATGAATGATGTGACGCGCATGTGGTGGTGATAGTGGTGTTTGGCTCTTCTGGCGTCTGGATGGATCGCCCCCTACAGAGTTCTAACTCGTAGAAGGTGGTGGCCGCCAATTCAGACAAATTTTGCTACCATTGTATTCTGCAATGGTCCGAAATGGTGATTTCCCGGCCATCCAGCTCTAGTAATCGTTTGCAGTATCTCGAGTGCCCTCTCTGCAAGGTAAAGATTTGTGAAAGCGAATTTGCTTCCCACTGTTGGTCAGCGAGTGGCTTTCTCTAGCTGTCAAAAGGTCTTGAAAGTGATAGCAACAATAATTGTCATTGACACTACGAAATGGTAAGTGGAAGCTGGATCTAATGGTAATGCAGATTTGTGTTTACGGTTTAAGCCTTTTATGCAGCTCGGTAAAAGCCCTTCAGAACAGTTTGCAACTACTGAATGTTAACTCGAAATTTATTGAAATGATGTGCAGACTCAGTACACATCCATAATTCATGACGTGTCCGGGGTCAAATTTCAGCGGCACTACCTTCTCACCTCCCGCGTACCTGGGTTTGCTTCTAACTTATAAGGCTGGTTAATCAGCTGCACTTGAAAATTTATAATGAAAAAAGAAATTCATTCCATCAAGGTGTTATCTTTCAGGTAGAAGAGTCTGATTCATGTATTAAATCAATACCTGATCTAACTTCACTGGCTTTTGTTTTCCTATGTTTTAGGCTTCTCAAGTCAGAGGCTCATATACGACGACAGGCAGTGTACGCAAGTAACCCAGGTAAGTTCCTCCGTTCATACTCAGCTGCGAATTTTGATTCCACTTCCTGGGAGACTACGAATGTTATGGACAAGGTCGATATAGGATTGAAGACTAGTTGTTTTGTTGTTATGGTAGCTCACACGTTTCACAATACGGATGCTGTGTAGTGAAGGAACTTGTTAGATACCCAAGCATCCGAGTATTTTGCTTATTGTTATTCAGTGTGATCTGTACTCTGCTTCTGAAGTACCTTAAAATGTTTTAACTGGTTTTGTCTCAATGTTTCTTTCATAAATGTCTTAATAATTCATACAGACGTACCTAAGTACACGAAGAACTTGTGTAGGTCCAGCTCCTCCGCAGTCATCAAGTTTGACCGGCCTCGTACCTAAGCCAAATCGATGGCTTTCCTGCTGGGTGCAACGTGAACTTCAGGCTCTCATGCAGGTGCAGCGTATTATAGTCTATTTATTCACAAGTAATTTGTATGGATTTCTCGCTTTGTTGGGCTTCTTTGTAGACTTTCCAGTGAAAGGAATGCCATAAATATATAGGATATCTACTGAGATTATAGAGTCCCGTAAGTATTGATTCTGGGTGCCTAAATGTTCTTCTGGTGTGGGGTTCTTGCAATGCGCAGGAAGAGGATGTGGATACCGTTATGCACCATGTCGTTGGTATTGTAGAATCGTTTAGTACAAGGTATGTCTCATTAGTTGGTTGAATGTTCTGTTTAGGGTGGTTAGTTATGCTTGGAGCAATCAAACCATCTGTTCATGCGAGCGGTAAAGAGCGCACACGCTGAGGGGCTAATGCAAATTGTCATGGTCACTCTTGGTTCAGTCATGTTTAAAGTCTTTTTATATTTTCAGGTTAAAAGGGAAGCTCTCGTCCTCAGGAAGGGGAGGAACGAAAGACGAAGAATTGACTTGGCATGCTACAATCTCCGCAGCTGTAAGACCGTTCATTTTCGAATCCGCGGAAAGATTTGCGGTTGAACTTGAATCCTTCCTAGTGTCTGGCTTGGACATCGCAGCCTTTGACCAGAGAAGTAAGTTGGCAGCTTGTGTACGGGATCATGTGACACTTTCTGATGAAGAATTCACCCTTCCCTCACTAAAGAAAGACGGTCAGAACGCCTATGACCTCTATGATGAAGACGTTGATGAGGAGTTCGGTCATGTGATGGTGAGAAAGACGAGCAGTGAACTTGAAAGGTTTTCAAGTGAAGGTGAGTTAGTAAAAAGTTACTATTTTTGTGATCGTGACTAATTTAGTCTCTTTTATCTCTTACATTCAATTTGCTCGTCGATGAGGGTCAGCAAATGTACCATTCTGATTACTGTATAATGCCATCTTTTCTTGTCATTTGATTCAGATCATATATATTGATAAGATGGAGACGAAATGTAAAATATATTAATCTAAGGAGTTGTGTTTTGCCCTTTCTAAGTATCCATCCCTCTGACGGATTTCGATTTTGAAAGATATTTTTAGACTCCAGAGTGCAGCAAATTTGGAAATCAAAGTAAGAAATCCAGAGTAAGTTTTTGGCACCACCAGGTGAGAGAGATTGCAGTACAGTCTCACCCTCATCTTGTCAAAGGAGCTGCATGTTATGACATTGTGGTGGTTTCATCCTCTAAAACACATTGTGCAAGAGGCGGGGTTGTTCCCCATCATGCTCTTGTTGGAAGAGGAATGACTTCCATATTTTACATGAACTTCAGCCGTGTGCCTAGGAACACAACCAGTTTCCTAGGGAGAAAACAAGCTTCAGGGGAACCAGGGTTCGTTTACAGAGTGCACACAATCCGCACGGATCAGTCTCGCAGTTGTAACTTTTTCTTCAACTGAATCAGTATTTTATAGAAGTTTATGTGGCTCTTCGTTAAGCATAGGAAGATACATGTATGACGGTATCTTGAAGCCAAGATTTATTTTGAACTGCACATATTCAGCCACACTAGAGAATCAATAATGTAAATATTGGTTTTGGATGCTCTGTGTATTGGAAAGATGGAGGAGCGGTGTCGAAAAAATTGGAGTGATTTTTCGTCCTTATTTTCTTGTGATAAATAGTAAAGCGAAAAGAATTCATGAAAATGAAGGTAGAATGACAGTAGACTAGCTTTATTTTGGATCAACATTGTGACTGTTGATTCAAACTTTCAACTAAGAAGTCTAGAATCGAAAAAGAGAAAACTTAAATAAATTTGAATAAATATATAGCAAAAATCTTCTAGAAAATGAAATAGTCTTATCAAGTCAAGTTCCTTGACTTGTCTCTTGGGTAAGTTAGACTGCTATGGTTCTCATGACGGAATCGAGTTTCAGAGTAACTTTTCACGCACTTGCGTCCATACTCTCTTGCGTAAATACTATTCTTATAGTGACCAGGATACGGGGTCAGTGTCTGGGGAACAGACGGGTGGGGAGTTTTAACATAGGTCTTTACAGTGTACCTAGGTGGAGAAGGTAAGGGTTCGACATGTGACGCATTGTATGGTGTCGTTAGTCTCTGCAGAAAGGTCAGACACGATGAAGCAGGTCAGACATGAAGATGACACGGGAAACCAGGTATTTTGTTCATGAATGTGTTGTGCGAAATTTGTCATACATCTGCTTTAAAGCAATAAATCATTGGCTACTTGACATTTTTATACTGGCTAATCCTGCTTTCTGCTTTTGGTGGCAGGAGCGAAAGTCCTCTCAAAGAGAACCTGCTACTGACAGGCCTGTGAAAAAAGATACCGGCAAACATTCTGTTAAGGATAGTGGCAGCAATCTGGATAGGGGAAGGAGCAAACACAGGAGCGAGTTGCGCAAGAAAAGAAAGAGTAGATCTAGTCCGAGTAGAAGCAGTACTCCCCCTAGACATAAACGTAGGAAAAGAGACAAGAGTGTTAAAAGTCGTAGCCGGAAGAAGAGGAAACATTCGAAGAAAAAGGACAAGAAGTCATCGCAAGAGCACAAGCGGAAGTGCCACAAGAGTCGTTCGCGGAAGAACGTGTGCTCGAGCTCTGACAGTAGCAGTTATTCAGAAAGTTCTAGAAGCGGCAGGAGTTTGAGTCCAGCTGAAAGAGGAGCCAGAAGGAAAGCGACTAAGAGAGACCAAACCTTTGCTGAGAATCCCATCAGTGAGAAGACAGACATCAGGAAGACGCACATGCCTGATGATGAGCGACGAACACGAGATAGAAGGAAAAGTCCTCGTCGCTATCGATCAATGTCTTTTGAACCTCGAGAAAAGTTTGAGAGGAAGCGACTTGACGAATCTTCACTGGATAACTATGGTAAGCCTCGACACGCAAGATCAGGTCATAGAGGATCCCAAGAGTTTGAAAGGACGGATAGGTACTTGACTGATGCAAAGGGAAGATCTTTGTCTCGCACTCCAGATACCAGGTTTAGGGCGAGGCCCTTATCGATTGATGCAGAGAGGAAATCATTGTCTCACTCCCCAGACGCAAGGTTTAGGACCAGGCCTTTATCTCCGTCCATCAGTCCTACGGCCAGCGCAGGCAGAGATTCTTGGCATGCACCTGGTTCTTCATCCCCACATTCTCCGTCACCGATGGACGACGAACAAACCGTAAGGTGGGTACCTCCTCTAGATATTCCAGCTCAAAGGTCAGATGTCGTTGAAGAAGATGCAAAATCGTTGGAAACAAAGCTACGAGAACAAGCTTTGGAAAATCTGATGAGGCATCTGAGTCAAAAGAAAAACACAACAACATCAACTTCGGTTGGAAATCCTGTGGAGAATTTTGTTGTTGATAAAACAACCCAAGAACTCGAGGCCCCTCCTGCAATCAAGGAGCTCAAATCTTCTTCTGACATTGTGAAATCGGAAGTAAGGGGTTGCAAAGATGTGGAAGAACGAGACCAAGACGGGGTTCTTGAGACTTATTCACAAAATGTCTACGAGGATGTGACTCATGTCGAAGAAACTGATGATGATGCGCATTCCGACACGGAATTTATCCGTCCAACCAAAGAAAACACGAAGGGAAAGGGTTGCGTTGCGGAGTTGAGAAGCTCAGTGGAGGCGGCTGTGAAGGTTTTACCGGAAGATCTGCAAGCGTGTGGAGTTTCTTACGGTAAGGCAACATCTCTAGAAGGCAGGGATATTGTGGTGGAGCTTGTGGTAGATACGGAACCTTTTGACTTCGAAATTCCTCTCCGTGGTAGCACAGCACCCATGGTAATTGCTGACCAGATAGGGAAGAAGAAACACAACTCCAAGTGTGAGGTCGTGACAGAGGTAATCAAGGGACACGCTAATGGGACACAGGAAGATGGTGATAGTTTTGTCCAGGAAGTATGTGATCCTCCGTCAGAGATACATTTAACCAAGTCGCCCTTTGACTCGAGACAGACGGGTAATCTCTTACCGTGTTTCGAAGGCCCAAGACCTGTAGGATCGGAGAAATCCCTTGGACTTGCGCAAGAGCTTTCTCTGATGGAGACGAGCGAATGTGGTGACAAGGAAAAAGTGGTCATTGTGAATCATGAAAGTGCAGCCATTCCAGTGGACCTCACTTGTGAGATGGAGGATGGGGAACACACTGATTCTGCCATAGTTGATGAGGAGTCTGCGAAGAATGAGTCCACCAGCGAGAAGACACAGTCTTGTTTGAACGACGAATCGAGACCCGCAGCAAGTTCGACGGTGCGCGAAGACGGCGACGAAGCAGGAGAGTCAGGAAGGTTTCAGCAGAAGTCAATGTCAGTAACTCGTGGTGGAGAGTCAGTTCAAGTAAGGACTTCTTTTTCTTGGTCGAAGTTCAACAAAGTAAGCAATTTCTGGTTTTCCTGTAAGCAGCTTGTGCATAACCTGTTGAACCCTGTGAGTACATCATGTCAGATACACATGAAAGCTCTTATGGTGGTTGCCCATGGTGAACGCACTGTTGTTCGTCATGTTGATAGGTGACCTATAAATAGAGCAGCCAAGTATGATGATATGGTGCCAAATATTCAAGTACAGAGCTTGTACATATATAACTCGTTTGTTACGCAATTGCAAATGAACGGATTGCGAAAGTCTTGACCTTTTTTATATGTCTTAGGTAAGTTACAAGGTGTACATTCCTCAACGAGCTGCAGCAGCACGAAGAAGACTTCAGCGATAGTGTCCAAGTTCGACTTGCACAAGTATTTCCAATTTGGGAATGTTGCCAATAATGCAACTTTGAAAAATCGAAAGCAAACACAATGTCCTGATTTATATGCTGTCTCATTGTGCATGAAGGTAAGATATCCCCACTGCACGTTATTTTCGATGCTATGCTGTCTCTACTTATGACTGTAGTGGTCCGAATTCAAAGCAGCAGTACGTTGATTCAAAGCAGCAGCAGTAGTCGGAGGAAACATAGGCTTCCATTGAAAGGAGAAGGTTTTCGGTTTCAGCCCAGGTTGAGAGGACGAAATCGTTCCTACATGTATGAAATCAGCTCAACACGTTTTATAGGATTAGCTGAAGTGAAGATGGTCTACCAAAGAGGGCCTTTGTACACATGTCATTTGCTTCATGTCATCCATTGACGGACACAGACAATACTTCTATCTGAAGACTGGAGTAGAAAAGGCGCTATGCGGTTCAGCAAGGCCGGGGCCAGACTGCGGTCTTGTATAGGTGCAAATTGTGTTCCTCCCAGTTTCCTTTGTCGTTATTTGTTCTATAGAGAAAGCAGCACCCTTTTTGAAGCCCAATTCTTTTTAGGACGAAAGAATAGTTGCGGGTGCGGTAGAAACGGGCTGCTCAACCAAGGAAATAGAACAGTAGATGGAGAGCAATATCTAGTGAACGACGCTTCAAGACCAGCATTTTTGCTCATATTACGGTGGTTATCGTGGACTCCCACGCACCGTTACATAGAGTGAAGTAAATGCAAGCACGACTTCTGCGAGAAGCAAGCACTACTATTTCTACAACCTGCAATTTGAAATGTCATTTGGGAAGATGTGGGAAAAACGTTGGCATCTAGGCTTCTAAGAGAGGTATGGTCGAGGTTGATTACCGAATTCAAAACGTGAGTGTAACTCCCTTCCTACTTCCAAGCCTTGGGAGTGAAATTTAAACGTTAACCACTGAAGGTGAAGTTCACTACAGACTAGATGGCTTGCTTGCAAAGGGTCTAGAAGAAGTGAAGTTTAAGTTCACTCTGACATTCGTACATTTAGCCCTTATGGTAGATAAAAAACTTTTAGTATGGTGCAATTCAAAAATTAGATATCTACATCAGCAGTCAGGGTGAGAAGCAGCAGTTGTGAGTGGTACTGAAGCTGGAGTCTACCGGAGCATCAGAATTATTTTCAAAAACATTTTTCCCAAGCGAAAGGCGCTACATTATTTCATGCCAGTTTCATCGTGAGCATAGAGGCGCAGTTTACTACACTTAGAACATCTCATTTTAAATTGAAAGTACGTACAGGCTCGGATAGCCCATCTAATAGCGAATGTGGGCAAAGGTGATGTATACAGGCGCTGCGCTGTACACTGCTTATTTTTTTCACATAAGTACCTCAACCGAAATTTCGCCTTAGCCGATTTTTTTTCCGTGCTCTGAAATGGACGTTTATTACTCTCCTGAAGTATCTAGAACGAAATCAAGACATGGACGTTACCGTCTGTGGTGCTGTGATATGTATTTACTTGAAGGAGATTTGTTCACAATATACCAACGATTCTCGGAAGGTTTTCATCTGTGATTAGAGTCATGAAGACTTACGTCGTTGCCCTGCCAACGTCAACCGAAGGTTAAAAGTTACGTACCTATTCACCCCAATTATTAAACAAAATGTTCAATCATTCACTCGGTACAGTATGAACTGTCACGTTAGCAGACGCGACGAGGTCTGGCAGCGGGTAATCATGGATCCAAAGGGATCTCGGACTTGACAAAACCTTCACAAGGAAGGATCTGGACCTAAATGTCAGATGGATTTTTAATACGCACAGATACAAATATGCACGTACTGTATTCGGAAAACAGCAGGAGAGGAGATGGTGGTCAACACGATGGAACGCACTGAATGATATTAACAGCCGAAACCATCAACTCTGATTCATGCCCAGATACTTTCGATCAGAACTCATTCCTTACTCCACCACGCTCCGACGTCTCATTACCAGACCTGTCATGATGAAAAGCCAGATTTGAGGTCCACGGGTACAATTATCACCCTTCCAAACTACAGTGCCCCAGAGGACGAGTTCTTCCGCCATAGTTTCTTCCGCCAACAGCATCAGCTCAATCCATTCATGATCATGTCTGTCCTTGCCTTGAATTCCTTTCTCCTTTTCCCGGGTTAGAAAAATGCACTCGTATCAGCATCCCACGGCTGCCTCCATCGGCTTGATTCTTGTCCACCTTCAAGCTCAGAGTCTGCTTCTTCCGTAGACAACAGCTCTAAGTCCGAGCTACACCGAGTGAACTGTTTCATGTGTTCGATCTTCTATTTGCCGTGAACGTGATTTCTCAAGCGTTTCCTATCTTCCGTGGACACTGAGTCCGCGTTTCCAACGCACTCTAGACAGAAGAAGATAGAATGCTTTCATGTGTGGGCATTAGTGCGATCATGGAATGAGCTTGCGTGTCGTCGTCTGGTCCAAAACTTTGGTAAGGCTTTACATTTTATTATGAGACTCGCAGCTGTCGAGGAAGATAACGTAACTCGAGTCCATCAAACTCTTGAGAGGGAATTCTGATGAGAAGCAGCACAGAAAAACCCACACACATCAATACAGACAGCTGTACAATATCGGCTGCCTGTCATGAGCGATTCGTTCGACTAAATAACCATTTAACCTTTTGTCTGCCTCCTGGCCTCCTTTCCCTGCGTTCTCTGGCTGATTCTCATCCGTGTCCAGCTTCTCAGTTGCCTGCAACATAGCCCAAAATGTGTGCAACGACAACTAGCAGGGTCAGCATTGGTTTCGAGTTACGAACCATTTTATCACTCCATGTGGACTTCCTTGTCTAGTCCAGTACGCAATCCGGCTCCCGCTCTTCCCATGCCTGCAAAATAACTAATCAACGGAGGTGCTTGTCTTTCCTGAAAAGTTGTAGTGGTTGATGGTTTGAAGGTTGTCGTTCCTGATCCTCGATTACATTTTTCTTGACACGACGAAGTAAATTCAAGAAACATCGTTCGCTTGAATTCAGTTGGTCACCCAAGAATTTCAATATAGCAATGAATACCTTCATGCGAGACCTGTGTCAAAACCATCCAGTTATCCCTAGAAGAGCTGGTACTCAGTCTGCACACATCTAACAAACTTTTGGGATCCTCCATGGGGGCCCTGTGTCGGCTTTAAACATAGAATCCTATAAGAAGTGCAAATCAGTATGCGATAATCTATAAAAGTTTGTGCCTCCTTCATATCATTATGAAATGACTCCCAGAAGAGGTGGTAAGCATCATGCAAATTGAATCCTCTTTATAACCATCTACAGATTGAGTAATCACGATACAAATAATTCAGAAACTGGATTTCCAGCAGGTTGAAGAATTTGCAGAGCTCGAGGTTGTAACGAAAATGTAGCAGGGTCAAACAGCTGATTCGTGAATGATCGCAAATAATTCACTGCACATTGCGAGAGAATTCCACCGATTCTCGCAGCGAGGCAGCCACCAACTCCAGAAGTTGCAAGAAAAAGGGAAGAAGAGAGTCAAGATTGAAATTCTAAAATCATCTGAAAATCTGAACAGTGAGTTTCAAACTTTCAATCTTACCTCCCTTCTGTCCCTTTTCTTGCTATTCCTGATCTCCGGCCCTTGCTCTCCTCTGCCCTCTGCTCCCTCCCTCCCCCTCCCTCCCTCCCCTCCCCTCCCTCTATTGCGCACAGACACAAGAATGCGGCCTCGAATCTTCTATTGAACGTGTAATGTCCACAACCTGCAACTTGGAGAGAGACCACATCAAAGTTTGACCACAGCAAGAAACAAAACTGATCGGAACCGGTCTTCACAAGACTCAAGGCAGACCACCGAGGTCAATGGCCGGTCACATGTACATAAACCTGTCATGGACAAGTCATGAGACTAGGGAGAGCAGAGCAGAGGAAGGAGAGGGGGGGTATGCAAGGGGAGGGGAGGGGAGAGGAGAGAGAACTTCAGAAACTGTTCCCAGAAGACCTTATGCAGTTGCTAGCTGAACGGACTGCAAATGGAAGAGGCCGGATGCTGGCAAGTGGCAAGTGGCATTTGGCATTTGGCAGCTTGCCAGGGAGGTCGGGAGGGACTGAAGGTGAGGTGAGGTGAGGAGAGGGGAGGTGAGGTGGGGGGAGAGGGTTGAGGGCAAGGAAGAGAAGGGCAGGGATACTTGTGAGGGCGGGGGGTGGCGGGCGCCCGCCTTAAGGTCCCTGAAATCAAGAGAAAGACACCATGACTCATGCAGGGTCTAATAACTTGCCACCAAAGAGTGTTATGTATTATGACATATTTTCACATTCGTCCACGAGCCCGCCCACCAGAAATCACTCATAAGTCCCTTTACCGCCCCTCGACGTCTGCGATTGATTTCCATGCTCGGAGCTTTACCGAAAAGGAGGAAGCTAGCTCCTAATGCCCCCCATGATCTCCAGGTCGAAAACAGACACGTGCAATATGTGGCAAGCTGCCAACAGACCGGATCCGTATAGAGTAGACGTGAAACAATGAACGCTGTGATGTGGGCTTTGTTGTTACAGTTGTCCATGAACTGTAGATCTACAATTCAAAGCCCTTCTCTTCTACAGTTGGCGGACTGTCACCATAGTCAACAAAACTCACATGTAATCTCGCCAGGAAGCATTTGACAGGTGCCGAGTACGCTACAGACGTGATCTCAACATGGAAGAACGATACACCACCAGCCCTGACAAACGTCGTTCCAACAGAAGCCGAGGCAAGGTAATGCAAGCCAGGCACAGCCAAGAGGCATAATAAGTGCATGTTGTGCTGCACATACTAACTCCACAAGGCACATCAATAAAGCAAGCCAGCAGCTCAACTCCACCAACAACAGTGGTCCATGTTACTGATCTTTTGCTGGCATCAATGTCAGCTGAAAGGCCAGGGAAGCATGCTTGCCTTCCCATAACTACTTTGCTGCTTCCGATCCAATCCAACTTGCAGCTGATAGCTCAAGGTGCATGATACTCTTCTCCCTGTGAAACGAGTAGTTGGAAATTTGCTCCTCCCTTATTATATGCTCTGATATTCGGGTGTACAGTTTGTTGAGGGCGTTCAAGTAGGTAGGTAGAATGAGAGTCATGACTTGTCTTGTCTCTCAGCGGGCAACTCGATCCCCTTAGCATGTCATAATATCTTTTGACTTCGACTCGACGCATAACACACAACGATTGCACTGTGGTAAAAGAGGCAGAGGCAGAGAGAGAGAGAAGGAGAGAGTGAGAGGGTGGAGAGGGGGAGTGTGATCAAGTGACTCGTATGGAATCTGTCCCTCCGTCGATGTCTCCGAGTCATGACATGACAGGCTTTTCTTAGTGGACTGTGTGCATCCTGCTCATTCATTCATATCTTTTACTCCTTGGAGTCTTGCCTACATGGTCGATGCAAAAGATTCTCGACTTCTGATCGACGGGTTCGTGGGTTTGTCCATCTACAACCTACTCCCGAGCTTACAATAAAATAATGCATGCGTAGAATTTGTCCATCATTTCAAAGTTGGTGTCAGAGAACGGTGATGATGTTCAAATTCAGATCCGTGTGGGGTGAATTTGAACATCATCACCATTCACCCCAAACGGATCTGAATTTGTGGATCAGACCACCAGCGGCTGGCCACTGTAGCCAGCAGCAGCTCTCTGGGGGTTGTATGATCCTCCCAAATTCATCCAGGACACAACTCCCTACGCGGACGACGACGGAGACGACCAGAGTGAAACTATAATTGCTCATGATGAGCAGCAGCCCATGACAACACAAGGCATTTGGCCACATCCGTGCATCCGTGTCCCCGGATGATGGCCCTCGAGAGGAACATGCCCCTCCTGCCAGTCCACTCTCACTATGACATATATGCCTCTTCTTCCCCTTGAACGGACAAGAGTCCAGCGGTCCAGGAGTCAGGACTCGAGTGCATGCTGTGGAGTCTGGACGGACTTTGATGGAGAAGCAGAACAAACTCGCAGCTGGCCTGTTCTTTACCCTCTACTGAAAAGTATTGTCCTATTCGTAATCGAAATTGATACCATGTGCCAAAGTTTCGTAGCTGGTATCAGCTGGTATCTGCTGGGTTGGGTTAACTCAGTTGTTTCGAGACCGCAAGGTTGGAGCCTTGGAGGCCTAGCTCCTACAGCTCCACGTTCGTTGTTGCTCCTGTCCCGAACGTTCTCTTCACTCTCTAGAACGCCAGTTTCTATGCAGTGTTTCTAGACTTACAGTCCTCGATCTGGTCCGGTAGTGTCGATACTACTCTTCTCAAAGGTTCTCCCCAGACTGACCTATGCTCAAGTTTCGAACGGAGCTAAATAATGTAATTTTCCGTCCGGAGTCAACTCACAAACAAAAGATGCTGCTAGTGTGGCCACTGGCCAGTCCAGATGAAAGAGAGCAAACTTGCCCGAGGCTCTAGTTTTCCACATTCTCTCTGTGTTTGGTTTTGAAGCATTTGAGGTACATTGAATTCGAAAAAGAAAGGGAGAGAGAGAGAGAGGTGTAATTAAGATTCACATGCGAGCACGAATAATGTAGCTTTCTAGGTTTGCTCTGTGGTACCGGTTGAGTCCAGCACATCGAATTGAGAACAAGGCATGTGTCGAAGATAAGAGATAGAGTTCTCGGCTGAGGAATCGTCGGTCGAAGTGTATAAGGAGGTGCTGAAGTACCTCTTTCTTTATGGTGACTCTCAACTCGGTATCTGAAGGTTTGATTCGCGACTATCTCTCAAGAAACCAGGTCTTCATGAACCTTTTCATAAATGCTCGACTCTCCGATCTAAGAATCTTCTTTCATTTTCCCGTCGAATATAATTTGAACATCGTAAGTACTCAGTACGTCTTTTTCTGTTGATATGTATCATGTTGACAATCTGCTGAGAAGGCAGATAAAGACTCCCTCGTACCTTGAGTTCCAAAAAAGACTCCCTGGTACCCGATGGTACGGAACTAGACCGTACGCCTGTTGCCGGTGATTGTTCTAGTCTCAAACCTGGTTGCTGGGTGCAGCCATGAATGTCACATCAGCCCAATCAAAGTTGACTGACCCCCTTGATCGCGAAGGTAAACCAAGAACTAACGCTGATCCGAGAAGTGTGGAGAGTTCACTCCCTCTCCCCTTTAAGACGCTATAGTCGTTTGCAGCATTTCTAATTATCAAAATTATATACGTAATTGAATCTCAATTCCACCCCTCTTGCTCTCTCTCTCTCACATTTTGTCACTTCGATTATCTTATTCATTTTCTCCGAAAGAGGGAGAGAGAAAATAATGTCATTGAACAAGCATTATAACACAATAACAACAATCGAATTGCGAACATGCATGTATGGGTATCAGATGCGCCACCGTCCACCCCGGATACAAAATAACGTGTTCTTTTTGGTCCATCCAAGCAATAGATTAGACATGGGCGAAGTCGAAATGGACATGTGGTGGCTCTATGGCTTCTCGAGGAGACAAACGCCTCGACGTGAGTTAGTACTTGGTACTAAGTTGTATAACATTCCATAACGATGAGTTTGAGCTTCCCGGAAGAGAAAGGCGACGCAGTAAAATAACAAAAGATGGGAAGACCCCATCAACTCGTACAAGGATGGAACCAAATAGGTAATATAGGGCTAGTCCCCAATAGCATCATACTAGTAAATATGTCATACATCACCTAAAATATCGGAACTATCTAAGTCAATCAGTCTACAAACAGCAGGAGGTACGGACGCTTCCCGTAATGTAATGTCATCATGTGGCAAGCATTGGTTTCTGCCATCATATCTTAGGCATGTTATTGAGCGCATGTTCTTGTTTGCGAGGGGAGGAAGGTATGGAGATTATGGGGAGAAAGAGAGTAAAAAAGGGTAATATATTTTTTTGCATAGTCTGTGGCCATATTTTGCCAAACATGGAGAGTGAATAGTCCATTCTCTTTGTCTTTCAATTTGGGTTCCATTGGTACCTAAATTGAAGACTATAGAGAATGATATAGTGAGATATGAGTTAGCATTTTCCAATGTGAGGTGGGGTGTTAGGGGTTGTGGTTATGCAAGTGGGAGGAGATTGTTAATATCCCAAGCTCATTGAGTTGATCTAGGGTTGTTACGTACCTATGGTACAGATCTGTTTAGGGCTAACCCGAAATTAGGGTTTCCTTGTACTCACCCTATATATATACAAGGGAAGGCAAAGCCTTCCCCATCTCATTCCTGTACACTCTCTCTTGTCCCTTTGGTGTGCTCTCCTCTTCTTGGAGTGATTCCTGAAGAATCGATTACTCAACATGGTATCAGAGCATGGTGGGAGCGTTAGTTATGTAGATTAGACATAGAGGAGTGCTAAAGATCAGTGAGGAGTGAGCCTCAAAGTTGGAGGCTGTCCCGCTGAAGCGATTAGATTGTTGGGGAACTGTTTCGTGTTTTCTCAGAATCTTCAATCGCATTTTCGGAGGTCAAGATGATTGTTTTTGACCTATTTCTGATCGCCCAACTCATTGTAGGGTGTTGTCTTGCGCAAAATGGTCGATTTTGGTAGCCATGAAGTTTTCGTGCGATTTGGAGTTGTTGGTGGTAGTTATCGCCTTTTCCAAAATCTTTGAGGAGCTGTTTGGAGGCCTAAACGAGGTTTTTTAGAGGTTTGAGTGTTTCTACTAATGCAAAGGCTCAACCTTAGCGCAAGTAGAAACTGAACAACGCTCGCCTCTGTCAAAGCTCCTACCACGAAAAATTTCAGCTCAATCTGAGCTTTCTTCGTCATTTTCGCTTAAGTACTGCGCAGGCGCAGAATCGCGAACATAATTCATTCGTTGTCTGCGGGTCAAGACAGGCACATTTCGCCAATTTCTGGAGTTTTACATGTTTCTTGATCGAGGTGCGTAGGAGCTGTTTTTCCGCCGTAGTCGTGGAGGTGTTCTTTTTTCTGCTCGCTTTGTGTGTCTGCGGCAAGTACTTGCCGTGTTCGAGTCCTCGATTTCCGCCGTAACCACAACCATGGCGTAATCAAGTGAGCATGATCATTGGAGAGAAATCCTCGACAAGAATAATTTCCAAACGTGGAAATTTTGAATGAAGACCTTCCTTCAAGGCCGGGGCTATGGGAGCTTGTGACCGGGGACGAGAAAGCACCAATCGTGGTTGCCGGTGATCTTCGTAGTGAGCAAACACTGCGTGAGTGGAGAAAGCGGTCGATCAAGCTATCCACTACATTGCGCTCACTATCTCAGCGTCGATGATCGGTCACATTCAAGATTGTGACACTCCTAAGGAAGCTTGGGATGCGCTGTCACAGATGTTCCATTCGGGAACAGAAGCTCGGAAGCCGCAGCTGTTGCAAAGAATTCAATACGGTCAAGAAAGGCTCGATGTGTGCTAGTGACTATGTCAATTACATCAAGCAACCGCGTGATCGCTTAGCATCCGTCAATGTTCAACTTGATCCGATCAGGATTATTGGTGCGACATTGCAAGGACCGCCTCGCCGAGTACAAGCAATTCATTACGCCAATTTCGACCGCAGAACCTCTTTTGAAGTTTGATGAATTGGTCCCAATGATGTTGGGAGAAGAAGTGCGAATTCTAGGCAAGATTAGTGCTTCGGCCCAGCCCGCAAGAATGTGTGTTTTTTTTTGCAGGTTCCGGAGGTCGAGGTAGAGGTCGTGGGCAGAGGAGCCGGATATGGTGGTGGTAGAGGTCGTGTGCGTAACAAGGCACCCAACCAGCCCAAAAGCCACCGTTGCAAGAAGGCAAAAGTTAACACCGCAACTACTTGTCACAAGAATGGCCACTATGCCAAAATTGTTAGAAGCGTCGAATGATCTGATCGCGCTTTGGGCCAACATGGCCATGTAGTCTAGTGAAGAACAAATTTACTCATTGTGACACACCGTAGTTATGCCGCCGCACTGATCTGATTGGGTGATCGATTCGAGCTACCAACCACATGACGCCGCATCAAGAATGGTTTGCGCCGCTTGACACCGTGGAGACTCCTCGCTCATGGTGACTCGGAGATGATACAAAGCACGAGATCAAGCATAAGGGTAAAATTCCGCTTGATATTCCAGATCCAATCTTTTCTCGAATCGGAAATGTTTTACATGTTCCTACTACGACTCGAAATCATATCGGTAGGGACGTATGGTAGAACAAAATTTCAAGTGCGTTTCAACAAAGATGGATGCTTTGTTGAAGACTCCACAGTCTTGTTGTAGCTCGAGGTAGCAAGAGTGGTAGACTGCTCAAGCTAGATGCTACAAGCAATGTCGAAAAAGAGCCAACTCCCCGTCATTACGTAAAGTGGCTTTGTAGTATCTCGACATAGATATTTGGCACAAGAGAATTGGGCACATGAACTTTCGAAAATCAAGACTCTTCCGAGTTCAGATCTAGTCACAAGTTTGCCCAACTTCACTTCCGCCACCCATCAAAGGTGTCCGGCTTGTCGGGCTCGGCAAGCAAGCTAGACAACCCTTTAAGGGATCGTAGGAGAGCGACCAAGCTTCTAGAGCCGGTGCACACGGATGTATGGACTTCTCTCAACCAAGTTTATCTGGTTTTGAGTACTTCGTGTCCTTCATTGATGATTTCTCTTGCTACACCGGGGTTTACTTCCCTTAAGAGCAAGAGCTCTTCGATGTGTTGTCGCTTTCTAGACTTTCCACACCTTGGTGGAGAAACAAATTGACAATCTATCCTTTGTCTACGCTCCGATGGAGGAGGCGAAGTTTTACCTCTGAGAATTCACCGCTTACCTACGTAAGCATGGCATACACCGTAAGACTTGCGCTATACTCCACAAATGTAATGGCATTGCGGAGAGGAAGAATCGCCACATAGCGTAAGCGCCGCGCTATGTTGAACGAGAAGAACCCGCCTAGACCGCTCGACGGGCGTAAGTCGCTTCCGCTAAGCGGTTACTTGATGAATCGAACTCCGACTACAAAGCGGCTTCACAATAAGACCCCGATGGAGGTATTCACAAGCCACAAGCCCGATTACTCATTTTTGAAAGTTTTTATTGCATCCGTTATGTACACATTCCGGATGAGAAGCTCAAGAAGCTAGATCCGAAAAGTCGAGAAGTGTATTTTCCTTGGATATGCCTTTAGATACGAAAAGGATATAGATGCTATAATCCTTCCTCTAGGCAATTCTATATCGAAAGAGATGTTGTATTTGAAGAGTTGCAATCTTGGTATGCACATGCGATTGTTCCGGTCATACCCACTCTTCATGTTGAAACTGCACCAAGGAGTCCATCCACTGTACCTTTACAGAGTGGAGTTTATGGAGTCACACGCCTAGAGTCGAGTCTATCAGTATCTGCAGCTTGCTACGGATGAAGTTCACCGAGCACTATCCGCATCGACTCTAGACTTGAGGATCATCTTATTTTGCAACATATGATGTCCTCACCACGGATTACAGGTATTCATCCGTTGGATGAAGCATCCCAGCATTGACGCCGGCCGGGTAACGCAGATCCGAAGCAAGGCGACAAACAAGACATCCGATACTGCCCTACAAAAATCTGAGAGAGTTCGGCATCCTGTTCAGCGATTTATGCATGAAAGTTTCCTTGCTGATCATCATGCATACATGACTCACGTTCTTGTTGAGCCGTAACCGAGTACGCTTGAGGAGGCGATGCACAAAAAATGAGTGGATTGAAGCCATGGAGATAGAACTTGCTCGCACTTCGTCACCAACAAACATGGGAATTGGTGGACTTACCTCAAGGTAAGAAAGCGATTGGTTGCGATGGGTCTTCAAGGTCAAGCGCAACTCGGATGGCAATCGTATCTCGATACAAGGCCGATTGGTAGCCAAGGGCTACGCACAACAAAGATGGAGTGGACTACGAAGAGACGTTTAGTCCGGCTTGCCAAGATGGCAACAATTGCATTTGGTGGTTGCTATTGTCACCAACAAGGGATTACGACCGCATCAAATGGATTTCAAGAATGCCTTTCTCAATGGAGATCTCGGCGAGGAAGTCTACATGCAACAACCACCAGTTACGAAGATCCAAGTTTCTTTCCCCGCTTTGTAAGTTAAGGAAATCCTCTATGGTTTGAAACAGTTCTCGAGAGCATGGTATGAGAAGATCAATTCCTTTCTCATGTCTCTTAGATTTGTAGTCTCGTCATTCCGACTCATCCCTATATTGCATGAGATCGAGGAGTTCATGTAGTGATGATTTCCATCTACGAGATGATCTTATTATCACTGGAACCATGAGGAGATGATTTCCGCATCAAGAGTATCTTATGTTCAAATTTGAGATACAAGACTTAGGGTATCTTAAATTCTTTCTTGGTGTGGAGTTTATCATAGAGGGAAAGGATATGTGGCTAATACAACGCCAATATGTTTTAGATAAGCTTAAGGAGTTCAAGATGTCTGATTGTAAACCAATAGACACTCCTCTACAACAAGGTCTAAAGCTAGAGTTAGACGATGGAGAGTTACTTGTAGATCTCCGCCTGTACAGACAGATGGTTGGGAGTTTGATTTATCTGACTATCACTAGACCGGATTTGAGCTATGTTGTTGGTCTAGTCACAATTCCCCCGCATGCTCCACGGGTACCGCATATGATGGCGGTTAAGCGGATTCTCCGCTATGTGAAGTCCACACTTCATTTTGGACTTCGAGACGCATTTGGAGGTGAGCCAAACCCGCATGGCTACACCGATGCCGATTGGGTGAGACATTTCCGGCAGAGATCCACGCCCGGATATGCGTTTGGACTTGGGAGTACGGCCGTGAGTCGGGCTTCTAAGAAGCAATCGACCGTGGCACTATCTTCCACAGGGCGAGTATCGAGGTGCTATGAATGCCACTTGTGAAGCGGCCCAGCTTCGTTCCTTACTTTCTCGATATTGGAGTAGATTATCCTACGCTTATCCTAGTTGATAACATTAGCAGCATGATGTTAGCCAACAATCCTGTTTTTCATGCTAGGACAAAACACATTAAGGTGAACTATCACTTTGTTAGGGAGAAGGTCCTTTCAGGTGTAGTAAATCTTAGATATATACATACGTGAGATCAAGTTGCGTATATCTTCACCAAAGCTTTACCTAGAGAGTCGTTTGCTACATTTTGACATGGTTCTAGGAGTTCGGATGTACGCTTGAGCTTGAAGGGGTGTTAATATCCCAAGCTCATTGAGTTGATCTAGGGTTGTTACGCACCTATGGTACATATCCTGTTTAGGGCTAACCCGAAATTAAGGTTTCCTTGCACTCACCATATATATACAAGGGAAGGCAAAGCCTTCCCCATCTCATTTCTGTACACTCTCTCTTGTCCCTTTGGTGTGCTCTCCTCTTCTTGGAGTGATTCCTGAAGAATCGATTACTCAACAAAGATACATGATGGAGTGCTGGGTTTCTTTATCGTTCTCTTTGTGCTAGCTAATGTAGGAGCATACTTCTTAGGATAAGTAGGATTTTTTTGATTTTTGTGAATAAAGATTTATATTCGGGTTCTCATGAGGATATTTGTCCGAATATATGTTGGTTAGACATGAATACCATTAGGGAGTTCACACGAGTGAATTGCAAGGGAATTTAGGCGCACGTTTGGACGGCACATTGAAGAATTATCGAGAGAAGGTCGATGCCAAGAAGTTGCGGAACCGGAGCGGGAGAAGATAGCTGCAATGTCGAAGTGGCAACCTGTGGGAGTTTCAATAGGAAAAAGTGCGACATGGGGAGAATTCGACCGCTTATCATGATGGCGGATTGGACTACGGCGGAGTTGCTGAGGTTGAAGAATCTCGATGGAGCGTTTCTATCATGGCGATGGGACTACGTGTGCCCAGAGCTGTGCGATGAGGTCAGAAGGGGAAAAGTCTCGATAACACTCGGAAGCAGAGCTCAGCCGGAGAAGTGGGATGCAAGGTTGTGGGCGAAGGCTTTTGGACGCAACCACAAAGAAGACAAAGGCGGCGTTGATTGGGAGGGCTCGACGATACATACTGCATTCACTTTTGACAAATGGAAGTGGTTCAACCCTAGGGAGAGGAAGGGGATGAATGGCTATAAGCTCGATTTGATTAAGGATGTCTTCAGGAGAAAGCTGGCTCTCACCTTGAACCAGCTCTTCTCACCTCAGCGAACAATGTACGTTAGTATGCATAAGGTGAGAATTGTAGAAGGGTTCATCGGCATAACTATTCGGGTGAACTGGGGGAGATCTTTGCGAAAAATGTACAAGCGATGGCGACTAAGCTAAGAGAAGACGATAAGAGTGTAGTCTATCTCTCGTCTTTCTTGGTGCATCTGTACGCGAAGCTGGAGTGGTTGACTCATAGGGAGAGGCAGCTATACCGATTGGAGAGTGGACTTTCATATCTGTACGTAGACATCGACAGTGCCAGCAACGGGTCGACGAGGAGTCTAGGAATGAATGCGCCTCCTGAGCCGAAGAGAATTAGAGAAGTCAGGCCGGCTGTGCAGAGTAAGCTTGATTCGGATTCGGACCTTGAAGTGATCGATACTTCTAGGAAGAGGAAGAGAGTAGTGGAGGATAGTCCTCCGGCCACTTTGACAATTCGGAAGGATGTAGGGAAGAAGAAGGTGGAGGAAGTAGTGCAAACCAAGACCGACCCAAGATGATGGCAATGAAGCCGGCACCAAAAGCGTCGAAGGAGATTACGGAGCCCATGACCTTCGGTGTTTACATTCCTATCGCAGGTCGGAAGTCGTGGTGGTCCCGGTGTTGTTAGAGCTGAACGAGATGGGGCCTATGTATATGCCGGGGTGGAACCCTCAAGCTGACGGGTATATGGATTTGATTCAGATGATGAACCGGCTAGCTTTAGGGAAGGAACGTCAATCTATCACACTTCGAGAGTTGATAGAGAATGTGGACAAGTTGTCCAAGGAGAAGACTGAACTGGAGCAGAAGGTCCAGGAGGCAAAGAAAGCCTACGAAGAGATGTACCGTATTCGGGGTACGGAGATTCATTTTGTGGAGAAAGAGAATACTCATCTTAGGAAGACGGTGCATGACCTGAAGCGAAGATTGATTCAGATGGATGTGGAGGCACATGCAAAGTTAGAGAACCTCGTTAATAGATGTGTGCAACATCTGTTCACACGGTGTGATCGAGTTGAGGAGAAGCGGTTAGAACAGTTGGTGGGAGCAATGGAGAATCCCGGCGACTCAAAGGACAGGAGGAAGGAGATGTTTAAAGCTTTGGGTCGTGATTTCAGGGAAGCCATGACTCTTCATTGATAGGAGATCGCAGCCGATGTACAAGAAATGCAGCTAGGAATCGACGCATTCACGCAAGCAGCAGAGGTGCGATCGAGTGGCTTAGATCAACGTTACAGACTTAGGAGAGAGCGATCCGTGTAGGAGCAGTTAGAAGTAGCAGTTAGAACATTCATTATAAATAGTCGTAGGAAATAAAGTGGTGGGATCTTTTATCTTTGCAAGTGTCCAATCTGTTGGGCTGCAAATTGTAGTCAAGGTAGAACGAGCACTCGAGGAGCTGGTGTATGCAGGTTGATATTGTGTTGACTGTTTCGTGTATACGCGAAGTTACTCGGATATTCGGCCCACGAAGCCGAGCCTGCCTCAGAGCCATCAAGTACTGAGGGTGTTTCACCGAGACGCAAACTTGTAATGAGAGAGATCCTTATCCCAAAGTAAAGACAATGATTGAAATCAACTTGCTATTGTCTGTGGAATTGGTGTTGTGATGGGATTGTGAAGGAATTGAGTTGAATCTATTGTCTTCATTGTGAGTAACTCTTCGGACCTTGTAGTCCAGAGTTGCAAAGATGTCTAAATGCATGTTTCTCTCATGTGCTAGTGCGGTTTGATCCCTCATTCCCTTGGGAACGATTCAATCTATACGAATTTGGACTTAGTAATGCATACCCGTGCTATTACAGCTATAGCTTCACTTTCCCTCATGGGGCCGCCAAAAGCGGTGCGTGATACACCATGTATGGTGTGTCATTGTCTCTTTACCTTGCAAGGGGTAAAGACCCATGTGGGAAAGATGCACAAAGATTATGATTGGACTACTTGGGATGCAATTATGATTGGATTACTTGATTATGTGAGGAGGACGGTCACATCAACATCGATATTTGTCACTTCGGGGAACACACATACTACATCGACTCCTTCGATTAGAATTCCGAGTATACCGATCGGATCGTGGGAGTGGTTAGCTTCCCATGCAAGTTCGATTCTAGGGCTTTTTGAGACAAGGTTACCATGTCCACGTTTATTCCATAGGCTTTCTTGTGCACTCCATGACGAGGCTAGATGTGCTTTTTGCTTACCGCTCGATTGGTTGGCTCGCAATCCCATGGACGATTTAGCACGGTTTTTGTTTTTATTACTTCCGGGATGGTGTCTACGTTATACTAGAGGGGGACGTGCTGGACATAGGGAGATGGCACCTAGATTTTGGAGATTCCGAGCATGGGATTGGGCTACATTGTAGGAGGAGTCTATTCGGGCCACACAGGATAGGAGTCGGGTTAAGTCACATGATACTTCTGATTCGGCGTGATTGCGACGATGTCGCAGAGGACAATTCTTTGCTCTGAGAACGCCCGAGCGCCTGGCTATAGAAGAACCCTCTAGAACCTTGTGTGAGTTGACAATCTCTTCTTCCCCTCCTCAACAATCCACATTTGAGTTCCTTATAACTGGTAAAACTTTAGCGGGAGAAAACTATGATATCCAATGATTGGACTGATAACTCTCGCTTAAACTTTACAGAAAATTACTCCACAACCCTTTTAATCACTCAGAAAAGTTTCATATGTTTTGCTTCTCTAGATCTCTCAACACAATTGTTGATTTACCCACTATATCACAAGCTGATATGCAGATCCATGTGTACAAAACCCATTACAAATCCCAATCCACCACTCCGATTGCTCTCAAATTTCATGAAAAGCTTACTCATCATCCGAACTTCAAGTCTGAAAAGTTTTATTGACATAACTTTCTGGTATCAAAAGATATGATTGATGTACTAAGTTTGTGATAGTCAGTGCAATCCTGCAACTCTGACTACTTACACAAACTTCAACCTATCACTCCGTACTCAAAACTCATCCAATCGAGTCAAAAATTCAATCAAAACACTATCCCGAGTCGTAAACTGTATCTTAGTTGACTTAGATCTCCCAAAACCTTCGTAAGATTCTCACAAACACTCCAAATACCCTCAAAGGTCTAAATTTCTCTCTCTAACTTTGAATCACAGTTTCAGAGTGACAAATCCTTCAAATCCATCCATTCTTGAATCCGCGTTGTAGCTCGTCCCGTCAGCTTTCCAATGCTATCCTCGCATTTTTGAATCTCTCGTGGAAGGTCTCCAAAATCGCTAAAAACCTCGAAAAGTTGCCCTAGTGCCCTCATTGGTCAAAACTCCTAGACCAATGGGAATGGAGAATGCTCTTTTGACCTCTAGTGTGGCCAAATTAACTCCATTGAAACTTAGAGCTTTACAACTATCCTAAACACTCTACTTAGACATCATATACACAATATGAGTTGTCACTAATAAGAGTTAAAATGACAACTTGAAACCAAATTTAAGTATACTCAAAAGCGATCACAATGAAGACACCGATGTTGATCACAAATGGACTCGACAATGGTACATCTTGAGGATCATGTTGTCCCCTATCCACGTCCTACATCAACTCCACTTCAATCAGGTAAGCTCCTTAGTCAGCAAGGTGATGTGTTTAAATCTCTCGAGCTCTTTTAAAATTTCTTTACAATGCCATCTGTTACCCTAACCTAAAGTATCGCAGTCATGACAACAACTCTAAAGATGACACATGTCATCATCTTCTCATAGTAGCCGCGTCACAACACGACAACGGTGTAGGGGCATGCCGGGGAGTATAGCAGGGCTGCATAGGCCCTTCATCCTTTGTCCATGGCTAGTCCTATTGAGAAGATGATTTCCTCTTTACGCCTTCTACATTCACCCATGGGCGAGGAGATACCATTAAAGGTCTTGGAGTATCAGCCAAAGGAGCCTCTATATCTTGATAGATCATTATTTGCCCATTCTCTATGCATAGCCCCATGTTTATCCTAAGGGGGTTTGTCAGGGATGGTATATGAGCATCTTTGAGATTGCTTTCAGGTGGATGATCGCTCTAGTAGTTTCACGAAGTTGTTCCAAGTGGCTGCATCAGTTGCGAGAGGGGAGATTCCGTTGTTAGTTAGTTAGATTCTAGGTGCTAGTCGGCTTTTCGCGATGGAGAAGGACACTGGGCGCATCAAACTGATTGCTATTGGAGAGATCTTATTACAATTAGTCGATGTACTCATTGTCTTGCAAAGATCATTCACAGCCTCCAGAGCATTTTTGTCCACATCAGTTTGGAGTCACCACATCATGAGGCTGTGAGGCGGTATCGTTGGACATTAGAGCACTTCTAGATATCCATCGGGATTGGGTTGTCTTGCAGGTGGATGTTGAGAACACTTTTAATAGCGTCTCGCATGCATCCATTTTTAGAGAGCTTAGAGAGGCTGGTGGACCCCTATCAAGCCTCATTCCTTTCGTACGGTCTTTCTACGGTTCACATTCTTCTCTATTTTATCAAGCATGGCTTTTCCGAGAGGGAGTCACTGTTTCTACAAATCCGCCGGCACTCGACAGAAGATCCTTTGGAAGGACCCTTATTTGTCATGGCTCATTATAGAGCTCTTTTGTCTTCTGCTTTCGCCGTGCCCGGTTCTGTGTTCCTCTCCTTAGCGGATGATATACACATTGTGAGTCATGTAGATAACATTAGGCAAACCTTTGATTACTTCACTACCGAGATTCATCTTGTAGGCTTGAGAGTCAAGGTGTCAAAGTGTAGGGCTTGCTCTCCTTTGGGCATTCAGTCTCATCTTTAGCTTCGAGAGGGATGTATGACATTGACATACGGTTTACGTATTCTAGGAGTGTCAGTAGGGTTTGAGGATTTTGTTTCATGCTACCTTGACATTGCACTTGCCGAGGATGTTTTGCATGTAGACGACCTTTCTCTACTAGGAAATCTGCATATGATGTTTGGTATACTGTTATCTAATATTGCTCGTCGACCCACCTACCTCTTTCGAACGGTTCCTCCTTCACCTATATTCATATCACGTTTGACAGCCTTTAATAGAAGGATCATGGGCGTCTTTGGTGACATCATCGGACCAAGGACATTCAAGTGTGTGACAAGAGATTTGGCAAGGAGACAGACTTCTTTGCCAATTTCATGTGGAGGGGTAGGCTTATTATCGATGGAGGAGACGACACCTACCACATTCTTGGCGAGTTGGGCGCTTTGTTATCTTCTCAATTTGTGATCGTAGATAGATCTATCTTGGAGATATATGTGAGGGACGTGGATACGGGATCATTCCCTTACAGATATTCTTACGACATACAAGAGATGCTTTACCACAGGAGGTACGACATGAGTTTCCATCTTTTTCCTCTTTGGCTACCGATTGGACTAGAGGTCTATAGTCTATCTTGATGGACCGATAGTTTCAGGAGGCTTTCACTCTTAGTGGATCCGGCCATTCCTCGTACTACTAGAGTCCGTCTACGATCTTGCTCAGGCAAGGGTGCATGCTCGTGGATCTTGGTTGACCATGCATCATGGCTTTCCGACTCGCATCAGCTACTTTTCCACAACGATGAGGTTCCGTCTTGGCTTGGTCCATCCATCTACATCTTTATTACTCACATATGAGTGTGGTATCACTTTAGATGCAACAGGTGTTCATATGACTCGTTGTCCATTCGGAGGACAGATGATAGCTATCCATGATGCCATTAGGGATGTGGTGTTTGCTATGGCGCAAGAGGGTGGATACCTCACATGGAGAGAGCGTTGGTATGCCTTGAAGTTGACTAGGGTTAGGGCAGACATGTACTTGGTTCGGGAGGACCAGTCACTTTGGCGTATGTGGTGGTTACCGATCCTATTAGAGACATAGCCAGAGGGGGGTGATCATCCATCCTCTAGGATGGGCGACAAAGAGGTCACCGCTTTGTTCCTCTAGCTTTGGAGTTATATGGAGCTATGGACACTGACTTCGACATGTTCGTGAGGGAGTGCGCGAGAGCCTATCATACTAGGCGACATAGAGTATCACTCTCTTTAGCTTAATGTATAGCCTATTTTAGGCAACATGTTTCCATTACTCTACAAAGACCACTAGCTAGTGCAATCTATAGGAGAGCAATCACGTTAGGTGATGCTTCTTCAGATGCTCCTGTTGTTTGTAGACCGTTTGATCTAGATAGTTCGGATATTTTAGGTGTTGTAGGATATATTTCCCAGTGTGATACTATTGGGATCTAGCCCCATGTTACCGGTGTCGTGTTGTGACACGGCTACTATGATAAGATGATGACATGTGTCATCTTCAGAGCTGTTGAGATGACGGCGATATTTTGGTGATATTTTAGGTCGGGATGGCCGACGGCTCATTGTAAGGTCAAGTAAGAGGCCACGGTTGGATTGTCATCCTAGGGGTTAGATGTAGATAAGGATCCAAGGGATATCATCTTGGACCTTATCGGATATAAAGCGTGGTTGGAGTCGAAAGGAAAGGGGGAGGTCTAGAACGTCGCCGACTAAGGAGCTTATCCGATAGAAGTGGAGCCAACGTGGGACATGGATAGAGGGCAAAGATGATCCTCCGTATATACCGATGCCCAATCCGCTTTGTGATAAGCATCCGGTGTCTACATCGTGATCACTTTAGGGCATGGTTAGTGTATCACTTTGGAGATAGCTTTTATGGAAGTGGTGATAAACTCCCCCATATCCTTTCATTCTCGCCAATTGTTTCCTACGGCGCGACTTGGGACTTAACAGCCTACGCTTTTGATTTGATATTAGCATTATGGACCTAAACTTGCCGATAGTACGCCTTTCAACACATGGGTCCCCTCGTCCATCACTACTGTCTACCAAAGGCAAGTCATAGGGAGTTGATTGTTAGAATTTTGGCGAGGAGTATTATACTCAAGTTATAAACTCCCCGGTCCCTTTTGTTGTTCCGTTTATACTTAACCTTTTTTGAGTGGTTATTTTGACTCTTTATTAGCAACAACTCAGATACCTATATGATGACTAAGTAGTGTTTTTAGGCTAGTTGTTAAGCTCTAAGTTAGTTGTGGCTAATTTGGCCCACTGGAGGTCAAAATGGAACTCTTCATTCTCATTGGTTGGGAAATTTAGACCAATGAGAGCACTTGGGCAAGTTCTTCGGGGTTTTGAGGAGTTTCGGGAGCCTTCGAAGGGAGTTTTTCAGAATTGAAGGATAGGGTTGGAGAGCTGACGAGGAGAGCTAGGATTTTGGCTCAAGAATGAAGGCGATTGAGCAAGTTGACACCCGGTGTGGTGATTTGAAGTGGGAGAGTGAAATTTGGACCGATGGGAGAGTTTAAGTGAATTCTGAGCGTTCTATGAAGGCTTTGACAGATCAGATTCGATAGACACAGAGTTTACAACTCGAATTTGCGATTTGATTGAAATTTCAGCTCGATTGGTTGAGTTTTGAGTGCAAAGCAAGAGTTTGAAATTTATGTACACAATCTGAATTGCGTGATTGCAATGCATCGTTATTCTGATTTAGTTCGACAATCATAACTCATGCTATCGATAAGATTGGTCAATAAAATTGACAGAGTTGAAGCTTGGATGATAAGTTGTTTTCTTGCGAAATTTGAGTGCAATTGGATCAAAGAATTGGAGTTTATAGTGGTTTTAGTACGCAAGGGTCTGCATATCGCCTTTGTGACATAGGGTATAGTTCGACATTTGTAACAAGAGATCGAGAATTGAAGAGCATGTGAAACTTTCCGGAGATTATGAATGGTTGCAAAGTACTTTTCTGCGAAGTTTGGCTAAGAGTTAACGGTTCAATCGTTGGTTACAACGATCCTCTTCCGCTTGAGTTTACCGGTGCAACGAAAGGCATGGAGAGATGAGGAGATGAAAGAGAGGGTGATTGTCGGTTCACACGAGGACGAGGAGAGTTCTTCTGACGCCAGACGCTCGGGCGTTCTCGAGTAAAGCTTTGTCCATGCGACATAGGTGGTGAACTCGACGTGAAATCTCCGAGGTGGAGGAGGAGCCATTAGTTCTCTTGTTGCAAGTTTACAATTTCATGAGTTTCGGTTTATAGTTTAGTGTTTCAAGTTTAGAAGGTGTAGATTGCAAGATCAGATTGTCAATCAGCCTTGAGAGATAGGGTGCAAGTTCAAGTTGTTTGGGCTTGAGATACTAAATTAGTTAGAAATTGGATTTATAAGGACTCTATAGTGTTGGCATAGCGCAGAACATTGAAATTTATGATATGTCAAATGCCAATTGATGGCAAGAGTCGATCGTGGGTGGGTTGGGAATTTAAGTATGGAGGGTTGCTCTTTGCTTCCCTGTGTTCGGATCCCCTCCATACCGCTTTCTTGTGTGTGCGCCATGCCGGGCTTTGTGTGGGCGCCGATTCCATAGGAGTGCTCCGGACTTGATCACCGGTTACCACTCTAGTGTGTGTTTGTGTATTTCTCTTGTGAGAAGTTGGAGGTGATGACCAACTCTCCCAAGAGTGCTTATGGTGATGACAAAGTTAGGTTGCCTATCCATTAGATATATACCACGGGGGCTCTAGGTTTAGATCGGTTTAGATAGAAACGGGAAGTTGGGTACTTGGGGAATCGGAGAGGGTCAACGATCAAGGCGGCTTTTCATCGACAATAAGTTGAGTGGGTGTTCAAGATCATAAGGACGGTTACAATGAGTGGGGAGGGGTCGAGCAGAGCAAACGAAATACCTAAGGTGCAACTTGATCCGCAACAATGGAGATGTTTCAAGCGCTCACACTCTTCCTTCAACAACAACAATTACAAGACCGAAGGGAGAGTTTAGCCACAAGGGCGTTGCAAGCTATAGTAGGGAAGATGGATCAGTTTGATGGGAGGGATGTCTCAAAGTACTTGAGATATTGCGTCAGGGGAAATGGAGCTGAACCGTGTCCCGAGAAGGAGATGATCGAGGTGTTTTAGGCCTTGCTGCGGTGCCAGATTACGTATCATGTGAGATCCCTACATGAGCAATTTGGTGAGGATTGGGAGACGTGTTCTCGTGCCTTGAGAGATGAGTACTTCTTAGAAGACTCGATAGAGTCACTAAGAAGTCCTTCATGGAGTGGGTCGAAGGCCCAATAAGAAGTCTCATGCAACCGAGCTTTAGGGAGTTTGAGAGACAATTCTCACAATTGTCTCGATTGGAGAAGATCACCTTGGAGTCACATAAAAAGTAGAGTTGTTTCTCCGAGCGATGTTGAGTTGCAAGAGAAGTCGGAGTTGCTTCTTGAAGACAAAAATGAGGAAGAAGGACTAACAAGTAGTTGGAAGGATGTGGAGGATGCAATTGGTCTCTTGGCGAAGAGAGAAAGAAGGAGAGAGAAGATTGTGACGAGGAGGCCTCTT
Source organism: Marchantia paleacea (assembly GCA_014180765.2). NCBI lineage: Eukaryota > Viridiplantae > Streptophyta > Marchantiopsida > Marchantiales > Marchantiaceae > Marchantia > Marchantia paleacea. Next base: position 91,520 of record MUAA02000039.1, on the reverse strand, counting down.
CAAACGGCTACTTGCTTTGTCCCAACACTTTATTAGGCGATTGTTCCAACCGCCAATGTCCAAGTCTCGGTTGAACTCAAGGAAAGAGGAATCGACCATTGATGAGATCGTGTGTGGGATGAAGGAGCTCAAGATCAAATTTGCAATGCTAGAGGAGAAGGATAGGGGGAGGGGAGAAGAAGACCCCCCACCAAGCAAGCGTATGTGCAACGGTGCATATGGTGTGATAGCACCGATCATGCACGAAGAGATTATGGGACTTTGCACAAACATTGCAAAGTGGAGAAATTTTTGGAAAGAAAGGAAGGTAGTCCTCAAGGACACCGGAGCAATCATCCAAACCAATTTTGGTAAAGGAGGGATGAGAAAGATTGTGGATGATTACCATAAGCACATGCAAAGGCATCGGTTGAAGCTTTTAGCTATGGTGTTAAGGTTAGAGGAGAAGAAGAGGGGTTTGAGGGACAACTACCACTCAATGGTCTATGGTCAAGTGCTCTCGCTACAATGGAAAAAGGGAAAGTAGCTAGAGAAACTCTTTGAGAACAAAGAAGCAGAGAGATTCGTGCTAACACCGGATGGGATGATCCAAAGAGAAAGCATGTCGGCTTCATGCTTATATTGCCAAGACTCAATATGAAGCATCGGTGGAAGAAAAGCGACGGAGGGAAGAGGAAGTTTATGGTGAAGGACTCTCGCTGAAGAGGTTGGCTAGAGAGCGTATCAGACCTGATACACCTCTTCCACCTGATCATGTTATGGAAGAAGCCGGGTCCTTCAAGGTCCAAGGAAAGGGCCAAAGGGGTGAGAAGGAGAAGGGGAAATCACCAGCGTAAAGCTACAATCAGATATTGAAGTGGCGACCGATCTGAAGGGAGTCTTGGAGGAAAGGATTTTGAGTGCCAAGGTAGAGTTTACCTTGAGGGAGATACTTGGTATAGCCAAGAGGGAGTTTCATGATGTTATCATCGATACCATCAAGAGGAAACGGCAGATTTCCAATGAAACCGCTCTACTTCATGCACTAGGTACAAAGGTATCAAAGGATGAAGAGGATGCATTGGTGGAGTGTTGTGGGGTGAAATCTCAGAAAGTCCGTTTTGAGGAGGCCAAGGGGGAAGGTGCAAGGGTGTCTAGTCACTACACCCGCCGCATTGGGCAAGAGCGACTACTAAAACGCTTTGTAAAGCTTGGGGATCCGAAGGAACCGGTGTTGGCGTTGATTGATCATGGATCAGAAATCAACATAATGTCAAGAGAGCTCTACAAGAAGGGAAATGGCCCATAGACACCGAGCATGGTTGGATGATCAGGGCAGCGAACAACACTCGAGGGGACTTGTACGGAGCATGCCCTGATGTTCCGGTGAAGGTTGGGGATGTAGTAGCTGAACAGAATTTCTTTGTCCAAGACTCTACATCATACCCATTGATTCTTGGGCAACCCTATATCATAGCACTCAGGATGGAGACAAGAGTGCTTGATGATGGATCAGCATATGCACGAATTCGCAGCCAAGATGGAAAGCGGTTAATGCAGTTTTTAACGGTACCAGCAAATCATGAGAGGAATAAAGCACAATTAAGAGAGGGAGCTTTCCCAAAATCTGAAGACTTTGAGGATTTTGGAGAGGTACCACTTAGAGAGAGGATATAGTGGTAATGAGAAGAAGGTACTCTCACCTACACGAGAGAAAGGTACCTATTGTATAGGGTTGGTGGGATTTTCGAGATGGATATGCTACATACAAGGAGGTTTCTGATTTGAAGAAATGGGAGAAGAAGGAATTGCGCAGACATGAAGAGAAACTTGCAGATCTGAAGCTTCTTGAGGAAGATGAGTGTATATCAGAGTTTATGAGGAGTTTGGGTTGGGAGATCCATTGAAGGAGATGATGGAGATTGGATTTGGCGATGAGGATAAGATAGTGGAGGTTCACTCTAGAGAGCTCTATTCCACTATCGAGGCATTCCAAGCACCTGAAGTTCGAGTGGAGACCAGGTATAAAACAGTTGATAAGAAGGTGAAACCAATCGCTGTTCCCTGCACCCAATGATTCAAGGGAAAAGGTGCAGCAAGCGAGTAGAGAAAGTAGCTTGAGGGATCCTAGTAAAATGGGACACAAGTTTACTGAAACCACTTTGAAGGAGTTGAAGGTTGGATCAGATGGTTTCCTTCTTGCAAATGAGGAGAGATGTTTCAAAGAGATGCTTTCCGGGCATGGAAAACATTCGCTTTTGAAGCAAAGGAGATAGGGTGTGTGGATCCCAATGGTAGCTCCCATGATCATTTTCACTTTGGCCTCATGCCCCTTGGGACTTGAAGCCGATTCCGGTACCTAGGGCCCATCTTCCAAAACTCATTGAGTTGTTGAAGGAAAAGATGAAGATGAGGATTTTGGAGCCGTCATTTGCACCATATTCAAGCCGGTGGTTTACAGTGCCAAAAAAGAATGGATCACTACGATTCATTCAAGACATGCAACCTTGTGAATCAAGTGACTATCGTAAACATGGGAGTGGGACCAATTGTGGACGAAGTTTATGGAAGCTTTTGCCGGAGAGCTATCTACTCTATGGGAGATCTTTACTTTGGATATGATCAATTTCAACTATCGGAAGGAAGCAGGGATGTTACTACAATGAGAACACCCTTAGGGTTGGTAAGGATGTGTACGTTGCCACAAGGAGCCACAAATTCAGTGGCACATATGATGAATGGGATGAATAAAGTGTTAAGGGACTTTATTCCGAGAAGACTATGACTTTTCTAGATGATGTGCCCATCAAGGGATGTATAGAAGAGGAGAAGGATGAAACCAAGGATCAAAGGGGCATCGGAAGTTCGTGAAGGATCACATTGAAGATTGTGAGAGGATATTATCTCGATTGGAAGAGGTTCATCTTACATTGTCGTGGGTGAAGTCTACATTTGGGGTGCGGAGGTTGTCATTGTTGGTCATTTGTGTGGATGGTATGGCCGAAAACCAGATCCCAAAGAAGGTGGATGCTATCCAAAGAATGCGCGAGATCTGCACTTCCTGACATGAGGTGAGGCGGTTTTTAGGTCTTTGTTGTGTTCTATCACATATGGATTCCTCACTTTGCTCATATAACGGATCCGTTATATGAGTTGTTAAGGAAAAATCAGAAGTTTGTATGGGAGGATAGGCATGTAGAGGCCATGAGGAAGTTGAAGAGGTGTATGTCATCGCCTCCGGTTTTATGAAGATAGAATATCATGGTAACAAGCCAGTGATATTGACGGTGGATACCAGTCCTATTGCCATAGGATGGGCTGTGGGACAAGATGATGAAGATGAAGACAAAGAGATATGCGGTGAGATTTGGAGCCAAGGTCTTGAGTGAAAGACAACGGTTATCCTCGTGTGAAGAAGGAGTTGTGGGTTGTTGTTACAAACTATGAAGTCCGAGAGAAACTACCTGATTGGAGCACATGTGATTGTTGAGACGGATTGTTTACCATTGTTTGATGATCACCAATTGCAATACACCAGATATTGCAATGTTGAGGTGGATAGCTTACATCAAGACACTTAATCCGGAGTTCAAGCATGTGGCGTGGAAGGATAACAAGGTGGCGTATATGTTGTCAAGAGCTAGATATGAGGGAGAAGAAGAGATGATTGATGATACCGATGATGTAGGAACGACGTTTTTTATTCGTGGCTCATCGACAAGGAGTAACACAAGGTTTGGAGTTGTTTTTCGAGGATTTGTATGAGGATGAGTGGTTAGATATTGAAAATATCTAAGACACTTGCACGAGTGGTTGGAGTGATCACGAAGTTCAAACATGTAAGGAGGAAAGCCTACAACTACATGTTGCGGGATGGATACCTATGGAAGAGATCTAAGCGGAAGGGTGATATGCCACAACGTGTGATTTGTGGACAAGAGGCTCAACGAGAATTGATGCGAGAGTTTCAGACCATAGGGGTATATACGCCACTTTCATGAAATTGAAGGAGAGATATTGGTGGAAGAACATCTACAAAGATGTAGTGGGATTTGTGGAGACTTGTGAGACGTGTCGATGTATTCTGGAATCCGACACCGTGATGATTTGCATCCTACATATCCACTTGCTATCCATTACAAGTGGGTTGTGGATTTAGTGGTCATGCCAATGGGAGTAGGGATGAGATGAGGTACCTGTTAGCGAGGGAGGATCTATCCAATCAAGTGGAGGGGAGAGCGCTACGGTCGAAAGCAAATGTAAGGGTTTGCAGATTTATTTTGGAGGACGCCGTGTGTCGTTATGGATGTGTTGGGAAGATGACCGTTGATCGAGGGAGTTGAATGCTCAAGAGGCACGTGACTTCTTTGAGAGATGTGGAGTCAAGTTGTCTCTCACCATTGCTTATAATCCGGCGGGGAATGCAAAGAGTGAGCGGGGTCATCCACCTATTGTCAAAGCAATTGTGAAGTCATGTAGGGGAAGGTCGACAATGGCCTCGCTTTGTTACCATTTGCATTATGGGGTGATCAGACAACCCATAGCTCTATGACCGGCTACATGCCGCCAGAGTTGATGCAAGGCCAAAAGCCAATTATGCCAATAGAGGAAAACATTTCCACATGGAGTGTCTTGCCATGGGAAGATGATATGACTAGAGAAGATCTTTTGGTGATACGCATTCGACAATTGGAGAGGAGAACGGAGGATGTGCAATTGGCAATGGAGAGACTCAAAGAGGCACGCTTTAGAAATAAGGACAGATTTGACAAACGTCATAGGTCGAGACCAAAGGAGATCCAAGAAGGTGATTGGGTGTTGGTGTATGACAACGCCTTTGATAACCAACATAGCACCTTGAGGAAGTTTTTCGAAGAGATGGTTTGGGCCATATGTGGTAGTCAATGTCCATGACAATGCCACTTATTCGCATTTCGAGAGAGTTGGATGGCACAAAGATGAAGGTGCCTATTGCAGCAAACGAATCAAGATCTTCAAAAAGCCGGAATAAGGAGATCAACATTGGCCAACTTGAGGAGGAGTTTGACCTTTTTGGTGAAGATGAGTCATATGGGGAGGATCTATTGGGATCATAAGATCAGGTTGACATAATCGGATGCCACACATTTTGGTTAACTTCTTTGGTGCATACCGGAGGATGCACAGGTTTAGGGGGTGGATGTCGTGTTGTGACACGGCTACTATGATAAGATGATGACATGTGTCATCTTCGTAGTCATTGAGATGACGGCGATATTTTGGCGATATTTTAGGTCGATGGCCGACGGCTCATTGTAAAGGTACGTTAAGAGGCCACGGTTGGATTGTCATCCTAGGGTTGATGTAGATAAGGATCCAAGGGATATCATCTTGGACCTTATCGGATATAAAGCGTGGTTGGAGTCGAAAGGAAAGGGGGGAGGTCTAGAACGTCGCGACTAAGGAGCTTATCCGATAGAAGTGGAGCCAACGTGGGACATGGATAGAGGGCGTTATGATCCTCCGTATATACCGATGCCCAATCCATTTGTGATAAGCATCCGGTGTCTACATCGTGATCACTTTAGGGCATGGTTAGTGTATCACTTTGGAGATAGCTTTATGGAAGTGGTGATAAACTCCCCGCATCCTTTCATTCTCGCCAATTGTTTCCTACGGCGCGACTTGGGACTTAACAATCCTACGTTTTGATTTGATATTAGCATTATGGACCTAAACTTGCCGATAGTGGCGCCTTTCAACACATGGGTCCCTGTTCATCACTACTGCCTACCAAAGGCAAGTCATAGGGAGTTGATTGTTAGGAATTTTGGCGAGGAGTATTATACTCAAGTTATAAACTCCCTGTCCCTTTTGTTGTTCCGTTTATACTTAACCTGCTTTGAGTGGTTATTTTGACTCTTTATTAGCAACAACTCGTATTACCTATATGATGACTAAGTAGTGTTTTTAGGCTAGTTGTTAAGCTCTAAGTTAGTTGTGGCTAATTTGGCCCACTGGAGGTCAAAATGGAACTCTTCATTCTCATTGGTTGGGAAATTTAGACCAATGAGAGCACTTTGGGCAAGTTCTTCGGGTTTTGAGGAGTTTCGGGAGCCTTCAAGGGAGTTTTTCAGAATTGAAGGATAGGGTTGAGAGCTGACGAGGAGAGCTAGGATTTTGGCTCAAGAATGAAGGCGATTGAGCAAGTTGACACTCCGGTGTGGTGATTTGAAGTGGGAGAGTGAAATTTGGACCGATGGGAGAGTTTAAGTGAATTCGAAGCGTTCTATGAAGGCTTTGACAGATCAGATTCGATAGACACAGAGTTTACAACTCGAATTTGCGATTTGATTGAAATTTCAGCTCGATTGGTTGAGTTTTGAGTGCAAAGCAAGAGGTTGAAATTTATGTACACAAACCGAATTGCGTGATTGCAATGCATCGTTATTCAGATTTAGTTCGACAATCATAACTCATGCTATCGATAAGATTGGTCAATAAAATTGACAGAGTTGAAGCTTGGATGATAAGTTGTTTTCTTGCGAAATTTGAGTGCAATTGGATCAAAGGATTGGAGTTTATAGTGGTTTTAGTACGCAAGGGTCTGCATATCGCCTTGTGACATAGGGTATAGTTCGACATTTGTAACAAGAGATCGAGAATTGAAGAGCATGTGAAACTTTCCGGAGAGTTATGAATGGTTGCAAAGTACTTTTCTGCGAAGTTTGGCTAAGAGTTAACGGTTCAATCGTTGGTTACAACGATCCTCTTCCGCTTGAGTTTACCGGCAACGAAAGTTGGGCATGGAGAGATGAGGAGATGAAAGAGAGGTGATTGTCGGGCTCACACGAGGACGAGGAGAGTTCTTCTACAGCCAAAGCGCCAGGCGTTCTCAAAGTAAAGCTTTGTCCATGCGACATCGGTTTGGTTCCATCCTTGTACGCTTTGATGGGGTCTTCCCATCCCTTTTGTTATTATACTTTGTCCCTAGGTTCTTAGGCTTAAATTGCTACCATTAGAGCCCTCTCTTGGGTATAAGATAAGAACTAGGAAGCCAACTTTTACAGTGGAAAGAATATGGTTTAATTGAGTATTGTGGAAGTTCGACATGTTTCTCTAGTGAATGCTTCTCCTTTGATGACTAAACAATCGTCCATGGCAAGTCACACGTGACAGGGTGTGAATGAGTCTATTTTGAACCTCGAGCAACGAGATAGTGTTTTGGTTCAATTTGGGATACGAGGGAGTCTTTCTCTTGCTTAGAAGGTGGCATTGGATCCTTCCTTGGATTTTATCTTTCTCAATTTTCCACTAAAGTATTACAGATTCAAGTAAACTTCTTCAAGGTTCCAATATGCATACACGCCAAGGAATGTTTGTGATATTTCAGTTTAGCTACTCAACCTGAAGTTATTCATATAGCTTCTACTTTCATTGGACCTAGAAATGATTCTTTTGAATTGTTTAGTTTAAACACTAAAGTGATTATAGGGCATACACTCGCCGAGGATATAGTGCATGTAGATGACATTCTTCTATCAGGGGATCCGTATGTGATGTTAGATATACTCTCCTCTAGTATTACTTGTCACGGTTCCTCCTTCAGATGCATTCATATCACACTTAACAACCTTTGATAGGAGGATCATGGGCTTCTTTGGTGACATCATCAAACCAGGGACCTTTGACTATGTGACATGATACTTGGCATGGAGACATATATTTTTGCCAATTTTGTGTGGAGGGGTAGGCTTATTATCGATGGAAGAGATGACACATATAGCATTTTTGGCTAGTTGGATTCTCTCGGCACCTTTGTTATCTTCCCGATTTGTGATTGCATATAAGCACATCTTTGAGATGTACGTGAGGGATGTGGATGGGGTCATTTGCTTTACATGTATTATTACGATAAACAAGAGATGCTTTACCCATGGAGTATGACATGAACTTCCGTCTTTTTATTCTTTGCCCACCGATTGGACTAGAGGCATACAATCTATATTGATGGACCAACAATTTCAACACGGTTTACACTCTCTTTTACTGGATCTGGCCATTCTTTGTACTATTAGGGTTCATTTACCCTTTTGCTCCAACAAGGATGCAAGCTTGTGGATCTTGGCTCGACCATGCATCATGGCTTTCCAACTCGCCTCAACTACCTTTTCTATAGTGATGAGGCAATGGACATCAACTTTGACATGTTTGTGAGGGAGTGCGTGAGAGCCTACCATACTAGATGGCATGGGGTATCACTCTCTTTAGCTTATTGTATAGCCTATTTTAGGCAAAATGTTTCCAGCTTAGTCAATTCTTCTGCTTCATCCCAAGATTCCTCCAATCTTGACAATTCCAACAACCGATGAAGTTGGCTATCCTCGACCGACAATCGTTCCTCCACCAAAATTCGGTACGTCGGGATTTCCATCTCTACTAGCATCCCGTAGGTAAGATAAAACGGAGTCTGCTTGGTCGTGACTTTCTCCGCTGTTCGAAAAGCCCAGAGTGCGGCTGGCACTTTCACATCCCAATCGTAAATATGGTTCACCGTGACTTTGTTAAGAATTTTACATAGTAGGCCATTAGATTTCTCTGTCAACCCGTTAGCTTTGGGATTATACGGTGTCGTCTTCCGATGCTTGATCTGGAAGTAGGTTGTGAGTTCTTCAATTAGATGATTCAGGAAATGGATACCCCTGTCACTAACCAAGTCCAGTGGACACACGTAGCGACAAATAACTTGATTAAAGAAAAATTCAGCTACCGACTTAGCATCGTCGCGTCGTGTGGCCACCGCCTCGACCATTTTAGTCGTATAATCAGTAGCCATCAGGATGTATCTTTTCCTCGTTCCTCTGCTGGCTGGTGAAATGGGTCCTACAAAGTCAATGCCCCATTTCTCAAAAGGTGCCAAAGGCAAAATGGGCTTCAACAGCCAACGCGTTGTCTGCGTAGATTTCCCATTTCGATGGCAGGCATCACATCGCTGAATGAATTTATGCACGTCTTTAAACATGGTTGGCCACCAGTAATTGGCCGCCAAAATCTTCTTTACCGTATTTCGGGGGGCATAATGTCCGCCCGCAGCTTCCTCGTGCATCGCTCTGATCACCCTGGTGACTTCATGCGATTCCATACATCTTCGTAGGACGTCGTCTGTCCTCGAGTTTGAACAGTATTCCCCTTTCCAGTTGATATGGCGCAGCTTTGTGTACAAACACCGTGCGTTGTTCAATCGATAATCCCTCGGGTAATTCCAGCGTTCGCAAGTAACGGTACAAATCATAGTACTGCGTATCCTTGTACTCCGTAAGTTGGAATAACTGCTCGTCTAGAAATTCATCATCCACCGCTATTGTTGGTATCTTTGTTTCTAATCGTGATAGGAAGTCGGCATTCGTATGCTGCACCCCTTTCTTGGTCTGCACCGTAAAGGTCTCCAATAGAAGTCTACCTCCTTCTTGAGTAGGCCGGTTAGAGGCGCTGCGATGGCGGCATACGCTTTCACGTACCTACGGTAATAACCGGTGTGTACTAAGAAGGCTCCGAGTTCCCGGATGTTTCTAGGGGGTTCCAACAAGTTAATGACTTTAACCTTATCTACATCTACTTCTAGTCCTCAAGCTGACACCCGATGTCCCAACAAAATTCCTTATGTCATCATGAAGTAACATTTCTCCGGATGCAACGCTAGTTGACTACTTCGGCACTTCTAAAATGTTTGCTGGAGATGATTCAGATGGTCTGCCCTCGACCCGAATACACAGAAATCATCTATGAAAATTTCCAGAAACTTCCTTAAGTAGTCTTGGAAAATGTGTGTCATCATTCGTTGAAATATGGCTGGGGCATTACACAATCCAAACGGCATCTTATGGTAAGCATATGTCTCCCAATCAGTGGTAAAGATAGTCTTGTCCTTATCTTCCTCTCGAATGGACACCTGATTGTACCCAAAAAATCCATCTAAGAAACTATAACATTCGTGCCCCGCAACATGATCCAATATTGCATCCGCGAAAGGCAGGGGGTGATGGTCTTTCTTAGTGGCTGCATTGAGCTTCCTAAAGTCTTGACAGACTCTAATCTTGCCTGTGTTTTTCTTGGGAACAATCACAATTGGTGCAACCCATTCACTACTCAACATGGGGTAAATAATACCTGCTTGCAGGTACTTATCAATTTCATCTTTAACCAACAAAGAGTATTTGGGATTTAAACGGTACTGCCTTTGCCTTACAGGGACTGCTCCATCTATGAGGTCTATCCGATGTTCTCCCCACTTTTGGGATATGCCCTTCATATCTTCTATCTTCCAGGCGAAGACATCTTCGAACCTACTAAGAAGACTCAACAGGTGGTGTAGATCTCTGGTCGGCAAGCCTCGTTTAACTTTGAGCTGGTGGCCAGGTGTTACCGTTACTTCTTCCCAAGCATCCGCTCCAACTACGCCATTAGTGTGGCTGGCTTCACTCCTTCCCACACTGATTTGTAATTGTTATTCGTCGTCGGTGAGGAGTTCTTCCTCTATCTCATAACATTCCAGGTAATTAACTCTGTCTTCGAACAAATATCCGGACTCGGTCTCCTCGTCGCTTGGGTCAGTTACGCCTGAGTCCGAGGAGGTCTCCCCTTGGTACTTGGAGGGTTTCAGTGTCGTCACCCGCCGTGCTTTGTAGAGTTTCAGGATCAAAGAAAGACAACGTCTTTCGTTGCTAGTTTGTCAGCATCTTGGTGCTGTAAAGCCAAGGCCTCCCTATTAACACTTTGTACCCACTGTCCTCTTGGGGTTTGAGGATTATGTAGGTGAGCGAGAAAGGTACGCCCCTATTCGGTCCGAACCCCACGGCAGTAGCCCTACCGGGTTTCTTACGAGATTGGTCCGCCAAATTTAGAATTCGGGGGATATCTTCGTAATGTTTGTACCCCAAGGCCACAGCCATGTCCTTTGTCATGATGTTCACTCCTGATCCCGAGTTGATGGATACGGAATTCAACATACAGCCCGCGATTTCGATTTTTATTTCCGGGGCGCCTAAGTCTTCATGCTCCACCGAATACATTGTAGGCAACTTGTTTCTTCTTAGAACTCTTGGCTTGTTGGACTTCAGTGCTTGGATGAGAAGCTTTTTATACACTTTGTTGTCATCCAACAACTGCTTCATCAAAATATTTGCCTTGACTCCGGCAAGGTCTCGCCACTGGGATCGTGAGTGCGTGTGGGCGCAAATTGTCAATACCTCAGGTTCTGATTTCTTTGGGTCGCCCCGAATCAAAACCTTCGTAGTTGTAGGCGTTAACTCTTTGAGGTATCCATGCACCTCCTCCCGAATATCGGCGGGAAATGCTGATCCTCCTGCCTCCTCTGTCTCTTGGGGTGGGGACTCCTTTGGTGCGGGAACGTCTTCTTTCTTCTTCTCCCGCTGCTTGGCTTTCTCCTTGATGCTTACTGGGGCTATCTTGGTGGTCTTCGTACTTCTGGTCAAGACCCGTAGCACGTCCAGGGCTTCTTTGGGCCAATTTGACTCCTCCGGAAGTCTTATCGGCTCCTGCTCTTCAACACTGATTTGGTGTACTCCTACATCCCGTTTGGGTGGGGTGACAAACCGCACACCTTGCGTTGGATAACGCTCGCTCTCCCCTCGTGGTTGGGGTGGCTGCTTACACTCTACATTCGTGTGTCCTGGCCGTCTGCAGTTGCTACACATCGGCTAGTATGTCATTCGTCGCCGAGGCTGAGGGCACTGGGGTGATCAGTGGCCCATTGCTCCGCAATTGTAGCATGCATTCGGTCTAGTAGGAGAGGGATTGGAGCCAACCCTCCCATTTTCCTTTGCGGTGTTGTGGTCGCCATTTCTACCGGAGCGTAGCGAGGTATGTGCACCGAGGGTATGTTAGATGAAGTTCCCCCCTTCTGGATGCCATAAACTTGGTCATCCGGGGGGCCTTTGTATGGACCGTAGTCCCATACTGGTAGCCATTCCACCTGTTGGGCCGAATATCCTTCTCTGGGCTGATGCTCAGAGTTAGAGTGACCCAGCTTTCTGCAGATGGTACACCATATATTAGCTCTCCCGTGCATGGGAGATTTCCTCCTATCTTTGTTATTTACCAAATGTACCTTGAGCTCTTCCAAACTCTTGGTGAGCTCCTCTACTTTAGTTTCGATGCCTTTCCGGCCAATTTCCATCTACTTCATCCGGTGCCTCTCCTTCCTCTTCGGGGTATGTTTCCAGTCCTCGTATGAGGAGCTGGATTCTTCTTCGTCGGATGAAGTGGACGCTTTACTACTGGAGGGACTTCGGCGTCTTCGGGTCTTCGGGTGTTTAGCCTGTCGTCCCTTATGCGACGACCGATTCTCCTTTAGTCGGCTCCGATGGATGTTGGATAGCTCATAAGCTTTGGTGCTGTATGACAAAGATCCACCGTAGGCCGGGTCTGCCCTCCTACAGAAGGTTTCCTAGTCAGGGTCAAATTTCCCCAAACCCGAAACATATCATTCGATGGCCATGGCCGCCGAATATGATTTTGTGTTAGCAGTGGTTGCCGGCATCCTATCTAGCAAGCTGAGAAACTGCTCCGTGTATTCTTGGAGCTTCTAATGTTTCTCTCTCCGAATGGCGCCCAGTCTTATCAACAATACCTTATCGTATCCCATCTCCCAAAATCTTGCCAGGAATCGGGCTTTGAACCCATCCCAAGAAGAGATTTCAGCCGCATGACCTTCTTCCTGGTTGTTCATCCACACCCGGCTCCTTTCCGTAGCAGCCCCGGAAAGATCCTTCTCCGATCCATGGGATGATTTTCCTTGTTAGCCGTAGAGATGGCTTCAAAGGTACGAATATACGAGTCAGCATCATCTTCATCCAAAGTACCCTCAAACTTCGAGATGCTATTTGTTTGGTGATCGGTCTTTGCCATGTTGTCTTGGTTCTCCGTGAGTCGAACTTCGAAACATAGGTTCAAGGTTGATTTTCAGGATCTTCAGACCCTCACTTTGTCGAGCAAGGGACGATATTGGACCTTCTTGAAAAGCCGACCACCTCTCTTCTTCGTCACCCGAGGGTGTCACGGCCTTCGTAGAGGTGTCGGTATTTGAACTACCGCTTTCTTCCGAGGAGTCTGATGATGTGCTAGCCCCTGGCTGGGCTTGGGTCTCCAATCTCCCCGGACTACTCAAACGCTTAGGCCGGTTGCTTCGGGGACTTCTTGCTGATGGTGAGGTGGAATGCTCATGACCCACGACCCGCCTAAACAAGTCTGGTTCAACCGGAGCTTTCTTCCGTCTTCGGCCTAGAGGCCGAATCCATCCACGCTCTCTTTCTTTTCTCCTGGTTTCTTCTCGGGCTGCGGCTCGTCTTGCTCGTGCCAAAGGTTCATTAGTATGACCAGAAGATGGACCTGGCTCCTGATCTTTGTCTGTCATTCATCTGGCACCGCAGCTCCTGAGGATGAGGTTTTCAACCTTCGAAGCTCTTGAAGATTTTAGAGACACCCGCTCACAACACTGACAATACTTACTCGTTCTTGGTCACCACCGGGTGTCAACACGTTCCTAGCAAAGTCCTAGCTATGTTGTACAACCCCCCCAAGAGATGAATAGCAACTTCATTCCCCGGCAGGGACGCCAAGAAAAAGTTGGTATAAACTTCCTTCTTTATGTAACAGACGGGTTACACAAAGGTTTTGCCATTTGCACGAAATTACGTTCGTTCCCAAGGGAATGAGGTGTTATCTTTTTTCGTCGGCGAATTAATATGGTGTTTATGCTTCTTTTGAAGACTACGGACATGCATAGTCCGAAGAGTCTTTGTGACATAGTAGTCCAAGACCACTAAGTCCAATTAACAAACCATTACCCATCCATTACATTGCACGTAATTACACATGTAATTGAAATTACACTCCAGATTTATTGATGGGAGTTGATCACTCCTTTTACAAGTCATCGACGAGGCGATGTTCTCGATGAAGTTCTACCGCGAAGTGGATCCGACTATGGCTCATGGGCGAATATACAAGTATCTTCACGGGTATTACGCACTTGATCCAAGGCCAATCGAATGTAACATTCAACAACTTCTCGAGCACTTTTCTCTACCCCGACTACAATTACGGTTCTCAATGAACACTTGTAAAAAAGCGATAATCCTACTCTAACACTACTCTTATTTATACAATCTACTCGCACCTATTCCTAATCGTCGCCTACACAGATCGCGCTTGACTACAATTACGGGGCATCTCTGGTCCCTTCGATGACGTCTCTTCCTTCAACTCAAAGACATCGAAGCTCATCTGCAATTCCTTGATGTCCTCTGCGGTCTCCTTTCAATGGACTCGCATCGCTTCCTGACATTCGCGTCCCATGGCCTTATACATCTCCTTCCTCCGATCCTTCGAATCGCAAGGGGTATTCATCGCCACTATCAAACGTTCCAACCTTTCAGTCTCCACGTCGTCACACCGAGCAAAAAGGTATTGCGAGCACCTACTCACCAAATCTTCTAGTCTAGCCGGCCTCTCAACATCAACTTCATGCAACTCCTACTTCGCCCTCTTCAACTGGCTTTGTGAAGCTTCTCATTCTCTCTCGACAAATTTCACTTCCGGGCTTCAAATTCTCTGATTTCTCCGTAGGCTTGCTTTGTTGCGGCCGCTTCCTTGTCACCTCCGCCTACGCTTCTCCAAACGCCCCACGGACTACATCCAATCGCTTTATAGTATCCGCCTGATGCTCCTTCCCTCGGCGGTGCGGTTCAAAGAACCGAATCGGCTCCATGTAACCTTCTTCTATGCGGGTTCCACCCCGGATGTAATCGCCTCCCATCTCGTTCGGCTCCATCAGGCCGGCACCACCACATTCTCCGACTTCTGCGCCAACCTGTAGCAATCGAAAAAAAAGTGGTTCTTCTCTCTTCTACCTTATTCGCTTTCACCTTAGGCCGCGATGCCTTTGGTGCTGGGACTTCCCGGGTTGCTTGATTTCCTTGACTTCCTCTTCTTCTTTGTTGGGCTCCATGATTATCTCCACACTGGACTTCTCTTCTTTGTGGTCCCCACGGAGTCCTCCTTCCCGAATATCGCTTCTTCCTCATCTCTCACTACCTTGGCTCTCGCCTCCAAGTCATCTCCTGGCGATTCGGTCTCATCGGGCGACACACACCGCCGTCTTGGTAGGATTCCACACTTCTCGTCGAACCATTCTTTGCCATTGCTCGGCCGGCCCACCCAAAGTGCTAACCACGCCACTTGATATCTTCTTCTCTCCCTGTGGCGTCAACCACCCCATACGCGAATACATGTGTACCAGAAACGAAGAGATATAGATTACTCCCCTCACTCCCGCTCGCAGCCTCTGTCCCATCGGTTGCACATTCCGGGCGAATATCTCTCCCCAATTGACCTTGATTGCTCCGCCGACAAATCCCTCCACTATCCTCACCTTATGCATACTGACATAAGTTGTTCGTTGTGATGAGAAGAGTTGATTCAATGTATACATTATCTTCCTTCGAAAGTCGTCCCGAATAAGATCGATCTTGAAGCCGTTTGTACCCTCTTTCTCTCTAGGATCAAACCATTTTCGCTCGTCGAAGGTGAATGCAGTGTGAACCTTCCCAATCGATTCCATCCTTCTCCTTCGAGTAATCTCTTTCCAAGGCTTACGCCCAAAGCAACGCATCCCACAGTGCGATGTCCTCTCCAAAATATCGGGTTTGGTGTCTTCTTGGCTCGAACTTCTTCACACAACTCAAGCACACATAGTCCCGGCCATGTCGAAAACTCTTCTCCCAAGGTCTTCAATTGTGCTAATTCTTCGATTAAATATTATGGCTTTGGTACCAAGGGTAGATATACTCCCGTCGGCATCTTCTTCACAAGCAATTGAATCGCCTCACGAGCCCCCGATCGAGTGACTGATTTCCTCTTCATTTTGGCTACTTGACGCTCGTTCTTGCTCCTCTGTGGCTCGTTACGCTCGTCGATGTTGTTACTAACTGCCCTAATCCGTTCGACGTTTCAGACCTCCTTAACAACTTATTCGTCTTGGCCATCTTCGCGCTTATTTCTCCTATTCGTATTTGGCGATACATATTTCCTCAAAATATCGTTCATTTATATTCCAAAAAAAAAAAAAAAATAGTCTGAAACCTCTAACCATGCCCCTACATAGGTGTAGTAGAATATATTTTCCATTGTGATGCTATTGGGATCTAGCCCCATGTTATCCGTTTTGTTTCATCCATGTACAACTTGATGGGGTCTTCCCATCCTATTTATTATTGTATTGTGTCTTTTGTTTTTTTCAGTTAATAAAGATGGTGTTGTCTAGTTGATGAAGAACTGTGAACTTAGACTGTAGCAAGGATGACAATAAAGTCTTATAACCTTCCAACCTATGTGTGTTTGAAACTAAATTTGCACATATGTTTGTTTATGACTAGGTTATTTCGTTTAATTATGATTTTTTTGATTTTGTTTCACATCCTCTAGGTAGCGTGAGACAAAATCCTTGGATCCTACTGACACTCCTAGAATACGTAAGCTGCCTGTCGATGTTTTACATCCCTCTTGAAGCTGGAGATGTGGAGGAATGCCAAAAGGAGACCAAGTCCTACACTTTGACACCTTGAATCTCAAGCCTACAAGATGAAGCTCAGTAGTCAAGTAATCAAAAGCATGCATAATGCAAGTCTACTTGGTCACAATGTGTGTATCATCCGCTAAGGAGTGGAACACACAACTTGACAAGACCAAAACATTAGAAAAAAAAGCCCTATAATGAGCCATGAAAAAGGGTCCTCACAAAGGATCATCATATAGAGTACTAGCGATATATTGTAGAACGATGACTCCCTCATGGGAAAAGCCATGCCGATAGAAGAGAGAAAAATGTGAACTGTAGAAAGACTGCACGAATGGAATGATGCTCGATAAAGATCCACCAACTTCTTTAAGCTCTCCAAAGATGGATGGACGTGAGACATTATCAAAAACGTTCTCAATGTCCACATGCAAGACAATCCAATCCGGATGGATGTCTAGAAGTGCTCTAATGTCCAATGATATGACCTCACAACCTCATGATGTGGCGATTCCAAACTGATGTAGACAAAGATGATGCTAAAAGAGTGAACAATGTTGCAAGATCACGAAAATGACTAACAAGACACAATAAGATCTCCCCAATAGTGATTGATCTAATGCCCCAAGTGTCCTTCTCTATCGCGATAAACCGACTATCACCCAACATATGACTAACTAACAATAAAATCTCCCCTCTCGCAACTGATGCAACCATTTGAAAACTCTATGAAATCACGAGAGGTTTCACGTTAAGAATTATCCCTCTAGTGGTTTCACTAGAGGCATCATTCGTCTCAAAGCAATCTCGAATATGCTCATATACCATCCTTGACAGACCCCTTGAGAATAAGCGTGGGGTTGTGCATAGAGAATGGGCAAATAGTGATTTATCAAGACATAATGGCTCCTCCAGTCAATACTCCAAGACCTCTAATGATATCACAATGCACATAGGTGGATGTAAAAGACGTAAAGAGAAAATCATATTTATTAACACATCATACATATATCAACATTTTAACTCTTTATATTATTTTTAACAAGATACAAGCTTACACAACTTAACTCACACGTGGCTATAAATCTTCTCATTCATAAGGATTTATTCTCTCATGCTTATGTATGTGTATGTATGTGTGTATATATATTTCTTGTTATCCCACATATTTCATTTCAAGATAATTCAGTACATTAAAGGGTAAAAATTGTACATTATTTGATATAAAAGTTCATGAGATTAAATCTTGTTATTTTTGAAGCAAAGTATGTATGTGTGTGTATATATATATATATAGTGAATTTAGAGGATTTTCTTCTCACAATAAATAAAAAGAATTCTGATGGATGTGATTTAAGACATATCTAGAACTAATTACTTTCATAATTATATGTGTGTGACAACAATATAATGATGGTATGTTTAGCTTATGTGAATGAGTATACATGAAAGGGTTAGTGGGTATAATAATGCTACAATAGATGATAAAATATGCTTTGTTTTAGAATCTAGTAGAACATTAAAAGAATTAGAACTATACAAGTTATATTATAAAATTATCACCAATACAAGGGTGTATCAAGTTGAATAATTATTGTAGCTATGAAAATTATGAAGTATATTTTATTAATTTATAAGCAATTTTATTACTAAAAATTAAAATTATATTATATTTCAATATAATATATCAATTTCTTTCAATGATAGCAAAATATTTAATTTTTTATTCATTTTTTAACACATAATAACCATCTATATTTTTTAGCCCTATGATTTGTCAAACATATATAACGGCTATTGCATAGAATCACATCTAATTGGATAAAATTGGGACAAACTGTAACCATCTTTAGTTAGTGAGGACTATAGTAGATGTTATGCAAGGAGGAGATAGATAGTCTTGAGTTGACTATTAGTGGAGTATCTAAAGGCGACACATTAGCAATCCGTGTGCTCTTTAAGTTGTGTTTTTTGTGTGTTAGTTGGATTACGAGTCAACAATCCGTGTATTCATAGTGATGATCGCCATATCATCAATCTACAAGAAATTGAATGAATGGTGATTGTATAACCTTATCTAGATTGTATATTTTTTAGTACTATATATGGAGAAAGAGAAATCATTGAGATATCTCTCAACTTCAAAATTTTTTGAGCTATTCGGAGTGATCTCTCATCACTTCCTAGTGTAACAACAACTTACAACTGATTTTGCATGATGTATTGTGTTAAGTTGTATATTGTATAGGTTTTTTTGACTGGTATTCATTTATCTAATAAATTATATCATGTATATAGAAATTAAGAGAATCTTCAATCTAATTCAAAGTAAAGTCTCTAAACTTGGGACATTTTGAAGTTCAATTTGACTATTATTCTCATTAGAAACATTCATATACGCTTTCTCAAATTTTGATATCTCCTCTATTTGCCTCACATCTCTACTCTAGTGCATGCAGATCAAGGGTAAGCAACAAAGGATTTCTAGAATAAAGCTCTACATTCAAGAGAGGAAGGGTCACATACGATCTTGTAAGGGTCTACGTGTCCTTTCATCAAACACACAAACTGTTTAACATAAATTTCATCGTTTTGGAGGAGAAAATCATCTATTATCATCTTCTAAACTTCCAACCTCAAATCCACTCACAGCGAGATCGATCGAGTGCGTTGATTCACAGGGGACCTGACAATAATTCTCCTTTGTGACAAAGGCATCGCTCAGCCGTTAAACAAGGCAGAGAACTTTGTTACAGAAAGAAGAGAACTTTGTTACAGAAAGAAGAATTTCATCTTGGCTGCAGTACAGGAAATATACTTAACTTGGAGACATGGCCTTCGGAGACTCGGGGATGGGACTTGTTTTGAAGAACTGGAGGCAGATCCCGTAGCCTGTTAGCAAATTCTAGCGAGAATCGCGAAGTACCCAAAAGAAGTTTTCTTCCGGGGGAGGGTCAACCATTTCGGAGCTACGAGGACGAAGTTTCAGTGCCGCTCTTACTTTCCCACGCGATTTTGAAAGTACCCAGCCCCCAGACCAGATCAGGTGGAGATGGAAGGAGACTGGAAGTTTTGCCTTTTGGACGGCCAAGTGTAGCGGGAAGATAGTGGAATCACGATATGTAGTGTATTGTGGCCCATTCCTTGCATTGCTACCTTGTTGCGTAGCGCAGAGAGGGAAATTGGTACTTTCGGATTTTGTCCGAGGAACATAACAGGCTGACTGTAAATGCGATCGATGTGATTGAGCCGGGTTGGGTTTTCGCTTTGTGTGGGGCTGAGCTGCAACTGCGATTGCGATCTGAAGGAGGGGAGAAGATTAGAAAGTTTGGTGTAGTTTGAGGGTCGCAGAGACGGAGCGCAAGCAGGAGGAATAGCACATTGTATGTTCCTGTGCCTGATTGGCACATTTTAGGATGGGGCTTCTTTCAATTATCAGAAAGGTGAAAAGAAAAGAGAAAGAGATGCGCATTCTGATGGTGTATGTTCCTCCTCTCCGTGTCGATTTACTTTTCGCAGGTGAAAGTGGCAGTTTCAGTTTGAATTCAGTTTCTACACCTTCGCAGGATTGCGGAAAATGGCAAACTTAATTTTTGAGTGTCTATGAGATGGATACCAATTTCTGAATAATCTTCTTACATATTGGTCACAGAGGTTTAGACAACGCTGGAAAAACCACTATTGTGAAGAGAATAAATGGAGAGGATACCAGCGGCATCAGCCCTACTCTTGGATTCAATATCAAGACTATGCAATTCAAGAGGTACGAAATTGTCCGCCTGATCTTCGTCTGATTACATGAACCCTAACTGTGACACAGCCATAGCAGTACCTTTGTTAAGAGAAATTAGTGCTCTCTGTCCATTCACTTCCTACTTTTTTGCGATGGAATTTCGCTCTTGTGATTCTTCGTTTCTTACGACTTTCATGTTTCTCAAGATCAGTAGAGCGAATAATATTCGAGCCGAACTTTAGTATAGCTGACACCTTGGTCTTCGAACCTGTTCCATAACTTTCTTAGTTTGGAGGAGACTTCGAAGACCTGTGGGGTATCAAACAGCCGGTAATTTCCAAATGGTAAAACTATCTTCTATGTTGGGCTTACAAGCCAGCACTGATTAGAGAAGATTTTCATGGTCTTCCGTTACGATCAAAGTAAAATCAGACGTTGAACTTTGAGTAGGAGTGTTGAAACGTTTTGATTGTCCGTCGAAGTCTTTCACAAGATTCGGGAATCTTGCAATGAAGGTGTCAGGTTTGCCTAAAAATGTCTAAACTTGGCTGTAACGAAAGACCGCAACTTATGAAGATAATTTTTTGTCGATCTGCACAGTTATCGTGTCAACATTTGGGATGTTGGAGGACAGAAAACTCTTCGGTCGTACTGGAGGAACTATTATGAGCAGACAGATGGGATGGTCTGGGTTGTTGATAGTTCTGACATTCGGCGTCTACAAGACTGTCGAGATGAGCTTCACGGTCTTCTTCAGGAAGAGGTACGAGATTTCTTGAACATGGTCTATGTCCCTTTGGCCTAACTTGCCGATGTAAGTCTTATAAGCTGAATATTTTGTGGGGAGTGAGAGTGACTTTTGTACAGCTTTTAGTGTGATTCACTGTTGTTTATGACTACATAAATCCCAACCAGAGAGTGCTGATTGCCGGGAAATCAAGCTTCATGTCAGTAGGTTTTTCTTCGATCCTCATTGATGCATACTTTTTTAATCCGATGACGTTCATTTTTTGCTGATTTATTAGGAAGTGTGAGCACTGTGATCAAAGCTTTTCATGGTGTATTAAGTAGAGAGGCTAAGAACATTTCATGTAAAATTCTGATGTTTCTCACAGAAACTAATGGGGGCCTCACTCCTCATATTTGCGAACAAACAGGATTTGAAGGGATCATTGAACCCTGAAGACATAGCTAAGGTGATCTCAAGCGTAAATACTTTCTAGTATTGCCAGGTGGTCAAATTACAGATTTGGATTTTCTGCCACGGTAGAATGCAAATAGTCATTGACGATCTAGTGTTGAATTTTCTTTCTTTGTTCCTTTTTGAAACTCGTATGTCTTCGTCTTTGCTTTTGTGGCAGGTACTGGACCTGGGAGTCATGGACAAAAGTAGGCATTGGCAGATCGTCGGTTGTAGTGCTGTTACAGGCGAGGGACTTCTGGATGGCTTCGATTGGTTGGTGTCGGACATCGGTTCTAGAATTTACATGCTGGACTGAGAATAACTGTACTGTCGAGCTTAAACTGAATCGGAGCTCAAACTACCCTCCTTGGTGACGGTGCTACCCTGTTTGCTGAAATTGCACGGATGAAACCTAGTTGACCGTTTAATGTCGTGTGGATTGCTGCTCTTGTTTCGACATCTGCACATCAGGTTCTGGATGGCCCATACATTTGCTGTACCACGGTTTAGTCCACCGAGTAACTTTGCCATTGTCGGTGATGCCTGAATTGTCATGAACTTTACCAGCTGAGCCCTGAAGTGTCTTGCACTGCTGTGTTTCATGGGGCATCCAAAGAGGACGTCATTCGACATCAAAACATGTGAACTTGAATGTGCTAGGGGCTACTGTGTAGTCTTACTTATCCAGTACTTTCGGCAAGGGAAAGTTAACCGAGGATTCGTGCCGCGATTTTTACATACCTCTCGTTATGAAGAGCTACTCAGTGGATTCATCATCATTCGGATTGATCTAGTAGTACGGCCTACTCACAGGCTCGAGACCGAGTGAGTAGTTCTGACGAGTGAGTAGTTCAGCTCATAGTACTGTGATAGCGGGCCAAGTATACTCCGAGGCAGCCCAAGAGGAGAGTCTTACTGAAGTGGCCACATCAGAGCCCTCATGATTGTAAAATATTGAGAGGATTATACACAAGTGCTTCTAATCGTGAGGTTTGTAAAGCGTGACCGCTGTGCCTGGAGGAATGTTATATGTGTGCGACCATCTGAAGGAAGGTCTGGCTAATAGCCGGTGCTTGTATTGATTAGATTTGGACTTCCTGTGTTAGAAGAATGATCACCGCAAGTGTACTTCGGTGACCAATCATAGCGAGGAGAGTAGGTCAAGGCAGGGCAGCTGAAAGTTGTGACAGTGGAAACGAAAGTGATTTTCTCCAATCACAGGAAATGTCTGGGCACCGTTGTGAGTACCCATTTCCTAAATCACCAATAGCGATGGAACGTTTTTCTTCCGTGTCCTGCTGGGTGGGCCCAATGAAGCCAACATTTGTCGAGACTTTGAGTATGGTGAGTAAGTAATTGGGTTATAATGGGAGAACTGCCGTCGCAGCCGTATATATCCGGCACCTCTGATTGTCACAAATCAGGCTACCAGCTATCTCACTGGATTCCTTCACCAACATAGATCTGTGCGGGCGGGGCAAAGGACATGTGCCAAAGTGGGATCGGTACAGCACAGAAGTCATGTCGTGGACTGGAGTCCTGCAGTGCTGCACTGACTGTTGCCTCGGAATCACCGTTTAGCATCCACCACGACCTCATCAGCTTCTCTGCAACTCAACCCTCCTCTGAAGCCGTGGCTTCAGCCTCGTGCCCTGGAACTCTGGAGTTCCCATGCGGGAAATGAGTCCATCTACCCCCAACATTACTCGCCTCTTTCCGTTTGCGAAATTTTTAGGAACTCACGTCCCAGGTCTAAAATACTCTCTTCAACTATGCAATGTCAGCGTGATGGATGAAGGGAGAGAAGGACAACCACAGAGGCAGGCAAGTTCAGTTAAAACATCAGAGGTTCAGATGGAGCAGTTCCCATCAACTTTGAGCGTACTGATTCCCTAGGCCTTGATCTTTGTGGTTGAAGTACGAAGCCCAACTCCAGTTCCTCTACTCCGAAAAGCAAGAAGGGCTCGGTATTGAACTTCTGTGCTCGTCCCGTAGTATACGTATGGGGATGTGAGGATTACAGGCAGGGGTCTTTTGATACGGGAAGCTGGTCCTGCCGTAGATTTAGTAGCGCTGCCAGGCTGCCTCGCACCTTCTCGATTCTCGATCCCCAGGACCCCAACCCAACGGTCGGGTTTGGCACGTGAGCTTTGCCGGCGTTACCTTCATCCCGACGGCCAGCACCTGTCCATTACCCCGACCGCTCTCTGACAGCGCCGTTAGTGGACCCTACTAAACGTTATTACGTCGCGTCTCGGCTATCTTTCGCAGGTCCCCCATTTGTGAACTGGGAACCTTATCCAAGGCTCCGAGGGCTCCAAGTCTCTAAACAGCGCCAGTGCCTCTCTCTCCAGAAACCACGGGATCTTGAACCTCCCGCTCCGGTCAAGGTGAAATATTCACCGTGAAAGATAAATTCAGTATATGGTACAAATCGGGCTCGAACCGGCATATTCGCATACACGTGTTCCAAATGACGCGGTGGTTATAAATTTTTCTGCATGGATGGGGTTCATGATCAAGCTGACAAGAGAGAAGGAGTAGGATACTTGTAGTTCTCTCTCGTAAACTTGACAACTCTGCAAGGGCAAGATGTACAGCAGTTGTTGTGCACCATTGCCATCAAATCTTGCACGTTTTTGTACCACTCGTCGTATCCAGGAACATCAGTACATGCATCATCTTCTTCTGCCTTCAAGTTGAAGAATTCATCATATGCAGCGCCATTTCCACCGCCGACGCTTTCTTCAGTTTTGAAGTGTGCATGCTCCTGCATGTATTTCTTGAGTGGATCAAGAAACTTCTCAAAGCCGAGGGATCTGGCTGCTTGCATGACATCCTCAGAATCAATGATCTTCCGCTGCTCCTGGTAACACGTATCGATCGCCCTGGCAACTGACTTAGGGAGGATGAAATCTGGAATGATGTCTTCGAACTTAGTTCCAGCTTTTCCTTCAGGACTTCCATTTTTTTAATTGATCATCACTGCTAGTCCCAACTCTCGTTGTTGCTTTAGAGAATCCACCTTTTTCTTGCTGCGAGTTTCGCTGTTACTACTCTCTCGATCTTGGGAATCAGCCTCATTGAGTTCCTCACCACACAAGAAATCAATCAGATCCTTCCGATCAACCTGTGGCGCCATCACACTTTCTTCACTTGAACTGATCTCTATCTTGCCACCTGATTTCAATGGAGACTCAGGGTCCTCCATTATCCTGTCTCTGATGCTCACATTCGTCATGGCCCTTTCAGAATGTGAGCAGTGGTGATCAATACAAATAGTGAAAGTCAAGAAGAGTATAGGAGTCTATATACATCGATGAACGTTTTTGTTACATGTCAAGGCTTCGTGAAATTGAAGACAGAAAAGCTTCAAGAGATAGATGTTGGCAAAGAAATCTTTAAGACAAACGACCGCCTACTCTACATGTACTCAATGATCTTCAAATCGTGTGATTTCTTTTAGGTTCACGGCAAAGTTATAGTTGTCTTCGGATGAAGTTGTAGTTGTGGGTACAGTACCTTACATTGGTTTCAAGAACCCAACAGCCAAATATAAAAATGTGCCTTATCTCGTGATTTCCACCTACTTTGAGTCTCTTGATTTAGGCTGTTGCCAAACTTTAATATTCAAATCTGCAACATTTTCCGAGTAACATGACCAAATCAATATGAATTTACACGAGCCACATGTTGTACACTTTTCTTTCTTTTTGTCTAATTTCACCCATTAACTTTCAAGATTGAAAAAATTCGAGATTCTAGACAATGTCATGAACTCTCTCTTTTCGTTTCAAAGTTTTTCTCATCAAAATATGAGTGAAAAGTAATTGTTTGAGTGGATAGAGAGCCGTTCTCGAACATACACACCACACCATGCCTCAACTGGGTTTAATCAAAATATAGACAATATCCCACTCTCCTATTGAGTGTAATAACGTATACCATCCATATACTATCTCATTACAACATCTATTAGTCACAACGGTAGATAATAAAATTGGATAGAGTGTAATAACGTTTATCTGCCCTATACTTTTGTTTTCACATTACAATGGGCATTAGCGTCAGCGATAGATGGTAAAATTATACAAAATGTAATGACGTTTACCCTCCCTATGTCAAAATCTCCTACCACTGTCATGTACACCTCCGTTGCGACGACGTGGCCAAATTCATGATTATTTGCCTCCCGTTGCTGCCGCGCCCCACCTTGTCTCGAGAACCATTTTATGGTCCCATTGTACGTGCGACGAAATAGTTAACGACCAACATTCCGATAGAAAGTCGCTGGGCTGGGCTTGTGGGTTCCCTGCCCTTTGGCATCGGCAACACACCGGAAGCTATCAGACGGACCGCTTCGAAACCGGTCACGTGTGACCAGCTCCCGGAGCGGAGGCGACACCACCCCCAGATGGAAGGGGTCGGGTCGGGTGACGGGTGACCAGATCTTGGAGCTCTAGCAACACACACCACAGAAGAAACTACGGTAGAGTAAACCAGAGTCCAGACTGGTCGGGTCGGGTCACGGGTGACCAGCTACCGGGGTCCGGGGCTCATGTGACACACACGAGACCTGATAAATTATATGGGCCGGGCCGGGTCTTGTGGGACTCGGTTACGGGTAACGACAGTGGTTAGCGGGGCCCGGGACGGAGCTGGCCAAGGGACGGGACAGCCAGAGATAGCGGACCGGTGACTGGAGTGGACTAAGGAAGATGACGTCAAGCGCGAGGCGAACTGCTCTGGGCCTCTGGCCCCCTGCGCTTGAGCTTCCTTCTGTCACTGGCAGCGTCATCGAATCGATGATCGATCAGATTAGAGTACAACTTTCCTCATCTGGATTCTAGACCTCGCAAGAGTAGCCAAGTAGCCACTGATTCGTCTTGGTCTTCGGCGCATTGGACCCCACATCCAGCTCCTACAGCTCAGAAGTCAGGACCCCGCATTCCATGGCCCAAACGCCTCCCATTCAGTTCATACAATGCGAGGCTGCGAGGGGAGAGAGCTCTAGAGAGAGACAGAGAGCACAGGGCGACCAGGCCCCTCCGTACCTCGCTCGCTTCCACTTTCTAGCGACTCCCTCCTGGAGTCGGGCGACTCAGGCCTCTCCGTGTTCTCGCCTGCTGCTGCTTTGCCGGTTATGCGGTTGCTAACCTCTGTCCGTAGTAAAAGCCTTCACTCCTGTGGCTCGGCTCGGCCCGGCCTGGCCCGGGCCCAAGGGGCTGGGTGTGTGTTTGATCGTCGAGAGTGCGTTCCCTACGCGCTCCTCTTCGCGGTTCTGGCAGACTAGCACTTCTGATTTTTTCGAGTTTTGTGGTTGGTTGCTGGATGTTGTGGATGTTGAGACTCTCCTTTGCTTTTTCCCTTTTTTGTGGGGTGGTAGTGGAATAGGAGGTGGGGATTTTCGGCTTCCCTCATTGTTCGTGAATAGAAGAGTTGATCGGAATTGTGGAAAAGCGAGCCGAGTTCGCAAGCGAGGGACCCGATCAGTTGTTGGAGTTCGTGGCAGTCAGTGAAGTAAGTAAGAAAGGAAGGTCGGGTTGGTCTGCGTGGGCAAGATGAGGACCATGGGAAGGGTACATTGTTCGTTGCAGTCAGTGGATATTGGAAGTGGTCTTTCGCCAGCAAGTTGCTCTGTTTCATTCTGCCCTGCCGCTGCTGCTGAGGTTTTAGAAGTAATGCAACAACTCGCATTCGGGCATCGAACACCAATGTAGCCTTATTTGCTGCAGTGGATTCTTTTCAGCTCAGATCAGGTCTGCACAGTCGTACACAACCCCAAGTTCTGTCTGCAGAAATGCCGTCGAGGTTCACCAAGACGACCAAAGCTGGGTCCAAGTCTCTGGGTTTAACATCCGAGTGTGTGGTCCCCTCAACTCAGCGTCTTCTCACTGTCTCACGTGATAGTAAGACATGCCGTCGTCGTATGGTTCTCCAGAGAAAGTACTCTCGTGTTCATGGCCTGCATTCTGGTCTCTCTCATAGACTGCGACAGTAGTGATCTCTGCCGACGAGTTTTCTCTAGGAAGAAGTTCAGAGCTGAAGTGAACAATCTCCAGGATTTTATCGACACGCCCGGATGATGAAGGATGATGAAGGGCTATCGATCTTGATCCATCGCAGAGTCGAGGGAATGTTGCTCCAGCTCGACCGAACAGCAACGTTCGTTCTTCTTGTTCACACATGAATCTTTCTGAAGCTGCATATCGTCGTCCTGTATTTCCTGACGTGGGAAACCCGGAGCGTAGTTGTCGCAGTCGCAGTCGCCTCCGCCTCCTCCTTGCTCAGCTGCAAGCCAGAAACCTAAAATGGCTGTCCTGGCCGACTTCTTCATTTACTGCATCGCCGCTGCCGTGGACGTGATGTCGTATGTTCTGTTCCAGATAGTCTGCATTCTGTCCTTGGCCATCTATCATGTGGTAAAACTGCCGGGCTTCTTGGCCTACCAGCTCATCAGCTCAGCTCTGCTCAGTATCCCATCCATAATGGACTACTTCGTCAACGTGGTCGTGAGCGTCGCACTGCAATCGACGCTGCAAATCACAGGCGCCACCTTCA
The DNA here is from genome assembly GCA_014180765.2 of Marchantia paleacea. Taxonomy (NCBI): domain Eukaryota; kingdom Viridiplantae; phylum Streptophyta; class Marchantiopsida; order Marchantiales; family Marchantiaceae; genus Marchantia; species Marchantia paleacea. The sequence goes on along the minus strand of MUAA02000039.1, from coordinate 63,491 downwards.
CGGCAGTTCAAGGATTTGTTGTCATGCTCGCCAACATTTTCTATGATCTCTTCACGCACGCTCACACTGCCCTGTTCGAGTTCATCACCTTGGTCGGCACGTGCATGGTGAATGTGTTCCGGGTGGGAGGGATGTCTTTGCTGAGCATTGGCAAGAATTTCACTGATGCTCTATACGAATTCCTCACCAACATGTAGAATGTGGTGCGCACCGTCCCACATTATCTACACAAAGGATATCAACCTTTTACCGCAGCTCGTGTACCCGTAGCTGACTTATGCATCCCACTTGCGGACCTGCGCTGGAGTCAGCAGGGAACGTCATTGATCACTAATTCACTAATTTTGACCTTCCAATCTCTTCTTGGATCTGCTTCTGGGGCCATACCGCTATGATCATGGCACGATTCTCGTCTTTCGTTTTAAGTCCCACAAAGGTCCACGTGAGTGTATGGAGGTGGATGCCGACTTTAGGATCATTAGATGCAGCGTTGTGTATAGTTTCTATCACCCACGGTGAAGCAAAGGAATGTAGATGATGGTGGTCCTCGTTCTTATTCGACAACCATCTCGATTGAGTTGTTAGACTACAGCGTCGCCGGAATCCGTCCCGACTGCGGGACAAGTCATCGTCTGGAATAGATGTGAGAGTCAAGAGTGCCGGTTACTACAAATGGACGCGCGGCAATTTTCTTACTGTAATGCGATACATGTTTCCCGATCATCAGAGAGCAGGCGAGAAACTTCACTGCGGCTGGAGACAGTCCTTCGAGGTAAGACTGTCTATCAAGCCCTAGATGTTGGAGTGATGGCGTTCTCGACTCTGACCTCTTCATGTCTCGTGTGTCCCCTGTGGATAAGATATTCCTAGGAACAGAGTTTCTGCAGATTGATTCTTGTCAATATCAGTGCTGATGTCCATTTTCTCAGTAAGCTGTGATTCTCCAGCGTATCTGGATGCGGGCTTCACGAAATCGTGCTGCTGGTTGCGAGAGAATGATTGCACCTCGGTGATATATTCAAGGGGGTAAAAGTGCAATATTTTACGCCACGCAGCCCAGGGGAGCAGCTGCACGTGCCGTCGTACGACAGTACACAACTTTCAGTCGCGACGCTGAGATTCCATAATGGTTTTGAAAATCGTCAACTACGATTGAACGAAGAGATCAGGAGAAAGATTCTTTAAACAGAGGATCGATTCCTCGGGGCGAGAATTCCGATGTATCTTGGTGAGGTGTTAGTCGATAAGTGCGGTCGCTTGATAGACGCAAGGTGAGTTCTTGATCCTTCGGAATAGCACTTTTTCGCCTGCTTGAACCCAAAGTATCAAGCAATGGCAGGAGGTGCCTTCAGCTCATACGGCACTAAACCCGCCGGTCCTCCAAATCTCGATGAGCTTTTCTATCCTAAATAGCCTTGGAACTGAGCTGAATGACCTAGGAACCCACCATTCTGACCATATCATTAGGACCATGTGTAAGTACTCTGTGTTCTCAACGATTTGTGGTAAGGATCGACTTACGATGATTAGAATTAGCACTGGAGACTCAAACCTGTGTGCTTTGAGATCATGTAATGCGCAGCCTGGTGATTTTTTTGCACTCTTATGTCCCTTTCAGCCTTCGACTTGTTTCCTTGTAATTCTAAGAGCTACTAGAATACTGTAAACCATCACGTGGAATTTCATGTTCGTGCATGGCATCAAAGTGAGATTTGGTGTGCTCTTAAACTGATGAGCAAACATGTAGTCTGAGAAGTGAACTCCCCGGCGGCCTGGACAGTATCTGTCGTATGTCCACGTTATTAAATGCTCGGTCACGATACAAGGTATCTTTTCGTTCCGACCTTTTTGTTCATACATAGTACCGAGGTTGGATAAGATCGGTGGGTAGTATTCGAGGAAATTGCATGCCTGAGTAAATTTCTCGTATTGTCCCACTTGTATAATTGTGGAAACAGAATCCTGGACAATGTGCTGCTTCGTGTGAGAGTGGGCCCAGCCTGCCCATCCCATACTGTGTGAGCAAATAGTAGGTCGGATTTGGAAATGTAATTTGATGAGGAGACATCGTAGTGAAGGAGAAAGAAAGGTGGACAACCTTCAGATCAGACTGTCGTTCATTTCGCTTCATGATCTCCACATTCTTCCAATCAGTGGGATCTGTTACTCACAATTGACCTTTGATAGCTTGTGATAATATGAGTATTGTTGTGTCTTCGAAGTATGTGAGTAGTGCAATCTCGGGCATCGGTTGAATGTGGAGGTCAATTCTGGACAACTCTGCAATTCTGGACACTTAATGAAGCTTGACAACTTCATGCGAACGAAAGGTCACGAGGTAGTGGGTGAAAAGGTGGTGAATTTCGACTTGAATATATGACGGAAATCTGAAGACTATGTCGTGTCAATGGTAATTTAGTATTATCAAAAATTAAAATATAAAAGTGAACGAAAGTTCATGAGGTAGTGGGTAAAAGGGGATGAATTTCGGATTGAATGTATGAAGGAAACGTGAAGACTAAGATATGTCCAAAGTAATTTAGTGTTGCGAAAGAAAATAATATAGCAGTGAAGTTATTGAAGCACGGGGGCTCCTTTAAATACGAGGAATGTAACTTGTGCTCAAGGTTGTAAAAAGGGTCGGGAGGTCTGAGGGTAGAGAAGGTACGGTAGGATGTGACTAGTCCCCAACAGTATCACGAAGGGTAATATGTCTTACTGCACCCAAGATGTCATAATTATCTAGGTCCAGGCGGTTACAAACTGTTGAAGCCTTCTTCCGCGAATCGCGTAGGCTGGTAATTTTTGTAGAGCAATGCGTATACACTCAACTGGTGTTGTAGTTTTTATTACGTGCCTTCACTAGTGCGTCGCAAGCAGGGGATTACAATTCCTGTATGGCAATTGGAACTTGGGAAGTCCGAAGACCAAAGGTTTTGCTGGTGCTATGAATGAGGGAAAAAGGATATCACTTTTCATATCATAATGGTTGATGTCCTTAGGTTATTTTTGGAAGAACAGATAAATTATCCTCTCCTTTCGAACTTGTGTCATGTGTAGTTGACGAAATCACAATGCCCACTACAACAAATCTGGTACTTTCGAATCACATATAAGTATGTACTAGTAGCAAGGCATATCGATGCTTTTTCCATGTGATGATCACATCTCTAAAGATAGAATACACCATGTCCCAATGGATAACTATATGCTAATCTATGAATGGACAATAGAGTTTCATGGATCTTGTAATCATACATATTAGAGAGTAAAGAAGATCTGGATGGGTGAACCAGGCCAGGATATAATCTTATTATTATAATAATAGCATATTATTATAATAATAGGAGACAGTGAATAAATAAGAGTAAAGGATGAAAATAATGTTTATTGTGAAATCATGATTCATGTTTGTGAGAATATTGATGGAGAAAAATCAAGTTGCAAGATGAATTGCACGAACATACATAAATCTGTCATCACATTAAACATAACAATGCATAGATTGTCATACACCAACACAAATCTATTACATTCGTCTCCACAATTGGTGGTTAGGTCATTTTAACACTAGGTAGTCATTTGGTCCACTAACATGATATGACATTTGTTGGGCTAAGATCAAGAGGCCGGTTGTTAAAATGTTTCATTGTCAGTTGCATATTTGTAATCCACACCATGTAACAAACAAATCACCTTGCTTACTAATCACATTGCGTACATCTCCATCGTGTCCACTTATCATCACGTTGAGAGTGTGTATCAAATGTGTCATACTTTGAAACAAGAATCACAAATCAACATATTAATTGTTACACTAGTTGATTTGCATCTTAAGCTTGCTCACACAATTGCCAAGCTTGGATGTATGATACCATCAATATTTGAAAAATGACATGACACACAATTATACATATGTTTATTCCAAATCACACCATCACTACCCTTTAATATCAAAACTCTAGAAGGAAAAATTTCACATACTCGTAGAATCATGTGATCAGTAGTAATATCCAATGTGGTTAGTACACTCTATTGGAAGTAAATATAATCATCAACAGAAAAATTTATGAATTGAAGGTTGATAACCACTTCCTCGGATGGTAGCATAATGCAAAGTATATTTATGATGAACAATAGTCAATTTTTCAAATACAATGGGCATATGGGCATTACTCTACAAAAGATTTCTGCTCTTTGACAATACACCATGACCCAAATATCATGTTTATCCAAGTTAAAGACTTCATGTGACTCGACGAATAACTACATAAAAATATGGATCTCTATCATATAATAAAAAGTATGGTGAGAATGATGCAAGAGATGCTTGCAAGCTCAATGGATAACCCACAGCCAACCATGATAGTTAGATGTCACACTCTCCCAAATTATATTTTTCCAACCCAAACTTTCTTAGTCCACTTTTCACCATATTAATAACTCTCTGCGAGACCATCAGTCTCATGATGATTTCTTGAGATGGTATAATGATAGATCAAGGCTCAATCACACAAAGCTTAAAATTTGGAAAAAAAATCAATATCCTAATAAATCAACACATATGATATGCACCAAATCGGCTAAGTATTGAAGCTAAGAACACATAAGTTATTCCCTCACTTGACTTGTCAGAAAATACCATCAACTTAGTCCATTTGGAAAAATGCTCTACCATAACCAACACATATCGATAATATCGTATAGTCAATGACAAAGATCATGCAAAATCCAAGTAGCATAATTGGGAGGGTATATAACTGTGATATAGGGACATTGAATGATGTTCGAATACAATCACACACTATACATTTGTAATAAACTACTACATCTTAGTTTGCAAACCTTTGCACTTATGGCGACTTTTGAAGCACTATATGTCTGCTTTACTCTAAAATGACTTAACTCCTCATGAGCATGTGTGATCAATTACACTCTCTAAGATGGAAATGGCACAACACAAACATTGCCATCTCCATATAAATGAAGAAGGTATCTACCTCCCCATCTGAACCACTGATCTCTATGTACAACTCGATCCTATTCTTTGGTACTCAAAATACCCACCAAAGTATACTCTAACACCACCAAGTCATCATGTATGTCTTGGCTTACCACCAAACCATCCTCAATCTCAACATCCAAGGATAAAATATCTACTTTCTAATCCAAGAGAGATATCACATAGTTCTCAAGCGCCAATATACTAAAAAAATCAAATGCATGCCTACTTGGTATTATTTTTTCATTAATATCACCATGCCATCGAGTCTCAATTTTGTCAACTTGATTTGTACATGGGTTTTGATTGAATTCACCTGCATCACGGTTCATCACTCCACATCTCTATACAACCATAAAATCATACTCTTGTAGGACAAGATACTATCGCGAGAGACTTTAATTGTGTTGCATTGTTGGAGAGACTTGCATAAGTTATTACAAACTACTTCCCCCCCATCATCATGTTGGGTAAGCACTACTTCCAAGCCCAACATACTCCAATCAATATGTACTTGAAAGGGATGTTTTCTCAATGGTCTCCTCAAAATAAAATTCAATGTCAACCTTTCCTTGAGATTAATAAAAGCTTTCTTCTATTCATTTCCTCAATGCCACTCTTAATCTAGCTTTGTTAAAGCTTTGGCAATAGTGTCTAATCCTTACACATATTGACAATAAAAGTTTACAAGTCCAAGGAAGGCTTGCACCCTACTCATATCTAAGGGTTGTGGAATACACAATATTGTTCTATCATGGTTTGCTATACTTCCAACCCTCTTGAGTATATGGTATGACCCAAATACTTTATCTACTCCTAAAAAAATTAACAATTTTCACTATGCAACTTGAAGCCATGAGCAATCAATTGCTCAAGTACATGTTACAAATGTCTCTCATGCTCCACCATTGTAGCACTATATACTAGAATATCATCAATGTAGGCTTGGGCACAATCAAGTTAGGTAAGATCCTATCCATCACTCTCTAAAACTCAGCATGTGCATTCTTCAATCCAAACAGTAAGAATTTTCACAAATACAACACATCCTTGCCATGCAAATCAATTGTCCAAAAGACTGTCTAGGCCCTACCCTCATCCCAAATCCGCAACTGATGATATCTTGCTTGTAAATCCAAAGTTCTGAAAACCTTTACATACCTAACCATATCAAAGATCTCCAGTGTAGGCATAACATATAGATTGTATTTTCTTTGTTCATTGATAGATTGATAGTCTTGACACATACTTTGGATCAAATTTCCCTCCATATTGATGTATCAATAAGGACAATAAAAGATTGATGCATTATTTGTCAAATCAATCCGTATACAATGTCCATCAAACAACCTAAATCCTTCATACTGAAGGCAAAACAGTTTTTGAAGCTCCTTAGAAACCTCCACATCCTACGTCTTTCTCCTCCTATCACTTTGGGACTTATCTTAATATCTCAAATCTCCTCTCCATCAACAATATAGGTAAAAGACATAGTATATTGTTGCTAAACATCAATCTCTTGATCATAAAGATTTTTATTCTCTTATACCATGCTCAACTAGCTCAATGTTAACAACTCCATCCATACCAACTATAATCTCTTGAGTTGTATCATAAAGCTCTGTTGTGGTAACCACTGCTTGCTTTGGACCAAAAACTCTACCCCTCCTTTTTTAACATCCCCATAAGACCAAAGATGAGATCTTGGATATTTCTTGCCCCTTGGCTTTGCCTCCACTATTTCAGTAGTCAAAGAGCTTACCAATGGTCTTGGAGTCATACATGTGTCTCTCATCTGTCAATCCAATGCTCACAATCCATGTGAAATAATTTAGATCTATAGCTTGACCCAACATCCAAAGTCATGATGTCTTTGATGATGTAGGTACTTTTGTGTAGAGAATGAAAGGTTTACCCCAATTTGATTTGGCTAAAATAGGAGCCATTACCAACGCCTTCTTAAGAAGTTCAAACATCACCGCTGCCTCTTCATCCTTGAGGATTAAATTTTAATCCATCCACTTTTTTATGTAAATCATCAAGGCATAAGCTTTGTTGGAGAAGAAAAAGATGAACCGTCAATAGTATCCCACCATACCAAGGAACTCCATTAATTTGATCAACGTCACCAGAAAAGATAAGTCAATGATACGTTTCACCTTTTCTAGATCCACCGCTATACCATCCTTGGAGATGATGTGACATAACAACAAACCTTACTCACATCCAAAAATGCATTATTTTGATTTGAGTGAGGCCTTGGCTTTCTCCAAACGTTGTAGAATTTTGATCAAACGATCAAAATGATCCTCCTTCTTCCCGTACACACAAAAATCATCTATGAAATCTCGCACAAACTTCCCAATAAAAGGTTCAAACACCTTGTTTATGAACCTCTAAAAAGTTACTGGAGCATTACATAGACCAAAGGACATTATCCTAAAGTCAAAAGTTCCCCATGGTATGGTAAAAGTAGTTTTCAGATGATATTGAGAGCCAATTTGAATTTGATTATAATCACTATAACCATCTCCAAAACTTTACCACTCATGACCTACCAACTCATCTAGAATCTCATCTATGAACGGTAAAGGATAATAATCCTTCTTTGTGATACCATTCAACTTATTGTAATCTACGCATACACGTAGCTTACCATTCTTCTTCTTGACTATCAATAGGAGAAATCCATTTCGAATTTTCTGCCTCATAGATGAAACCGACATCCTTTAGCTTGTCGATCTCCTCCTTCACCACCACAGCCGTTGGTGGATTTATCCGACATTGCTTCTGACATACTGGATGAGCTTTCTTCTCTAACTCAATGCGATGATTTTCTAAGGTTACTTGCTTCAAATCCTTGTAGCTAAAGCCAAAGACATGGATATATTTATGAAATATATCAAAGAACCTTGCCTTCTCCTCCGCAGTAACGTTGGGAACAAACTTGAGAATGGAGAGCCCTTCACTAGTGATTCCAACAGAACTTTCACACCACTACACTTTGTGTCCTAAGGAAAGTCCTATCACTCTACAACTTTCACAATAGGTTTCACTCTTGGATTCATGGGGAAACGATGGTCTCATATGAAGGTTTAGCTCTCCCGCATTTCTTTTCTCTCTCAAGCTCCTTTCTTTGGTATTCAAAGGATAATTTATAAGCTTATGTCCCTCCTCTCCACAATAGAAGCAACTCTCATGTTTCGCTCTTGGGGAAATTTTTAGTGTCATGTCCTCAAACTCCACTATGAACTCTCTTGTGTTCGAATCCGTTGAAACAATCACGTCTTGCCCTTAAGGTATCTTAGACAATCTGATTTTCCAAAGAGGTTGATCTCCCATTTTCCAATGAGTTTCAAGTCATCCTCACTATGCAAAACAGTCATGCAATAATTCTCTCTCTGAACGACTATAAACAAGGAGAAAGCAAATTTGAGAAGTAAAGTGGTTTTTTTCAATTTTATATCCCCTTACACTTAAGGTTACATAACTTTTTCTCCTGATTTTACTCTTGCACAAATTGATAAGGTCTATATCCTTTTCTCGAGAGCTATCTTCCAAAATTCATCACAATCCTAGCAAATTCTAAACATCTTAACTTTTGATGTAAATGTGATATGACTGTAATTTCATGTGCAAAACGTATCCCATCTACTAATCTAAAATCAATAAAATTCTCGGAAAAACTTTGAAAAATAAAATGTTCCTCCCAAATATGCACTTTAGCATTCCCACCTCATCCCAAACAACACTTAAGTAAACAAAATATACAAAATAACTTCCAAGCTATCATATAACACTACCAGGTACACAAATGGTACAACACTATTCATCATGATCTCACCTTATTCTTCCCCCATGGTCTTCTCCACACGAGTTCTCATCATTTCACTCTCACGGACAATAAACTGGATTTGAAACATTTCTGCTTCTTCTAGATTGAGGTCCTAGCAATAAAACCAAAAATGTAACCTCCGGACTGACTCTCACTCAGGTTTTCTTCTAATGGATTTTTGGGAGCTCATCATGAATCTAAAAGGACTAATTCTCACCCGATGACCATGATCCTAATGCACATTCTTACACAAACTCTCAAATTCCAAACTCCATGATGCAAATTTTCACAAAGAGTAAAATATCACTCAAAAGGAAGGGATATTTTGATGATCAAAAGTTTTCATTGAATCAAAGTTCCAACCTTAATATGATTTCTCAAAACCAAACTTTCCAAAACAAAGTCTCCTTGAAACTAAGATCACAAAACTTACTTCTCCCAAAACTAACTTGAAAGTTGCTTCTCAACCTCTCTATTTATACTACTTAGAATCTTATCCTCATAACTATAAGTATCCACCATGTAACATTCTCTTACCAAATTTAATCAAGATAAAGATCACAAACCCCGATGAAAAAGATACATGGCAACATGCAATTCGTCCACTTGGATCTTCTAGAAGCCCAACTACTCTCCAATTGACTTTAGTGTACTAAGTGAATCTCGATCCTATATTTAATGGTCTTCACCAAGTCCAACCAATGAAAACTAGTCCAAGTGAAGAAAAGTCAAGATACCCATATGATAAAATCTGTTCTTTGATTCTTACTAAATAACAAAATAGTTATTCTCATCTACCACACCAAGAGCTATTCTATATTTTCCTCAAACTTAACCCTAACTAGCTAAACATAGTCATGACCAAGATAGACTTAGTCACAATTTAGAGTTATTCATAATTCATCATATATATATACAACCCTTGGTCTTACAAAACTTATAGAGCTCTCTCCCTTTTCTAATGTGCAATGATAAAGAAACATATCAATAGATGTTACTGACTTATCCTTTGATTGACTTGGAGCAATAGCATGATTGTTGTGTCTAACTCTATTATGATATTGAGGATTGACACACGTCCTTTGGAAATGAACAACTCCACAACTAAAGCATGAACTGGTGAAATTTTTACTCTCTCATAATTATACAATGATGATCTAGTAATGAAATATTTAGTACTAGTGAAGAAATAACATTAGTAGTTGTCATTCGCACCAAAAGAGATAATGCGTTTTCATGGTTCTTTTTTAATATGGAGGCTAGTGGCCACATGTTTCATAGGCTGACTGTGATAAGGGATGACATTTTAAGAGGTATAGTGAACCTCCCACTCCAACTTTGGAAAATGAGACATTACAGTGGCGATAATCTTGATGTAGCGATGACTTCATGGTTAGCTAGACTGGTGATTCTGGCCTTGCAAAATGTACAGATAATTATCCACATAGCTGTTAAGTTAAGATCTTTACGGATCATAACAGCACTATTCAAATGATATTGACTCCGCATGGACGAATGTCGAGATTTTGATACGTAATGGTCTAGAAGGTGGATCTGTCTTCAAGCAGAGCTCGACCGAATAATATTCAATCTGCATGTAAAGTTCTTAACATCTTGTAGGCTCACGTCATTTTGTCATCAGCTTACAATGATGACTGACTGGAACCTCGAAATCATCAATACAGATTAACGTTGTTCAAGGTAAAGAACGTGTACGCCATTTTGACATACACGGAAGTGCCATTGCAGTGGAGTCTTGAATCTCAACAATATGATATAATTTCTAACAGAAAATTGTAATGATCCCGGATGGATGGATATATATATATATATATCCTTGTTCATTTTCCAGGTTTCAACATATGTTTTTGTTATCATAGGGCAAACAGAACGATGGAATGACTTGCACTTTAAAGTCCACAGAAAGTCCTAAGAGCCCTAATGACACAAAACATAGAGCTATAGGCAAAGAAGCAAAATAGTTCAAATCCCCTTAAATTTGTGTGGGGAATGTTACAAAGGTTCACATCTCTCGTGTTACAAGTGTAGGCCACTTGGTCACCACAATATTGGGTCATCACACATTTACTACAAAAATACTACATCCTGATATGAAATAAAAATATACTGCCATATAAAAGGAAAAAAAATGAAAACCAAAGCCAATACCAACCACACCCATCAATCTTTCACTAAACTAGAATCATCACAGAATTTTCTTCACGAATTACCATTGGGTATATGAAATCTCCTGTCATTGAGTTTTCTGGAAATACAAGTTCCTACTTGCAATCTTTAGATTTAGAGTAAGAATCGGTTCGCGATTGACTTAAAATGCGCACGTGCTGTCTTGAACTCTGCCCTCAGGGAAATTATCAATACTTAGAGACCATTAAGGATCCTCACAGATGACGTCATTCGACTCCGAAAATTTCATATTGCCCGGCTACTTAAAGCTTCAATCCTAAGGGAAAATCGAATGGAAACCGTAAGATATTCTAAGAATGAACCTGATGACCAGCTGACTTGCAAGTGCATCAGACCGACCGGGCGGCCTGTTCGTGACCGCAACCATACTCCGTGGCATTTTCCTGGAATTATGAGATCATTGGAACAAAGTTAACAGTTGACAGACAACAACAACCGCAACATTAGTCGATGAAGTACCGCCTCGTTGCAATCTCCATTTATCTTCGTACCTGGATTCGAATCCGGTGAAGATGGTCCACGACCAGCTTCTGAAGTTTTTGGAATCAGAGAAATTCATCTGGGTGCAGTTCACCTGGTTATTGTGGACCACCATCAGGCACATAGCAATCTTCCGAATTCCCTGGTGCATATTTTCATCAGTGTTAAAATTGATCTTTTGCTGGAAATGGGAGAGTCCCATAGTGTATACCAGATCGGGTCCACATTTGGCCATCATAGGAAGGCGGGACTGGCAAAATGACGACAGACATGAGATGGGAAAAGCTCATCCTGAACTTCAGCAGGGCGACTGTGACGCTGTGGCAGAAGACACCTACCAGGTCGGAATTTCCGGAATGACCTTCGTGTGCAATGGCAAATGCCTGGAGAGGGTAGTCCAAGCTTGCTTGTATGGGATGGAGAGTACATGGGCTTGCAAAGAAGATGGGTTCACAGGGAGAGTGGAAGGGTTTTACGAACTAACAAATGAGATAGCGAGTGGAATCTACGTCGTGGAGGAGATTAGCCAGGCCGAGTTTCTCCGCAGAATAGTGGAAGGCAAGGCTCGCTTTCAGCTCGACTCGACAGAATGGTGGGTGACAGGGTACCATGACCATCCGCTCATATTCAGATCTAAGTGGTCAATGCTCAAGACCGAATCGAGGCTTTACAACAGCCTTCCAATCATCCCGATTTTCCTCACGAGCAGGTTCAACAGATTTATAGCTAGCGTTGCCTTTCTTACTGTGATCATCATTGATCTTCTGCTGCCTTGGACTAGCTTGATCCTCAATCTCTTGCGTTATCTGGCCAAAACACGGCTGCAACTGCTCATCTCTCGTGTCGGCAGCTGCAAACTAAGGCGAGTGATATTTGCTATTATGTCAGGCTTTCGGCGGGGAATGAAGCCATGTCTTGATAAAGCCAACAAGGTGGTCCGTTTGAAGGAAATACACATTATCGTTTTCCCCACGTTGCATCCTGTGTGCTACCCATTTTCATGTGTGCAGTTTGAGTCAGGAATGGATCGTATAGATTTCGAACTCCAACACCCATTTCGAAAGGAACTTCAGGACGGATCTGTCATAGTGTACTCGCGCCAGCGGTCACGAAATCCGAGCAGACGGATAGGAGGAGAGAATCCTCCTAAGCCCGGAGAATGCCTGGATGTCACAGTTCTAAAGCCTTCGTCGGACCCTATCAGATCTCACAACCATGGAAGTCTTATGATCTCGTTACTGCTTAAAGGGATGAGGCGTCCTGACATGGTTGATGTATCGGTTCCCTTGTCAACCGTGAAAGAGAATACAGTGGATGAAGACGAAGAAATCGGCCTTCACAGGCCGCTTCGCAGCTTAAGGCTGGAGCAGCTATACGAGGCTGAGAAGAAGTGCAAGCAAGAGGACGACGACCCGGGAAGGATGAGTTTTCAAGGTGGCGCCCATCCGGTAGCAGTGGAGGCTAAGTATAAACTGAAAGTGGCCTTGGAACGGAAAATGAGTTCAAGACCGAACGAGCGTCCGAACTCCGAACGAAACGTGGATGGGCAGGATAACGCAAAAATTTGGGAAGTGGAAATCGAAGACACAGAACCGCGGCGGACAGTGCTAGAGTATTATCTTCAGAACATGGAAACCACGTTTTGCGTGGAGGCATGCAACTCGCGAATGATGGGCAGAGAAATTTGTGTGCAGCCGAAGAAACTTTTCGATACATTGGACGACATCAGCAACAATCCTCACTGCCTTCTTCTTAAAGCACAGGGGCCATTTTTGGTAGGTCCCTCGATTCCAAAGAATGGATTGAAACTATGGAGGACATTATGAACCCGTTCCTATTCGTTTTGTAGAACAATTTGTTGCTTCCTTCCAAGGCCACACGAAGTTGTCTAGACTGTAATTTTCCAGACAGTTCGGAGTTTCCTGCCATGAGAGTTGTATGTTCGTATCCAATATCTGAGCAACATGGCCCAGTTACTTTTACTTCTTAGGTTGCTCATGCGCTATGGAAGTTGCATGTCCAGACTGTAATTTTCCAGATAGTTCGCAGTTTCCTGCCATGAGAGTTCTGTGTTCATATCCAGTATATGAGCAACATGGCCGAGTTAGTTTTACTTATTAGCTTGCTCAGTCCCTATGGAACTCGCATTTTTAGCTTCTTTTTTTCTACTTTAGATCTTGGTTGTTTCAAGCTTCGAGGTCACACGTGAACAATCCACCGTTGATGGCAAGATTGTCCCCTCAGTTCGTCAACATGCTTAGTCGCCCATTGACTCTAATCTACATCATTTCCAAGCAGTCTTACCCCAAGAACGTACTTCGCTGTGGTTGAACGGTGCAATGTTGCCTGCGAATCACTATTTTAAATTCGACATCGTATAAGCCTCACAAATAGTCAAGTGGCTGCGTTTCGTATGACCGATAGTCAGCATCAGAAATTTATTTGAAGAGACAAATGCTCATGACCAGCATCCCGCTGATAATGAGTTGATGATCGTCCAGTATTCCAATTTTCGACTTTGTGTTCATGTACAAGCGAAATAGTGCTACATTCCTTAGAGCCATCCCCACATGAATTTGACATGAACCTCTACGAAGTACCAAGTAATATAGAAAAAAGATGGTGTTACATAGATGAAACCAAAGCGGTAACATGTGGCTAGCCCGAATAGCATCACAATCTATATATGCACATACGATATATGTATGATGATATAGATCAAATACTTATTACAAGAATATCACAAAACGTGATTGCTGTGAGGCGGCTTGCACTATTTTGACATGGAGAGATTATGTAACAAAGTTTTATAGCCGAACACGCCTACGGATCGCATACTGTCTCTGTTGGGTTGAGACTTTGGGGCAAGATTCGATTTGTACAGCGAACTCAGGTACTGTCATCGTAGAACGCGCAATCATTGTAAGTTGATGTAGTTGTCGGAACAGCAAAAACTTATGTACTTGGCATTTTCTCAAAACAATTTTGAACTTGTTCGTTTAATCTGAAATCCATTAATGCTTTGATTAATACCTGGCTACGTGTGATTACCTAGACCCTAGCTCAATCACATAAACATGATTATATTGCATGTCAATTCCGCACCCACTAACCTAATTTCATCAAATTTAAAATTTTGTCGTGAAATCACTGCCAGGTGGAGAGGATCACAACAGTGCGACAATTAATTAAGTCTCTACTACGGCAGCTTCGTTGCTGACAAGCTACAATTATTCTCTCCACATGTGAAGCATAATCCAAAAAGCTGAAAAGCATTTCATTCAGTAATTTATCAAGCTTTACAAAACTTTCAAGTATGGACATATATGTTGAAAAAGTCTATAATGATTCATAGGTCTTAGAAGATGAAGTAAAATAAAGAAATTGAATATATTTGAGTGGAAAGATCTCACTATGAAACTTCTCTTGCATTCATATATATGTTCAAGTATAATGTGTTGAATTTGTTAGGGATGGAGTTACATGTTGCTTCCACATAAAATACAGATATCAAACCAAACACTCCTTGATACTTCTGTAACAATCACTCTTAACGACTATGCATTTACTTGTCGCGTCTACAAACTAGATCACATCAATTATGGAGTAAATAAATGTAATACTATCAACAGTTTTGCTTCTATAGTATTGCTTCCATTTGAATTATAGATACCAGGAGTATACTCATTGATATTTCTAAAAAATTCCCCCTCTTGCGAGTCAATTGACTATGTATTTGATTGTTTTATTTATAAATTATATTACATCAATTGTTTAGTAAGTAGATGTTATCCTATTAATGATTAAGCTTTCCTTGTTAAAGAAAAAAATATCTTTTAATTACTTTAGAAGAAAAAACTTACAAATAAGGAAGAATTGTGAAAGCATAACTCTGATGACTTTTAGAAGCTCATCTTAAATTTAGAAGTATACTTTTCAACCCTGTGACCATAATCATGCCTCACCCTTTTATACAACCTCTCAAATTTGAAACTCTATAATCTCGTGAGATCTTTCCTAAATAATCAATCTCAAAAAGACTCACATAACACTCCAAAAGGTAAAGATCTTTCATTTATGTTCAAAATACTTCAAAAAAAAATCTTCATCAAAATAAGTATGAGAAGTGTTTATTAAACTCTCTATTTAAACTACTTAGAATTTTAATCTAGTAATTAAAAGTAACCACCATATCACTTTCTCTTATCAAGTTTAATAAATATAGAGATCACAAATCCTAATGAGAAAAAGTACATTACAACATACAATTGGTCGACTAGTACCTTTTAAAAACTCAACTATCATCCAATTGACTTTGGTGTACCGGCCAATCTCGCCCCTAGATTTAAGGGTTCTCATGAAGTCAAACCAATGAATAACTAATCCAAGTCCAGAAAAGTCAAGATACCCATGTGTTCGATTCTTGATTCCTACTAAATAAAAAATATCTGTTCTCATCTTTTATTGTTCTATATCAAGAACTGTTGTATATTTTTCTCCAACTTAATCATAACTAGCTAAACAAAGTCATGACTAAGATAATCTTAGTGACACTTTAGAGATAATACTATTTTATTCTTTATGTATAACTCTCACTCTTATAGAATTACAATTACAAGTCTCCTTTATATATAGAAGAAGAGAAAATAATGGTATATCTATCCCATATACAAATTTTTTTATGGCTTGTCATAATTAGAGACTTTGTAAATAAGTAACAAAATTTTTAATAGCCAAACATATTTCACATTAATTTGAAAGCCCAACATCTTATATATGAAAAATAACTTTGGAGCAATGTGTTCAATGCAATAATTCTTGATGTAAATGTCTTCATTTGCATGCCTTGATATAACACATGCAGCATGTACCTTTGAAAAATCACATGAATCTCAAATAAAGTCATCAATTGACCTCCGTCATATGCATTTGTAATGCTTTATGTAGTGCTAAGTTCTTTGCATAATTGGAGTATGTAGTTGTCATAGTTTGCTTTATTGAGTTCCAAGAAATGACTGCTCCTTGTTTGAGTAAGACATATTCAGTCTATGACCTTTCTTAATGCAAATCATATAGCCAGCATACATCTTCACATCCAATGATTTCATTACTTTTATGTGATCATGATGCATGCACGTGATCTTGATTTGTTAAGCCAACAAGTTTCATTGTTCAAAATACCATCATGATGTTACTTGCATTTATGATAACATATTTATAAAATTTCAATCCAAGTGTTTTACATGAGTGAAAATTATGGATCAAGGGTTGATATTGGAATTAATAATTATTTTGATTTTCATGTGCTTGATTTGTATGCTCAGTTAGTGTTGTATGATGTGTGACCATTGTATTTAGTTCTTTTATTGCAAGTGATGCAATTTTTTTTATGTGGTGAAGCTAGAAGGGTGACAATGAGACTCAGAAGTGCTTCTTGTGACAACAAGTGCAAGTTGCTTAAGTTTATTCCTTAATAAATATTTTTATTTTAAAAAATACTTTATCAAAAAATTAAAATCAAATCGAAAAATATTTAGATAAGTTTAAAATCTTCATTTTAGGCTTATATTCAACGTACTCTTGAAGCTTAAACTTAATAGAAAACAAGAGAGTTAGATTTTCACAAATCCATGATAACCAAGATGACAAAAGTTTGTAAGGTAGAACTTTATCAAGTAAGTTGGGCAATGGAAATTATGAAAGCGTACACTAAGAGAATATAGTATCATCTTGTCTTGTTTAATATCAATGATCACATTGCACATTTATTTATTAGTATTTGTTGTTAGAGAAAGTTTGTACTTGGTTTTAAACATGGATGATGGAGTTCAACAAGTTGGACCAACTAGTCAATCGGAGTGAAATGAAATAATAGATTCTTCCAAATTTTAAAGAAATTGATCTTATATTCACTCCATAGATTAGATTGTGAAAATTCTGGATTCTATTCATTTGCTGGATACTAATATTATTTTTCAAACATAATATTGAACTTCCCTAAAATTTAGGGAACTTCAATATTATGTTTGAAAAATTCCTGTATTGAAGAACATGAAATGATAATGTGTTTATAAATATGATTTTTTTCTATGGGAGAGTTCCCTGACTTCAAAGGAAGTTTACTTCTCTATGTATCAATGGCTCCGTTGGATGTTGGAAAGTATTAGTGACTACTACATAAATCACAGAGTAGCAACATCATTGAAATGAAAATTGCAATGTTAAAAAATTATATATTAATACTTGAATATATTGTCATCGAATATATCAGAGGAAATAAACTCGCAGTTTTGTGTGACTGATGCTTCGAGATTGTGCGAGTGATTTTCTTGAACTTGTGGAGTCTACATGATGTTTGGACTAATCGCAGTTTCATATTCTAGTGAAGGAAATGGCTATCATGAGTACAAATTTCAGCGTTCTATGACTGCACCTTGAAGACCAAAACTAATAACAAATAGTGAGAACATAGAAACAAAATATATTGTAATGGATGAACTTCCAAGCCCTATTCTTTAGTTATATCTTGCAAGAAAAGTTATGAACAGATGTATCTTAGTTCTTGTAAACTTAATGAAAGAAAATATTATCACTCCAACTTCGCAGCTTGAGGGATTTTGTTTCCCAACACCTGACGAGGAAACCATAATTCATTGACACCATATATGCACTACGACACTGCAAAGCAAGAAGCTGACTACCTGTCTGTTTGTCAGCAAGTAGAAACTTTTGCAGAAAATCGGCGTAGTCTCATCTGCTAGGCTGCTTTTTGATACCAAAACGGTCAAATCAACATTCCAGCTACGAGTGTTCTAAAGATTTTATCAGTTTGAAAATAAACGAGATATTGCTCTACATGATTTCCGATAAATCTCTCGAGATTGAATAATTTACACATCCGAGCGCTAGATGAACGTACGTGCTGAAAACGTATCAGATCCACCAATGAGTACGAAGAAACAATTGAACAAATGAACGTGAATTTGAAGGTAACCTTTCACTTCTTTAAGGATCAGAAAACCCATCAGGATGTCCGATCGAGCAGTTATAAGTGGAAGAAAACATTAGTCTCCCTCATATCTCTTATCTGTACACGAGAACAAGCATCTGAGTTTTAAACTTAAGCTTGTACCACTCGCGCTCGAAGACTCTCGATAAGATGACGCTTTCTGAACTCACTCTTCTCGTCCTCCCTGTCGGGAGCATGGACATCGCAGCTGCGGTTAACTATAGTTGCTATGGCTCAATACGATGCGGTAGCCTCGATCAGGCCCAGTGCGACGCTGCCAAAAGACATGAAGCATGAACAATACCGCCGGCGGCGCGGGCGAGACCGGGGTTTGCAATGGCAACTGCAGGTTGTTTGTTAGTGGGTCCAACTGCTTCAATTGATTTGTTTACACACCATGTGAAGGTGTGTAAGTCCCATACAGATCGAACGCCCATCTCCAAAGGTAGGTGAGGCCCTCAAGGTTCCAAATGTCGGCTTTGTTGTATCGATCCAGCCTCGTAGCAAATCCAGTCTGACAAGTAATAATTAATGCACTGCAAGCATGCCTTTAACACTTTACTCCTGCCTGTCACCTGCATTTGAAGGTGCCACGAACGTTCCTTAGAGATCGAACGCCATCTCCAAAGGTAGATGAGACTTTCAAGGTTCCAAATCTCGGCTGTGTGCTAGCCTCGTGCCAAATCGAGTCCGAGAAGTAAGAGAATGAACTGCTATTAATTTCATTCGCAACGACATTTAATAATATGTCCGAGCATAAAGTGAAGAATATGATATTCCCTAAAATTCCAGGCTCTAGTGGTCACGACAACAAATATCCCAGGGGCTTAAAAAGGATACTCTGAGGTCTCGTCTGATAGCTATAAGTGAAGGAGAAGAACAAACTACTCGTCATTCTTATTGGTCTAGTTACCTCACAAGCAGGTTCATTCGACATACGAGGTGATTTATGATCAACTCGTTTTAGTTCATTGTCTGGTTTGTGTTCAGTGTATTCATTCGGACCCTATCTTTTTCATGCCTGTGGTTCTGGCCCGTTCATGTTCTCTATGTATTGGGAATCATTAAGTCGCTTCCGATCCGCTATTAATTCTCACTTCTGTCCATTTTCCCAGGTTCCTGCGATACACGACTGAAGCTTGCCTGTGCCACTGTCTCCAACATGAAGCTCCTTATACTCGCTCTTCTCGCGCTTAATGCTGTCAGGACGGCCATCTTAGCGGACTCTTATAGTTGCGATGGCTCCATACTCTGTGGCGGCCTCGCACAGAGCGACTGCGACGCTGCGAAACGTCAGATCCAGCCCGAAAATCGCTACTTTACCGGAGGAAGCGCTACATCGACAGGCGTTTGCTCTGGCCACTGCGGTCTGTTTGTCAGCGGGCCAGTCTGCGATCTGACTGGAAATGAGATGATTATTGCGTTCGATGAGCTGAGAGCCCAAAATTGCCAGAAATGTGGGATCAAGACTTACGATGATGGCTGCAAGTTCAAGGCGGATTATGTTACTGGGTGTTAGACAGCAGCTGGTTCCATCGTCCCATTCATGGGTCCGTGGTAGAAAATATACACAATAAGAGGCAGGTGTATGTGGTAGATGAGGCTTTCAATTTTCCAAATCTGGGTTGCGCGCATATCGATCAAGACTCGTGGCAAATCGAGTCCGAGAAGTAATAGTGAATCAACTGCAAGCATGCCTTATCACTTAACTCCTGCCAATCAGCATCGGTGTAGCCATGCAGGTTCAGCTCACCTCCAAATCTGTATCGAAATCCAAAATGAAGTGTGGACTTCACATAGCGGAGAATCTGCTTAACTGCCATCATATGCGGTACCCGTGGAGCATGCAAGAACTGATTGACTAGACCAACAGCATAGCTCAAATCCAATCTAGTGATAGTCAGATAAAACAAGTACAGGCGGGGATATGCAAGTAACTCTCCATTGTCTAACTCTAGCTTTAGACATTGTTGTAGAGGAGTGTCTATTGGTTTACAATCAGACATCTTGAACTCCTTAAGCTTATCTAAAGCATATTAGCGTTCTATTAGCCACATATCCTTTCCCTCTATAATATACTCCACACCAAGAAAGAACTTGAGATATCCTAAGTCTTGTATCTCAAACTCAGAACATAAGATACTCTTGATGCGGACAATCATCTCCTCATGGTTTCCAGTGATAATAAGATCATCTACGTAGATGGAAATCATCACTACATTATCTCCTGATCTCAAGCAGTATAGTGAAGAGTCGGAATGACAGACTACAAATCCAAGAGATCTGAGAAAGGAATTGATCTTCTCATACCATGCTCTTGGAGCCTTTTCAAACCATAGAGGGATTTTTTTAACTTACAAACACGGGAAAGAAACCTCTGATCTTTGTAACCTGGTGGTTGTTGCATGTAGACTTCTTCATCGAGATCACCATTGAGAAAGGCATTCTTGAAGTCCATTTCATGCAATTGCCATCCCTTGTTGACAGCAATAGCAACCGACGTATGAATTGTTGTCATCTTGGCAACTAGACTAAACGTCTCTTAAGAGTCCACTCCATGTTTGTGTGCGTAGCCCTTTGGCTACCAATCCGGCCTTGTATCAAGATACAGTGCCATCCGAGTTGCGCTTGACCTTGAAGACCCATCTGCAACCAATCGCTTTTTTACCTTGAGGTAAGTCCATCAATTCCCATGTTTGTTGGTGACGAAGTGCAGCAAGTTCTGTCTCCATGGCTTTTATCCACTCATTTTTGTGCATCGCCTCCTCAAGCGTACTCGGTTCTGGCTCAACAAGAACGTGAGTCATGTATGCACTTGCGGTTCTCAATGAACACTTGCAAAGAAAGAGATAATCCTACTCTAACACTTCTTCTATTTATTCCTAACCATTGCCTACACAGATCACACCAGACTACTTCAAAAAGTTACTGGTCCCTTCGATGACATCTCTTCCCTCAATGTGAAAGCATCGACACTTATGTGCAACTCCCTGATGTCTTCTACGATCTCCTTCCGATGGGCTCGCATTGGTTCTTGGCATTCGTGTCCCATGGTCTTGTACATTCCCTTTCGCTTCTCTTTCGAATCGCAAGGAGTGTTCATCACCACAGTCAATCATTCCAACCGTTCAGCCTCCATATTATCACACCGGGCAAAAAGGTATTACGAGCATCTACTCACCAAATCTTCTTATCTAGCCGGTCGTTCAATATCAACTTCATGCAATTGCTTCTTCGCTCTCCTTAATTGCTGCTGAAGCTTCTCATTCTCCCTCTTGACAAACTTCACCTCCGCACTTCAGATCTTACAAACCTTGCTATAGATATGCTTCACGGTGATGGCTTTGTGCGTCACCTCCTTCTTCTGCTTCTCTAGACGCTTTATAGTCTTTGCCTAGTTCTTCTTTCCTTGAGCGGTGCGGTTCAGCAACTAAAACAGCTCCATGTAACCATCTTCTTAAGGATTCTACCATTGGATGTAACTACCTCCCATCTTGTTTAGCTCCATCAGAGATGGCACTATCACGTTCTCCAGCTTTTGTGCTAACTGCAACACCGAAGAAATGGGCTCCTCCGATGTTACTTTCTCTGCTTTTACCTTATGTCGCAATACCTTTAGTACTGGACTACTTGGCTAAACAATTTCCTTCAGTTTCCACTTCTTGCTCATGGATTCCGCAACTATCTCCACACTAGAACTCCTCTTTGCAATGGTCCCCACTAAGTCTTCTCTCCCGAGGATGCTACAAGATGATTGTCAAACTTGAGGTGGGAATGTTCTCATGCCCTACAAATGATAAATTTCAAAACCTCGTCCAAAATAAACTTAAAAAGCCTGCGTGTGTCAAATGAGTATTTCAAATTATATGAACAACTTTGACTATCCAGTTATATGATGTCTTATCTTTTCGGAATATATTAATAAAAAGAGTTAAGTACTTCCTGCCTATTACTTTTTTTCTATTTCAAAAATTTCCGCAAAAAAATTTGAAGAAGTACCATAGATATCGTTCACCATATCAATGCTACTTGTTGGCTGTCAAACTTGAGGGGAGAGTGTTTTCATGTTAAGCAAATGATAAACTTCATAACTGCTCTAAAAATTGGTAAAGACATACTCCAAGTTAAAGGTATCAAGAACTTTAATCATACGGATCAAAGACATATTAAAAATTTAGCCATATGAAATAGATTAAACTTTCAAACTAAAGATACCTTGTATTCTCAATGTTGTTAATGTGAATGGTCAAGTACTGCATGCCTAACAACTTCTTTTGGATTTAAAAATTGCCTTCTCCATCTCATTCTTGTACACTCTCTCTTGTCCCTTTGGTGTGCTCTCCTCTTCTTGGAGTGATTCTTGAAGAGTCGGTTTCTCAACATGGTATCAGAGCATGGTGGAAGCATTAGTTATGTAGATTAGACATAGAGGAGTGTTGGAGATCAGTGAGGAGTGTGCCTTAGAGTTGGAGGCTGTCCCGCTGAAGCGATTAGATTGTTGGGAACCGTTTCGTGTTTTCTCAGAATCTTCAATCGTATTTTCGGAGGTCACGAGGAGACCTAAACGAGATTTTTTAGAGATTTGAGGGTTTCTACCAGAGAAAAGGCTCAGCCTTAGTGCAGGTAAAAACGGAACTTTGCTCGCCTCAATCAAAGCTCCTACCACGAAAAATTTCAGCTCAATCCGAGCTTTCTTTGTCATTTTCGCTTAAGTACTGTGCATGCGTAGAATCGCGAACACATTTCATTCTTTGTCTGTGGGTCAACGCATTTCGCCAATTTCTGGAGTTTTACATGTTTCTTGATCAAGGTGCAGAGGAGCTGTTTTTTTTGCCATAGTCACGGAGGTGTTCTCTGTGTTCATTTTGTGTCTGTGCAGGTACTTGCCGTGTTGGGGTCTTGATTTCCGCTCGTGACCACAACCATGGCAGAATCCGTGAGCATGATCAATGGAGAAAAACTCGACAAGAACAATTTCCAAACGTGGAAATTTCGAATGAAGACCTTCCTTCAAGG
Source organism: Marchantia paleacea (assembly GCA_014180765.2). Classification (NCBI taxonomy): domain Eukaryota; kingdom Viridiplantae; phylum Streptophyta; class Marchantiopsida; order Marchantiales; family Marchantiaceae; genus Marchantia; species Marchantia paleacea. Next base: position 39,941 of record MUAA02000039.1, on the reverse strand, counting down.
CCAGGGGCTATGGGAGCTTGTGACCGGGAGGAGAAAGCACCAATCGTGGTTGCTTTGGTGATCTTCGTAGTGAGCAGACATTGCGTGAGTGGAGAAAGCGATCGTATCAAGCCATCCACTACATTGCGCTCACGATTTCAGGCTCAATGATCGGTCACATTCAAGACTGTAACACACCCAAGGAAGCTTGGGATGCATTGTCACAGATATTCCATTCGGGAACAAAAGCTCGGAAGCTGCAGTTGCTACAGCAATTCAATACGATCAAGAAAGGCTCGATGTGTGTTTGTGACTACGTCAATCACATCAAGCAACTGGCAGATCAGTTAGCATCTGTCAATGTTCAACTTGATCCGACTGTGACTATTGTAACAGACAAGTTACACAAAGGTTTTGTCATTTGTACAGAATTACAGTTCGTTCCCAAAGGAATGAGGTGTTATCTTTCTGTCAGCGACGAATATGGTTGTTTATGCTTCTTTTGAAGACTGTGGACATGCATAGTCCGAAGAGTGCTGTGACAGAGTAGTCCATGACCACTTAGTCAGATTAACAAATCATTACCCATCCATTACATTGCACAGAATTACGCATGTAATTGAAATTACACTCATTTACTGATGGGAGTTGATCACTCCTTTACAAGCTGTCGACAAGGCGATGTCCTCGATGAAGTTCTACTGTGAAGTGAATCCGACTATGGCTCATGGACGAATACCCGGGTATCTTCACAGGTATTGCGCACTAGTCAAGGCCAATCGAATGCAACATTCAACAGCTTCTCGAGCACTTCGTTCTATCCTGACTACAATTACGGTTCTCAATGAACACTTGTAAAGAAAGCGATAATCCTCTCTAACACTACTCCTATTTATACAATCTTCCCACACCTATTCCTAATCGTTGCCTACATGGATTGCGTCCGACTACAATTACGGGGCACTTCAGGTTCCTTCGATGACCTCTCTTCCTTCAATGCGAAGACATCGACGCTCATCTGCAATTCCCTGATGTCCTCTGCGATCTCCTTCCGATGGACTCGCATCGCTTCCTGGCATTCGCGTCCCATGGCTTTGTACATCTCTTTCCTGTGATCCTTCGAATCGCAAGGGGTATTCATTGCCACTATCAAACGTTCCAACCTTTCAGCCTCCACATCATCACACCGAGCAAAAAGGTATTGCGAGCACCTACTCGCCAAATCTTCTAATCTAGCTGGCCGTTCAACATCAACTTCATGCAATTGCTGCTTCGCCCTCTTCAATTGTTGGTGAAGCTTCTCATTCTCCCTCTCGACAAATTTTACTTCCGTGCTCCGAATTCTACAGATTTCTCCGTAGGCTTGCTTTGATGCGGCTGCTTCCTTCGTCACTTCCGCCTTACGCTTCTCCACGCAGCTCCACGACTAGTCAATCGCTTAATAGTCTCCGCCTGATCCTTCTTCCCTCGAGCAAGGCGGTTCAAAGAACTGAATCAGTTCCATGTAACAGCTTCTTATGGATTCCACCCCTCGAATGTAATCGCCTCCCATCTCGTTCAGCTCCATCAGAACCGGCACTACCACATTCTCCAAACTTTCGCTAATTGTAGCACCCAAGAAAGTGGCTCTTTGATCGCTACCTTAGTTGCTTTCACCTTAGGCCGCGATGCCTTCGGGCATCGACTTCTGATTGCGCGATCTCCTTCAGTTTTCTCCTTTTCTTCTTTGGGCTCCGCAATTATCTCTACACATGGGGCTTCTTCTCTCGTGGGTCCCTCCGGAGTCCTCCCTTCCGAATATAGCTTCTTCCTCATCTCTCACCGCTTTAGCCCTTGCCTCCGAAGTCCTCTCCTGCTGACTCGGTCTCATCGACGACTACACACCGTCGCCTTGGTGGGGTCCACACTTCTCGTCCGAACCACCGCTTGCATTACTTGCTGCCCACCCACCTAAAGTACTGACCGCGCTCACTTGATATCTTCTCCTTTCCTCGTGGCGCCAACCACCCCATACGCCGAATACATGTGTACCGTAAACGAAGAGATATAGATCACTCCCTTCTCTCCGCTCGCAGCCTCGACCCATCGCTTGCACATTCCGAGCAAAGATTTCTCCCCAATTGACCTTGATCGCTCCCACCGATTTAATCCCTCCACTATTCTCACCTTATGCATACTTACATAAGTAGTTCAAGGCGGTGAGAAGAGCTGATTCAATGTGTACATTATCTTTCTTCGAAGTCGCCCGCAATAAGATCAATCTTGAAGCCGTTTGTCCCCTTTCTCCCTCGGATCAAACCACTTTCGCTCATCGAAGATGAACGCAGTATGCACCGCCAAACCTTCCCAATCGACTCCATCCTTCTCTTTTGAATAATCTCTTCCCATGGCTTCGGCCCAAAGCAACGCATCCCACGAGTCTGGATGTCCTCTCCACCCTATCGGATTCGGTGTCTTCTTGGCTCGAACTTCTTCACACAACTCTGGGCACACATAGTCCCATCGCCATGCTAAGAATTCCCCTCCCAAGGTCTTCAATCGTACTAATTCTTCGGTCGACCATTCTGGCTTCGGCACCAAGGGTCGATATATTCCCGTCAACATCTTCTTCACAGGCAATTGAATCGCCTCACGAGCTCCCGATCGAGTGACCAATTTCCTCTTCATTTCGGCTACTTGACTTGACGCTCGTTCTTGCTCCTCCGCAGCTCGTTACGCCCGTCGATGTTGTTGCTAACTGCCCTAATCCGTTCGACGCTTCAAACCTCCTTAACAACTTATTCGTCTTGGCCATCTTCGCTCTTATTTCTCTTATTCGTATTCGGCGATACCTACTTCCTCCGAAAATCGTTTATTTCTGTTCCAAAAACAAAAAAAACAGTCTGAAACCTCTAAACATGTCCATACACTTGGAGACGTCATGTTCCGAGTGGAGCCTTGATTCAATGAAGACTTTGATTACCAAAGTATCCCTTTCCTTTTGAGTGATATCTTACTCTTGGTGGTAATGTGCATAATGGAGCTTGGACTTTGAGAGTTTGTGTAAGAGTGAGCAATAGGATCATGGTCATAGGGTGGGACTAAGTCCTTCTAGATTCATGATGAGCTTCCAAAAAGCCATCGGAGGTAAACCTGAGTGAGAGTCAGCCCGGAGGTCACATTTTTGTTTCCGTTTTAACCTCGCCTAGAAGGAGAAGAGATGTTTCGAATCCGGTTTATTGCCCGTGAGAGCGCAACGATGAGAACTCATATGGAGAGGACTGTGGGGAAGAGCGAACCGAGATCATGATGCATAGTAATGTACCATTTTTGTATCCGTAGTGTTATATGATAGCCTGGAAGTTATTTTGTACATTTTGTTTACTGAAGTGTTGTTTGGGATGAGGCGAGAGTGCTATAGTACGTATTTGGGAGGAAAACTTTATTTTCCAAAGTTTTTCCGATAATTTTATTGATTTTAGATTAGTAGATAGGATACGTTTTGCGTTTGAAATAACAGTCATATCATGTCTAGATCAAAAGTTATGATGTTTAGAATTTGCTAGGGTCTTGACGGGTTTTGAAAGATAGCTCTTGGGAAAAAGTGTACAGAGCTCATCAATTCGTGCAAGAATTAAATTAGAATTTTAAACTTTGCACGATTGTTTATTAGGAGCTAAGTTACATGTGGGTTTAAATTTCGTTGAGAGATCATTTTTATAGAGAAAGTTATGATACCTGAAGTATAGGGGGTATAAAAAGTGAGCAAAACTGCTTTACTTTTCAGATTTGCTTTTTCCTTGTTTATGGTCATTCCGAGAGAGTGACTGCATGAGTATTTTGCATAGTGAGTATGACTTGACACTCATTGGAAAATGGGAGATCAACCTCTTTGGAAGATCCGGTTGTCTAAGATACCTCAAGGGCGTGATTGGACGTGATTGTTTCAAATGGATTCAACACGAGGGGAGTTCGTGAGTGGAGTTTGAAGAGAGGACACTAAAAAGTTCCCGAGAGCGAAACGTGAGAGTTGCTTCTATTGTGGAGAGGAGGGACATAAGCTTGTGAGTTGTCCTTTGAGGACCAAAGATCGGAGGTTGAGAGAGAGACGAAATGTGGGAGAGCTAAAACTTCATCTGGGACCATCATCTCCCATGAATCCAAGAGTGGAACCTATTGTGAAAATTGTGGAGTGACCGGGACTTCCCTTAGGACATGAGTGTAGTGGCGTGAAAGCTCTATTTGGAGTCACTAGTGGAGGGCTTTGAAGATAAATTGAGTGCAGATACTGAAAAAGTTGAAATCTCCAGTGGCTCAAGTTCTAATCAAGATGGAGATCATTTTCAGAATGATCGAGAAGATGTCAATGAGTGTAAGGCTCATAGAGTGTTTAGGAGAGGAGAGAGCCATGGCAATCTTGGACCAACCAATTCCGTTCATTTTGCCATTGATGAATTACTCTAGAATGGAGCAAGTTTTGTTTGTGTTGTATTAGGGAGTCCCGTATAAATTTCCAACAACAACGACAAAAGGAGTTGGAAATGGGAAGCTTCCGGTGTTCTATGGGAGAGAGAAAGAAGATGTAGAATCTTTTGTGAGAGACTTCAAGAGGGCATGTATAGTAAACAATGAGAGAAGGAAACCCGAATGGGCTATCCTTTTGCCCGACTTCTTGGAGGATTCTGCATTGAAGTGGTACCATGAGTGCAAGAAGGAGCGTGTGGAGTTTAGGGTGAATCTTGTTGAAAACTTTCTTCCGGATGAAAGTTACGAGAAGCTGATGTGTGAAGTCACCTTTTTGAAGCAAGGAGAGAGTGAGAAGGTGAGATCATACGTAGAGAGAACGGAGAAGCTGGAGTTTTCGTGTGGTGTTGAGAAAGAGTGGAGATGAGGTCGAGCCAACCATGGTGGGGATTGTGGCGATGTTGACAAAGAACTTCATTGGAGGTTTGAAGCCCTCGATTCAAGCAAGGTGAGATATGAAAAGCCCTTTCTAAGGTTGAGGCTATTCGCATTGCTATTCGAATGAAGGAGAGCCTAGAAGACGATGATTCTAGCTTGGTGGCTAGAGAAGCATCACCACTGTTATGGTTAGAATGGCAACTCATACTGTTGTTGTTGCGCCAATAGTAAATTCTCCAAGAAGTAGACTTGCACCATGAGTTGAAATCTATCACGTAAAACACTTGCCGATCTCAAGATTAACGTAGTACAACTATGGGAGAGGAGGAATCGGGAATGTAGGGGAGGATCTAGAGGGTATGGGAATTATCCTCCAAAAGGAAATCCACCACAAGAGAACTTCACAGTTTATGCTTTAGTTGTGGAGGCCCTCATTTCCAACGAAATTGTCCTATCCTCAACAACATGATGGAGTTAGACACAACAATTCTACTCCCCGCTCCAAGTCAATCGGCTGATAAGGGAGTAAGCGTCTATTGATGTGTTTCCTCATCGGTGCACGTTTGAGAAGGGAGAGAGCTCTATAAGTTCCGAGTTGATATTCTTGCACACGAGAAGAAGAGAGCAAGATTTGCGAGAGGAGTCCATCTCAATGGAAGATCAACCAAGCCGAGCACTCGATCCAAGTGGTGTGAGTCAACCGAAAGAGCACCGAGGAAGAAGTTGGGAATGGATGATTTCTCCATTTCATCTACCCAAATAAATATGACATGGTGGAGGATGTGGGGAATCAAAAGCCAATATAATCATTGGCCAATTGATTGCTCTAAATCCTACGATAAGAAAGGAGTTGAGGGGAGGCCTAAGCTCCAAAAAGAACCAAGAAGCTGACGATCCAAGGGGAAAGCTTCCATGGCGAATGTTGGAGCAGAGTGGTGGATGCCGCCCTTGGAGGTATGCACTCAAAGCTTCAAAGATTGAAGCACGATTAATGGACGTGATGTTTCGGATGTACTAGTGGATGGTGGATCTGCGGTGAATGCCATGTCGAACGTTTGTTGAAGAAGTTGGGGATGAAGCTTTCAAGACCTTCCAACATCATTGTTGGGATGGCCAACAAGCAAAAGGTGCAACCCATTGGAGTGGTGGACAAGGTGGTGGTAAGTGTGATGGGAGTTCAAACCTTGTTGTCCTCTCAAGTGCTTGAGGAGGCTAGCTACGACTTGTTGTTAGGAAGACCTTGGTTGAGGGCTGTGAGGACAACTGATCGGTGGCATAAGGGTTACCTTTGTATAGGGCCAAAAAACCATCGAGTGAAGGTCCCTCTCACAAGTGGCGGAGGAGCGCCTCGAGACTCGGATAGACCTACGAGTGATTACTTCAGTCCGAGAGTGAAGAAAGTGGCAGTTTTTCAGAGGTTGACACCAACATGTCGATCGATGAGGAGACATCATCTGAAGATACCTCGGACGATGATGTTCAAGTTCAAGTTCTTGCTGCAATGGATTTACTTCCTAGGCCGGGGGGTGGTGAAAGATCCCGACAAGATGAAGGTGAGTGAAGATGAGATAACTTCGACGGCTCTCCACTCTCAAGTTTGGTCCCAAGGTTACTATGGAGGAGAAGTCAAGGTTCTTGGATTTATTTCGAAAATATATCCATGTCTTTGCCTTTAGCTACAAGGATTTGAAGGAAGTAACCTTAGAAACTCATCGCATTGAGTTAGAGGAGAAGGCTCGTCCAAAGACGCGTCGGAAGCAATGTCGGATAAATCCACCAACGGCCGTGGTGGTCAAGGAGGAGATCGACAAGCTAAAGGATGCGGGTTTCATCTTTGAGGTAGAGAATTCTGAATGGGTTTCTCCTATTGTGATAGTCAAGAAGAAGAATGGTAAGCTACGTGTATGCGTAGATTACAAGAAGTTGAATGTTGTCACAAAGAAGGATTACTATCCTTTACCTTTCATAGATGAGATTCTAGAGGAGGTGGCAGGTCATGAGTGGTATAGTTTTGGAGATGGTTAAAGTGGTTATAACCAAATTCAAATTGCTCCTGAAGATCAGCTCAAAATCACTTTTACCACGCCATGGGAAACTTTTACCTTTAGGGTAATGCCCTTTGGTCTATGTAATGCTCCAGCAACTTTTCAGAGGTTCATGAATAAGGTGTTTGAACCTTTTATTGGGAAATTTGTGCGAGATTTCATAGATGATTTTTGTGTTTACGGGAAGGAGGATCATTTTCATTATTTGATCAAAATTCTACATCGGTTGGAGAAAGCCAAGGCCTCGCTCAATCCAGAAAAATGCATTTTTTGATGTGAGGAAGGTTTGTTGTTAGGGCACTGTGACCTCCGGGCTGACTCTCACTCAGGTTTACCTCCGATGGCTTTTTGGAAGCTCATCATGAATCTAGAAGGACTTAGTCCCACCCTTTGCCCATGATCCTATTGCTCACTCTTACACAAACTCTCAAAGTCCAAGCTCTATTATGCACATTATCACCAAGAGTAAGATATCACTCAAAAGGAAAGGGATACTTTGGTAATCAAAGTCTTCATTGAATCAAGGTTCCACTCGAACATGACATCTCCAAGAACCAAGCTCCCTAAAACTAAGATCACCACACTATCTCCTCCCAAAACTAACTTCCATTGAAAAACTACTTGAGAGGTGCTTCTCAACCTCTCTATTTATACTACTTAGAATCTTACCCTAGTAACTACAAGTAATCACCATGTAACTTCCTCTTACCAAGTTTAAACGAGGTAGAGATCACAAACCCCAATGAAAGGGTACATGGCAACATGCAATTGGTCCACTTGGATCTTCTAGAAGTCCAACTACTCCTTAATTGACTTCTAGTGTACCAAGTCAATCTCGCCCCTAGATTTAAGGGTCTTCACCAAGTCCAACCAATGAAAACTAGTCCAAGTCAAGGGAAGTCAAGATACCCATGTGATGGAATCTATTCCTTGACTCATACTAAACAACAAAATAGTAGTTCTCATCTACCACACCAAAAGTTACTCTATATTTTCCTCCAACTTAACCATAACTAGCTAAACATAGTCATGACTAAGATAAACTTAGACACAATTTAGATATACTTTCATTTTATCCTATATGTACAACCCCAGGTCTTACATTTACCCCGACCAAGATTTCACTCCGTCCCGGAGTGAAAGAATCTGATCGTCGATGAAACGGCTTCAACTTGTCGTGATTCACCCGGTCAAAATGTCGCCCTCCCAACTCCTTCAAATCGTAAAGTAAAGTTTCCCCACACCTTGTGAACTATGAAAGGACCAAAAGTACTTTGGAAAAAATTTCTTTCTTGCTCTCTTATATCTAATGGAATCGTAAAGCATTACCCAATCACCTTCTTTGAAAATCTTCATCTTCTTCGTCCCAAATCGATTATCATGATACTTCTTCTGCAATTGTTGAGCCCGCTCCACATGTACCATGGCCACAGCTTCGAGCCTCCTCCAAATTCCAACAGTTGTTGACATCTTGATTTGATAGCTTCTACTCCATTCTTCCTCTTTAACTTCCGTTGGATAGTTAAGAAGGTCGTCAAATCAAATTGAATTGGAAGCTTTGACTCGACACCATATACCATACGGAAAGGTGAGTACCCTGTTGATGTCTTCCAAGTCGTCCGATACTCCCACAAGATAGCATGCAGCCTTTTTTGTCCCAATTTTGCTTGCTCCGTCCATGTCTCGCATCCTTGGCCAACATCATGCAAAGCGTATAGTTGGTTCGCTTCCGCCAACCCATTAGCATTTGGTTTGTAGGAAGTAGTCACCCGTGCCTTGATGGAGAAATGACCTAGCATGGCTTGTATAATGCTTCCAACAAACTCTCCACCTCTATCGATACAATTTCTAGAGGGCATCCGAATCTAGTTATTATCCTCTCATATAGAAATCTACCCACTTCTTCCTCACTAGTAGATTTTAGAGGCCTAGCTTCTACCCACTTGGTTAGATAATCTGTAGCTACCACAATGAACTTGTTACCCCGAGGAGTAAGATTCAAGGGTCCTACAAAATCTATTCCCCACTTTTCAAAAGGACCTAAAATAGGAATCGATGTCAAAGGAGGGGTTTTCATGGACTTTTTAGCAAAAGCTTGACACACATCACAACTCTTGCAAAATTCCACACAATCTTTGAAAATGCCCTTCCAATGATAGCCTACATCTAGGATCTTAAATGCGATTACCTTTCCCCAAAAGTGTCCTCCACATACCGAGCCTTCATGAAACTCCTTCATAAGTTGAATTGACTCCTCCCTTCCAACAACCCTTCCGAGTAGTCCATCCGCTCCTTGATGAAACAACACGCCCTCTATGATGGTATAAGGTTCACATCGCTTCACCAATGCATTCCTCTCCCGTGAATGCATGCCTTGGGGAAACTCTCCTCCGAGATGAAATCCCATATCCCCTTGTATTCAGCCGGTACCTTTGTTATGGTGTCCATCATCAAGAAATCCTCATCCTGAAATGTATCATCCACACTGTTGATCTCCTTCCTCATCGTATGCTCGAGACATCAAATCAAAGATGGCATGTTTCTTACCGGGTTGATCCTCAATGATGTAATCAAACTCCGCCAAGAACAACTTCCATCCGGCTATCCTACCCAAAGATTAGGCTTGTTGAAAATGTACTTCAAAGCCTTGTGGTCGATAACGATAGTAAACTTCCCTCCCAATAGATAGTGTCGAAACTTCTTGAGTGAGAAGATCACAGACTAAAAGCCTCCCTTTCATCCTTTGAATAATTTCTCTCGGCCGCACCATCCGTCTACTAGCATAAGCAATTGGATGATCATGGCTATCTTCATCTAACGGCTTAGAGTGCATCCTATAGCAATGTTTGATGCATCCGTGTAGAGAATGAAAGGTTTACCCCAATTTGGTTTGGCTAAAATAGGAGCCGTTACCAACGCCTTTCTTAAGAAGTTCGAACGCCACAATTTGCCTCTCCATCCTTGAGGATTAAATCGTAATCCGTCCCCTTCTTCATGTAAACCGTCAAGGCATAAGCTTTGTTGGAGAAGGAAAAGATGAACCGTCGATAGTATCCCACCATTCCAAGGAACCGCCTCAACTTGGTCAACGCCACCGGAAAAGGTAAGTCGAGGATGCGTTTCACCTTTTCTCGATCCACCGCTATACCATCTTTGGAGATGATGTGCCCTAACAACAAACCTTCCTCACATCCAAAAATGCATTTTTCTGGATTGAAATGAGGCCTTGGCTTTCTCCAACCGTTGTAGAATTTTGATCAAATGATCAAAATGATCCTCCTTCTTCCCGATATACACAAAAATCATCTATGAAATCTCGCACAAATTTCCCAATAAAAGGTTCAAACACCTTGTTCATGAACCTCTGAAAAAGTTCTTTGGAGCATTACATAGACCAAAGGGCATTACCCTAAAGGCAAAAAGTTCCCCATGGCGTGGTAAAAGTGGTTTTGAGTCGATCTTCGGGAGCAATTTGAATTTGGTTATAACCACTATAACCATCTCCAAAACTATACCACTCATGACCTGCCACCTCCTTTAGAATCTCATCTATGAAAGGTAAAGGATAGTAATCCTTCTTTGACAAAGATTCAACTTCTTGTAATCTACGCATACACGTAGCTTACCATTCTTCTTCTTGACTATCACAATAGGAGAAACCCATTCAGAATTCTCTACCTCAAAGATGAAACCCGCATCCTTTAGCTTGTCGATCTCCTCCTTGACCACCACCTGCCCGTTGGTGGATTTATCCGACGTTGCTCTGACGTCGCATCGACGGTTCCTTCTCCTCTAACTCAATGCGATGAGTTTCTAAGGTTACTTCCTTCAAATCCTTGTAGCTAAAGGCAAAAGACATGGATATATTTTCGAAATATATCCAAGAACCTTGACTTCTCCTTCATAATAACCTTGGGACCAAACTTGAGAGTGGAGAGCCGTCGAGTTATCTCATCTTTACTCATCTTCATCTTGTCGGGATCTTTCACCACCCCCTACTAGGAAGTAAATCCATTGCAAAGAAGAACTTGAACTTGAACATCATCGTCCGAGGTATCTTCAGATGATGTCTCCTCATCGGCCGACATGTTGGTGTCAACCTCCGAAAAACTACCACTTTCTTCACTCTCGGACTCTCGAGTAATCACTGTAGGTCTATCCGAAGTCCGAGACCGCTCCTCCGCCACTTGTGAGAGGGACCTTCACTCGATGGTTTTTCGGCCCTATACGAAGGTAACCCTTATGCCACCGATCAGTTGTCCTCACAGCCCTCAACCAAGGTCTTCCTAACAACAAGTCGTAGCTAGCCTCCTCAAGCACTTGAAAGGACAACAAGGTTTGAACTCCCATCACACTTACCACCACCTTGTCCACCACTCAATGGGTCGCACCTTTTGCTTGTTGGCCATCCCAACAATGATGTTGGAAGGTCTTGAAAGCTTCATCCCCAACTTCTTCAACAAACGTTCTGACATGGCATTCACCGCAGATCCACCATCCACTAGTACATCCGAAACATCACGTCCATTAATGCGTACTTCAATCTTGGCTTTGAGTGCATACCTCCGAGGCAGCGGCATCCACCACTCCTACTCCAACATTCGCCATGGAAGCTTTCCCCTTGGATCGCCGCTTCTTGGTCCTTTTTGGAGCTTAGGCCCCCCTCAACTCCTTTCTTATCGTAGGATTTAGAGCAATCAATTTACCAACATTTTATATTGGCTTTTGATTCCCCACATCCTCCACCACGTCGTATTTGAGCTGGGTAGATGAAATGGAGAAATCATCCATTCCCCCAACTTCTTTCTCGGTGCTCTCCGGTTGACTCACACCACCGAGCGAGTGCTCCGGCTTGGTTGATCTTCCATTGAGATGGACTCCCTCCGCAAATCTTGCTCTCTTCTTCTCGTGTGCAAGAATATCAACTCGAACTTATAGAGCTCTCTCCTTCTCAAACGTGCACCGATGAGGAAACACATCAATAGACGCTACTCCCCTTATCCTTCGATTGACTTGGAGCAGAGTAGAATTGTTGTGTCTAACTCCATCATGTTGTCGAGGATTAGGACAATTTTTGGAAATGAGGGCTCCACAACTAAAGCATGAAACCGTGAAGTTCCCTTGTGGTGGATTTCCTTTTGGAGGATAATTCCCATACCCTCTAGATCCTCCCCCTACATTCTCGATTCCTCCTCTCCCATAGTTGTACTACGTTAATCTTGAGATCGGCGAGTGTTTCGTGATAGATTTCAACTCATGGTGCAAGTCTACCATCGAGAATTTACTACTCGGCGAAGAACAACAACAGTAGGAGTTGCCATTCTAACCACAACAGGTGGTGATGCTTCTCTAGCCACCAAGCTAGAATCATCGCTTCTAGGCTCTCCTCCATTCGAATAGCAATGCGAATAGCCTCAACCTTAGAAGAGGGGCTTTTCATATCTCACCTTGCTTCGAATCTGAGGCTTCAAACCTCCAATGAAGTTCTTTGTCAACATCGCCACAATCCCCACCATGGTTGGCTCGACCTCGTCTCCACTCTTTCTCAACACCACACGAAAGCGTGACTCCAGCTTCTCCGTTCTCTCTACGTATGATCTCACCTTCTCACTCTCTCCTTGCTTCAAAAAAGTGACTTCACACATCACTTCTCGTAACTTTCATCCGGAAGAAAGTTTTCAACAAGATTCTCCGTCAAACTCTCCCAAGTGTCTTCCTCCACATGCTCCTTCTTGTACTCATTGTACCACTTCAATGCAGAATCCTCCAAGAAGTCGGGCAAAAGGATAGCCCATTCGGGTTTCCTTCTCTCATTGTTTCCTATGCATGCCCTCTTGAAGTCTCTCACAAAAGATTCTACATCTTCTTTCTCTCTCCCATAGAACACCGGAAGCTTCCCCATTTCCAACTCCTTTTGTCGTTGTTGTTGGAAATTTATACGGGGACTCCCTAATACAACACAAACAAAACTAGCTCCATTCTAGAGTAATTCATCAATGGCAAAATGAACGGAATTGGTTGGTCCAAGATTGCCATGGCTCTCTCCTCTCCTAAACACACTATGAGCCTTACCCTCATCGACATCTTCTCGATCATTCTGAAAATGATCTCCATCTTCATTAGAACTTGAGCCACATGGAGATTTCAACTTTTCGGTATCTCGCACTCAATTTATCTTCAAAGCCCTCCACTAGTGACTCCAACAGAGGCTTTCACGCCACTACACTCGTGTCCTAAGGGAAGTCCGGTCACTCCACAATTTTCACAATAGTTTCCACTCTTGGATTCATGGGGAGATGATGGTCCTGATGAAGGTTTAGCTCTCCCACGTTTTCGTCTCTCTCTCTCAACCTCCGATCTTTGGTCCTCAAAGGACAACTCACAAGCTTATGTCCCTCCTCTCCCACAATAGAAAGCAACTCTCACGTTTCGCTCTCGGGAACTTTTTTAGTGTCCTCTCTTCAAACTCCACTCACGAACTCCCTCGTGTTCGAATCCGCTGAAACAATCACGTCCAGCCCTTGAGGTATCTTAGATAACCGGATCTTCCAAAGAGGTTGATCTCCCATTTTCCAATGAGTGTCAAGTCATCCTCACTATGCAAAACACTCATGCACTCACTCTCTCCGGAATGACCATAAACAAGGAAAAAGTAAATCTGAAAAGTAAAAGCAGTTTTGCTCACTTTTATACCCCCTATACTTCAGGTATCATAACTTTCTCTATAAAAATGATCTCTCAACGAAATTTAAACCCACATGTAGCTTAGCTCTTGATATACAATCGTGCAAAGTTTCAAATCCTGATTCAATTCTTGCACGAATTGATAAGCTCTGTACACTTTTTCCCGAGAGCTATCTTTCAAAAACCCGTCAAGACCCTAGCAAATTCTAAACATCATAACTTTTGATCTAGACATGATATGACTGTTATTTCAAGTGCAAAACGTATCCCATCTACTAATCTAAAATCAATAAAATTATCGGAAAACTTTGGAAAATAAAGTTTTCCTCCCAAATACGTATTATAGCACTCTCGCCTCATCCCAAACAACACTTAAGTAAACAAAATGTACAAAATAACTTCCAGGCTATCATATAATACTACCGGATACACAAATGGTACATTACTATGCATCATGATCTCGGTTCGCTCTTCCCCCACAGTCCTCTCCATATGAGTTCTCATCGTTGCGCTCTCACGGGCAATAAACTGGATTCAAACATCTCTTCTCCTTCTAGGCTGAGGTCCCGGCAACGGAACCAAAAATGTGACCTCCGGGCTGACTCTCACTCAGGTTTACCTCCGATGGCTTTTTGAAGCTCATCATGAATCTAGAAGGACTTAGTCCCACCCTTTGCCCATGATCCTATTGCTCACTCTTACACAAACTCTCAAAGTCCAAGCTCTATTATGCACATTATCACCAAGAGTAAGATATCACTCAAAAAGGAAGGGATACTTTGGTAATCAAAGTCTTCATTGAATCAAGGTTCCACTCGAACATGACATCTCCAAGAACCAAGCTCCCTAAAACTAAGATCACCACACTATCTCCTCCCAAAACTAACTTCCATTGAAAAACTACTTGAGAGGTGCTTCTCAACCTCTCTATTTATACTACTTAGAATCTTACCCCTAGTAACTACAAGTAATCACCATGTAACTTCCTCTTACCAAGTTTAAACGAGGTAGAGATCACAAAACCCCATGAAAAAGGGTACATGGCAACATGCAATTGGTCCACTTGGATCTTCTAGAAGCCCAACTACTCCCTAATTGACTTCTAGTGTACCAAGTCAATCTAAGCCCCTAGATTTAAGGGTCTTCACCAAGTCCAACCAATGAAAACTAGTCCAAGTCAAGGGAAGTCAAGATACCCATGTGATGGAATCTATTCCTTGACTCATACTAAACAACAAAATAGTAGTTCTCATCTACCACACCAAAAGTTACTCAATATTTTCCTCCAACTTAACCATAACTAGCTAAACATAGTCATGACTAAGATAAACTTAGGCACAATTTAGATATACTTTCATTTTATCCTATATGTACAACCCCGGTCTTACAAAGACATCATCTCCAAGGATGGGATAGCGGTGGATCCGAAAAAGGTGAAACGATCCCGACTTACCTTTTCCGGTGACGTTGATCAAGTTGGAGGCGCCTTGGAATGGTGGGATACTATCAACGGTTCATCTTTTCCTTCTTCAACAAAGCTTATGCCTTGACAGTTTACATGAAGAAGGGGACGGATTGTGATTTAATCCTCAAGGATGGAGAGGCATCTGTGGGGTTCGAACTTCTTAAGAAGGCGTTGATAACGGCTCCTATTTTAGCCAAACCAAATTGGGGTAAACCTTTCATTCTCTACACGGATGCATCAAACATTGCTATATCATACATTCTCTACACGGATGCACTCTAAGCCAATTAGATGAAGATAGCCATGATCATCCAATTGCTTATGCTAGTAGACAGATGATGTAGGCTGAGAGAAACTATTCAGTGACTGAAAGGGAGGCTTTAGCTTTGATCTTCTCACTCAAGAAGTTTTGACACTATCTGTTGGTAGGGAAGTTTACTATCGTTACTGACCACAAGGCTTTGAAGTACATTTTCAACAAGCCTAATACAAAGGGTAGGATAGCTGGAAGTTGTTACTGGCGGAGTTTGATTACATCATTGAGGATCGGCGCTGTAAGAAACATGCCAATGTTGATTTGATGTCTCGAAAGATACGATGAGGAAGGAGATCAACCAAGGGATGATACATTTCCAGATGAGGATTTGCTGATGATGGACACTATAACAAAGGTACCGGCTGAATACAAGGGGATATGGGATTTCATCTCGGAGGTAGAGTTTCTCCAAGGCATGCATTCACGGGAGAGGAATGCATTGGTGAAGCGATGTGAACCTTATACCATCATAGAGGACGTGTTGTTTCATCAAGGAGCAGATGGACTACTCAAAAGGGCTGTTGGAAGGGAGGAGTCAATTCAACTTATGAAGTAGTTTCATGAAGGCTCGGTATGTGGAGGACACTTTGCAGGAAAGGTAACTGCATTTAAGATCCTAGATGCAGGCTATCATTGGAAAGGCATTTTCAAAGATTGTGTGGAATTTTGCAAGAGTTGTGAGGTGTGTCAAGCTTTTGCTAAAAAGTCCATGAAAACTCCTCCTTTGACATAAGTTCCTATTTTAGGTCCTTTTGAGAAATGTGGAATAGATTTTGTAGGACCCTTGAATCTTACTCCTCGGGGTAACAAGTTCATTGTGGTAGCTACAGATTATCTAACCAAGTGGGTTGAAGCTAGACCTCTAAAATCTACTAATGAGGAAGAAGTGGGTAGATTTCTGTATGAGAGGATAATAACTAGATTCGGATGCCCTCTAGAAATTGTATCTGATATAGGTGGTGAGTTTGTTGGAAGCATTATACAAGCCATGCTAGGTCATTTCCCCATCAAGGCACGGTGACTACTTCCTACAAATCAAATGCTAATGGGTTGGCAGAAATAACCAACTATACACTTTGCATGATGCTTTGCCAAGGATGCGCACATGGACGGGAGCAAGCAAAATTGGGACAAGAGGCTGCATGCTATCTTGTGGGAGTATCGGACGACTTGGAAGACATCAACAGGGTATTCACCTTTCCGTATGGTATATGGTGTCGAGTCAAAGCTTCCAATTCAATTTGATTTGACGACCTTCTTAACTATCCAATGGAAGTTAAAGAGGGCGAATGGAGTAGAAGCTATCAAATCAAGACGCCAACAACTGTTGGAGCCGGAGGAGGCTTGAGTCGTGGCCATGGTACGTGTGGAGCGGGCTCAACAATTACGTAAGAAGTATCATGATAATCGACTTGGGACGAAGAAGATGAAGATTTTCAAACAAGGTGATTGGGTAATGCTTTTAACGACTCCATTAGATATAAGAGAGCAAGAAAGAAACTTCTTCCAAAGTACTTTGGTCCTTTCATAGTTCACAAGGTGTGGGAAACTTTACTTATGATTTGAAGGAGTTGGGAGAACGACATTTTGACCGGGTGAATCACGACAAGTTGAAGCCGTTTCATCGACGATCAGATTCTTTTCACTCCGAGGACGGAGTGAAATCTTGGTCCGGGGTAAATGTAAGACCCGTGGTTGTACATATAGGATAAAATGCAAGTATATCTAAATTGTGCCTAAGTTTATCTTAGTCATGACTATATTTAGCTAGTTATGGTTAAGTTGGAGGAAAATATAGAGTAACTTTTGGTGTGGTAGATGAGAACTACTTATTTTGTTGTTAAGTAGGAATCAAGAAATAGATTCCATCATATGGGTATCTTGACTTTCCTTGACTTGGACTAGTTTTCATTGGTTGGACTTGGTGAAGACCCTTAAATCTAAGGGCGAGATTGACTTGGCACACTAGAAGTCAATTAGGGAGTAGTTGGGCTTCTAGAAGATACAAGTGGACCAATTGCATGTTGCCATGTACCCTTTTCATTGGGGTTTGTGATCTCTACCTCGTTTAAACTTGGAAAGAGGAAGTTACATGGTGATTACTTGTAGTTACTAGAGTAAGATTCTAAGTAGTATAAATAGAGAGGTTGAGAAGCACCTCTCAAGTAGTTTTTCAATGGAAATTAGTTTTGGGAGAAGATAGTGTGATGATCTTAGTTTTGGGGAGCTTGGTTCTTGGAGACGTCATGTTCGGAGTGGAGCCTTGATTCAATGAAGACTTTGATTACCAAAGTATCCCTTTCCTTTTGAGTGATATCTTACTCTTGGTGATAATGTGCATAATGGAGCTTGGACTTTGAGAGTTTGTGTAAGAGTGAGCAATAGGATCATGGTCATAGGGTGGGACTAAGTCCTTCTAGATTCATGATGAGCTTCCAAAAAGCCATCGGAGGTAAACCTGAGTGAGAGTCAGCCCGGAGGTCACAGAGCGTAGTTCTTAGGATAAGTATGATTTTTTTTGATTTTTGTGAATAAAAAGTTATATTCGGGTTCTCTTTAAGGTATTCGTCCGAATATATGTTTGTTAGCTAGGAATACCATTAGGGAGTTCACACGAGTGAATTGCGAGGGAATTTAAGCGCGCATTTGGGCAGCGGCTTGAAGAATTGTCGAGAGAAAGTCGATGCCAAGAACTTGCCTAGCGGCCGGAGCAAGGGAAGTTAGCTGCAATGTTGAAGCGTTGAACCGGAGGAGTTCCAACAGGAAGAAGTGCAACGATGGGGAGAATTCGACTGCTCATTCTGATGGCGGATTGGACTCCAGCGGAGTTGCTGAGGTTGAAGAACCTCGGTGGAGCATTTCTGTCATGGCGATGGGACTACGTGTGCCCGGAGCTGTGCGATGAAGTCCGGAGAGGGAAGCCGCTGACAACGATTGGGAGCAGAGCGCAACCGGAGAAGTGGGATGCGAAATTATGGGCGAAGGTTTTAGGACGCAACCACGAAGTGGACAAAGGCGGAGTCGATTGGGAAGGATCGGTAATACATACGGTATTCACCTTTGATGAGAGAAAGTGGTTGAACCCTAGGGAGAGGAAGGGGACGAATGGCTACAAGCTCGACCTGATTAAAGATGTCTTCAAGAGAAAGGTGGCACTCACCTTGAATCAGCTTTTCTCACCGCAGCGAACAACCTACGTGAGTATGCATAAGGTGAGGATCATGGAAGGATTCATCGGAGGAACTATCCGAGTGAACTGGGGAGAGATCTTTACGAGAAATGTGCAAGCCATGGCGACGAAGCTAAGGGAAGACGATAAGAGTGTAGTCTATCTCTCGTCTTTCTTAGTGCATCTGTACGCAAAGTTGGAGTGGCTGACGCCTAAGGAGAGGCAGTTGTATCGGTTGGAGAGTGGTTTGTCGGACTTGGATGCGGACCTCGATAGCGCTAGCAGTGGGTTGACGAGGAGTCTGGGAATGAGTGCACCACCTGAGCGGAAGAGAACGGGAGAAGTGAGACTGGCAGTGCAGAGCAAGCCTGATTCGGACTTAGACTTGGAGGTGATTGGAACTTTGAGGAAGAGGAAGCGAGTAGTGGAAGACAGTCCACTAGCTACTCTAGGCATTCGAAGGAAGGTAGGCAAGAAGAAGATGGAAGAAGTAGGAGCGGCCAAGTCCTCTCGTCCGAAGATGATGGCAGTAAAGCCGGGGCCGAAAGCCTCGAAGGAGATTGTAGAACCTATGGCATCGGTATTACAGCTGTCGCAGAAGTTCGAAGCTATGGTGGTCCCGATATTGCTTGAGTTGAACGAGATGGGCCCGATGTATATGCCAGGGTGGGACCCTCAAGCAGACGGGTATATGGAGTTGATTCAGATGATGAATCGTCTTGCATTGGGGAAGGAAGATCAATCCATCACAGTGAGAGAGTTAACGGAGAATGTGGACAAGTTGTCCAAAGAGAAGGCTAAGATGGAGGAGAAGGTTCAAGAGGCGAAGAAGGCCTACGAAGAGATCTGCCATATTCGGGGTGCGGAGATCCATTTTGTGGAGAAGGAGAATGCCCATCTTCAGGAGACAATGCAAAACCTGAAGCGAAGACTGATTCAAGTGGATGTCGAGGCACCGGCGAAGTTGGAGACCCTCGCTAACAGATGTACGCATCATCTATTCACACAATGTGATCGAGTTGAAGTGCAGCGGTTAGAGCAGTTGGTGGCAGCGATGGAGAATCCTGGAGATTCGAAGGATCGACGCAAGGAGATGTACAAGGCATTGGGTCGAGATTTCAAGGAAGCCATGGCTCTTCATCAACAGGAGATTGCTGCAGATGTACATGAGATGTAGTTAGGAATCGACGCATTCACGCAAGCAGCGGTGGTGCGATCGAGCGGCTTAGATCAGAGTAGAAGACTTAGGAGAGAGCGATCCGTGTAGGAGACGGTTAGTTTGGTAGTTAGGAGTAGCAGTTAGAACATTCATTATAAATAGTCGTAGGAAATAAAGTGATGGATCTTTTATCTTTGCAAGTGTCCAAGCTGTTGGATTACGAATTGTAGTTAGGGTAGAACAAGCACTCGAAGAGCTGGTGGCTGTAGGCTGACATTGTGACGACGGAGGCGTGTATCCGTGAAGCTACCCGGATATTCATCCACGAGCTGAGCCAGTCTGTAGCATCAGAAGTACTCTAGAGGGTGTTTCACCGAGACGCAAACTTGTAATGAGAGAGATCCCCATCCCGAAGTAAAGCAAATTGCTGAACTCTATTGGCTGTGTCTGTGGCATTGATGATGTGATGGGTTTGTGGAGGAATTGAATCTGAATTGATTGCCTTCTTTGTGAACACTCTTCGGACTTTGCAGTCCAGAGTTGGAAAGATGTCTAAATGCTTATTTCCCTTCTTCGCTAGTACCGTTTGATCCCTCATTCCCTTGGGAATGAATTAATCTATACAAATTCGGACTGAGTAGTACCTACCGTGCTATTACATCACTCATCACTTGGATTCCCTCCGCTGTGACTCGATGGACCAAATAATGTACTTTTGATTTGCCAAATTCACATTTTGAAGCTTTGGCATACAACTCATTCTCTCGTAAAACATGGAGTACCTCTAGTAAATGTCACATATGAGCTTCTAAGGTTGTACTTTATACCAAAATATCATCCAAAAAGACAATAACAGATTTGTCTAGATAAGAACGAAAAATATCATTCATTAATCCCATGAATGTGGCAGGTGCGTTAGTGAGACCAAAAGGCATCACTAGATACTCAAAGTGACCATACCTAGTACGAAAAGCTGTCTTATGAACATCTTCATCAACAATTCGAATCTGGTTGCACCCACTCCTCAAATCCAGTTTGGTGAAGTACTTCGCCGCTTGAAGTTGGTCAAACAAATCAACAAACGTTGTTTTTCACCGTTTGTTGATTCAACCCACGATAGTCAATATACAATCTCATACTCCCATCCTTCTTCTTCACAAACAGCATAGGAGCTCTATACGGTAAAATGCTTGGTTGTATGAACCCCTTTCTCAACATCTCCTCTACTTGAGCTTTACATTCCTCCAACTCGTTTGGAGCCAAACGATATGGAGCTTTGCACGTTGGAGTGCTTCCGGGAATCACCTCGATCTTGTGATCTACACGCCTCTTAGGTGACAATCCTGTAGGTAGATCATCTGGGAAGACATCATGATACTCTGTAATAATATCGCTCAATGACTCCGGAATGTAAAGATTATCCTTAGAACCATCAACATATCTTATAAGTCCCAAGATACATACATCACCTCTAGAAATTGTTGAGAAATCGACTCTTCAGGAATCACTCCAAGAAGAGGAGAGCACACCAAAGGGACAAGAGAGAGTTGTAGGAGCATAGTTCTTAGGATAAGTAGGATTTTTTTTGGTTTTTGTGAATAAAGAGTTATATTCGGGTTCTCTTGAAGGTATTCGTCTGAATATATGGTTGTTAGCTAGGAATACCATTGGGGAGTTCACACGAGTGAATTGCGAGGGAATTTAAGCGCGCATTTGGGCGGCGGATTGAGGAATTATCGAGAGAGAAGTCGATGCCAAGAACTTACCGAGCGGCCGGGGAGAGAGAAAGCTAGCTGCAATGTCGAAGCGTCGAACCGGAGGAGTTCTAGCAGGAAGAAGTGCGACGATGGGAAGAATTCGATCGCTTATTCTGATGGCGGATTGGACTCCAGCGGAGTTGCTGAGGTTGAAGAACCTCGGTGGAGCATTTCTGTCATGGCGATGGGACTACGTGTGCCCGGAGCTGTGCGATGAAGTCCGGAGAGGGAAGCCGCTGACAGCAATTGGGAGCAGAGCACATCCGGAGAAGTGGGATGCGAGGCTATGGGCGAAGGCTTTAGGACGCAACCACGAAGAGGACAAAGGCGGAGTCAATTGGGAGGGATCGGCAGTGCATACGACGTTCACCTTCGACAAGCGGAAGTGGTTCAACCCTAGGGAAAGGAAGGGGACGAATGGCTACAAGCTCGACTTGATCAAGGATGTATTCAGAAGAAAGGTGGCACTCACCTTGAATCAGCTTTTCTCGCCGCAGAGAACAACGTATGTGAGTATGCATAAGATGAGGATCGTGGAAGGGTTCATCGGAGGTACTATCCGAGTGAACGGGAGAGATCTTTTAAAGAATGTGCAAGCCATGGCAACGAAGCTAAGAGAAGACGATAAGAGTGTAGTCTATCTCGCCTTTTCTTAGTACACCAGTATGCAAAGTTGGAGTGGGCGACGCCTAAGGAGAGGCAGCTGTATCGGTTGGAGACTGGGTTGTCGGACTTGGATGCGGACATCGATAGCGCTAGTAGTGGGTCGACAAGGAGTCTAGGCACGAGTGCACCTCATGAGCCGAAGAGAACAGGAGAAGTGAGACCGGCTGTACAAAGCAAGCCTGATTCGGACTCAGACTTGGAGGTGATTGGGACATCGAGAAAGAGGAAGAGAGTAGTGGAAGAGAGTCCCCCTGCTACTCTAGAGGTACGAAGAGATGTAGGCAAGAAGAAGATAGAAGAAGTAGGACCGGCCAAGTCCTCTCGACCGAAGGTGATGGCGGTGAAGCCGGGGCCGAAAGCCTCGAAGGAGATTGCAGAACCCATGCCATCGGTACTACAGCTGTCGCAGAAGTTGGAAGCTGTGGTGGTCACAGTATTGCTGGTGTTGAACGAGATGGGGCCGATGTATATGCCAGGGTGGGACCCTCAAGCGGACGGGTATATGGAATTGATTCAAATGATGAACCGTCTGGCGTTGGGAAAGGAGGATCAGTCCATCACGGTGAAGGAGTTGACAGAGAATGTGGACAAGCTGGCCAGGGAGAAAACCGAGATGGAGAAGAAGGTTGAAGAGGCGAAGAATGCCTACGAAGAGATCTGTCGTATTTGGGGTGCGGAGATCCATTTTGTAGAGAAGGAAAATGCTCATCTTCGGGAGACAGTGCAGGACTTAAAACGAAGATTCATTCAGGTGGATGTGGAGGCACCTGCGAAGCTGGAGAACCTTGCTAACATATGTGCGCAACATCTGTTCACACGGTGTGACCGAGTTGAAGTGCAGCGGTTAGAACAGTTGGTGGCAACGATGGAGAATCCTGGAGACTCGAAGGATAGAAGGAAGGAAATGTACAAAGCATTGGGTCGGGATTTCAGGGAAGCCATGGCTCTTCATCGACAGGAGATCGCAGCAGATGTACAGGAAATGCAGTTAGGAATCGACGCATTCACGCAAGCAGCGGAAGTGCGATCGAGCGGCTTAGATCAGAGTAGAAGACTTAGGAGAGAGCGATCCGTGTAGGAGACGGTAAGCTTGAGAGTTAGGAGTAGAAGTTAGAACATTCATTATAAATAGTCGTAGGAAATAAAGTGATGGATCTTTCATCTTTGCAAGTGTCCAAATTGTTGGATTGCAAATTGTAGTCAGGGTAGAACGAGCACTCGAGGAGCTGGTGTGTCTGCAGTGACATTGTGATTTACTAAAAACGTATATCCGTGAAGATACCCGGATATTCGTCCATGAGCTGGGCCTGTCTGTAGCATCAGAAGTACTCTAGGAGGTGTTTCGCCGAGACGCAAACTTGTAATGAGAGAGATCCCCATCCCGAAGTAAGGCAAATTGCTGAATTCCATTTGCTGTGTTTGTGAAATTGGTGATGTGATGGGCTTGTGAAGGAATTGAGATTGAATCAATTGCCTTCTTGGTGAATACTCTTCGGACTTCGTAGTCCAGAGTTAGAAAGATGTCTAAATGCTTATTTCCCTTCTTCGCTAGTGTGGTTTGATCCCTCATTCCCTTGGGAACGAATCAATCTATACGAATTCGGACTAAATAGTGCTTACTGTGCTATTACAAGAGTGTACAGGGATGCGATGAGGAAGGCTTTGCCTTCCCTTGTATATATATAGGCTAAGTACAAGGAAACCCTAATTTCGGGTTTGCCCTAAACAGATCTGTACCATAGGTACGTAACAACCCTAGATAAACTCGATGAGCTTGGGATATTAACACTCCCCTTCAAGCTCAACTGTACATCATGAACTCCTAAACAATGTCGAAATGTAGCAAACGACTCTCTAGGCAAAGCTTTGGTGAAGATATCTGCAACCTGATCTCTTGTATGTATATATCTAAGATCTACTACACCTGAAAGGACCTTCTCCCTAACAAAGTGATAGTGCACCTCAATGTGCTTTGTCCTAGCATGAAAAAACAGGATTGTTAGCTAACATCATGCTGCTAATGTTATTAGCTAGGATAATTGTAGGACTAGGATAATTTACTCCAATATCAGAAAGCAAGTAACGGCCAAATTGCTTCACAAGTGGCATTCATAGCACTATGATATTCTACCTCTATGGAAGACAAAGGTTACGGTCGGTTGCTTCTTAGAAGCCCAAATCACGCCCATACCCCCCAAGTCCAAACGCATATCCGCACTTGGATCTCCTACGAAAAAGGTCTCCCGCCTAATCAAGATCGGTGTAGCCATGCGTGTTCAACTCACCTGCAAATCAGTATCGAAGTTCAAAATGAAGTGTGGACTTCACATAGCGGAGAATCCGCTTAATCGCCATCATATGCGCACCATGTGGAGCATGCAGAACCCGACTGACTAGACCAACAAAGATAGCTCAAATCCAGTCTAGTGATAGTCGATAAATCAAACTCCCAACCATCCGTGCATGCAAAGTGATCTGTAAGCAACTCTCCATCCTCTAACTCTAGCTTTAGACCTTGTTGGAGAGGAGTATCGACTGGTTTACCATCAGACATCTTGAACTCCTTAAGTTTATCTAAAGTGTATTGGTATTGTATAAGCCACATATCCTTTCCCTCCGTGATAAACTCCACACCAAGAAAGAATTTAAGATACCCTAAGTCTTGTATCTCAAAATCGAACATAAGATACTCTTGATGCGGGAAATCATCTCCTCAAGGTTCCCAAAGGATAATAAGATCATCTACGTAGATGGAAATCATCACTACATGAACTCATGATCTCATGCAAGATAGAGATGAGTCGGAATGACAGACTACAAATCCAAGAGATTTGAGAAAGGAATTGATCTTCTCATACCATGCTCTTGGAGCCTATTTCAAACCATAGAGGGATTTCTTCAACTTACAAACACGGGAAGGAAATTTTGGATCTTCGTAACCTAGTGGTTGTTGCATGTAGACTTCTTCATCGAGATCACCATTGAGAAAGGCGTTCTTGAAGTCCATCTGATGCATACGCCATCCCTTGTTGATAGCAATAGCAACCACCATACGAATTGTTACCATCTTGGCAACTGGACTAAACGTCTCTTCGTAGTCCACTCCATGCTATTGTGCGTAGCCCTTGGCTACCAATTTGACCTTGTATCAAGATACAGTGCCATCCGAGTTGCGCTTGACCTTGAAGACCCACTTGCAACCAATCGCTTTCTTACCTTTAGGTAAGTCCACCAACTCCCATGTTTGTTGGTGACGTAGTGCAGCAAGTTCTGTCTCCATGGCTTCAATCCACTCATTTTTGTGCATCGCCTCCTCAAGCGTGCTTTGGTTCTGGCTCGGCAAGAACGTGAGTCATGTATGCATGATGATCGCAAAAGGAAACTTTCATGCATTAATCCCCGAACAGATGCCGAACTCTCTCAGATTTTCGTAGGGGCAGTATCGGATGTATTATATGTCGCCCCTTGCTTCAGATCTGAGGTACCAAAGAAAGTCGTTGCTGGGATGCTTCATCCAACGGATGAATACCAGAATCCGTGGTGAGGACATCATATGTTGCAAAATAACGTGATCCTCAGAACTAGGAGTCGGTCTGGATGGTGCTCGGTGAACTTCATCCGTAGCAGCTCCAGGTACAGTAGACTCAGCTCTAGACTGTGTGACTCCAGAAACTCCACTGTGAAAGATACGGGATGGACTCCTTGGTGCAGTTTCAACAGGAAGAGTGGGTATGACCGGAACAATCGCAGGTGCATACCAAGATTGCAACTCTTCAAATACAACATCTCTACTAATATAGAATTTCCTAGAGTAAGGATTATAGCATCTATATCCTTTCGTATCTAAGGAATATCCAAGAAAAATACACTTCTCAACTTTTGGATCTAGCTTCTTACGCTTCTCATCGGGAATGTGTACATAGCATATACATCCGAAAACTTTCAAGAAGGAGTAGTCAGGCTTGTGGCCTGTAAGTACCTCCATCGGGGTTTTGTTGTGGACTGCTGCTGCAGGAGTTCGATTCATCAAGTACACCGCGACGGAAACAGCTTCTGCCCAATATGGTCTAGGCAGGTTTTTCTCGTTCAACATAGCGAAAGCGGCGACTCGCTATGTGACGATTCTTCCTCTCCGCAACGCCATTCTGTTGTGGGGAGTATAACTGCAAGTCTTCTAGCATCAGATGCCCCGCTTACGTAGGTAAGCAGTGAATTCTCCGACAGAAACTTGCCTCCTCCATCGAACGTAGACAAAGGATAGATTGTCCGCATCAAGTTTCTCCACCAAGGTGTGGAAAGTCCGGAAAGCTCACAACACATCTGAAACAGCTCTTGCTCTTAAGGAAGTAAACCCAGGTGTAGCGAGAGAAATCTGATCGTGAGCATAGTGTTGTGATTAAGTGACGAGTCTGTGAGACAGCTCATGTCTTACGTCTGCTTCGAACTGAGCTATGTCAAGATATCAGATATCTCATCTTAAGGCTGGACCCGCAAGTTTTTAGCCCTTTCCGTGCCATTATTTCATGAAAGGCCGGCGACAGAGTACAGCAATAGTTTCCTAATGAAGAAAAGAATGTATGCAGTCCACTTTGACGACATACATCTTTCTTATTCGTAACGGTAGGAAACTTTCGTAAAAAATTGTAGATGACAAAGCTCCACGTGAGAGCTTTGTCATCTACAGAGACATCTACAATCGTATAGAGACAACTTGGATAAATAATAAAAGAACATCAATCCAGTTCAGATCAGACCTGACGCACAACAAACGTCAGTCTAAAAACTTTGACTAAGAAAGATGAATCTCGATGTAGATGGAAGAAGAAGAACATGAAAAGGTCAAAGTCATGGAAGTTGCCATAAAGTTTGATTTGGATGCTCTTTTGGTGAAATTATACCAGCCATTTGGCAATAGAGATGGTGAGTTTGTTTGAAGCATTATACAAACCATGTTAGATCATTTCTCCATCAAGGCACAAGTGACTACTTACTACAAAAAAAAAAACCCAATGTTAATGGATTGGTAAAAATGAGTGTTTTGTAACTATACATCTTTGCATGATGTTGGCCAAGGATGCAAACATGGACAAGAGCAAAATCAAAATTAGGACAAATGGTCTCGTGTGTAATAATTCGCATGCTATCTTATGGAAGTTTGTTTGAAGCATTATACAACCATGGAAAACATCAACATGGTACTCACCTTTCCATATAGTATATGGTATCAAGTCAAAACTTTCAATTCAATTTGATTTGACAACCTTCTTAACTATCCAACAAAATATGTTAAAACTTTCAGCACAACCTTCTTAATGGACAAAAGTTAAAAGCTATCAAATCAAGACATCAATAATTGTTGGAGTTGTATGAGGTTTGAGCTATGTCCATGGTACATGTGGAGCAGGCTCAACAATTACAGAATAAGTATCACCTAAATCAACCTGGGATGAAGAAGATGAAGGCTTTCAAAGAAGGCGATTGGGTAATGCTTTACGAGTCCATTAGATATAAGAGAGCAAAAAAGAAATTTTTTCCAAAGTATTTTGGTCATTTCATAGTTCAAAAAGTGTGGGAAAACTTAATTTATGATTTGAAGGAGTTGGGAGAATGACATTTTGACTGGGTAAATCACGATAAGTTGAAGCCGTTTCATCGACGGTCAGATTTTTTCACTCCAAGGACGAAGTGAAATCTTGATCCACGGGTAAATATAAGACTCAGGGTTGTACATATAGGATGAAATATGAGTATATCTAAATTGTGACTAAGTCTATCTTAGTCATGACTATGTTTAGCTAGTTATGGTTAAGTTGGAGAAAAATATAGAGTAGCTCCTGGTGTGATAGATGAGACAACTATTTTATTGTTTAGTAGAAACCAAGGAACAGATTTTATCACATGGGTATCTTGACTTTGCTTGACTTGGGCTAGGTTTCATTGGTTGGACTTGGTGAAGACCATTTAATCTAGGGGTGAGATTCACTTAGTACACTTAAGTCAATTGGATGATAGTTGATTGTAACACTAGGGAAGGGAGGAGAGTTCACTCGAATATCGCAAGAAATTTTGAAGTTGAGAGATCCCTCAATGGTCTCCCTTTCTCCATATATAGTACCCAAAAAGGTACAAACTAGATAAGGTAATACAACCATCATCCATCCAATTCCTCGTGGATCGATGACATGGTGATCATCCCTATGAGCTCACGGATTGCTGATGTGTACTCCAACTAACACACCAACTAACACACAAGAAACACAAACTAAAGGGCACACGGATTGCTGACATGGCACCTTTAGATATTCCACTAATAGTCAACTCAAGACTATCCTATGAGCACACGGATTGCTGACGTGTACTTCAACTAACACACAACCTAAAGAGCACACGGATTGCTGACGTGGCACCTCTAGATACTCCACTAATAGTCAACTCAAGACTATCTATCTACTCCTTAAGTTACCCCTACTTTAGTTCTCACTAACTAAAGATGGTTACAAATCTCCCTCCTTTTAAGATGCAACATCCTCGTTACTCACACGTTCAAACTCTTGAACGATCAAAGGTGCATTGGCTAAGTTCTGTGCCGATTCCCAAGTTGATTCATACGATGGATATCCCTTCCATTGAACCAAATACTCTGTTTTTGGATATTTGTAACCCCGAATCCGTTTTTTGAGAATCTTGTCCACCTCAAATTCTGCTTGATTGGCTACCATAGTAGGCAAAGGAGGAGGGGTGGGTGGATTTGTGAATTGCTTGGGGCGTGGTACATGTTCGTAATCGTGACACATGAAATAAGGGATGTATTTTCATATGCAATGGGAGCTCTAACTTGTAAGACACCTCGCCAACACGTTTCAATACCACGAAAGGACCGATGAATCCAGGGTTAAATTTTGATGTTCCTACAAGTGACAAATTGGTCGTGGATATCCAAACTTGATCTCCTTCCTGAAAGTTCACCTCCCTGCAATGAGCATATGCATATTGCTTTTGTTGATTTTGAGCAATTACCAACTTCTCCTTTGCTTGATGCAGTCCTTTGTGTATGTGCTCCACAAAATCATTGATTGCAGCGACTTTGGTTGAAAACTACTGCCCCTTAGGAATTCTCAACAAACTGGAAGATGTCAAAGTATGAGCACCATACATCAGATAAAACGGAGACACCTTTGTGGATGCATTAACAGAATTGTTATATGCAAATTCCACTAGAGGCAAAAGAGTATCCCACTCTTGTTGTTCCTCCAAGGTGAATGCTCGCAACATATCCTCTATTGCTCTATTGGCCCTCTCAATTTGTCCATCACTTTGCGGGTGATATGCAGTGGACATCGCTAACTTAGTTTTGAATAAACCAAACAAGGTTTTCCAAAACAAACTAGTAAAATGAGTTCCTCTGTATGTGATTAAGACTTTGCTTAATCCGTGATTCACAAAAACTGCATCTAGGTATAGATGAGCAAGTTGTGGTGCCGTCACTGTCTTTGTGGTAGGTCGGATGTGTATCATCTTACTCAATTTATCCACAATAATCACAATTGAATCATGTCCTAAAGAGGTTCTTGGTAACTCACATACTAGATCCATAGTAACATGTTCCCAACGTTGTTTAGGAATGGGAAGGGGTTTTAATAAACCTGCTAGTTTATGATTCCCCACCTTATTTTGTTAACATGCGACACAGTTTCGAACATATGCCTCCACATCTTCCCGCATCCTTGGCCAATAGTACACTCGTTGTATGCTCTCGAAGGTCTTTTCAACTCCCACGTGCCCCGCAATGGCTGTATCATGGTCTTCAGACAATATCATTGTGCGTAAATCTGGATCTTGTGGGATCCATATACGTTGCTCTTGAAATGCTAGACCTCGAACCTTCCTTGCCGTCTTTTCCTGAAGTGCTTTCATGATCTCCTTATCCTCCTTTGTTGCAGCCATCATTTGAGACCACCAATCAACTTGGATTTTCACCTCTGTGATGTTGTTCATACACGGCATCCGCGTGAGAGCATCTGCAAGTTGTTTCTTGCCTTCCACATACACTATCCTCATGTTGAACTGTTGACGCTATTCTGCTCATTGAATTTATCGTTTGGAGATATCTTTCTAAGTTTCCAAATACACCAATGGTTTGTGGTCGGTTTCTACCACAAACTCCTTGTCTTCCAAGTAGTGCTTCCAATGTTTCGTGGCCAAAACAATGGCTAACTCCTCTCGTTGAGTTGTGTGATAGTTTTGCTCAGCTGCAAGCAACTTTCCGGAGAAAAAGGCAACCGGGTGCCAACCATCCTCCCACTCCTGTTGAAGAATTCCACCCACTGTTGTACCTGATGCATCAGTAGCCAACTTGATGGGTCTATTCGGATCATACCACTTAAGAATGGGTGCATTCAAAAGTGCATCCTTCAACGATTGAAAAGCTAACTCTTGTGCCGTTCCCCATCTCCATTTTTGACCCTTTCCTAGCATAGATGTTAAGGCTTGGACAAGGTGTGCAAAAGCTTTAACAAATCTGCGATAAAATCTTGTTAGGCCTAAAAAACTCTTTAGCTAAGTTTGATCCTCTGGTGCTGTCCATTTCTGTATGGCTTCTATCTTATCACTCATGACTTGGATTCCTTTCGCAGTCACTCGATGGCCGAAATAATCTACTTCAGATTTGCCAAATTCACATTTTGAAGCTTTGGCATACAACTCATTCTCTCGTAAAACTTGGAGTACCTCTCATAAATGTCCCATATGAGCTTCTAAGGTTGTACTATATACCAAAATATCATCCAAAAAGACAATAATAGATTTGTCTAGATAAGGACGAAAAATATCATTCATGAAACCCATAAATGTTGCAGGAGCGTTGGTGAGACCAAAGGGCATTACTAGATACTCAAAGTGACCATCGCTAGTACGAAAAAAAAGTTGAACATCTTCATCAACAATTCGAATCTGGTTGTACCCGCTCCTCAAATCTAGTTTGATGAAGTACTTTGCCCCTTGAAGTTGGTCAAACAAATCATCCATTCAAGGTAATGGATACTTGTTTTTCACCATTTGTTCATTCAACCCACGATAGTCAATACACAATCTCATACTCCCATCCTTCTTCTTCACAAACAGCTCCATAGGGTAAAATGCTTGGTTGTATGAACCCCTTTCTCAACATCTCCCTTACTTGAGCTTTACATTCCTCCAACTCGTTTGGAGCCAAACGATATGGAGCTCTGCACGTTGGAGTGCTTCCGGATATCACCTCGATCTTGTGATCTACACGCCTCTTAGGTGGCAATCCTGCAAGTAGATCATCTGGGAAGACATCTTGATACTCTTTAATAATATCGCTCAATGACTACGGAATGTAAAGATTATACTTAGAACCAGCAACATCTCTTATAAGTCCCAAGAAACATACATCACCTCTAGAAATGGCAGTCTTACCAATCACAAAGAGAGGTAAACTTCTATTCTGAGATATGTTTCTATCTCCGTAAATCTTCCATCCAATACTTTATACTACTTTCTTCCTCTAATCTACCTCCGGATTGTATTGCTCCATCCATGGCATTCCTAGGATGACATCATATCGAGCTAATCGGATTACTCTCTATTCAATCTCTTCCTAGTACTCACCTATGGCTAGTTGTACATTCCGTGCTAATGTCTCAATTGGTTCCGTTTGCCCATTTGGCAACTCCACTTCCTCACTCACATCCTTCATCAAAATCAATCATAATTTCATTGCAACAGATCGTGATAGGAAATTTTATGTTGCTCCAGGATCAATAAGGACTCTCACCTTGTGTCCTTCCATCATCCCATCTGTGACAATAAATCGTGTTTGTTTCTTGCTCCCTCCATGAACTTCCACTCATTGTCTTCTTCCAACCCTGCCTTTTCTTCGTTAAGTGGAACCAGTAAGGCCGCGAGGCAAGTTTATTGGTGATCTTCGTTTCCCTGCAAGATTTCATCTTCATTGTCGTGTTCCGCTCCTTCCATATTGTTGAAAGGCCTTCACAACATAGGTCTTCCTCCGGATAGTCCTGATCGAGTTTTACAGAACTTGGCAATGTGACCTATCATCCCACATGTAAAGCATTGACAATTGTCTCGAACTCCGATTCATCCTCAATTAATCGTTCCATTATTTGCAAGAAGATCCGGCAAATTTGGAATGAATGATCGATGATTATCACCTCCATACCTAGGCGGTGGTCCTCGTGGTGGTGCATATCCTTCCCTTCGTCGAAGGTTTCTCAACTCCGTGGGTGTTGGGCCAAGTGGTTCTAGAACATTGCAAGATGGTTCACCGTGTGTGATCCCATAAGCACCCGAAATCCGTTGAGCAATTGCGATTGCTTCATTCACTGTGGACGGATTACTAACCATCACCTTCTTTCACACTCTCTCCTTCAGACCTCGTTTGAAGACATCTAAGGCTTCTGCTCCACTCATATCCATAATGGATACTTGAAGATCACCAAATTCTTCAATGTATTCATGTATGCCTCCTTTCTGCTTCAAATCCCACAACTTCATTCTCACGGTTTGAAGGGAATCCACCGCTTGAAAGTTCTGAAGAAGCCCCTCTTGCATCCCACTCCTAGAAATAGAGGCACCTCGTTATGAAAGCATTCGTTCGCATGTAGTGTACCATGTAAGAGCCTCATCCATAAGGTAAGACCGCATGAACATTTTTGCAGTAAAATCATAAACATGAAAATGTGATAGATGTATGTTCATCCTGATGATCCATTCCTCCAAAACTCCCATGGCTCTACTGCCCTTGTAGGCTTCCACCTTACATGACTTTCCCATACAAAGTAAGAGATTGGATTGATCTTCCATCTCATGAAGTCGTCTCCTATTTGCCTCTTCGTTGGCAATAGCAGTCACTTGCGGTTGGGATTGAGTCTCTTGTATATGCGTTTCCACTTCCATCTCACCAACTCTTTCTCTCTCTAACTTCTCACTCTCTAATGCAGAAATCTTCTCCTCCATGGCTTGTTGCTTTGTATGTCCATCTACAATAGCTTTTCTCAACTCTTTCATTTCTATCATGATTGAGTTCAGAATTTCAATCATAGAAACTAACGTCTCCATGCTTCTCCAGCACTCAAACTAATACAATGTAAGTATAATAACAATCTAATCTCTCAAAATAGGAATCACAAAAGGTTGAGGTGATCCTATTACAGCTATGTAGTATTCTTCACCATAATTCCTAACAATAAAGTCACTCCATACTCTCTTCTGTTGGTAAATTGTTTTAATTTCTACATATGCGTTGAACAGAACCGGTGCGGGTGGTTCACGATTCAAATCCATTCAACATTCAGAAGAGAATGTAAATGGTACAATCCCACGTTTGTCATAACTGACAATCGGAAGTATCATTGGTACTAGTGATACCATCACTCGAGCCATAAAATCTGCAACCCAATTCGCCGCAAGATACAGTCTGAAAATATCCTTTTCCATGAATCGAATATGGATGTTGAATAGATTGAGAAATGGAAAGTTTGGTATAGGATTTCTATCAGGCACATCCATACCTGCAACCCACAGTTTTTTCCCTCTCCCCCTTACTCTACATGCAGATCAATGACCTTTGCTAGTCTCTATAAAACTCTAAAGAATTTAAAGTTATCATCATGATCTTGCTATTCCAAGAGGGTAATCCACACTCAAGGAAAAAGCAAGTTCACTCTGATACCATTGTAACACTAGGAAAGGGAGGAGAGTTCACTCGAATAGCTCAAGAAATTTTGAAGTTGAGAGATCTCTCAATGGTCTCCCTTTCTCCATATATAGTATCCAAAAAGGTACAAACTAGATAAGGTTATACAACCACCATCCATCCAATTCCTCGTGGATAGATGACGTGGCGATCATCCCTATGAGCTCACGGATTGCTGATGTATACTGCAACACACCAACTAACACACAAGGAACACAACCTAAAGGGCACACGGATTGCTGACGTGGCACTTGTAGATATTCCACTAATAGTCAACTCAAGACTATCCTATGAGCACATGGATTGCTGATGTGTATTCCAACTAACACACAACCTAAAGAGCACACGGATTGCTGATGTGGCACTTTTAGATACTCCACTAATAGTCCACTCAAGACTATCTATCTACCCCTTACATAACCTCTACTTTAGTTCTCACTAACTAAAGTTGGTTACATTGAGCTTCTAGAAGATCCAAATGTACCAATTGCATATTGCCGTGTAGCCTTTCTATTGGGATTTGTGATTATCTATTTTGATTAAATTTGGTAAGAGAAGGTTACATGGTGGTTACTCATAGTTATAAGGGTAAGATTCTAAGTAGTATAAATAGAAAAGTTAGTTAGCAACTGTCAAGTTAGTTTTGGGAGAAGTTAGATTTATGATTTTAGTTTCAGAGAGACTTTGTTTGGGAAATTTGGTTTTGAGAAGTCATGTTAAGGTTGAAGCCTTGATTCAATGAAGACTTTTGATCATCAAAGTATCACTTTCTTTTGAGTGATATTTTACTCTTTGTGAGAATTCCCATCATGGAGTTTAGAATTTGAGAGTTTGTGTAAGAGTGTACATTAGCATCATGGTCATCGGGTGGGAACAAGTCTTTTGAGATTCATGATGTGCTTCCAAAAAGCCATCGTATGTAAACCTGAGTGAGAGTCAACCCGGAGTTCATAGTTCAAGAGTAGATATTCTTGCACTTAAGAAGAAGAGAGCAAGATTTGCAGAGAATTCCATCTCAAGGGAAGACCAATCATGTCGAGGCTCTCGATCCAATGGTATGAATCAATCAAGAGGATCGAGGAAAAAATTGAAAATGAATTATTTCTCCATTTTGTCTATCTAACTCAAATACGATGTGGTAGAGGATGTGAGAAATCAAAAAGAAAATATACTTGTTGGCCAATTGATTGCTCTAAATCCTACATTGAAAACATAGTTAAGAAGAGGCTTAAGCACCAAAAGGGTCAAAAATCTTAGTGGATGCCGTATATTCAAACTTCAAAGATTGAAGTACGCATTAATGAACATGATGTTTCAGATGTTTTGGTGGATGGAGGATCTGTTGTGAATGCCATGTTAGAATGTTTGTAAAGAAATTGGGGATGAAGACTTCAAAACCTTCTAGCATAATTGTTGAGATGGTACACAAGAAAAAGATGAGACCCATTGGAGTGATGGACAAGAAAGTAATGAGTGTGATGGGAGTTGGAACCTTAATGTCTTTTCAAGTGCTTGAAGAGTCTAGCTACGGCTTGTTGTTAACAAGACCTTGGTTGAGGGCGGTGAAGAATACTAATCAATGGTATAAGGGTTACTTTCGTATAGGGCCGAAGTACCATCAAGTGAAGATTTCTTTGACAAATGGTGGAAGAATAGTATCATATTCGAATATAACTACTAGTGATTACTAGTACTATGAAAGTGAGGAAAGTGACTGTTTTTAAGATATTGACACCAACATGTAAACCGATGAGGAGACCTTGTCGAAAAATACTTTAGATGATGATGTTTAAGTTCAAGTTCTTGCTGCAATAGATTTACTTCCTAGGCCATGGGTGGTGAAGAATCCCAACAAGACAAAGATAAGTGAAGAGGAGACTAATTGATGACTCTCCACTCTCAAGTTTGATCCCAAGGTTACTACGAAAAAGAAGACATGATTCTTGAATATATTTTGTAATTGTATCCATGTCTTTGATTTTAGCTACAAGGATTTGAAGCAAATAACCTTCAAAATTCATTGCATTGAGTTAGAGGAGAAAACTCTTCTAGTATATCATAAGTAATCTCGGATAAGTCCACCTACGATTGTTGTGGTGAAAAAGGAAATAGAGAAGCTAAAGAAGGTGGGTTTCATCTATGAGGTAGAGAATTTAGAATAGGAATCTCTTATTATGAAAGTCAAAAAGAAAAATGATAAGTTACGTGTATGCATAGATTTCAAATAATTGAACATTGTCACAAAGAAGGATTATTATCCTTTACTTTCATAGATGAGAATTTAGAGGAGATAGCAAGACATGAGTGATAAAGTTTTGCATACCGTTATAATGATTATATCCAAATTTAAATTTCTTATGAAGATCAGCTCAAAACCACTTTCATCTTGCCATGTGGAACTTTTACCTTTAGGATAATGACTTTTGATCTATGTTGCTCCAACAACTTTTCAAAGGTTCATGAACAAGGTGTTTGAACCTTTTATTGGGAAGTTTGTGCGAGACTTCATAGATGATTTTTGTGAGTTCGGGAAGGAATATCATTTTGATCTAAATTATATGACAATTGTAGACAACAAAAGCCTCACTTAATCTAGAAAAATACATTTTTAGATGTGAGGAATGTTTGTTGTTAGGGCGCATCATCTCCAAGAATGGTATAGCGATAGATCCAAAAAAGGTGAAACACATCCTTGACTTGATTTTTCTAGTGACGTTGACCAAGATGAGGTAGTTACTCGATATGGTGGAAAACTATATAAGGTTCATCTTTTTCTTCTTCAAGAAAGCTTATGACTTCACAATTTACATAAAAAAGGGGACGATTATCATTTAATCTTCAAAAATATGGCTTTCAACCTTCTTAAGAAAGCTTTGATAGAGTTTCCTATTTCAGCCAAACCAAATTTGGGTAAACCTTTCATTCTTTGCATTAATGCATCAAACATTGCTATAGGACACACTCTAAATCAATTGCATGATGATAATCTTGATCATCTAATTGTTTATGCTAGTAAACATATGATGCAAGTAGGGACAAACTATATAGTGATGGAAAGGGAGGCTTTTGCTCTTATCTTCTCACTCAAGAAGTTTCAAATTTATCTATTGGGAGGAAAATTTACTATTATTATACATCACAAGACTTTGAAATATATTTTCAACAAGGCTAATGTTGAGGATAGGATATCAAGATGGAAGTTGTTACTAGCGGAGTTTGATTTAATCATTGAGGATTGATCCGCTAAGAAGCATGCCAATGCCAATTTGATGTCTCAAGCATATGA
Organism: Marchantia paleacea; assembly: GCA_014180765.2. NCBI lineage: Eukaryota > Viridiplantae > Streptophyta > Marchantiopsida > Marchantiales > Marchantiaceae > Marchantia > Marchantia paleacea. The sequence goes on along the minus strand of MUAA02000039.1, from coordinate 2,797 downwards.
TGAGATGAGATCAACCATGGATGATACATTTTCCAATGGTGATTTGTTGATGATGGATATCATAAGGGAGGTACTAGCGGAATACAAGGAGATATGGGATTCTAGCTTGTAAGAAAAATTTCCCCAAGGCATGCATTCATCAAGGAGCATATGGGTTACCTAGGAAGAGTTGTTGGAATTGAGGAGTCAATTCAACTCATGAAAGAGTTTCACAAAGGCTTGGTATGTGGATGACACTTTGTTCCTTGTCTCCATTTAAAAGATATTATGTCAAACTCTTCGAAGAATGCCCCGAAGTTGCTCCATGGTGACTTCTTTGCCTTTGTGAGGAACCACGGTCTTCTTCCTGTTTCTATTCATTTGGTGGATTCCATTCTAGCTCTAAACCAGTTTCTAACCATATTATTCTCCTCTTCTGTAGGTTTCTCCCGCTCTGAACATTAGACTTTGTGACACATGAAACATTTCTGTTTTTAAAAAGTCAATGTTTTTAAATCGAAAAAAAAAAAAAATGTCTTTAACATCCGCGTCTTCGAACAAAATTATCAAAAAAATGATACAAGTATTACTACTATTCTGATGATGTGTGCTGGTCAGACTCAACAGGATGATTACAAACACATTGTTCACTCCCATACTATAAACGGATTAAATACATTCTCCTTTTCATTTTTGAGTCATGATTCAAACTTCTCATACTTCTTAAACATAATTTTATACAAGAAATTATAATTATGTGTTATTTTATGTGATCATGATGCATGCACGTGATCTTGATTTGTTAAGCCAACAAGTTTCATTGTTCAAAATACCATCATGATGTTACTTGCATTTATGATAACATATTTATAAAATTTCAATCCAAGTGTTTTACAGGAGTGAAAATTATGGATCAAGGGTTGATATTGAAATTAATAATTATTTTGACTTTCATGTGCTTGATTTGTATGCTCAGTTAGTGTTGTACGATGTGTGGCTATTGTACTTAGTTCTTTTATTACAAGTGATGCAATTTTTTCATGTGGTGAAGCTAGAATGATGACAATGAGACTGGGAAGTGCTTCTTGTGACAACAGGTGCAAGTTGGTTAAGTTTATTCCTAAGTAAATATTTTCTTGTAAAAAATACTTTATCAAAAAATTAAAATCAAATCGAAAAATATTTAGATGAGTTTAAAATCTTCATTTTAGGCTTATATTCAACATACTCTTGAAGATTAAACTTAATAGAGAACAAGAGAGTTAGATTTTCAAATCCATGATAACCAAGATCACAAAAGTTTGTAAGGTAGAATTTTATCAAGTTAGTTGGGCAATGGAAATTATAAAAGGGTATACTAAGAGAATATAGTATCATCTTGTTTTTTTAATATCAATGATCACATTGCACATCTATTTTTTAATATTTGTTGTTAGAGAAAATTTGTACTTGGTTTTAAAGATGGATGATGGAGTTCAATAAGTTGGACCAACAAGTCAATTGGAGTGAAATGAAATAATATATTCTTCCAAATTTCCAAGAAGTTGATCTTATATTCATTCCATAGATGAGGTTGTGAGAATTTAAGTATAAATAAAATGTTAAGGAATACTTTGATAATTTAGAGACCTTTGAATTCAAAGTCGGAGATATGAATGAAGTTGAAATCCTTCATGTTTTTTAAGAAAAGTTTGAAAAAAAATTTTCACGAGAAATGATTCATATAATTCCAAGCAATTTGAACAATGTTATGGTTTGTGCATAAAGAATGATGAATATCTATGAAGGTGATGGATAGGTAGTCATTTTCATGATTCAGTACTATGTACCAATGATTATGGAATTTAACAATTAATTTCATATTCAACATTTGTTGGATACAAATATTATTTTCAAACATTATATTGAACTTACTAAAATTTGTTTCTGTATTGAAGTACATGACATGATAATGTGTTTATAAATATGATTTTTTTCTCTGGGAGAGTTCCATGACTTCAAAGGAAGTTTACTACTCTATGTATCAATGGCTCCGTTGGATGTTGGAAAGTATTAGTGACTACTACATAAATCACAAAGTAGCAACATCATTGAAGTGAAAATTGCAATGTTCAAAAATAATATATTCATACTTGAATATATTGTCATCGAATATATCAGAGGAAATAAACTCGCAGTTTTTGTGTGACTGATGCTTCGAGATTGTGCAGTGATTTTCTTGAACTTGTGGAGTCTACATGATGTTTGGACTAATCGCAGTTTCATATTCTAGTGAAGGAAATGGCTATCATGAGTACAAATTTCAGCGTTCTATGACTGCACCTTGAAGACCAAAACTAATAACAAATAGTGAGAACATAGAAACAAAATATATTGTAATGGATGAACTTCAAGCCCTATTCTTTAGTTATATCTTGCAAGAAAAGTTATGAACAGATGTATCTTAGTTCTTGTAAACTTAATGAAAGAAAATGCTATCACTCAACTTCGCAGCTTGAGGGATTTTGTTTCCCAACACCTGACGAGGAAACCATAATTCATTGACACCATATATGCACTACGACACTGCAAAGCAAGAAGCTGACTACCTGTCTGTTTGTCAGCAAGTAGAAACTTTTGCAGAAAAATCGGCGTAGTCTCATCTGCTAGGCTGCTTTTTTGATACCAAAACGGTCAAATCAACATTCCAGCTACGAGTCTTCTAAAGATTTCATCAGTTTGAAAATAACCGAGATATAGCTCTACATGATTTCCGATAAATCTCTCGATTGATAATTTACATATCGAGCGCTAGATGAACGTACGTGCTGAAAACGTA